>JAJLVE010000006.1:0-600000 GCA_030570235.1 Meyerozyma smithsonii | reverse complement strand
GCCAGTCAGCACGCTCGTGCACAACCTCATCCATGCCACCAAAGTTGATGGTTTTCACACCACGGACGGCAGCCACCGAGGGGGCTCTGTGGGCGAAGGCAGCTCTGACGGCTGGGGACTTGGCCAAGACCATCAAGGTTCTGGAGGCCATAGTCTGTTTGGCGGCGTTAGCAGCAGGACGCGCAATGCGAGAAGCAAGTCTGAAGGACATAATTATTTCAGCGATTATTGGGGGGATCACAAACTTTTATACCGCGGCGTGAAAAATTCGTCCAGGTGAGTCTTTGCCTGCATACGCGCTTTTGTGTCATCTTCTTCCGGTACAGGGCCGTCAGCGGGCGTCGGACTAGCGGGGGGTGCGGAACCGCTGCGACGAAGCGGCACTGTTATCGCGCCGGCATCGGTGCGGCGGGGAACCCCACGCGGGGCCTGTTCCAACACATCTACACATAGTGTCTACTCGCAGTGTCTACAGTGTCTACAGTGTCTACACGTAGTGTCGTTTCCCATGTCTCATTTCTCATCCTCTATCACACAGTGGTGTAGATCTCATCCTCTACTATGTGGATTTGACCATGCTTCGTGGCCATGCCCTCGTCGATGGTATTCAACCGCAACTTCTTGTCCCTCTTCGAGAGCGACATCTTGTCGAATATCTTCTCGAAATCGTCCTCGTCAAAGTCACACCACGACTTCGACAGCGGGTACGACTCCACCAACGAGGGAAATGGCAGGTTCTTATGCGTTTCCTCGCGCTGCCGGGCAGGACGCTCCACGTCCTGCTCGGTGCTGTCGCTCACCGGCGGCAGCGGCAACGTCTCTTGCTCAATGTCAAGATCATCCATGTCAAAGACGGCGTGGTCGTCGTGGTTCAAGTCCTCCAACTCGTACTCCTCGTCGATGGTCAAGCCAAACTTCCAGTTGTTCTGGAGGACATCAATTAGCTTTTGCAACGACCGGGACTCGATCTTACTCTTGTAGCTCGTTATATCGTCGTCAACCCCGCCCACCCTCAATGCGTTGATCACCACGTCGTAGCAGTACTGGTTCATGGTGGGGTATATGTCAAACAACACGTCGGTGCGCTGGTGGTTGACGAAATGCCTGTAGTTGGAATCGGCCTCGACGCTGTTCAGCTCGCCCATGGGCTTGAACGGCGACGTGCCAAAAATCGCCGTGAGGAGCGTGATGCCAAACGACCAGTAGTCCGAGTACTTGCAGTCGTACTCCTTCACGTCGGGCCGGGTGCCAACACACTCCGGCGCCATGTACTTCTCGCTGCCCACCTTGAAGTCGCGGCTGTACCGTCTGGTGGTGGACAAGCCCCAGTCGCAGAGCTTCACCTGGCCGTACTCGGTGAACAAGACGTTCTCGGGCTTGATGTCCCGGTGGTAGATGCCGAGGCTGTGGGCGTACTGCAACCCGCTGTGCATCTCGCGGGCAATGTGCCAAATGTCCACCGCCGACACATGGCTGGTGGAGTGGATCAAGTCGTACAAGTCGCCGTTGGCGCAGTACTCGAGCATCAAGATGACAAAGTCTCGTGTCTCGAACCACTCCACGAGCTGGCAGATGTTGGCGTTGGTGCTGCCCAACTTGGAAAGCATCTTGATTTCATGACGGGCCACGTTGCAGATGCCAGGATTCGACTTGTACATCGCCTTCATGGCGTACTTGGTGGACGTGTTGACGTCGATGGCGAGCGTCACCTTGCCAAAAGAACCCTCCTGGATCGGCGACACATACTGGTACTTGTCGTTGAGAAGCCGCTGGCCCTGTTCGTACAAGGCGTAATCTGTCATCAGGAGTTTGTAGTAGCTTGGTGGTGTGTTTGGGGCCTGTGGGAGATGCGTGTAGTCCAGTCTAAAAGTGTGGATCGTTGGTACGTATATATTTCCGTATCCCGTGTCTGCCCGGTGGATTGTTCTCTCCTATTCGAAAAGCTTCGATCCGCCTGGAAGTGGTATGGACGTAGTCTCGGTGATGGTGGTACGGGTCTGCACTGGTCGTGTCAACTAGAGACAAGTTGTAACCCTTACGGCTTGCTGGATGTGGTGCAACTGTGGTGGATATGACTAACTCCTTTTATCGGTCCTGTGCGATTGCAGGATGGTGGGGAGATAGCTGGTGTGTGGGTGTTTTTTTGCTCTGGGGCCAAACGGGTCTAGAGCCACAGTGCGGCGGCGAACACAATAGCGGGCAGCGATTGTAGATAGGAAAAGGGGTGTTGTCAGGGGAACCACTGGGGGCACTGTTGTGGGACGCCATTGTGGGGCCGGGAATGGTGAGTGTTGTCCGGAGGCGTTTCTACGTGGCGCACCAGCGGTAGTGGTGCCACCTGGAGATGCTTCCTCGGCAGGTGACCGGCTGGTGCAGCGGGCGCCGGCATTCGATGTCACATGGTATTACTAAACAATTACTTCAACAAGGGCTCGATGGCGCTCGCCAACGATGCGGGCTTGGTCAACGACGAGAACCGCTCCACAACCTTGCCGTCCTTGTCGATCAAGAACTTTTCAAAGTTCCACTTGACGCGGGTCAACCCCAAGAGTCCGGCCTTCTGGTCCTTGAGGTGCTTGTACACCGGACTGGCGTTGTCGCCGTTCACCTCCACCTTTTGCAACACCGGGAAGGTGACGCCGTAGTTCAACTGGCAGAACTGGCCGATCTCCTCGTCGGTTCCCGGCTCCTGGCTGCCGAACTGGTTGCAGGGGAACCCGATGATCTGGAGTCCCTTGTCGTGGTACTTCTTGTTCAACTCCTCCAACTCCTTGTACTGGGGGGTGAAGCCGCACTTGGAGGCCACGTTCACAATGAGCACCACCTTGCCCTTGAGCTCCTCAAACGGGTACGGCTTGCCGGTCTTGTCGTTGGGCGTCAATTCGTAAAACGAGGTCATGGGATGAGTTGCTGGCAGTGCGCAACGAGCCGGCTATATATATTGTGGTGTAGTGGTGCCGCGCCAGTAGCCGCGCCAGCGGCTGCGCTAGTGGCGGCGGGGTGGCAGTCATAGTCATACATTAAAAGTAAATGTCTCCCACTAACCCCACGACACCAATGACAAAGCCCACGAGCGCTACCCCCGAGCCGTAGACCTGGGCCGCGGCGATGGTGCGCAAGTCCTGGAGATGCTCCTTCTTGCGGAGCGCCTGCTCCACCTCTTCCTCAATCGACAACTCCTGCTCCAAGTCCTTGGCGGCGGCAGCGGAGGTGTTGGGCGACCCGGGCGCCGTGGACGACGGCGTCGACAGCGCCGACGAGTCCTCGTCCGACACATGGATGTACGACTTGGCGAGGTCGTCTCGCGCGGCGGAAGCATTGGCGCCCGCGGCAGCCCCGGTGGTGGTTTCCGGGTCGCTTGCGGCTGCCCGCTGGGCCCGCTGGGCTCTGCGTTCGCCGCGGGCTCCACAGAGCACCCGTTTGTGGTTCTTCCAGCTCTTGTACCACACAACACCCAAGGAAATGGGGGCTGCCAATGCGGTGTAGATGAGATACGGGTGTTTTTCGTTCACGGGCGCAGCCCGGTAGAGCAGCAAGAGCGCCGCACTGGTCAAGCCGGCCAAGAGACCGCTGACAGCACCGCCAACACGCACACAACGCGCCGCTGTCTGTAACCGGACGGGTTCTTCTCCGGAATTGATGTTTCTGATCATGTTGGGAATCGCCTGGACACCCAGCGCGGTCAACGACGCGCCTAGCAAGCCTATGGACGTGACTCCAAGCACCTTGAGTGTATTTGAACAGGTTCCTGCCATTGTGATGGTTGATCGCCACTCAGGGTCACACTGATCTTTGCTGCGCGCGGCGGGCGGGTAAGCGATAGCGGTGCACGGGTGCGACATCCAATTCGGAAGAGGTGAGTAGGAGAGTAGGAGGTGAATAGAAGGGAGTAGAAGGGAGTAGGAGGTGAGTAGGAGGGTGCTGGTTGCATTATGCATTGGCTTGTATTTTGTTTTATTTTTGGCTGCAGGTTCAAAAGTGGGATTTTGCATGATTTCTATATTTTGCTCTATTTAGGAATTATATGAAGTGTCATAGAGTAAAGTGGTGAATCTCCACCTAATGAAAGGCACGGGGCAGTAACAAACACGCCAGAACGTGAGCGTGAAACTTTCAGTAGCATAGTACGTAGCAGCTTAACAGCGTAGCAGCTTACGTACCGTCAAGTTCTCGAATAAAAAGACCTTCATGCAATTGTCTGGCCTGCTTGAATCAGCAACTTGTGTGCCAAAAGCCAGAACCACAAGTCTTACAGACCTAGCATCCAGCTGGCGATAGTTTGAACATGGGCTTTCGCTTCAACTGCAAGGTGACTCACGACTGCCCTAGAAACTGGACGGGAAACTCTCGGCTTGGCCAGAATTAACTCCATCTACAATGACCAGAGAGCTGTCAATGCATTGAAAGGTAGACTCCGTCGGAAGACTCGGTACTGTTTTCGTACCGTAGACTGTCCTTTCGGTCTGTCGTTCGGTACTGTCTTTCCGTCTGTCTTTCCGTCTGTCTTTCCGTCTGTCTTTCCTGTCTTTCCTGTCTTTCCTGTCTTTCCTGTCTTTCCTGTCCTTCGTCTTCCTCGACGTCCTGCTTCTATCCGGTCCGGTCAAGCCATTGCGGCACCTTTGCCGGGTCCATCTCCACCGACCCAATGTCAAAGCCCTCAATCAACAACTCCACCAAAATCCGCCCGCCGCGGGCTCCGGTGAACCGCCGGTACTCCTCCGACACGCTGGCGAGATTCCAGCCCTGGAGCCGTCTCAAACACCCGATAACCGTCCCCGTGCGGTGCCGGCCCATGCCGCAACACACCAACATGGGGTAGTTGCTGCGGTCACAGACAAGCTCCAAGGCCTTTTTGATGGTTGTTTCGTTGAGCGAGTCCCACGGGTTGACGTTCTGGTAGCTGTAGTCGTCGTTGATCATGCCCACGAACTCGATGTTGATGCTGTTCATGGAACAGTAGTCCAAAAACTCCTCCTGGGGTTCTTCACTGGCTAGCCAGATGATGGTTTTGAGATTGAGGTCCTGGAGAAACGACTGGTTGATGATCAGCGGCTGGCCAGACCGGTAGAGCTGTCTTTCGACGGGACAAAAGTTGAGCGGCGGTATAATCCGGAGCGCCGGTGGCTGTACGACTTTGCGGGACATGTGGAACAGGCTGGTATGCAGTGGGATAGCAAGCAGATGGCGGCAGTCAGTGGTTCCAGCTAGCTACAAACACCAGGACCTTGTATCGGCTGTTGGGTTCTGCTGCGTGTAATAAACTAGGCTGCAATTAATGGTCGTGGTGAGGAAACGCCTGCAGGACACAACGCCAGGAGCGGAATTTCTTCTCATACAAACCACGTCACCATGGCTCGTCGGGAAAAAAAGCAGACTGGGTATGCCAGACCCGTCAACGAGTTGTTCAGTGCGGTGTCCACGTCGTACAACGACTACTTGCACAGCCTCACTCCCCGGTTGAAATTGATCGATTCCTTCTTGGCGTTCTTGGTCGCGTTGGGAGGCTTGCAGTTTGTGTATGTTGTGTTGATCGGCAACTTCCCGTTCAACGCTTTCTTGGGCGGCTTCATCAGCTGTGTGGGCCAGTTTGTGTTGACTGTCAGTTTGCGCTTGCAGTTTGTTTCTGGCAGTGACAAAAAGGTGGAGGAGACAGTGGAGGGAGAGGTGGCGGCCGAGCCCGTGTTCAGCATTACTCCCCAGCGGGCGTTTGGCGATTATATCTTTGCGAGCTTGATCTTGCACTTTGTGGTGTTGCATTTTATCAATTAGGAGAGAAGAGAAGAAAAAGGAAAGGAGAGAAGGAACGGTTATGTATCTTCATAGCATTGCTGGTTGGCATGCCAGGGGTTCCTTGGCCAGGTCAGGGGTGCGATGCTATGGCTATTTAGGCAATTGATTTGGCTGAATGGTGCAATAGAGTATTGTTGTAGATGACATGAGCGGTAGACAGATGAATAAGACAGGAGAGCAGAGAGCAGGGCAATTGAGCTGCAGTGACTTCAGTGTTGTCAGTGAAGTGTCAGTGAATGACGGTGTGTCAGTGAATTGACGGTGTGTCAGTGAATTGACGGTGTATTGTCACTAATTGTCACTAATTGTCAATTGTCACTAATTGTCACCAATGGTCACTGACTTACTTGTCACCAATGTCACTAATTGTCAATTGTCACTGACTTCACTGACTTCACTGACTTCACTGACTTCACTGATTGTCAGAATTATCCTGCTTGGCCATGCCTCTACACTGCGAGCCCATCGTCTATCGTATTCTACGTATTAGTCGTCTAGACAATGACACAGCATCCAGACTTCTCCTTTTGGTTCGCTGCCGGCTCGCTGACCCGCGCTGGCTTGGCAGCACTCAGCTTGTTCTCGTCCTTCTTCTCGGGAACAGCGTCCGCCGCCGAAACAGGGGCAGCAGTGCCGGCAGCGCCCGCGGCAGAATCGGCGGCCACAGCATCGCCAGGATCGGCCTTTCCGGTCTCCACCGCCTTCTGTGCGTCGCGGATCGTCCGCACGAGGCCGTAGAACGCCTCCTCCACGTTGATGCGCTGCTTGGCCGACGTCTCGAGGAACGCACAGCCAAACTGCTGGGCCAACTCCAGCCCCTCCTCGTAGCTCACCTGGCGCTCGATCTCCAAGTCGCACTTGTTGCCCACCACCAACACCGGCACCGCCTCCAGGTCCTTGACCCGCTGGATTTGCTCGTAAAACTGCTGGAGCTCCTCCAACGAGTCGCGCAGGTTGATCAGGTACACCAACAAGAAGCCCTCGCCGGTGCGCATGTACTGCTCGCGCATGGCCGAGTACTCCTCCTGTCCGGCAGTGTCCAATACGTCCAAGAGCACCTGTTCGCCATCAATGGTGCACGGCTTTCGGTACGAGTCCTCGATAGTGGGGTCATATTCGTCGACGAAATGGCTCTGGACCAACTGGATGGTGAGTGCGGACTTACCCACACCACCGCCTCCTACGACGACTAGCTTGTACTCTTTCATCATGTTTGCGTGTTGTTCGCAAATCAACTGAACTGGTCCAGATGGGTTACTTGGTCGCGCCAAGCAAATATCTCACCAATGGGAACCGGTGCACCGGTGTCCGGCCAGCCATCGGGCGGGGTGCGGGCAATACAAGCGAGGCGACGGCGCGCGTCTATCGCAGGCGACGGTGGTGGGTCGTGTGCGACTGCCGCACCCACCCTGGGATGAGTGTACCCAGTCTCAGCGGGGCGGTTTTGCCGGCGTGCGTTGAAAGTACCCTGTGACTTAAGGACGTGGACCATGAGACTAGGAGGACCCTGAATGTTGTCGCAAGTTAGAATTGGCAATCGTTAGGTGCTCGTTTTGGTGCTCGTTTTGGCAATCGTAGGCGATGGCTGCGTTTCACGTCGTGTGGATTTCAAGTCCAGGACCCTGCAATGCACAGATTTGGTAACCGGCAGAGCAATCGTATTTGGACATGGCTGTAACCAAACCATGTTGGGTAATCGTTGGCGATGGTGTAAGTTTTATGTCAATTGCGGAACTCAATGCACCTGGGCCAACCAATTGGCAATCATGTTGGGAAACCATTAGTTAATGGAGACGCTGGAATGCATGGCTGGCCGTTTGGTAACAATTGGCGATGGTGGTAATTTATGTCTGGAAATCATGGTTGCGAGGACCTGTGGTTGCGGTGGCTAGGTATCTGTTTAGCGATTATATTTGGTAACCATATTTTGGTAACAATAGGCGGGTGGCGCTAGGCTCTGTCGCGGATAAACGTCAATGGCGGCTAGAACCTGTCAGTTGCCGTCGCTAACCATAATTCGTAACCGGCTAGCAACCATCATATTTGGTAACAATTGGCGGATGGGTTCATGTGGTGACTGCAAGTCCAGGATGCGAGGAGAGTTGGCCACCATACGTGGACTGTGGGCTGTGGGCGATTTTGTAGGCGCGAATATTCGGGACCGTTGGCGTAAGTCATGTGGATTGTCAATGGATGGACCTGCAAGTGGTAGCATGACGGGGTAATGTCATAGGTGAGAAGCATGGCTAATAGTTCCAGTGCCATACCAGTGCCATTCGCAGTCGTTCGCAGTCATTCGCAGCAATTGCATTATACTGGATGGCTAGTTCTGGGCTAGTATGCCGATTGCAAACGGTTAGTATTCCTGACATGCCGCGTTTACGACTCATGTCTTTTGCTGGCCGTCTTGTTGCGGCACTGGCCAGTCCATGTCACTACCGCCGCTTCTTCATCTTCACCAAGCAGTCGTCGCAGTACCAGCGGCCCTTGGGCGGGTTCTTGAACCCGATGCACGGCAAGTGGAACCACTCGCGCTTGCAGTCGGCGCCGTCGCAGCCCACCATCTCGCCGAACGACACCTGGTTGCAGTAGCAGTAGGTGGGCTCCACCGTGCCCTCGTCGTCGCGGCGCGGCTTGGCGGTGCGCTTCTTGGCGAGGGCCGCGGCCACCGGGGTGCCCAGGCGCGAGCCGTCCTCCAGGCGCGCCTTTTTCTTGCGGTCCTCCGGCGGGCTGGCGTCGCGGCGGCGCTTCTTGTCGTCGTCGTCGCGCACCACTTTTTTCGCTGCCAACGCCTCGCGGCGGCTCTCGCTGCGGGTCAGCTGGGCCGAGCGGTTGGGGTTGGCGGCGTCGGGGTGGCTGGCGTCCATGATCATGGCCGGGTGGTTGAGCGGGCCGATGCGGATCAGCTCCGGGATCTCGTTGTTGGCCACCACCATGTCGTAGGCGCTGTTGATGCGGCGCATGTGTTTGTGCAACACGTCGGCGGCCACGGTGGTGACGTGCATTTTTTCCTCCAAGCAGGGGATGACCTCGTGGATCTTGTGGCCGATGGTGTGGAGGCGCTGCGGGGCGTCGGAGCCGGCGTGGACGTCGTCGAGGTACCTTTTGATGTGGGCGTTGATCTGCGGCACCGTGTTGATGCACTTGGCGTCGATCTCCTTCAAGAGGGTGAAGTACTTGACGAGGTCCATCGGGAGGGCCTCGAAGGCGTCGGAGATGTCGTTGAGGCCAGGGAGGAGTTCTGTGGGCGAGGCCACTGTGCGGGCCTTCTGGCGGTACTGGTCAAAGTGGCGTGTACGCATGGTCTGGTGGGGGTATGTGATGGAGAAGATGAAGCGCGGCGAGAGTCGCGGGTCACGCAGCGAGAGTCACGAGCAGAACGAGCGCAGCCAAAAAACGAGCGTCGCCGCGAAAAAGGCAGAAAAGCAGCCAAAGTCACGAGCGCCGCGAGCCAAAAAAAGCTGCGAGCCAAAAAAAGCTGCGAGCCAAAAAAAGCTGCGAGCCAAAAAAGAGCCGCGAGCAAAACGAGCGCAACGGTTCGGGGCCGGCCTGCAGGGGACTATGAGATGATGTCACGTGGCGGCTGTCAACCACAGTTGCAACTCCACACACTGTGGCGACGTACCCTCCTGACCCGTCGGGCGTGCCGTTCAACCAGTGTGGCTCACTCGCGGTTCATCTTTTGCCTTGCATCATCCGGCGTATATTACCGCTCCCGTTGTCTCCACCAACCTGCCCCCCTATGGTACATGAACCACTCCGATAATCCCATGTTTCACCCCGAAATAGGGTCCCACGGATCGCCGCCTCGCAAACGGGTCCGCAGCGAGCTCCTGTTCCCCCAGCAGGGCCCCACCACCCCGGTCGAACAGAACACCAGCTACGTCCGCCACCAGAAAAACGACGACGAGGACGAGCGTTTCTTGCGCTTGGCCCGCGAGGCATTGGTGGCCACCGCCACCGCCAACCAGCAGCTGAGCGAGTTGAACCCGCTCGTGGTGGACCCCACCATCTCCGACCTCTTGCACCGGCTCCAGTACGCGCTGTCGCCGCACGGCAACCCCATGCGCCGGGGCCAGGACATCCACGCCAACGAGAACGGCCAGCTCATGATCCACAACTTCTACCGCCAGTTCCCCAACATGAGCAACGACATTTTTGTCAGCTCCAACAACCATCCCACCAACCCGCGCAGCGAGGGCTGGAACTTTTTGGTGGGCGAGCCGCTCGAGTTGCGGGCGCCGGCACTGACGCCGGCGGCGGCCCAGGCGCTGCTGCTGGCGGTGCTGGCGCCGGCCGAGCGCGAGTCGTCGCCGGAGCCGGTGAACGACTCGGACGACCAGGAACGCAAGTTCTTCTGCACCCAGTGTGCGATGTCGTTCCGGCGCTCCAGCGACTTGAAGCGCCACGAAAAACAGCATTTCAAGGTGTTGCCGTACATCTGCGAGGAGTGCGGCAAGTCGTTTGCCCGAAAAGATGCATTGAAGAGGCACGTTGGTACGTTGACATGCAAGCGAAATACCGACAAGCGGTTGTACGTGGAGAACTTGAACTACTTGGACCAGAATAAGTGAGCAGTGAAGCGAGTGAACCACGAGTGAAACGAGTGGTGAAGAAGATCACGAGCGCTAGCGCGAATGAAGACAGTGACAGAAGAAAAAGAAGAAGAAGAAGAAGAAGAAGAAGAAGACAGCTAGGTGCTAGCAAGGAGCTAGCAAAGTCGTAGTGAGTTCCAGTGAAGTACAAAGTACAAATTACCAACGTCTTCCTACTGTCTTCCTGTCTTCCTATCTTCCTACTGTCTTCCCGTCCTTCCTCCGTCCTCTGCCAATCCACCAACCAATGACACAATCCGCCATACCACGCCGATACCCATTGACTCTCGTCATGCCCTTGTCCTTGTCACGTATTCATGTCACCGCGGCATCCTACAAACCTTTACTTCTAAATATCATACATACATTCTTCCACCAGCAACCTCAACACAATCTTCTTCTTTGCCTCTCCTCTTTTTTTTCTTCTTCCTCTTCCTCTTCCTCTTCCTCTTCCTCTTCCTCTTCCTCTTCCTCTTCCTCTTCCTCTTCCTCTTCCTCTTCTTCTTTGTCTCTCCTCCTCCTCTTCTTCTTTCCTCTTCCTTGTCTCTCTGCCTCGGCTGCAACGTATCTATCTCATCTCGCGCACCGTTACGTCATTGTCCCGCGGTCCGCTTCCTTGTTTCCGAGGTCCGGCCCGTACACCACCTAGGGCCCTCCCAGCCGCCTATGGCTGCAAATCCGCCGTGGCCTCATTTGGCCCGCCACCAAGTCCGTCCGTGACCTCCTCCTGCTCCCCTCTTCGTTCTCCCCGACCTACACCAAACCCCACACTCCGAAGTCCCAACAGTAGGGGCCCAGTTACCCGCCTGCCGATAACGTCATGTGCGCCTCGGCTATTGGAGATATAAAAGAAACCTGAATCAGCAGCAACACTCCCACCATGTCCCGTGCTACCGCTAGACTCAGCCAGCTCACGAAGATCCTTGAACCGAGCCCTACGAATGCAACCCAGTCGCTTTCGCCTTCCCACCCCTTCAAAATAGCCGTCATTGGCTCCGGAAATTGGGGCACCACCATCGCAAAGGTGTTGGCCGAAAACGCCTTGGCTCGGCCCCACTTGTTTGCCCACTTTGTCGACATGTGGGTGTTTGAGGAGCAGGTGGACGGCCGCAACTTGACCGAGATCATCAACCACGACCACGAAAACGTCCGATACCTCCCCGGAGTACAGTTGCCCAAAAACTTGCGGGCCCAGCCCGATATCGTAGAAACCGTCAAGAACGCCGACTTGGTGGTGTTCAACTTGCCCCACCAGTTCTTGCCGCGTATCTGCGACCGGTTGAAGGGCAAGTTGAGCCCCACCGCCCGGGCCATCTCCTGCCTCAAGGGCTTGGAAGTCGACTCCACCGGCGTCAAGCTCCTCTCCACCGTCATCACCGAAAAGTTGGGCATCGCCTGTGGCGCTCTCTCGGGCGCAAACTTGGCGCCCGAGGTGGCCCGCGGCAAGTGGTCCGAAACCACGGTGGCCTACAAGCTCCCGGCCGACTTTAAGGGCCACGGCAAGGATATAGATAGAACCGTGTTGAAGGCGGCGTTCCACAGACCCTACTTTCACGTTGATGTGATTGAGGACGTTGCCGGGGTTTCCATTGCCGGTGCGTTGAAGAACATTGTCGCCCTCGCGGTGGGCTTTGTCGAGGGCTTGGGCTGGGGCGACAACGCCAAGGCCGCCATCATGCGCGTGGGCTTGTTGGAGACCATCCGCTTCTCCAGCACGTTTTTCCCCGAGTCCGACCCCACCACCTTCACCGAGCAGTCCGCCGGCGTGGCCGACTTGATCACCACCTGCTCCGGCGGCAGAAACGTCAAGGTGGGAAGATATATGGCCGAGACCGGCGAGGAGGCCCATGTGGCCGAGAAAAAGTTGTTGAACGGCCAGTCGTCCCAGGGCATCATCACCGCCAAGGAGGTGCACGAACTCTTGGAGGCCAAGGGCAAGACCAAGGAGTTCCTCCTCTTTGAGGCAACCTACCAGATCATTTATGGCACGGAATCCATCGAAAACTTGCCAGTGTTACTCGAGACCAGCATTTGAAATATAGAAGGGCATTGTTGTAATAGATACATATATTGTACATGTCGTAGAGCCTCAGGCTTGTTTTTTCGCCGCCTCCCCGTCTGCGCCCTCACTGTCGTTTTCCCGTTTCCTCTTTTCTCCCTTCTTGTGCTTGGCTTCGTACTTTTGCAAAAACTTGTCCATGAACGTGCCAGCAAAGTCCTTCATCTTCTTCAACTTGGCCCGTTCAAGCTCCGCTGGCGGCGCCGCGTCTGGGTGCTTCTTGATCTCCTTGTTTGCTAGTATGCCCACCAACTCTTTGGCACAGCCCTTGACGTTGTCGTGGCCAATGGTCTTCTCGTGCTTCTTGATCATGTTCGGAATGTGCTTGGCAAAGAGCCGGGCCCACTGGTTTTCAAGCGAAGCCTTCCCGCCCTCCTGCTTGTGTTTCTTCTGTTTCTGGTGCCGCTGGTGCTTTTCCTTGCTCCTGGCCAATTTTTCTAGCCGGGCATTCTCCTCCGCCTGCCGCTTTTCCTCGGCCTCTCGTTGCGACTGGAGAATCACGTCCTGGAGCATACGCTCCTTTTGCTGGATCTCCTTGAATTGGTTCTCGCGTACTTGCTTGAGCCGCTCCTCTTCTTGCCGCGCCAATATGTCCTCTTGAAAGTTGCCTCCACGCTTTTTCTGGTACGGTTCAATCTTTGGACCTTTCGGGAACAGAGCAGCCTTGGGGGCCTTTGGTGTCTCCGCCACTGGGCGGTCCCATCTCGAAAGGCCCAATTGCATGTGGTAGTAGTAGGGTTTCCCGCTGTTGGGATCGATAGTAACGTTCCATCCTTCCGGTAACGGTTCCTCGGCGGACGGAGGGGCGGACGTTTCGCTGGTCTCCGGCGACTTGGAACGTGCTCCGCGCCCGTACACTGAGGGTGAGTTTGAGTTTCTCTCGCTGGTGACATTCTTGGGAATTCTGTAGGCCATCTGGAGACTGCCCCACTCGTTCAAGAGCTCGGACGAGAGCTGCTTGATTTCCTTGTTCTTGCTCTGCTCGTTGAGGTGGCGCACCACGTCCTCTATTTGCGACGACGAGATCTTGTTGCGTGTGACCTTGGGCCATTTGGCAAGAATGTGCAATGTCTGGACGATGGTCTTGGCGTCGCCCTCGCAGGACTGGAGAACCTGCGATAGCGTCTTGTAGCCGTGCATTCGCACAATGGAGGAATGGACCGCCGCTTCTTCGGTGAGGTAGATCCGCTCCACGAGCTTCTGGGTGATGTATATGTCCTGGACCTTCATGAGCGCACCCATCACCTTGGACACCTCGGACTCCTCGATGGCAGCAACGTCGATGGACTTGACGAACGCCTCGTTGATGATGGCATCGTCCTTCTGCTGCTTCGAGCGCAAGTGCTTGTTTTCCTTGAGCCACTGTCTCTCCTGCTGGTGGGTAACACCCAACGCCTCCGACATGCCGTCGGGAAGCAAGAGGGCCGCGTCGGTCTGGGTCTTGCCGCCCATCACCTTGATGCAGTTGGGCTCGCCGCAGTAGCACGGCTGCGACTGGGCGCCGTACCGGTCCACGTTGTAGTCAAACGTGATTTCTTCGCCGGCCAAGATGGTGCGCTTGGCAAAGATGCCCATGCGCAACTTGTCGCCCACCACCCATTTATCGACATATGCATTGGGGCTGCAGGAGTGGTTGCAGAACCGCGCCAACGAGCCCTTGATGGTGGCGTCGATGAACGAGTCCTTCTTCAACATCATAAAGTAAAAGTGGGGAAACTTCTTCATGTCGTACTCCACCATGCGTTTCCGGAACGTTTCCTCGTTGATCACCTCGCCCACGTACTCGTAGATAAAGCCCGCCTCGGCCACGTCGGTGTCGGCTCGCAAGCCGTAGCCCTTGCGTTCGGTCTGGATCACCGTCACGCTGGCATACTGTTTTTTCTGAAATCGCTGGTTCTGGCAGTCGCTGCCACAGGTACATATTTTGTTGACACACTCTACCGAGGTGGCCCGGTTGATGCAGCCGGAGTGCTCGCCACACGCCAAGTTGCGCTGGGTGCTCTGGTCCCATTGTTCGTGGCAGTCACAGGTCATTTGCTCGTTCTGGCCCGAGTGGCCCAACTGTTTGTTGGCATAATTACACTCAAAGATCTCCTGAAACGACGCCTTGGCCTTGGCAGTCTTGTCCTCGGCGTCGAAGAAGAGCTGGGGAGCGCGTGCGTTCTTCACTGGAGACGCCAGACGACTCATGGCAGATATTGGGGAATGGTTCGTTTTGATTTTTCAGCCTTTTTTTCTCGAGCGCGATTGTTCAAAGTTGGTTATCTATACATCTATAAGCAGCCGGATCACCTGGATGAGTTCCTGGGGCACAGCGTCCTTCTTGGCCATGTAGGCTTGTAAGCACTGGGTCAAGCGTTCGAACTTGGCCTCAACCGTGGCGATCACTTCCTTGTCCCCGTGGTTCTTCTGCGGCGTAAACACCCGCTTCACCAGCGTCTTGTAGGCAGTAACATTGGCCTCGGGACTGTCTTCGCCCGCCACCGTCTTCATGCCAAACACCTTGATTTCCTTGGCCCGGAGACTCACCAACACTGTGCGCGAGCTCACAGAGGCGTAGCCACAGCTGTTCTTGAAAAACAACAAGTCGTTCTTCATCGCCGTGGTGATCTGCGATTCGAGTTTGGGGCTGATTGGGCACGACTGGAGAACAAAATCGGGCCAGAACTCGTCGGAGAATGCCGCCGTGGGTAAGAGCGGAACACTGTGAACAATACGGTCGCATACCTCCGACGCCGACGTGATGGTTGATTCGTCCGCACCGTCGTCTCCACCGTCATTAATCTCGACGGTATTGTCGGAGTAGGGTGTCGCCGCAAAGTTGGCCCGCATGATCTTGCGGCACCTTGCTTTAATTCTTGTTTCGTTTATCGTCAGGGGAATCTGCTGCAGTGGCGTTTTGCCACGAACCTTGCACGTTGGGTATATGCCCGTGGTGGTGCGGATGAGCTCAAAGCCGCCGTCGGCATTCTTCGATTCTATGTTGGAGGGCATGCGGTTCATCCTTAGTGGCTGCGTATGCCAGCTGTACTCTTCATGCTCAACGGCGGGAGAAGGGGTCCTCATGCACTGCACCGAGTTTCTCTTGGACAAGGACCCCCCAAATGGGTTCTCAAAATCAGGAGGATGGTGGTCAAAGTACGACCCCATGTGCCCCTGTTGGGCTCCTTTCCACTTATCGAGGAAACTTCCACCTAGCTTGGATAGAGAATAGTGGGACGCTGATGATGAGAGCGTCGAGCTTAGAGAAGAAGAGAGGTATGCCATTGACGTCGACCGCGAAAGCGATCTTCTAGTATCCAGGTTGCTCCCGGTCTCCCTCAGCGGATTAATGGGTATGGTTTTCGTGGCGGTTTCGATCTTTGATTTGAGAGGGGTGGTTGATATACTCGCGCTTGACTTTTGGGGTATTTCCCAGCCTCTCGACGTTGCCGAACGGCTTAGATAGTGGGAGCTATCAGAACTATTGTCGGCTGACAGGGTAGTCGACTTGATGGGTATTGGCATCGCTTCAACAATTGGTCTTGGTGGCATCGACCCAAAGAAATTAGTCGGGGCGTCCTCGGGTGGTGACGGTAGTGAGTAATAGTTGCGTCCGCGGGGCAGTTCTGTTGTGGTAGTGTCCCGTGCGCCTCCCTTGATGGAAGAAACATCTTTGCAGTGGTTTAACTCGAAGCTTATCCGATTGTCTGGTATTAGTCCATTTAGAATGAAAATGAGCTTCTTCGCCACCACGGGGTTGCCGGTCATTATAACAACCCTGCCGACATCACGCAGGTCCTTGTCGTTTCCCTTCTCCAACGGCTTCAAGCCCAACAGTTTCTTCATTGGCAAGATGGTGGCTAATAAAGACGCAAGAAACGTGCTGCTCATCATTACATCGTCATTATGGAATTGGGTATTTGACGAAAGGGTATTCGCCAGCAGGAGATTCCGGCCGTCTTTAAATTCTAGCCAGTTCATAAGCTCAATAGCCCAGTTGAGGATTATGGGATGGAACGACAGGTTGCCGGTGGATGCACTGTAGCGTATCAACAGGTTAGTGCTGGCAAGCCGGGGCACGTTGGTATTATAGTGGATCAAGCGGACAAGCTTCTTGAGTTGCAATGCGACATCCGAGTCCTGCTGGAGTACAAGGTCTGGGAACTGGATCCGTTTGTTGGTGATGTAAGGACAGGGATCGCCGTCGGTGATGATGTCCCGAACGGCCTTGTTGAGAAGCGACACTAGTTTTTTGCTCACGAGGCGCTGGAGAATGATCAGGAAGTGAGTGATCTCCTCCCAGTTGTTGACCACCACGGTGGACAAGTTGTCGAGAGATTCGATGGGGATGATGAAGGCCACGGCGAAGCGGCTGTGGATGAGGTTGTGTGATTTGGACGTGGGTTTATAGTCAAAGCTGGGCGCGTTCGAGTGTAGGCTGTTGGCCCTATCGGTGTCGAGGGCCAGCTGGGGCCGCCAGGAAGGAGTCCAGTCCTTGTCTTCATCGGCGGTGTCGGTCAAAGAGAATAGTTTCGACACAAGGACTGAGTATTGCGGCTCGTTGAGCTTGGAGTGGCCCGAGGGAAGGAGGTGGAGTTTCGAGGAAAAGTGGGACTCGTTTGCCGGGATTCCGCATCCGAATATGTAATCGTGGAGTTCGGATGCCTGGTGATGGATCTTGGACTTTTGATTCCGGGCGATCGGGGTGCCGTTGTAGGCTGAGTCGTAGAGCACCTGCTTTGTGCGGAGGCTTCCGCCGTCCTGGGAAACAAGGACCCGGTACGCGGGCCGGTTGAACTGAACCGGCGCTAAAGATCTGGAATCCGATGTTCCATAAAGCGTCTCTCGGGTATAGGAATCTTCAAAGGAATTTACATTGTTGGGTGCAGCGCTGCCCGTGGTCAAGCCTGCTGCGTTGGTGGCGGCGGTCTCCGGGATCTGGACTGGCTGGTTATTAGTGTAGAGGGAAGAACTGGAGCCCTTCCTAAGTAGTCTTCCAAGCATGTCTAGTCGGTGTCACACTATAAGGAGATATTCTGAGAACAAACCATCGTGACAAGGGATATACTGATCTAAGGCGGTAACAAATATGGAGATAAGGAGGCTTTCCCGAACCACGCTGTGTTCTGGGGCAATATTTAGGATAAAAATAACGGCTACAAACAGGAAATATGACACCTGTCATATGCAGTTCTAGCCTGTTCCAAAACAGGCGTCAGGCGGATGCGGATGCGGGTGCGGGTGTGCACGATTACCAATTTGGCTGCAAAGAATGCTTGAATATTTTTGGGGCGAAAAGCTATTTCTACAAGTCACGCAAAACGTCCTCGATCACACCACACAACACGTCGGCGTGCGTGCTGTTGAACGCCAAACTAGGACGGAGTCTGATGGCAGCATCACCACACCCACCAATGTTTACTCCCTTTGCGCGACACGCCGCCAAGAACTTGGCCCGGTGTTCAGCACTGGGTGAGTCCCAGGCAATGAACGTACCCATGCCTTCACCACGGATGTTGGCAGCCTGGTGCGGGTACTTTTCGAAGATGGACGAAAGGTTCCGGTAGAGGTAGTCACCAACACTGGCAGTTGCGGTCACGAGACCATTGGCCTCCACTTCTTGCACAATCGTACGCGCGATAAGCGCCTTGGATGGATCACCGCACCAGGTGTTGAACTGGCGGTATGCCTGGCGGGGCTGCAATTCGGGGTCTCTGAAGTAGAATCCCGCCGCCTGGAACTTCTTGGAGAACGTCACCATGTCTGGCGGGGTGGTGAGGTTCCAGTGCTCGTGGGCCCAGAACTTGCCGGTGGCGGCGACGCCGGTCTGCACCTCGTCCACGATCATGAGGATGTTGTGTTTCAAGGTGATGTCCCGTACACCCTGGAAAAACGCCGCCGAGGCGTGGTTGTCGCCGCCTTCCGACTGCACTGGTTCCACGATCAACGCAGCGATGTTCCCAGGGCCCCTAGCGACAATGGTCTCCTCCAACAGCTCCAAGCAGCGCAACTCCTCGGCCTGGTTCTCCTGCGCAAACTCCAGCAACGGGTACTGCAATGCCGGGAACGGGGTCTTGGGCCACGGAAATGCAGGAATGTCCAACTTGTGGATTTCCTTCGAGCGCGTGGTCGAAAGCGACCCAAAAAGCCGCCCGTGGAACGCCTTGTCGAACGAGATGATACACTTCTCCGACGCTCCCGGCGCTTCGTTGTTCATCACACTGGTGAGCTCGAGCGGACTGAAGTCGCGTGATTCTCTGTCACGTGCGGCCTGCAACATGAACGCCGCCTTGAATGCAGTCTCGTTGGCGTCGGAGCCGGTGGTTGCCGTCCACACCTTGGACATTCCCGGAGGCGCAGCCTTCAAGATGCCTTCCTCGAGCACTTTCTGGTAGTCGATGCCCGGGAAGCACGCCAATGCTGGGCGGTTGATCAATGCGTTGGTCATTTCGTCCAGCTTAGCCACCTGTCTGAGTGCAGGATTGTTGTACCCGAGTCCGATGGAGGCAATCTGCATGTACACATCAAGAAGGCGGTTGCCGTCGGCATCGGCGATGTAGTTGCCGACACTGTTGTAGTAGTCGGCGACAAAGTACACCGCCCGGTTGTCGAACACCTGGCCCAAACTCTGGTTCAATTGGGTGCCTCTGGCGCCCGGAATTTCCGTTTTGAGTTGCGGCGCGGGGGGCTCATCTGGGAACACCGCAGCTGCGTATGACGAATACTGCTTGACCAACTGGGGGAGCCGAGCAGACCTGGTACCTTTGTGGACCGATCTCAACATTAAGAAGCAATAAGCAAAGAGTTTAATTTGGCCGGGGGCCGTGGCCGGGTTTAAATATAATGATAGCGGAGACACCATGGGGATCGGTTCCCGAGCGGTTGTATGCAGAGCCGATGAGTTGGACCACGGCACGCATGAGAAATTGGCAGGATTCCGGAGGTTACACGAGGGACATATCACTCGAGTGGATGCATACAGGATGCGTCTCGAGCCCCAGTGGAAACTCACCTGCGTCAGAGTGACAGGTGGTGCTTGAACCCTTGGCCAAGGGCGCATGTGGCCAGATTAGGCAATTCGCACCCACTGATAAGCAGCCCACCACAAGCGGCAACGGAATATTGGAGCCATTGCGTTTCATATGGCATCCCGACTGAAGCTCCTAGCCACCGTGATCATTCTCAGCCCCACGCGTCAGCCTGCTCTGACACCATCCCTGCCTGACCACTTCTAAAAATAGGTCCTGCATCCGCAGTAACATCGCCAAGGGGTGCGACGTATTTCAGCCAAGAATCCTCACCAGGTATCTTCTAGAAGTGCTTATTTGGATTCCCTGAATCATGACCGAGGTACTGCGCGATGGAAACCATCTCAAGAATATCATCAATCGTCTAAGTGGACAGCCACATTCCTACTCGCGCAAAGCAAAGTACACTTTTGGACGCACCCTTGGCGCCGGTTCGTTTGGAATCGTCAGACATGCCCGGGACAACACCACCGGTGATGAAGTTGCCATCAAGATCATCTTGAAAAAGGCGCTCAAGGGCCACGAAGACGAGGTTTTGGATGAGCTCAAGTTGCTCCAGCAGCTCCACCATCCCCACATTGTCAGCTTTGTGGATTGGTTCGAGCTGAAAGACAAGTTCTATATTGTGACTCAATTGGCCACTGGCGGTGAGCTATTCGACCGCATTGTCAACCAGGGTCGCTTTAGCGAGCACGATGCCTCGTTGGTGGTGGTTCAGATGCTCGAAGCGACCCAATATCTCCACTCGATCGACATTGTCCACCGAGATTTGAAGCCGGAAAACATTCTCTACATAACCCCCGAGCCCGATTCGAACGTGGTATTAGCAGACTTCGGCATTGCCAAGAAGCTCCAGTCGCCGACGGAAAAGTTGACTTCGTCGGCTGGCTCTTTCGGTTACGCTGCGCCGGAAGTGATCATCGGCTCGGGCCACGGCAAGCCCTGTGACATCTGGTCGTTGGGTGTGATCACCTATACTGTTCTTTGTGGCTACTCGCCGTTCCGGTCGGAGAATGTCCAGGACTTCATCGCCGAAGTCCGCAATAACAATGCGGTGATTTTCCACGCCGACTACTGGAAAGACGTGTCCAAGGACGCCCGTCGATTCATTATCAAGGCTTTGCAGTTCGATCCTGAGAAGAGACCCACTGCTGAGCAATTGTTGAAGGACCCCTGGCTCGTGTCAGTGGCGGCGAAGCACAAGGACAACGATTTACTTCCTAACATCAAGCAGCAGTTCAACGCCAAGTCCAAGTTCAAGCAGGCAATTGAAATGGTCAAATTGAATAACAAGATTCTGAAGTTGAAGGGATACCAGACCGAGGACGACGATGACCCTAACGAGATCAACCTCTTTGGTTCTGAAGGCTCCATCATCACGAACGAGGATTTAGACAAGAAGGATGGCAAGAGCGATAAGCCGGCCGGTCCCTTGTTTGACTGGAAGAAGTTTTCGCTGTCTTTGGCGCACCACCCCGATCTGTCCAAGTCGTCGTTGACCGCGGCCAAGACCGAGAACAAGGATGCCAAAGATACCAGGGTCAAATCTTCATTAACGAGCGACGCCTTTGTACAATTGGTCCATGCTGCTAAAGAGAACAAGGACCGGGTTGAAAATTTTAAAGAATAGTTAGTTCTGTTCACTGCGTATAATTAATCATATACTACTTAGTACTCGGTCCACTTCCACAACGACTGGCCAGGGTTCACCAATTCGTCGTGGGTCTCGCTGAAAGAGGCACCTCTGTCCTTGCCCTGGGCAGCAATTCCATGTAAGTAGAACACAAAGTCAGCGGGCGAGAAGTTCTTGAGCTTCTCGTGAATGGCCTTCAAGGACTCCTCCTTGGAAAGCGTTTCCGTCTTTGTCAACTTGAGATTGTGGTCTTTCTCGTACCGCGCGATAACCTCCCTGGTGGTGACCTTGCCCGACTCAATCTTCACCTGCTGTGGCCAGTTCTTGCTTGGGTTAGAGGCAATGGAGGCAATCGTGAGTCCCAAGTCGGTCAAGTTGGTGAAGGAAAGAGGACTGTCCACGTCACCACGAACCACATACTCCTTCTTTTCCGCATCAATTCCAAAGTGGGGCACAAAGTCGTACAACCAGGACTTTGGGTAAGCAAAGAACGACGTGTAGATATCCACCACCTGAATTCCGGCAGCTCTAACGCGTTCAGAGTGGTCGTCCTTGATGTTCAAGAGGCCAGGGACATAAGTCGAAACAACCTTGATATCCACCCCGAACTGGGAGGGAATGTAAAGCTTGGGCTTAACTTGCTTGACAACCAGTTCAAGCTTCTTGAGCACATCTGGCTTGATCGCAATCAAGGAGATGATAACATCAGTACCTTGGAGTTCTTTGGCCACCAGAGCCTCGTCATCATAGTTCACCGCCACATATTTGATTCTTTCTGTGTCTGTCTTTCCCTCGGTTGATCTGGAAAGAGCCTTGATTGGGTACTGGAACTTTCCCGCAAACACACTTCCTTCGAAAGCCGCCACCAAGTGTGGGGCAATAACACTATTAATTCCAACAATTGCAACAGACGACATGATTTATATCCTAGATGGAATGTAGGCACCACAACGGCGCCTTATATATTCGAAGGGTAAGTAATCAGGACCCAGGTGTGGCTGCAAAAAGCGGCATCTTACTAAGGGCTGGCCACGTAAGCATGAACAAATGGTGACAAATCGTGGAGGCTGCGAGAAAGGGGGCCACAGAATTTTAGTCATGGCGACCAGACACCACGATTCTTCCAATTAGTAATGTGCACGTGATTAGCTATGTGCACGCTCGGCCCCCGCATTCTGTGGCTTCAGTAGTCACCATGTGGGTCGCCCCCTACTACCGTTTAGTCTTACGGTTATTTTCTCGCCTCGAACTGTATACTCAACTAGTGCTAACGGAATCCCATTCCTTATTATATGCAAGGTGACGCCAAGACGCATGCGTATGCATGACGCAATACGAACGGCAGATTATACGCGCCAAAGTGAGACACCAAATGGAAGGCTGTAACTGTCGGAATAATTATCGTGACGCTCAATTGAGCTGGCTGTTCGCTCATAGAGGCCCCAATGACAATATGTTCCGTTTTTAGACAACAATTGACTCATGGCGCGAAACATCCGTCCTATTGTTACAGTCAGGCACATGGGCACCAGAATTGTTACCACTATACATGGGGCTTGTGTTCCTTAGACGTGACAATAGCCAGCACGGGAGGACTGGATCGCTCCAGATATTGCGCTTTGGGGCGAAGAATATTATCTCAGTTATTTTTAACAGGTTTGAATTCGAAATCCGCACGTGCCGCCAGTTCCGTAGATCCCGCGGTAATCGCAAGCGGGCCAGCCGCGCCTACAGTCTCAAACGAAAGTAAAAGTAAATGGGCATTATCGTGGCGTGTTAACATCACTAAAAATTAAGGAGTGTGCTTCCATATCTATATAGCGGGGGTGGAAATAAACTCAGGAAAAGAATCAAGCCCGTTCGGTTCAATTTCAAGGTTAAGCGGAAGATTGTAAAGTTCGTCAATGACGGGATCGTCGTTCTTATCATTAATTTCTGGAATCATCATGTTGTAGGTAGTTCCCGCAGTAGGCATAGACAAGGTCTCGGACCCTGAAGAGGCTAGCGTCATGTTCATGTTCATGTTGTCTGTGGCTGGTGGATATTCGTGCTGCTTGGAGTGGGCGAAAAGCGTCGATGGCTTGGGATTGTACTTGGTCAAGTCGGGCACCGACAACGACTTGACATAGTTTGGCACCGCAGCCTCCAACTCGGCAATGTGCGGTGGCTCTGGTTTCAAGCTCAATGTCAAGTCGGGCTGGCTGGCCTTCAAGTCAAAATTAAAATCAAACGATGTCTGTGGTGGCATGAAGTCCTGCTGGCCAAACGACGTCGCCAACTCCGGCATTTCCCATTTGAGGGCGGTGGTATCCTGGGGCGCTGGCGCGCTGGCGAATGTGGGAGATGCGCTCTCCATCTTGAACCTCTTGGGCGATGGTTCGTCTGAAGGAGAGGAGGTGTTAGAAGAGGCAAAGTCGTCAACCTGGTGGCCCAAGCCCAGAATCGACAGCAGCGACGACGCGGCCGAGAGGTCGCCCTGCTCGTCCTTAAATGTCTTGAGGTACTCCCAGCACTTGTCGCCATACGTCTTTGGGGTCAACCCGGTGACAGACTTGAACACCCGGTGAAAGTGCCAGGCAGAGAGCTTGGACTTGGCCGCCAACTCCTTGAAGCCGAGCACCCCGCCTCTTCTCCTGCGCTTGTTCTTGGGGTCTTCTGGTGATCTGGGGCTCTTGGGCGTGGGCACGAAAATGTTCATGGCAGCGGCGAGAGCCAAGTGGCGGCATGCGAGGTCCACGAGCCGGTAGTGGTCAGAGTCGTTCTTGGACAAGGAGGAGCTCTCAATCTCCTTGGTGGTATCAATGTTCACGGACGGGTACGACAGGCGGCGGGCGTTTATAGTCTGGATAATCATCTCCTTGTTGCTCTTCTTGCTCTCCATGATATTCTCCTTGATCAACTGGTCATTCATATCCTCGTTCTCGTCGAGGAGTGGCGGGAGGAAGCCAATCAGCTCGTTGATGGAGGCCACACACTGGACCAAAAACTTGATATCCACTGCCGGGTGGGACAAGGGTTCGCAGTGGGAGCACGCCATGTAGCCGTTGGCAAGGGCGTCATTGACAGTGTCGACAAACTTGATTTCCAGCTTGAGGTTGGTCACTGGGAGGGCGTCGCAGTCCGGGCGACAGAATTGCTTAGCCACCTTGTTGCAGACGTAGAACGCGCCGGTTGCAAACGGGTCGCCTAGCTGGTATGCCTTCCACTTTGCGTTTTCCGAAATATAAAGCATGGTCAGGGGTTGGGGGTGGGGTTGGGATCTTCAAAAAGAAAAGACCAGGTTAGATTGAAAAGCTTATTTGTTGTGAAAAGGTGAGACACCGGGGGTTTATATAACGATAAGAAGTTACACCCCCTACTTGCCTCAATTATCCTGCGGAGTGACGAAAGGGGGTTTCTGGAACAGCGGGCTCATTACGCATATGCATGCATATGCAGACTCAGTATGCACGTAGGGATTGAAGTTCGGGGTTCCGTGAGCGCGGAAAAGTCTGGACCCCATGACTGCAAAATCAGCCCAGAAAGGACCGAGGATTTGCTCACCGTAGTTGGCTCGACGGAGTTCGGTACCCGTATGATCAGTACATCGCCACGCTCATCCGGACAACTGGACAGTGTTGCACTGCCGTGCGCGATCTGCATATACTACCCAGCACACCGTGCCGCATTGGGCGAGTGGAGAATAAGTGTGCATGACTGGGTATTTTCAATAGGGACGGCATGGTAAATCAAGCACGGGTTTATTATACAGCATGCATGATGATGCAGGGCACACGGAAATAATAAGCGATGGTGCAGTTCCCTTAAGTCCAGCCGTCTTACCTCGGTGGCCGGGTTCTTGGCTACACGAATTACCGAGGACGTACACAGAGGTCTAGGCTCCACCCTAGGCCGAACGGACGTTTTCTGTGTCGTTTACTGAGCTCAAAGCTTATTTCACCGCTAGCCTAATGTATTTCATAGCCACAAGCCGTTGTTTCACATAACCCAGATGACGACGGTGATCTTGCATAATTGGCTATGTCACTTCACTTGCAGCTAAGACATATGATTCTGACGTAACCATGTGGCGAAGTTGAATTTGTATGCAGGACGAGTACGGGAGCCTGGTCAACTATTCCGCCAAGGGCCAGCGGGTTGCAAGTGCCAGCAGGGTGCCAAAGTGCCGCTTGTGTCATGTCGGAAGTCCGCTTACTCTTGGCCACTTGCGGTTGCAGCTGGTCCCGAGAGAGCACGATAATACTGGGCCGTAAAAAATAAAACTCATTTGCCTATTCCCCCCATTTCCCCTGTGCCGCACATCCGCTGCAAACCCTTTATTAGCCACACCCCGAAATCCGGCGGGTAGGAGCTCGCAACAGACAGGTGGAAAGCGGAAGGCTTGCTGTCGAAACCCAGTGTCCTGCTGATCTCGGTGTAATTGTGTCTGATCGGAGGTGTTCCGATTATCCGAGAGGCTGATGGGGCCACATTCGGTATTGTTGGCGGTAATACCTGCTGGGTAATAATGACGTCACACCGTCAATATTTTTTATGGCATTTTCCGCACGTGACTTTGACGTCAGGATAGTGTCATTGGCTAATTTCTGCCAGCGTAGTCCATGCAAGAACCCCGTCATGAGGGCTCCAGCCACACCGTGAATCTCAAGTACGGCTATGTGGTGTTCCTAGTCTCACTCGTGCATCTCGCGGTGGTGATCGCCGTTCCCAGAATCGCCCGGTTCCGAGCGTCCCCCCGTCCGCGTTCCCTTCCGTGGATCCCGCAGGTGGCAGCGTGGGCCGCATTGGCTGCAATTCTTGGAATCTGGAACATTGACGATTGGCTGGAAAACTACGCGGTGTCCATCAAGCGGTTTGGCCGCATAGCATTCTGTCTATTGCCGTTTGACATCTTGTTGGCCTACAAGTATTGGCCGCTCGACGACTACTTGCACAACCTCAGCTTGCACAAGTGGGTGTCTCGGATCGTTGTCGCATGCAGTGCTGTCCATGGAATCGGGTACTTTGTCAAGTGGATACGCAACGGGTCGTTCTGGCGGCATGTGTTCAAAGTGGACAATTTGTTGGGCGTGGTTGTGTTTGTCGCGGCCGTGGTTCTCGTGGTGGTTTCGGTGGCGTTTTTCCGTCGCCACAACTACCGGTTGTTCTACGTGACCCACAACGTGACCGTGGGCCTGTTTGTGGTGCTCATCCTCTTCCACGCCCGCCCGCCCGTGACCTTGTTCGTGGCCATTTGCGGCTTGTTGTTGGCGGTGTTGTTTTTCGTCAAGTTCCAAACCTACGCGGCCACCCCGGTGTCGCTAGTACAGGTGCCCGGCTCGGCGCTCGCGGTGGTGTCGTTTGCCTGGCTGGAGCAGAACCTGGCTGCATTTACGCCGGGCTGCCATGTGCGCATCAACCACTCAAACTGGTCGTGGAAGTCGTGGGTGTTCCCCTCCCATCCATACACGGCGCTGACGCTGCCAGGAGCCAGCGACACGTTGGACTTTGTGGTCAAGAAGGGCACGTTCCACGTAGCCAAGGACACTCCCTACAGCTTGTCGTCGCCATACACCACTCTCCGGTTCGACGACCAGCTGGTGGCCGCGTTCGACTCCAGCGTCATTGTTTGCGGCGGCTCCGGCATCTCCTTGGGCATCCCCGTGTTCCAGTACCTTCTGAACAAACACGACGTCACCATGATATGGTGCACCAGAAGCGGCGCCGACTTGTTCTTGCTCCGCCATTACTCCTTGCTTGACCAGGTGCAAGTCTACATCACTGGCGAACAAGAGCCGAGCGCCAGCGACGACAGCGAGGGGCACGGCTTGATGCACGAGTCGATCGAGCTTCAAACCCTCGAAACTACAAAGGAACCAAGTGTCCACCGCGGCCGCCCCGACTTGGACTCCTTGCTAGCTGGTCTAGAACCGGCCGGCGAGCGCAAATGCGTAATCAGTTGCGGTCCCCGGACCCTCGTCAACCAATGTGACCGTTGGTGCCGCGACCATGGAGTGGAATCGTTTTCAGAGATATATGAGATGTAGATAGCTATTATGCAACAGGCAGACGACTACAGAGCACGAAATAGACTTTTTAGCGAGGAAAAAGTACTGAATAAAGTTTGATTGCTGCGAGGGAAAGCAAGCCAAAAATGACAATGCAAAAAATCAGCTCGTGCTCAGGTTCGAACTAAGGACCAACAGATTTGCAATCTGCTGCGCTACCACTGCGCCACGCGAGCATAATTGACAATCTCGAGCCAACTTTGCTTTTTACAGAATCGTCTAGGCACCCCCACAGACCCTGATGCTTCTACACGTTCCTGAGCCGTCTAGTCCTACATTCCTATATTTGACGCCGCGAGTCCAGTAACCGCCCTGTCGCATTCCCGTCTGCGCGCGTGCGCATTTATTTTGTTTGCATTTTTTGGATATTTTGTAATCTTGTCTTCTCACCAAATACTCCAAGGACAACCGTCATACCAGGCGTGCCAAAGTGTCGCACACCTGCCTTGCGATAGCTCATCGCATACAGCACTCCGATGTCGATTCTCCAAGAAACGACAGAAAAGGGCCAACTATGGACCCAGCCGCGAGCGACCGTGTTCTCCGTGGACGATGTCGCGTCGCTAGCCAACCCAGCAGCAGCATATAAACTGCCGTTGGCAGTCATCGCGCTCGTGGACATGAATGCGTTCTTTGCACAGGTGGAACAAGTACGACTCAACCTCTCCATCGACGATCCAGTGGTCTGTGTGCAATGGCTGAGTCTCATTGCCGTGTCTTACGCTGCTCGCAAGTACGGAATCAACAGGATGGACAGTGTCAAGTCGGCACGAGAAAAGTGTCCCGACGTGGTACTCGCCCACGCTGCCGTGTTCAAGAAGGGCAATCCGTACTGGTCGTATGTTGACGGTCTCCCAAACCAGATGGAACACAAGGTGTCGCTCGATCCGTACCGGCGAGAGAGCCGGAAAATCATCAAGATCATCAAGGAGCACTGTGACGTTGTCGAGAAGGCCAGCGTTGACGAGTGCTACTTGGACTTGGGCCGGGAAGTTCACGAGCGATTGCTTTCTGAGTTTCCCCAGCTTCGAGACTTGGGCCTGCAACTTCCAGATATCCCCGAACGGCTCCCGCCGTCTCTCTTCTGGCAGGGCGACGTGGTGAAAACCGAAACCGAACAGGGCGACCAGCAGCTGCGAGAGAATGCCTCTGCGTCGCAGCGGAAAGAGGAATCTCCCCCGTCAATTGCGGACTGGGACGATATATGCGTGCTCATCGGAGCCCAGGTGCTCTACAAGATCCGAAAGCTCATCCACGACGAATTGTCGTATACCACCTCGGGAGGAATCGCCAGAAACAAGTTTCTTGCCAAGCTTGCGGCGGGATACCGCAAACCAGACAACCAGACGATTATCAGACTGGCGCTGATACCTCTGTTTTTGACCAACTTCCAGTTCAACGATGTGTCGGGAATGGGCGGCAAGGCAGGCGACCACGTGGTGGCCCATTTCGACATTCCTCCCGGCACCAACTCCTTCACCTACCTTCGTGAAAACTACACCTTGGCCGATATCCAAAAGGAGTATCCCAGTGACATCCTGTTTGCGCAAAAGATATACGATATCGTCAGAGGAGACGACAAGCAGCCGCTCAGACTCCGCACCGACGTCAAGTCGATGATGTCACGCAAGAACTTTGTGCCTCAGAAGCCGGTCAAGACGCTCTATGACATTCTTTCCTGGCTCAAGGTGTTCGCGGGCGATCTCTACAACCGGTTCATAGACTTGGACGACGAGAACATGAATCTCTCGATGCACCAGATCTCACACAAGGAAAGAGGCTTGCTCGTGCGTCCGAAAACCATGAGCTTGCAGATAGGCTTCCTGTCAGGAGCCAAGTTGTCAAAGCAAACGACGCTTCCCGTGTTCCCCTCGCTCGAAAAGTTGCACCAAGCTGTAGAGACTACCAGTCTACGCTTGATGGCAGAGCTTTTAGAACTGAGTGGAAACATCGAGAACCCGGCAGCGGTGAATGTGAAAGACATCAAGTTTGACGACGACGACAAGCTCAAGCGGATCAAGATCAAGGCCATTCTAAACTGCTCGTTGATCGTGTCGAACTTTACCGTCACCTCTGACTCGAGCTTGATCGACCGGTATGTGGGTGGCACCGACAGCAAAGATACCGAGGAGGCTATCAAGCGTATGTTTGATGCCGTAAAGGAGGAGCAGAGCTCCAAACTGCCGTCGCCCAAGCGAGTCAAGACGTCCAAGGTGGACCTCGACTACATCAATAAACTTTTCCGAGACTACAACCTGACACAAACAGAAAAGGCTCCCATACTAGAGAAGAAGGAGCCGCGACCACAGCCAGATATATACGCCCGGCTCAACAGTCAGGCCACCAAAGGAACCAGTCCTGGCATCACCATCACCGACGGGTACTGCACCCAATGCGACTGCAAAATCGACAACGAAGCAGAACACAGAGACTACCACTACGCCTTGGAGTTGTCGCAGAAGTTGAACCCCACGACACGGAGACCCGCCGGCCAGTCCACCCTCCAATTTAAGCGTAAATAGACCACGCCGTCAGATAGACCACCCCGTCCTGAGGGCCTTGCTATATATTCGATTCCTGCAGCTAAACCCACTCTTTCCCCACATGCCTCGGTTGTCGCCAACCAGCTAACCATGTCCAAGGTGAACAAGAATGCGTTGCCGTTCGCTAATGCGGCCACTATAGGTATGTACGCGTTGCTAGTGTGGTGATCACAGCTACTAACACAGTGAGAGCGCACCAGAAGGATGCCTACTTTGAATCCACGTTCCGGACGAAAATGCAAGATGTCATCCACGTTTTGAAGGGCCAGCGGTTCGTCCATACACATCCCGAGGAGATCACGGTTGCTGCCAAGTCGCTCTACTTGATATTCACCACGTTATTGGGGGCCAGAACGTTGGGAGAAGAGTACGTGGACTTGATGTATGTCAACCGCAGTGGCAAACGGCTACCCCATATCGTTCCCAAGATTGGGTTTATTCTCTCGTATGCCGTTTTGCCGTACGTGGTGAGCCGCGTGGTCAAGCGGTGGCAAGCCAACCGCCAGGGCGACGAGCCGTGGTACGTTTCCACGTTCTTGTCGTCGTACAGCAAGGTCTTGGATGTGCTCATGAACCTCCACATTGCTGTGTTTTACTTTCTGGGCCAGTACTACTCGATATCCAAGCGGGTGTTTGGCATGCGCTACGTGTTCGGCCACAACAAGGACCCCAAGAAGCTCAAACAGGCCACCGGCAGCTACGGCCTCTTGGGTGCGGTCATCTTGCTCCAGTTTGCAGTCAAGGGCCTTCTCAGCTTCAAGACGCATTTGGACAAGAAAAACCACCAGGAGAAGGACGCCGGCGAGACCGACACCGACTCGCGCATCAGGTCCATTGGCCAGTTGGAGACGATTGGCGAGAACGTGAACAACAACGAAGAGCTCTACAAGTCGTTCAACATCGACCTTTCCGACGCCAACCAGCTTCCGTACATCCCTGAAAACAGCAGGGCTTGCATGCTCTGTCTCTCACCCATGACCAACCCAGCGGCGGCAAACTGCGGCCACTTCTTCTGCTGGGTCTGCATCGTCGACTGGATCCGCGACCACCCCGAGTGCCCATTGTGCCGTCAGCACTGTGACGAGCAAAACCTCTTGCCCTTGCGCTGAAACCACGAGGCAGAAGCACGAGAACACGAGAACACTACAACACCTTGTAGTACATTTCTGTTCGGCGTTACTTTCTCGTGGGTCGTTAGGTGCCCGAGCCGTGCTCCAACCCATTACATAAGCAGCACGTCAAGCCAACGAGTTGACCGCGGATCCACGTTCTGTTGTCGGGATGAGTAAATACAACGTCCACGAGCGGGTGGAGTTGGGAGAGGCACACGGGGACGAGTACACGCACACGTTCAAGCCGGCGAAGCACCAGCTGGCAAAAGTGCGGATTCAGTACTGGAGCCGTGCGGCCACGCGTACGTTACAGGAGTTGATTCTTCAGCACAAAATCACATCCATCTTGTTGATGCTCTTGTTGTCGCTCTCGCTCTTCACGGCAGTGCCGTTCATCCCACATTTCCGCCGCAGCGACCCCAAAGTGGTGATAATTCTTGCCGCCAACGAGGGCGGAGGCGTGCTCAAGTGGAAGCTGCCGCAGGAGTGGTCGGTGGAACGGTCGCTGATTGCCAACAAAAAGCAGTATGCCAAGAGACACGGCTACGCGCTCACCATCAAAGACATGACCATCAAAAAGCGATACTCGCACGAGTGGAGGGAGTCGTGGGAGAAGGTGGACATCCTCAAGCAGACAATGAGACAGTACCCGAAGGCCGAGTGGTTCTGGTGGCTCGACTTGCACACGTTCATCATGGACCCCACGCGGTCGTTGGAACTGCACTTCTTGGACGAGCTAGACAGCGCCACCTACCGCACGCTCGAGAAGCTCAACCCGTTGAACATCCCGGTGGACCTTCCGTACGTCAACTACGACAACCCCATCGACATGATAATAACCCAGGACTGCGGCGGCTTCAACTTGGGGCTGTTTCTCATGCGCCGCTCGTCGTGGTCGGAGATGCTCTTGGACAGCTGGTGGGACCCGGCGTTGTACGAACAAATGCACATGCAGTGGGAACACAAGGAGCAGGACGCGCTCGAGACGCTCTACCTGACGCAGCCGTGGATCCGTGAGCGCGTCGCCTTTCTCCCGCTCCGCATGATCAACGCATTTCCTCCCGGCGCCTGCTCGGACAAGGCCGACGACCCCCAGTACTTTTTCCACCGCCACGACTTTGTCGTCAACATGGCTGGCTGTGAGTGGGGACGGGACTGCTGGCAGGAAATGGAACACTACAAGGCGCTCAGCAAACAGCTCCACACGCCGTGGTGGCATTTCTGGTAGCATTTCTGGTAGCCTAGCTAGCACCCTCTTATTCACATACTGCACATAGAAACGGTTTAATTTTCCTCGCTTTCTCAACATTGACTGTAGCCGCTCACATTCACAACACAGCACGATGAGTGAGTTCTGGTTATACGACGAGTTTGACAACAACCAGAGCAACCAGGCGGGTGGCGACGACTTCCTCTCCAACTTATTCACGCTGGAAACACTGCAAGATGCTCCCTCCAGCGCGATGTCGATGCCGGTAGACCAGCCGACAAACCAAATGTCTCAGACTATGAACCCAATGTTCATGATGGACGGCAAAAACAACGACCTGAACAACCGCGGCCTGGAAAACCAGTTTATGGCCGGAAACGCTATCAATCCCAGCCAGGGAAATGACCTGGCTATGTCCCTGACGATAAACCCGGGTATGGACCAAGCCTTGGGTCCGGGCATGAATCAAGGAATGGGCCAGGGAATGAACCAGGTGAGCCAGGTGAACCAGGGAATGAACCAGATGGGCCAGATTAACCCTGGAATGAACCAGATGGGCCAGATGAGCCCTACCATGAACCATGGCATGAACCAGGCTAGCCCGATGAACCCTGCTATCAACCAAGTGAACCACATGAACCAGATGGGCCAGATGGGCCAGATGAACCATATGAGCCAAATGAACCAAATGAACTCGGGCGCTAACCAAAGGGTGAATTCCGGCCCAAGCCAGGGAATGAACCAAATGAACCAGGGTATGGGTGGCATGGCCCCCATGAACCAGCCAGCTCAACGAGCGAACCAAGGTCTTGCTGGACAAGCGGGTTCCGCTCCAACCGGACAGCTCAACATGCAATTCCACCAGCCGCAGAACCAGGCATCACAGATGAACATGAATCTGCCCATAGGTAGCCAACAAAGCATGATGAATAGCTTTTCAAACCAGGTGAGAATGCCCCAGGGTGGCCAGCAGCCTCAATCGCTGTTAGATACCAGTAAGAAGGAACAGTTGTCTCGCATGCGCCAGCAGATCATGCAGCAGCAAATGCTTCAGGCTCAGCAGAAGCTGCAGAAGCAACAGCCCATGAACCCTCAGGCTCAAACCCAGGCTCAAGCCCAGGCCCAGGCACAAGCCCACGCTCGCGCGCAGGTGCAAGCCCAGGCCCGCTTGAAAAATATGGAAATGGAGGCAAACAGCGCTCAGCAACGGGGCGGCTTTGCCCGGCAACAATATAGCCCACCGGTTGCAAAAATGCCTGGCATGGAACCATCCCAACAGAATCCTGCTGCACCACAAGGTGGCCAAAATCGTCAGTTCTCAAACCAAGGATTGGACCATCTCTATAGACAGCCGCAGAATTTCAGCTTTCAGCAGCAACAGGGCTTGCAGCCTCAATCACAAGCACAAACGCCGCAGCAATCCCATGCGTCGCCACCTAATGTACAGCAGCAGAAGCCACCACCTCAACCCATGCAAGCTGCTGGCCAACCGCAACGGAAATTGACCCCGGCCGAAATTGCCCAGCTCCAAATCGAGTTATTTATGGCGGTGCTCAACGACTTTATGAACCGCCGTGGTTCTCCCATCCGAGAGCCAATTATTATCAACCGAGCAAGAGTGAATCTCTTTTTCTTATATGCCCTTTCCCATAAACTTGGAGGAATGCAAGTAATGATCAAGTCACTTCAACAGCCTCAACAGCCATCACCCTGGTCAGTATTGGCGCAAAGACTCAACTTATACGAAGGCGTTGAATCGCCTGCAGCAAGAGCAAATATCGATAAGGAGTTGAGTTCCTGCTACGTGCAATACTTACTTCCCTACGAGCAATATTCCAATTCTCCCGATGGACAGAAAGATATTCAAGAGAGACGTGTATACTATCAAAAGCAGCTTGTTGCAAAGCTTCAACGCCCAGCTACAGCTAAACCTCAAGCTCCAACCCCACCACAGGCCCCAGCCCAGCCTCTGGCTCTGTTGCAACACCAAATTGCTCAACAACAAGCTATCCCTCAGGCACAGCAGATGCCACAGCAGCAAGCGCAACAGCCTTACCAAAAGACACAGGCCATGTCGCCTGCAGTTAACCAAATGTCACAGATGTCACCACCAACAATGTCGCCGGCTGTTCATACCAAGCTGGCGCCAACCCCAACGCAGAACTACCCTGGTCAAAATTTCCCACCAGAAAATGCGTCGTCAGTTCCAACTCCGCGCCAACGGCAGCAGTCCCGCGCCAGCACTCTGTCCCACAATTCTCCCCAGGTTCATTCGCCATATGTCAACCAGAATACCTCTAGAGCAGGTAGCGTAGTGCAGTTGGCGCAAAGGACTGTCCTGGGACAGAGGGCAGCAGAGCAGAAACCAACCGGCACCGCTAACATGATCAAGAACTATATACCCTATCGTGCATCAGCTGAAACGCAAGCTGGGCTGGATATCAAGACGCTATCTTCGCTTGGCCAGGATGTTGACATGGCTAAACCGGTGTTTTTGTTTGCCCCAGAATTAGGAGCCATCAATTTGCACGCTTTGACCATGGCACTCAAGTCTATGACATCGCCTAACAGCGACGAAGTGACCAATGCTTTGAATACGTTGCTCGTGGTGTCGCTGGATGCCGCTCTTTCGATCAAGGTTCCAGAATGCCCCGAGTTACTAGATGCGTTGTGTATCGTGGGATCAAAGATATTGGAATGCATTGTAAAGCAGGATGCGAATTTGGTACTGGAGAAGACTTCCACACAGCCCAATAGCGATATTGATGCAGTATTCGAGAAGTTTGTCAAGCCGGACTCTCAGGACGAGGATATCGCATTCTTTGTTGACTCTCTTACTGGGCAGGTGGTTGAGGATTCGTCAGACATCGAGTTGGATGATGACATATTCTCTGACGCCGAGCACTCGAGTGGTGAGCTGCTGCCTGACTATTCCGAGGCCAAGGAGTCAAGCACAAAGTTCCACCTCGATGATTATTTGGCCGCTTTGAGCGGGTTCAAGGAAGAGAACAGACACCACTTCAGCAAGCAGCAAACGCGCAGTGCCACGGACGAACAGCTCATGATGATCGACCAGCTAGTATCGGTGTTGATGATTTTGAGAAGCTTATCTGTGCTGGAGGTGAACAAACCCGTCGCCACCAGGAACACGCTTTTCAAAAAGTTGATTTTCGACACCGTCACCGCGGTGGGCGAGCATGGCGAAAAGTTTTTGTTCTATCGCAAGCGTCTCAGTTTGCTCAAGGACTGCTTGCTCATGTTGCAGAACATTGCGTTGGAGGTGCAGCTTGCGTCGATGGAGGAAGCATTCACCGCTGTGGCCCTTATCTTCAGCTTTGCCCCTCCACTTGGCGAGAGCTACGAGATTCCCCGGGCCCCGTTAGAGACATACACGTATTTGCCGTTTGCGGTGGATGTGTTGACGAAGCTTCTAGTCCAGGAGCCGCAAAACCGGTCTCTCATGCAAGGCATTTTGGCCGGCACGTTGAGCACGCCGATGGGGGTCAACCGGCAGGATCTCGAGCGGACAAAGACCCGTGCCAGCCGCTACTTGGGGAGCGAGCACAAGCTCCGCGGGTCTCAGTTGATGACCAATGCCTTCCATGTGATGATGTGTGTGATTCCGTTTGAAAAGAGTGCGCCCGAGTTGACCAAGGCCATCTTCTCGTCGGCGCCCACCATGTCGCAGGCCCTTTTCGGCGCCAAGCTTGTGTTGGACCTGATCCCGGTGGAGGACGATCATGGTGCCAGCGACCTTTCTACGCGGTGGCTTTTGGCCAACAAGTACAGGGTGTTGTCGAACTTGGGCCGGTCCGCCGTGGCGATGATCGGCGAGGCCGCCAAGCTACAGAGAGGAAGCAACGAGCACCGGATCGTGAGCACCATTGTGCAAGAGGTGCTCCTCGTGGTGAACACGCTCTTGTCGCACGCGCTCACCATCCGGGACCGCCTCGAGCAGAGCAAGAAGGAGCCGGAGCTAGTTGCCGAAATCAACGGCTTGGTGAACATTGTGCGGATTGGCCCCGACCCATTGTTTGCCATGGAGACGGTGCTTGCTACATTGGTGGACGGGGCGTTGAGCCGGGAGGTGGTGCGATTGTTAGGCATTTTAGGCAGGTTGGAGAAAGCGTGATTACAGTCCACCTGCTAGGATTGGCAATTCCGGTGTTATCGGGTGGGGCTCAGGATGTCAAGGGACCTGCTTCTTAATGCGGAAAACCTTCGCGCACGATAAGCGCCCAGCGTTTGCGGGTGGGTGTTATATAATGGCAGCAAGCGGGGGGCACAAACATCTGTAGCTCGATGGCAACAGCAGCAGCAGTGAAACCCAGCGAGCCTCCCGCCAGTGTTGCGGAGAAGAGTCTTCTTGCCAGCGGGCACACGTTGCCGGCCAGCTGGTGGACTTCGGAGTCGATTTTCGAGTTGGAACAGAGGGCCATTTTCAACAAGTCGTGGCTCTTCTGCACCCACGCGTCGCGGTTCCAGAAGGCCGGCGACTACTACTCGTTTTCGTTCACCGGAATCAACTTTTTCATCATCAAATCCAAGGTGGACGGCAAGTTGAAGGCGTTCCACAACGTGTGCCGCCACCGCGCCTACCCCGTGGTGCGGAAGGAGCAGGGCTCCTCGGTGGTCTTGGGGTGCAAGTACCACGGCTGGTCGTACAACAGCGACGGCATGTTGACCAAGGCTCCGCAGTTTGAGAATGTCGAAGGGTTCAAGAAGGAGGAGAATTCGCTCTACCCCATCAAGACCCACGTTACCGAGCAGGGGCTCGTGTTTGTGAACTTTAACGCCGGCGACGACGAGGAGTCCGGATTCCTCCCGTTCGACCAGTTCTACGCGGGCTTGAAGGAGGAGCTCAGCGAGTTTGACTTTTCCGACTACGAGTACCACATGTCGTACGAGTTGGACGGCCAGTTCAACTGGAAGACGTTGATGGACGGGTACCAGGAGTGCTACCACTGCCCCACCGCGCACCCCGGGCTCAACTCCGCGTTCAAGATGGAGACCTACAAGGTGGTGCCCAAGACGAGGTACTGCCGGCACTATGCTGAAATTGTCCGCAATGAGCCGGCCGCCAGTCCCGAGCCAGAAGAGGACCTGGAGGAGGGCGGCGGCTGGTTTGGCTTTGGCAAGAGACGGGAGTCGGAGCCCAAGCCCAAGCCCGCCAAGAAGGAGAAGAAGGCCAACGTGGGCGGCGAGTTTGACGGCTTGTGGGTGTACCTTTTCCCCTCCAACGGCATCAATTGCTACTCGCCCGCGTGGTACTCGATCCGGGTGCTCCCCATGCTGGCCACACACACCGTGTTGCAGTACGACATATACACCAAGAAGGGCTTGGACGCGGCCACCAAGAAGGAGTTTGTCGATTTTTTGCAGCTAGTGGAGATTGAGGACTTCAACTTGTGTGAGCTCACGCAGAAAAACCTCAACAAGCGGGTGTATTCCACCGGCTACTTGCACCCCACCAAGGAGCGCGGCGTGTTGTACTACCAGGGACTCGTGCGTGACATGGTGAAGCAGCACTATGGCTTGGAGCAGCAGGCCGGCAAGCCCATCGATCCTGCATTTGTGGGCCGGGCCGCGAGCGATCCCGATGTCGAGGAGCTCGACGCAATCTGTGCGCTGCTCGAGTGCAAGAAGACCACTGTCGAGTGGTAGCCGTGTGGTTGCAGCTACATTACATAGCGTATAGCGACAATATGATTTTAGCCGAGCCAGCAGCTTAGGAGTGGCCGCATGTGAAAGCACACCTAGACACCTCCCCGCTCGGCTGCAGGACCGAGGTCTTGCCTCCGCATTTTGTCATCCACTCTTCATTCCTTCTACTCATGTCGTTTGTAGGCGGAGGTACGGACTGTTCCGTTGGAGGAAATGCAGTCGCGCAGTTCAACAAGCACACACAGCAGGATAGGTCTTTGCAGAGACAGTCGGCCCAGCCGGGCGCCGGGCCCCAGGCCCAAGGATTCAAGAACGAGGCCATGATGAACGCCCGGGATCGGCAGAACATGGAGCAGTTCTACAACAACGGCAGTGGGCCCAGCTTCCAGTTCCAGCCCATGAGACACGAGATCAACCGAATCGCCCGCCAAACCGGCCCCACGCAGTCGCCTGGCAACGGCTGGACCAGCGAGTTTGCCCACGACTTGGGCCACTCCCAGAGCCCGGTGCCCCGCAACGGGTCGCCCCAGACCATGGCCAGAACCAGCAGCAATAACTGGGCCCTGGAGTTCCGGCCCGAACACCGCGTCGAGGGCCCCCGGCCATACCAGATGAACCAGGGCTACCAGGGCTACCGCCCCATGATGGGCCTGATGGGCCTGATGGGCATGGGCCTGATGGCCATGGGCCAGGCCATGGGAACGCACTTGCAGCGCGACGCGCCCCAGCCCCAGGAGCAGCAGCAGGCGCCAGACGTTGACTGGGATAACCAGTTCAAGGAGATCGAGGAGCTCCAGTCCAAGGTGGAAGAAAAGCAGGAGGCCAAAGAAGAAGCCGCCGACGACATTGTCATCGACGACAAGTACCAGGCCACGTTCCAGGAGGTGTGGGACAACCTCAATCTGGAGTCGATCGAGAACGACTTTATCACCCAGCAGTACGAGGAGTTCAAGGAGTCGCAGCGAGAGACCCTCCCGCCCGACTTGTCGCAGTGGGAACGTGATTTTGCCAAGTACGCATCCACCCGAGCCCACTTTGGTGACTACAAGTTTGAGGACGCCAGCCAGAACCAGTTCCTGAACATGAAGGACGCATACGAAATCGGCGTGGAACTCATGGAGAACGGCGCCAAGTTGTCGGAGGCCGCGTTGGCGTTCGAGGCCGCCATCCAGCAGGACCAGAGCCACATCGGCGCCTGGTTGAAGCTCGGCGAGGTGCAGACCCAGAACGAGAAGGAAATCGCCGGTATCGCCGCGTTGGAAAAGTGCTTGGAGTTGAACCCAGAAAACTCGGAGGCACTCATGACCCTTGCAATCTCATACATCAACGAAGGTTACGACAATGCCGCGTTTGCTACCCTTGAAAGATGGATCTCCACCAAGTACCCCAATGTTGCCGACCAAGCTCGACAGCAAAATCCATCCATCAACGACGAGGACAGGTTCTCGTTGAACAAGCGTGTCACTGACTTATTTATGAAGGCAGCCCAGTTGTCGCCCGACACCGCCAGTATGGATCCCGACGTGCAAATGGGACTCGGTGTCTTGTTTTACGCCAACGAAGACTTTGACAAAACCATAGACTGCTTCAAAGCGGCTTTGTCGATCAAGCCCGACGACCCCATTCTTTGGAACCGACTTGGCGCTTCGCTTGCCAACTCTAACCGTTCCGAAGAGGCGGTGAACGCCTATTTCAAGGCGCTTGAGCTCAAACCTACATTTGTACGTGCTCGTTACAACTTGGGAGTGTCGTGCATCAACATTGGATGCTACAAGGAAGCGGCCGAGCATTTGTTGAGTGGTATCTCCATGCATCAAGTCGAAGGAACTGGTTCGTTGAGTCACAACCAGTCGTCATCCTTGACAGAGACCCTCAAACGTGCGTTCTTGGCTATGGATAGAAGAGACCTACTTGAGAAGGTGAAGCCGGGCATGGACTTGTCCATATTCCGCGAGGAGTTCAACTTTTAGACCCCTACTGGTTCTATATAGCATATTGTATAGCCTGGTGCACGGATGTACATATATGACTCTTATCTGGAAAATTATTGGACTAATCACTCATGTCATTTCCATTGCTTCCTGTTGTGTCGCTGACAACAGAAATAGACGCTGTATCGGTTGTGGGCCAGGTCCTCACCACAGTGGATACCGTTGGGAAACACTTTTTGAATTCTTTCCCGGCACATGTTGACGTAATTGTCGATTTGAGATCGCTGCAAATTGACCCGGTGGATGTTCTTAATGCTGGTGTGAAGCAGATTGTGGTTGAGAAGCAGAAGTTTGACGAACTCACTACCGCTGGCATCCCCGAATGGAGGTTGATACTCGCGGATAACTCTGCATTCTCAGAAGAGTCTTCTCTCTTGGTCACAAAAGAGCTCTCCCAGGATGATTTCAAACGTTTGAGCGACGACGGAAACAGGTTGATTTACTTGGAAAAGGAGTTTTCCCAACTGGAGGCGATTATTGCCGCCAAGGGTGGATATATCCCGGTTATTGCTGCTGCAAAATTGAGCAAATCAAAGGCTGCAAATTTGATTTCCATTGGTGAAATATTTACCAGCACCCTCACCACTGACCGTTCAGACGGACTCTTCACCACGTTGGTTGTCGCTCCACCACCAACAAATTCTGCCTTGGGTGTTGTCTACTCTTCAGTAGAGTCTATTCATGCTGCAATTGCTGACGGAGAGGGTGTATACCAATCACGCAAACGTCGTGATGAGTTGTGGTATAAGGGAAAGACTAGCGGTGCAACCCAGAAGTTGCTTCGTCTCGAGAAGGACTGTGACTCTGACGCGATCAAGTTTGTCGTGGAAACCAAGCAGGGCTTTGGCTTCTGCCACTTGAACAAGAATTTCACTTGTTACAATGATGGCCAGCTTGCGGGCGAAGCCGCTGGCTCTGGACTTGCCAAGCTCAACAGTACCTTGTTGCTGAGGAAACAGTCGGCTCCTGAGGGCTCATACACCAAGCGTCTCTTTGACGACGATAAGCTCTTGATTGCCAAGCTTAAGGAAGAATTGGATGAACTTATTGAAGCTGGCCAGAAGAAAGACTCAGCAGAAGTCGCTTTTGAGGCTGCTGACCTCTTCTACTTTGCTTTGACTTGGTGTATCAAGCATAACGTCACCATTGCAGACATTGAACGTAACCTTGATATCAAGAGCTTGAAGGTGACGAGAAGAAAGGGCGACGCTAAACCTGCCTACATTGAAAAGAAGGTTGAAGAGCCCGGTGAACCAACTTACAAGATGGAGGCACTCAAAATCAGTGACGTGAAGGCAGACAGCGAGAAGCTTGCCAAGGCACTCACCAGACCAGTGCAAAAGACCGCAGATATCATGAAGCTCGTGCTTCCAATTATCGATAATGTCAAAAAGAACGGAGACAAGGCATTGTTGGAGTTGACAGCAAAGTTCGACGGTGTGCAATTAGAAGCTCCCGTCTTGAAAGCACCATTCCCTGCCGAAGCAATGGCCATCTCAGACGACATGAAAGAAGCCATTGATCTCTCTATGACCAACATCGAGAAGTTCCACGCCGCTCAATTGCCAAAGGAAGAGATAATGACCGTGGAAACCTCGCCTGGTGTGTTCTGTTCCAGATTTGCCAAGCCAATTGAAAACGTTGGCTTGTACGTTCCTGGTGGAACTGCCGTCTTGCCATCCACCGCCATGATGTTGGGTGTTCCAGCAAAGGTAGCTGGCTGCTCCAACATTATCATTGCCTCTCCTCCCGCTAGAGACACCGGCAAGTTGACTCCCGAAGTTGTCTATGTGGCCCACAAACTTGGTGCCAAGTCTATCCTCATGGCTGGTGGTGCTCAAGCCGTCACTGCCATGGCATATGGAACTGAAACTGTTGTCAAGTGTGACAAGATCTTGGGTCCAGGTAACCAGTTTGTCACTGCTGCCAAGATGTACGTCCAGAATGACACCCAAGCTTTGTGTTCTATTGATATGCCTGCTGGTCCCTCCGAAGTGCTTGTTATCGCCGATAAGCATGCAGATGCTGATTTTGTTGCTAGTGACTTGCTTTCACAAGCAGAACACGGTGTTGACTCCCAGGTCATTTTGATTGGTGTTGACTTGACCGACGAAAAGTTGGCAGAGTTCGACGAAGCAGTCAAGAGACACGCCGAAGTGCTTCCCAGAAAAGAAATCGTGGCCAAGTGCTTGGCCCACTCATACACTTTGTTGGTGGACACCTACGACGAGGCTTTTGAATTGTCAAACAAGTATGCTCCAGAGCACTTGATTCTTCAAATTGAGAAGGCCGAATCTTATGTTCCCGACAAGATTGAAAACGCCGGCTCGGTATTCGTTGGGGCTTTATCTCCTGAATCATGTGGAGACTACTCTAGTGGCACAAACCATACGTTGCCTACTTATGGTTACGCTAGACAATACTCTGGTGTGAATACTGCTACCTTCCAAAAGTTCATTACGTCGCAGCAGGTGACAAAACAGGGTTTACAAAGTATAGGAAAGGCTGTGATGACTCTTGCCGCAGTTGAAGGCTTAGAGGCACACAGAAACGCCATTCAAGTGAGAATGGACAAATTGGGCTTGTGAATACATCAACATACATAAAATAAATCAAAGTCTAGATTTCGTCTCCCGCTTCGATGCCTCAAAAGCTTCGTACACCTGTCCTTCAAATCTCAAGTTGGCCATAAGTGACGCCGAGTCTGCCACTGGGAATATCTGGGAGCCATAGAAACCTCCGATTTTGTTCTCGATGTCGATCCAAAAGTAGAGATTGGCAAGTCCTGACCAGTGAATAGCACCCTTGGGTCTACCGGTGGGCATAACGTTCATGCTATAAGCACAGCCGGTGAGGGTAAAGCCATCCTTCTCGAATCCTGGAGGTAACTGGATACCGAAAAGTGCCTCATAATCAACGCTGAGGCCCTCTGGAAGTTGGTTCTGGATGGCATATTTGGCAACTTTCTCTGAAAGAACGGTCTTTTTGGAGTCAGGCGAGTATCCGTAATTGAGCCATACCCTAATAAATTTCAAGTAGTCTCCGACGGTTCCAAAACAGCCCTGACCACCCATATCGATTTCCGGGGTAAAAGGAACCCCGATTTTCTTCATAGTCTTGAGTTTTTTCTCCCTGGTTCTGCGATGCATTGCTACCATTTTGCTGGGGTCATCCATTCTAAATGTGAACGAATCCATGCCCACCACATCAAAGATACTCTCCTTGAGGAACTGGCCCAATTTCTTGCCGGTAACCTCTTGAATCACCAACCCGAGCCAATCGATACTGTGACCGTAAAGCCAGGCAGAACCGGGCTCGTGCACCAATGGTGTCTTATCGTTGGAGAAGAAAGCCATTGAGGGGTTGAGGGCTCCGATTTCTGGGTTTCTGAGCATCGCCAACGCAGAATAGTCCAGGTTAGCAAAAGCGTATGCAAATCCAGCAGTATGGAGAAGTAAATGACGGATTGTCACCTCGGTCTTGGGTTTCCTGGGGGGAATAGTCAAGGTGCCATTGTCGGTGTCTACCAGTCCTGGTTCAATTACACCAATTGAATCTATGAGTTTGAAGTACCGAGAAGCTGGAGCATCAAGATCAATCTGTCCACGGTCATAGAGAATCAAGGCACCCATACAGGTCAAAGCCTTGGTACACGAGAAGAAGGCAAGCACATTGTCAACCTTAATAGGTTCTCCAGTTTCGATATTTTTGGTTCCAATGGCGTTCAAGTATACTGTCTCGGTAGCGTCGGTTGCACCAGCGATCACTCCATTGATTTCCGGATGAGACTGAGCGTCTTCAGGAGTAGTCGCCTCTGTTAAGAGTTCATCGATACCCTGCTTCAAGCTCCGTTTCAGTGCTTCGGTGAACATTTTTGAAGAATAGTCTCACGACGACAAGACAAGGCCTCGGATCCAGGTACAGAAATGAGGGGTAAGCAAGAGCGGTACAAAACCCAAGCTGGGGCCTCCTTGAGCAACATACGGTTTAGTGGTGTAGCGGCTATCACGTTTCGTTTACATGTGCGTTGCGCAGTAAGTCCCGAAAAGGCCCCGAGTTCGATCCTCGGCTAGATCATGTTTTGTTTTTGATTTTTTGTTGCAACTGCGAAACCAGTTCCCTATCGACCCCGACCGGCTGCAAATTCTCGTGACGTGATAAATAGTGTATTACCTACAACCTGCTACCCTGGACAAACGTGGTTCCTTGCGCAATCGACTTCTCCAAGCCATCCAACGCAACTTCAACGAGCTTGGCTTCGTCGCTGGTAATCTTGAACTTCTCAAATGGATTGATGAACGACAGAACCTCGCCGTTTTGCAACACCACAGGGACAGCAAAGAAAGTCACGCCGTTCACGTACTTCTTGGAGAACTCCTCTCCACCGGGAATACCTGGCAAGTAGACATAAGCAGAGTCGGGAACTGGTGTGGAGTCCGCGACCGGCTTCGAGGGGTCGGCAAGCGAGTTCAACACCGTCTCGGCAAAACGATATCCCGCGTAAGCCATGGAAAGAGTGGCCGAACCAGCACCATTCTTAGCCTTGACCACTTCGTCTCCGCCAAATTGCACTCTCTTGACGTATGCCTGGTACTCGGAAACGCTCCACTTGGACACCACCGAAGAGAGCTTCGAGTCCACGTTGATCAAGGGCACAATGGTGTCACCGGAGTGGCCACCAATAACAGACAAGTTGCCTCTAATGGCAGTAGGCGACTGACCAGTCAATTCGCCCAAGAAGGTCTCGGCCCTGACTGAGTCCAAGGTGGTGACACCAAAGAGCTTGCGAGGGTTGAACATGCCCAATTTCTTCAACACCTCGGCAGCGATGGCCACCGTGGCGTTGACTGGGTTGGAAATGATCAAGATGGCGGCGTTGGGAGCGGTTCTGCCGATATTAGCCACCAAATCACGGACGATCGAGGCGTTGATGTTGAACAAATCGGCTCTCGTCATTCCGGGCTTTCTGGGCACACCGGCAGGGATGATCACGACATCGGTTCCGGTTAAGGCTTCAGTGATGGCCGTGTTGTCTTCCTTGCTGGCCGGTTGGTGGCCGGTAACCACGGCCGGCGAACAGATATGGGATAAGTCGGCAGCGACACCATGGGCATTGACAATGTCGAAAAGCGACAAGTGGGAAACTTGCGGGTTGAGTTTCAAGAGAAGAGACAAGGGCTGGCCGATACCACCGGCAGCACCGCAGACAGTTACTTTGACCATGGTGAAAAATAAAGAAAAGTACTACCCCAGATTCACATGAGCCTCGGGTGCAAAAGTGGGGAGGGTCACGGGGTGAGAGTCACGATTTGTGACGGAGAAGTCACGGGAATAGGGGAGATTTGCAACATGGGCGTGGTGAAAATGGCGGATATGGTCGGTGTTAACAAGGTGCTGTCATGGTGTGGGATTGTGGGCATGGATTGTGTGTATCGAATATGTAATTATACTGGGGTGGTAAAATGAAGTATCGGTATTGCGCTTATATGGGAGTCGTATGCAGTAGTACGATAGAAGACGGGCAACAGATCTGGGATGGGTATAGTGGTAAGGATGGACTAAGATAATAGTGAATAGCATGCAATGGAGAATTTTAGGAACAGAAACCGTCTGGAATTTATATTTATATTTGTTTTTTTTTTTTCGGATTTGATTTTGATGCCGTAAGTTTTTTTGCAGCCCTGTGAGGCTATTAGCTGGAGACAGTAGGATGATTTATGTATATTGCAGAGTATACTAAACGGTGGTGTCTATTCGATATACAAGGGAGTTGGATACATGAGCTGTAGCAGCAAAGCAAATGGGGTATACGGTTTGGACTACTACGTTGTGTACAGATATTAGGTATACAAATGGGTGGCAAGACCATATACGCCCTCAAAGTTTTCTCAACCAATCCAGCAGTGATTTCAAACGAGTTTACAGCGATTCGAGTGTTCCTACTACATGCCCTTTCCAGCAGTAACGACGTGGAACGATGTTTCACTTAGAGCAACCATCGCTAGTACGCCGCAAGCATCGCATTGTATCACCACTGCCATCAACTACACGCTACACTACCAACGATCTACACTCCACCGCCTTCATGCCATTTTCGTCCCCATCGGCATCCGCCGTTTTCTCAGTCGCGTCACGTCTTGACATGTCGCAGCCTCGCTGGTGTTGCCTTCCCTGCACCGGACCGCGCCAATCGCACTGACAAGTCTTTATCATCAGCTATATCATGTGGTTTTCGATTCTCCCGTGGCTTGTGGCATCGGCGGTGGCGCTCGACTGCAAGGCCAAAGACCTCGAGCCTTACAACTTTGCTGTATTAAAGGGAACCCACTCGGTGGAGTCCATCAAAGAAACGCCTCCTAGCACCACCAAGACCACCTGGTACTTTGGTATCTGCGAGTCTGTCAGCGCCAAGGAGGCGCCGCAGTGTCCCAAGAACGTGGACGTGTGCGGCGTCACCGAGGTGAAGGTGGACAAGGATTACATTGTCACCCAGGTGATTGGGTTCAACTCGAATCTTGAGAAGAAGTACACGGTGATAGACAAGAAGAAGGAAAAGGGCATCTCCGTGGGGTATGTGGGCGCCAACTGGGGCTCGAGCTTGGTGGACGCCGAGATCAACTACATCTGTGCCAGCGACAAGGAGGACGAGAAAAAGTTCACGGTGGACCAGTGGAACGGCGAGAAGCTCAAGGCGCACATCCGCACCACCGGTGCGTGCTTGACGTCGAAGGACGACAAGAAGAAGGAGCCCAAGAAGCCCGAGGACGGGGGCGAGTCGTGGGGCTGGTTCACGTGGATCTTCATCTTCATGGTGCTCTTTCTCAGCATCTACATCATCGGCGGCGCGTGGTTCCAGTACAACAAGGGCAACGCCATTGACTTCCAGAGCGCCTTGCGCGAGGTGGTGGACAACTTTGTGGACCTCGTTCGGGGGTTGCCGCTGTTCGTGCGAGAAGTCATAGAAAAGGTCACCGGCAGCAACCGCGGCGAGTACAGCGCTGTGTAGTGGTGGTGGGCACCGGTGGGCACCGGTCGGGGGGTCATGTGCAGTGACATCTTTGACTCGCGATAAATTTCGTTTTGCGCCCAACCTATTGTATATCGCTGTCTTTTGTAGCGGACCCGTAATCATGTCGGTGGTCCACAAAATCAACAGCCTTGGTCCCGATGACCGATTCATCTCGTTCGAGTTCTTCCCGCCGAAAACGGACACCGGCTTCCGCAATCTCTTGGCCCGGCTCCACCGCATGCTGGCGCTCAACCCGCTCTTCATCACCGTGACCTGGGGTGCCGGCGGCTCCACCAGTGACAAGTCGTTGGACTTGGCCACCACCTGCCAGAACGAGTTGGGCTTGACCACCGTGTTGCACTTGACGTGCACAAACACCAACAAGGAGATCATCGACAGCGCCCTCCGCCGCGCCAAGAAGGGTGACATCCGGAATATCCTTGCACTTCGGGGTGATCCGCCACGGACCGAGGAGTACTGGACCCCCGACTGCGACTTTGAGAACGCCGCCGACTTGGTCAGGTACATCCGGGAGCTGTACGGCGACTACTTTTGTATCGGTGTCGCGGGCTACCCCGAGGGCCATGTCGAGGGCTCGGATGCGTCCAACCAGAACCCGGAAAAGGACATCCCGTACTTGGAGGAGAAGGTGGCCGCGGGCGCCGACTTCATCATCACCCAGCTCTTCTACGACGTTGACAAGTTCATGCATTACCAGGGTCTTTTGGCCAACAACCCCAAGCTCAAGAACATTCCGCTCATTCCCGGCCTCATGCCCATAACCACCTACAAGGTGTTCACGCGAGCAGCCAAGTTGTCGCACGCCTCCATCCCCGCCGAAATCGAGTCCCAGCTCCAGCAGACCTACAGCGACGACAATGCCGTCAAGTCCATCGGTATCCGCATCGTGAAAGACATGGTGGAACAGATCAATGCCCGGTCCCACGGCGCCGTCAGAGGCTACCACTTCTACTGTTTGAACTTGGAGAAGGCGGTGGCCTCGGTGCTCGACCAGTCCGATGTTCTCCGTCCCATAATGGAGGCGCCGTCCACCACCACGGTGGACCACGAAGACGCCATCGTCAGCGACGAGGAAGACGTGCCCGCGCCACCAGCAAAGAGCAGAAGAAGGTCGTCGGTCATAAACGAAAACGACGTGGCCACCTCGGACGCCGTGGCTGCCGGCATGGGCCACAGAGCGTCGGCCAACAAGGCGCTTCTCAGCGACAAGCGCACGTTGGTGGATATCAGCACCGGCAAGGGTGCGTTGGGCAAGGACGCCACCTGGGACGACTTCCCCAACGGCCGGTTCGGCGACTCCAACTCGCCCGCCTACGGCGAGATCGACGGCTACGGCCCGTCGTTGAAGATCCACTCGCCGCAAGAGGCGGTTGCAAAATGGGGCTCTCCCGAGTCGGTCAAGGACATCTCCAAGGTGTTCCTCAGCTACCTCTCGGGCCTGCTCCAGCTCTTGCCGTGGGTGGACGCGCCGCTCTCTCCCGAAACTGCATTGATCCAAGAAGAACTCTTCCAGTTGAACGAAAACGGCTGGTTCTCGTTGGCGTCGCAGCCGTCCGTGAGCGGCGCCCAGTCGTCAGACAAGATCTTCGGCTGGGGCCCGCCCAACGGGTTCGTGTTCCAGAAGTCGTTCGTGGAAATCTTCGTGCCCAAGCACGAGTGGCAGACCAAATTGTACCCCAAGCTCAAGGCCAAGATCGACAGCCTCGAGATCACATACTACGCCGGCGACGCCAGCGGCCAGATCCAGTCGAACCTCCCCGTGGGGCCTGACAGCCACAACAGCAAGAACGCGGTTACCTGGGGCGTGTTCCCGCTGCAAGAGGTGCTCCAGCCCACCATCATTGACCACGAGTCGTTCCGGGCCTGGAACGAAGAAGCATTCCACTTGTGGCTGGAGTGGGCACGCTGCTACAAGAAAAACTCGGCCTCGTACAACTTGTTGAACTCCATCACCAGCGACTACTACTTGGTCAGTTTGATCTACCACAACTTCAACGACGAGCCCGGCTTGTGGAGGGCGCTTCTCGAGTAATTGAGTTCTCATTTAGTTGACTAGCTAGTGTACGCCCCAGCGTTCAATTCCTTCTGCAACAACTCTATCTGCTTCTTGCCTATCCCGCCGTTGAGCACATGCGCCAACTCTTGGTCTGCGGGCCCGAGATACCGGCACTGGGCATTCTTGAGCATCAACACTCCGTTCATGATCAATGTTCCCAGGCTCACCACGAGCCGTCCTCCCAACGACGTTCCTAGCGGCGTATTGGTATTTTTAGTGTGGTGCAAAAACGCAAGCTTATCGTTGTACTCGTAGGCGTAGCTCAAGGTGCCAGTTTTGTCTCGGAGAAGAAGCTTATATATAGCACTGCCACTACCGGCGGACTCCACTTCCTCATTGTCTATGCTCCTGATGATCTTCGCATTGCCCATGCGGTCTACAGCCGCTCGATTGGGATCCTGGTGTTCTTTCCACTCGTCGAGCTGGCGTAGCCTGGACACGGAAATGTTGGATATTTGCAATATGTCGAACTGGATCTCGGCCGTAGTGAACGCCTCCGCAGTGTTGGTGTAGCTCTGTGGATCGAACGACATCGAGCGGACCTGCACCACCAGCGCCTCCAAAAGCGATCTTGTTATCTGGACAGTTTTCAATTTGTGCGAACTGGTTCAGATTTATGTCATCGCTTTTTGTGGGGGAGGATGATACACTAGGTCAGACGTTGCTAGAAGCCAATCAGGATGAAGAATCACACCGCTCCCAGGACCTGGATCATGGATTGCCACCCACGTACCATCCCGAGCAAAGCACAGACGGAAACGAACACCTCAGGACCGAAGTGTGCTGTTCGCTTCCGTTAAAGTTCCAACAAGAAATCGTGGAGGACATGCTCCTGCGAGACGGGTTGTTGATCCTAGGCCGTGGTTTGGGCTGGAAGACCATAGCCTCTAATTTATTGCACGCGTTATGTTCGCCAATCCTGCTACAAAAGGGACCAGGCACAGCTCCAAAACGCAGCTTGATCATGGTGTTGAACGCAAGAGACGACGACATACGGCTTCTTGAGGAAGAACTCACGGAACTCCAGTGGATCGACAACGCCAACAACTTGGAGCTGACCGATGCCGACGCCCTAACCGTCATCAAGGGCGACGGTACTACCGCCGACAAACGACGGCGGATCTACGATAATGGCGGGGTGGTGTCGGTGACGTCGCGGGTGTTGGCCGTGGACATGCTCTCGGGGGTTGTGAAAAGCAACGAGATCACAGGCTTGCTTATCGTCCATGCAGAAACCATGAGGGAAGCATCCAACGAGTCGTTCATCGTCAACTTGTACCGGGACGACAACGACTGGGGGTTTGTAAAGGCCATATCCGACGAGCCAGAAAGCTTTACGGGCTTCACTCCCTTGGCAACAATCCTCAAAGTTCTCCGTCTCACGAACGTATTTCTCTGGCCCCGTTTCCATGTGGAGGTTTCTTCTTCGCTCCAGTCTCGAAGCAAGAAAGGCGGCACGGCTGAGCGTTCGTCCGTCACGGAAATCAACACAAAAATGTCCTACAAGATGAAGAAAATACAGTCGGCCATCCTCGCATGCATCGAGGCCTGTCTTAACGAACTCAAGCGCCATAACGGTGCCTTGGCCACCGACTACTGGGACATGGAGAATGTCCACGACCGCGACTTTGTCCCGCGGATCAGAGTGTCTTTGGACAGCCAGTGGCATCGTATAACCTACACGTCCAAACAGCTCATATATGACTTGGCGACACTCAAGGATTTTCTTCGGCATTTGTTGAGTTCAGACTGCCTCAGATTCTACCAAACTGTTCAAAACGTCATCGACCTGAACGTAAGGTCTAAGAGCGGGACTGGCACCCTCTCCACGACCACCATGAGTCCGTGGCTCAACCTCGAGGAGGCCACGACTATTATTTCCTTTGCCAAAGAACGGGCATTAGGAAAGCTCCGCGTTGACCACTCAAAAACCATCATAGAAGAACACGATGATGCATTGGAAGAACTACCCCGCCAAGCTTCAGCCACTCATGAAGAATATAATCTTGAACTGCAGCCCAAATGGGGCCAACTAGGCCTCTTGCTCGATGACATTATGCACGAGAAGGCAGTATTGGGCAATGTTCAGCAGCCAGTACTCATTATGTGTTCAGACTTGTCCACCACGAGGCAGTTGGCCCAGTTGTTGCCTATAATAGAGTTGAAAGATAACAGCGGAAGAAGGGTCTTCAGCGCCCGGAAATACATGATTCGAAGACTCAACGACTACTTGGCTTGGAAAGAGTTAAGCAGACTTACCAAGAAAATCAACACCGAGTTGGAAACAAAAGACGAAGACGAAGATGGTGCTGCTGGCCAAGATGATGACCTTCACACCACAAAGACATTCACTAGAGGGAGGGGAGAACCAGTGAGCAAGCGAAGGAGAACTAGAGGCGCCAGTACTGTAGCCCTGATCACCAGGCTACATTCTGGTTCTGGAGTGAACCAAGTGTCAGAAGCACCCGATTTGGACCCTACAATAGTGGAAAATTTGAAAAACGAAGTCCATGACGAAGATTTACCAACAGAATCGGGTGGTTTTGAGGCAGACGATGCAATATACGTGGAAGAGGGACTCAAACACGAGATACAGCATATCAGTCAGATGAACCAAATTGTGATTGAAATGTACCATGGAAACAACAACGATTTCATCCAGGAATTGTCCCCATCTCACATTATTATGTATGAGCCCAACCTTCCGTTTATCAGAGCCGTCGAGATATACCAGGCCATAAATAAGGAATCACCCGCAAAGACCTACTTCATGTACTACGGCACGTCTGTGGAGGAACAGAAACATCTCATGCAAATAAAGAAGGAAAAAGAGGCCTTCACCAGACTCATCCGAGAAAAGGCTAACATGAGCCGCCATTACGAAGCACCTGAAGACAATAACAAATTCCGCATTCAGCGCTCTGACGTTGTCAATACAAGGATTGCAGGAGGTGCAAACTTCAGAACAAAAAGTGACGAGTTCCGTGTCATAGTTGACATTCGAGAATTCACGTCATCTCTTCCCAATATTCTCTATAGGGCAGGCATCAAGGTAGTTCCATGCATGTTAACTGTCGGAGATTATATTATTACTCCAAAGGTTTGCGTGGAGCGCAAAGCTATTCCAGATCTTATAGCAAGTTTCAAAAGTGGTCGTTTGTACACTCAATGTGAACACATGTTTAGACACTACGAGCTACCAACACTTTTAATTGAGTTCGATGGTTCAAAGTCCTTTTCGTTTGAACCATTTGCGGACATCAGGCCCCAGAAAGGCACTGCTCCTAGCGCAATAGCAACCAAGCTATTGAAGCAAGACATCCAATCAAAGCTCATGATGTTACTTCTCGCCTTCCCCAAGCTTAAAATTATATGGTCGTTCTCTCCATATGAAACTGCACAAATATTCTTGGAAATAAAATCGAAGCAAGAAGAGCCCGATATTGATAGCGCCATATCAAAAGGCTTGAACCAATCTATAAGAACAGAGCATGGGGAATCACCTATGTTCAATGAAGATGCTATAGACTTGATCCAGAATATACCTGGGATCAACAATGCCAACTACTATAGCATTATTAATCGCTTTGAAAGCATTGAAAAGCTAGTGAGTCTGACGGAGCTGGACCTAGTAGAGACTTTGGGGCAAGAGAATGGAACAAAGGCGTATCGGTTTATTCATCGATCTCTCAGGTAATTGTCCGTCAGCCATAATAGGTGAAGCTTTAACTTATTTAAGACAGGAAACTCAATTCTTGATATCTCGACTCAAGTTGCTACGAGAATGAGCGATTACTTGTCACTGGTTTACGGAATTCTTTACGTTACAGTAAGAGGAAGATCCTGATGTTCGACTATCTACAATGATACTAGACTCATAACGCAATCTGGGGTACATGTTCCCCATTAGATAATCACTTACATAATATATTTATATCCAGAGATATAATCAGAATCTAACGTGGATCAATTGTCCTATCAAAATAGGTATTGAAATATCAAAAGGGTAGTGCTCAACGCTGACGCACACCCTGTCTTGAAAAGTTCTAACGTTAGTTGCATTAACGTCAGGGCCGGTCATTTGCGGCCCGATACTATGATTACATAAGTACATTCTCTCTTTCCTTCCACGCATTTCAGTTGTCCTGTACACACATCATGAGGCGTTACCAAATCGGGCCGAAAGGATAATGCAGCAACAAAGTAAAATTAGAACCGTGAATTCGTTGTTACAACATTAATCAACACCAAGTGCAAGACCTCATGCTGCGACGCTATGTGAGCTATAACGATCGAGATCGCGATCCCAGGGACCCTTTACGATACAAGGAACTCGAATTCAAGTATTTATATTTCAAGTTGCAAAAATTACTCAACAAGAAGGTGGTCCTCAGCTTGAAATATGAACAGTTGCGAGAGCCGGAGATCCATATGACAATCGTGAAGCCACTCTCCACCAAGACGATAGATTTGGCAAGTGTAATTAATATTCATAAGGTGGTAGGAGCGAACACTTCGCCTGTCCAAACTCCGAGATTAGGGCCACAAGATGTGCCAACGCTGGCAAATGACCAGAAGGTATGCAGCAGCTTGATTTTCATATTGCTTTTATTGCGCTATGAATATTTGATACAATCGCAAAACAATTTGATCAAAGTCGACTTACTCTTGACAAGGGCCAACATCTGCGAAATTCTTGCCATAAGAATGTTGCGAGAATACAAGTCAAGCCAGCGTACCAAGATGCTATTCATCAGCGCCTTAAAGTCTGAGGCATTCAATACCTTGGAGCTAGCAATTCTAACCAAATCCAAGAAATTTCTAGCCCAGCCGGTAATTGTCGATATCCTTGATAGATTTTACAACGGTGATTTGATTGTTAAGAATTACAATTGTCATTCGGACGAAGCATATTCGGAAGAGGTTCTTCATAAGTCATTATTGGAGGAGCAGCCGTTAATTCCTGAATCTAAAAGCGTTGTAAACTATCGATATTCTTCCACTTCGCTCAGCAAGATCTATGTGAGAACCAGTCTTGTTCCCAAATACCAGTCATTGGTGATCAACTTGAAGCTCGTCTTCCTCTCCATCCTTCAATTTGCTCTCATTATATCCCATAAGCAGATATCGCATGACCTGACAGAGAAGGGTTATATTTTCTTGTGCACTGAGCTTTTTTTCTGGGGTACGGTCATCAACTTGAACATTGAGCATATCATTAGACTCCGAAATATTGAATTTGTTTTCCTTCGAAAGATCATATGGACGTGGGTTGATTTCACCTTGTTATTGTTAACCGATTTTACCTTGGTGATGAGAATACTATTGGCCCTCGGAAAAGTCGAGAGTGGGCGCTATTACGATTGTTTCAGTATAATATCCATCGTTTTGCTTCCTCGCATGTTGTCGTTCTTTAACAATTATGAATTTTTCAACATGATAATTCTTTCATTGAAAAAGATGGTGTGGAATATGATAGGTTTATGCTTCTTGTTTGCCTCGCTTATCAGTGGGTTCTATTTGAGTTTTATTTCGCTCACAATCGACCGTACCAATTCAGAGATTGCATTTGATATGGTGAAGATTTTCTTTGCATTTACCCCCGCCGTGTGGAACAACTGGGACAGTTACAGCAATCTCGGCCGAGCCATCCAGATGGGGTATTTATTTTTGATTCAATTCATAGTGGGAACCATTTTAGCCATTGTGTTGAGCGAAATCTTTGCCAAGGTATCCAAGAGCAACAAAGAGGATTTCGTATACTTCAAAGCCACCAACTTGGTTGTCTACTTTAAAGCAGGAAATGCATACCACAGGTTGGATGTCATGCATAATATCATACTCAGCGTATTTAAGCTTCCAATTGTGTTGCTTATATATCTCTATGAGCAGATAGTGGCCATTATCAGAGCCAGACAGGCGGACAGTACGGGGTTGAAGAATTACACATTCTTGGACAAGGATAAGGACTTCTGGCAGGACAGCGATCTCGTCAACCTACAAGACAACGACGACGACGTCAGTTTGATGATACTCAAGTCGAGGCAGAATTCGGTGTTCTACACTGGACTTACCCCGTCAGCAAGCGGTGGGCGTAGGTATAGCCAGGTGGACAATTTCGGGGCCAACCAAAATTTTGCCAGTGCTACTACAGCCGCACCTGCTCCATTGACCCCCGCAAATGCCCTCGTGCCTGTCCAGTCCATTGCCACGCTCGGGTTGCTTCGTACGGCTTCTACCGACTCGCTTTTCATTGATGAAGTTCTCAACAAGAAGTACGGGAATGCCAATGCCAGCGCCGTTATACCGCAGGAAGTCAATCCAGTCGAAGCTACAAGTTACCGGTCTACCAGTGCCAACAGTTCAGGACCCTTGGAGACGTACCAGCGATTCAAGCTGCGCAAGAAGCACCGCGAAGAAGACGCCCGGATACTTGACAAGCTACAGACGCTCGAAGCCATGCTAGCTTCTATGGGGGCCCCTGAGAGCAAGGCAATTGCTGTTCCTGAGGAGGAGTATCAGCTTGCAGATGGCAATGGCATGTACGACATAGCCGAGACGCTGATGGATCTGCTAGAGACGCTGGACGACGACACCATTAGTGATGATGACAACACGTTTTGAGAGAAAAATTAGTAATACGGGTAGCTAGTCAATGACAAATGGCATATTTCATGACAACCGGGTACCGGCTATTCGCGCACAGGCTCGGACATGTACCCCACCTGCAGCCAATGGGAAATATGAGAATGAGCATTACCCGCGATTACATACCCGTTCGGGTAAATGCGGCACTACCGAGTACCCGTTTTGTGTCACTTCGTGATTACACTTTTTTCACAGGCATTTAAATCATTCTATCGGAACTAAAATAGCGGCACCAGCGATTCAAATTTGTATATAGAGTCCAGCCTATAATTCTTCTGATACAAGACACTTCCACACATCCACACCCAACACATATTCTGTTTCACGCTCGATTGCTCAGCCCAAGACCCTCATCTTGGTTAATTTATGATTGACATTGAAACCAATCGGCGGTAAGAAACGAAAAAACTACCCTATTAGCATGACCACCTTTGATCCTAGCACCATCAAGCATATCCAGATTGGTGGCAGGAAACTGAACCTTGCGGTTGCCCAGTCCAACATTGTCAAGAAGCAGTTGGTTGCCAAGTTCCCCCACCTCAAGTGCTCTATTTTAGCTTTGAGCACGTTGGGCGACCGCTTCCAGCAGAAACCGCTCTATCTGTTTGGCGGCAAGGCGCTCTGGACCAAAGAGTTGGAAACACTCTTGTTGGAGGCTGTCAACGACCATCCCCAGCTCGACATGATTGTCCACTCGCTCAAGGACGTGCCCACCAATCTTCCCGACGAGTTCGAATTGGGGTGTATCTTGGACAGACAGGACCCCCGAGACGTGCTCGTGATGAAGAAAGGGTCCAAGTACAAGTCGTTGGCCGACTTGCCCGCCGGCACCATGGTGGGGACGTCGTCGGTCAGACGGTCGTCGCAACTCATGAAGAACTACCCCCACTTGCGGTTCGACTCGGCGCGAGGTAACATCAACACGCGGGTGCAGAAGCTCGACGCCGACGACTCGCCCTTTGAGTGTCTCTTGTTGGCCGCGGCCGGCTTGCAACGAGTCGGACTCGACTCTCGGATCACGTCGTACTTGGACGCCCCAGACATGTACTACGCAGTGGGCCAGGGAGCATTGGGCATCGAGATCAGAAAGGGCGACGAGCGCATCAAGCAGCTCTTGCAGAGCATCGAGGACGTGCCATCGTCGCTCTGCTGCCACGCCGAAAGGGCGCTCATGCGCTACTTGGAGGGCGGGTGCTCGGTGCCCATCGGAGTCCACACCGACTACAACCGGACTACACAGGTGTTGAAATTCAATGCCATCGTCGTCAGTCCCGACGGCAAGGAATCGGTCGAGGACAAGATAGAAATGAAGGTGACTACCAAAAACGAGGCTGAGGCGTTGGGCCAGCAGATGGGCGACAAGTTGATCGCCAAGGGAGCCAAGGAGATCTTGGCTGCCATCAACTTTGAACGCATCAACCAACCACCGGTGGCCGTCCCATCGCCCGCGCCATCGTCCATCATATACTCGCTTTCCGACGAGGAGAAAGAAAGACTTCCAGCTGACGAACACCCCAACGCGCAAAGGGTAAATGTATAATGTATGACGCTACGTTAATTAATGTTGTATTTAGCTGCTGCCGTAGTAATGGCCCCACCACTAGTGGACTGACCTCGTATAGGGCGGCACCACGTGACCGCGAAGCAGCGATGCGAGTCGGACAAGGTCACGTGCCGAGCTCATCGGGGGCCGCCAGCGTGGGTGGGGAAGTTGGGGCGTGGGGCCGCCGCGTGCTGGGCCCCGGGGCTGGTGGCTGCTGCCGCACACGCCTGCCGCTTTGCGGCCCGCATTGGCCCTTGCCGTGCCGGCGTTCCGCTCCACCCTACACGGTATCGGCCCACGCAGTCTGCAGGACGGGTCGTTCCTGCAGGCTCGTTCCGGTCGTATACTTTCTTTTTCTCGCATCATAAAAGAGTGCCAGAAGTACGTGGTAAACAAGGATGGATATCGTTCTTGAAATCAGCGACTACTTTGTGTTCGACAAGTTTTATGCTTGGGCGTTCCCCAAGGGCTCCCGCCCCATTTCTGGACCTGGGGAGGTTGACTTTGCCAGCAACTGGGCCCAGTACAACGCCAGCGCCAGTTCCATGGACGCGTGGAACGTTCCCAAACCGCTCCAAATGACGGTGGCGACGCTTGTGGGGCAGGTGCGCAAGTTCCAGAACGCCAGCGAGGTCTACGGCAACGACGGCCGGTTTTTGCCGTTGCATGCCTACACCAACGACACCTTGATGTTGCGCGGAAACGTGGTAAGGCAGGCCATCAGCATGCTCTTGGTGACCATCTTGTTCGGGTTGGTGTTGTACTTCTCGGTGGCCACCATGTCGTACTTGACGGTGTTTGACAAAAAGATCTTCAACCATCCCCGCTACTTGAAGAACCAGATGTCGCTCGAGATCCACCAGGCGGTGACCGCCATTCCCGTGATGGTGGCGCTCACGCTCCCGTTCTTCATGTTGGAGATCCACGGCTTCTCCAAGCTCTACATGAACATCGACGAGCTGACGGGCGGCTGGAGCGCCATCTTCTGGCAGGTGGTGAAGTTCATCTTGTTCACCGACTGCGGCATCTACTTTATCCACCGCGGCCTCCACTACCCCGCCGTGTACAAGCGCCTCCACAAGCCCCACCACAAGTGGATCGTGTGTACGCCGTTCGCTTCCCACGCATTCCACCCGGTGGACGGGTGGGCGCAGTCGCTTCCCTACCACCTCTATCCGATGGTGTTCCCTCTCCACAAGGTGCTGTACTTGCTCTTGTTCACGTTTGTCAACTTCTGGACGGTGATGATCCACGACGGCCAGTACCTCTCGAACGACCCGGTGGTGAACGGCACTGCGTGCCACACCGTGCACCACTTGTACTTCAACTACAACTATGGCCAGTTCACCACGTTGTGGGACCGGCTCGGGCGCTCGTACCGCCGGCCCGACGACAAGTTGTTTGAGAAGCACAAGCTGGAGGAGGACAAGAAGATGTGGAAGGACCAGGTGAAGAAAATGGAAGTTATTCGTAATGAATTGGAGGGCAAGGACGACGATCGCGTTTACATCGAGTAAATATGTATGATACTATAATAGAACGAAACAACCCAGCAACCAACCTGCATCGCCATGCTCCAACCTGCATCAACTCCAACCTGCATCAACCTGCATCAACTCCTCCCTGCACTTGCCATATCTGTGCACTCCAAACCACACATCACCAACCACTCGTTCCCATCGCCATGAGTTATGGTTATAACGTCTATCTGAACTCGCGATCTCGAAACGGCATCCCCAGTGTCCCCCAGCCCTCACTAATGGCCCTGAACACCATCCTCACCATCGGCCCTTACAAACACCGGAAAGACTTGACTCGAGAATCGGTCACTTCTCGCTACCAGACCATCGGATATATCGCTGCTGGTACGTACGGCAAGGTGTACAAGGCCAAGTCCAAGAACACCCAGCCAGACCCGAACAACCTGAGTCCAGAACCACAATTGTTTGCCATCAAAAAGTTCAAGAGCGACAACCATCTGTCCACCAAGGGCCATGGCCACGACATGAACGGCAAGGAGGTGGTGCTCTACACCGGCATATCGCAGTCGGCGATCCGGGAAATGTCGCTCTGCCGCGAACTCTCCCACAAGAACATCATCAAGGTGGTGAACGTGATCCTCGAGAACAAGTCCATCTACCTTATCTTTGAATTCTGCGAACACGACTTGCTCCAGATCATCCACTTCCACTCGCACTCGGACATACGGCCCATCCCCGAGGCCACCATCAAGTCGCTCACCTGGCAGATCTTGAACGGCGTCACCTTTCTCCACAAGAACTGGATTTTCCATCGAGACTTGAAGCCGGCGAACATCATGGTGCTGAGCAACGGCGTGGTGAAAATCGGCGACTTGGGGCTTGCGCGCAAGTTCAACAACCCGCTCCAGAGCTTGTACTCGGGCGACAAGGTGGTGGTGACTATCTGGTATAGGGCCCCCGAGTTGCTCTTGGGTGCCCGGCACTACTCTCCCGCCATCGACTTGTGGGCCATCGGCTGTATATTGGCCGAGCTTTTGAGCTTGCGGCCCATATTCAAGGGCGAAGAAGCCAAGATCGACATGAACAACAAGAAGCTGGTGCCGTTCCAGAAGAATCAGATCCAGAAAATCGTGGAAATCTTGGGCACCCCGTCGCTCAACCAGTGGCCGTCGCTCGACAAGTATCCTGAATACCCAGCATTCCAACAGCAGATAAGCAACAAGTACCCGCCCAACTTGGTGAGCTGGTACAAGGCCATCGGAAGAACCAACAAGCAGTGCTTGAACCTTCTCTTGAGCCTTCTCGAGTACGAGCCGATGTCGCGGCTCAGCGCCGACAATGCGCTTATGCATGACTTCTTCCTTGAAGCACCCAAAGTGACGCAGAATGCCTTTGAGGGCCTCAATGTCACGTATCCCAAGAGACGCATCTACACGGACGACAACGATATCTTGTCGAACCTGGCGCCGCCAAAGAGACAGAACTTTGACGATGGCGGCGTGAGAAAGAGAGCAAAGTAGACATGGGGATTAGCAAGACTACAAGCACTACAAGGACTAGAAGCAAGTCACTAGTAAGTCACTAGTCACTAGTCACTAGTAAGTACAGTAAGTACAATAAGTACAGTAGTACAATAAGTACAGTAAGAGTAAGTACAGAAGTACAATAAGAGTAAGTACAGTAGTACAATAAGTACAGTAGTACAGTAAATACAATAAGAGCAAGTACAGTAGTACAATAAGTAGTCCCCTACTATTTTGCAGCCTGGCTGCATTTTGTACGCGAGCATCGCGCCGATTGTGATTTTCATGAAATATTGCCACCAAGAAACCATCTATCGGGGGCCACACAGCGACATTGTCAGGGCCAAAGACGAACACGGTGGTGCCGTAGCACTCAAGATTGTTGATTGCGACCTCTGTTTCAAGCCACACAACATCAAGCACGAAATAGCCTTGGTTCGAAACTTGTCGCATTCCAACGTGCTTCCGTACTTGGACCTGTACGACGCTGGAGACGATTGTGTGCTTGTGACGCCGTTGTACGCGTTTGACCTCAACCAATTGATACGCCACTATGCCAAAAAGCAGACGAAATTCGACTTGGACTCGACCCCAACCACCGTGTACAGAAACCAGCTTCCGGCAGATTTGGCCTATTCCATCGTGGCGGGACTTACAAAGGCACTCGAGTACGTCCACTCGAACGGCATCATCCACCGCGACGTCAAACCAGGCAACGTCTATTTTTCATCCACCACCAGCGAGCCGGTGCTCGGCGACTTTGGCATTGCGTACGAGACAGGTGTTTCGGAAGAGCCCGCGGACGACAAGTACCTTGACGTGTGTTCGGGCAGCTACAAGCCGCCAGAGGTCTGTTTTGGGGTCACCAGCTACAGCTACGAAGTCGACATGTGGTCGCTCGGCATCCTCCTCACCACGCTCTATTCGCACGACGGTCAGCCAGCCATCAAGCTGGGGGATTCAGACATGGTGTTGATCCACTCGATGTTCCAAGTGCTCGGCACGCCGTCGCTAGACCCATCGCATCCCCTCTACTGGCCCACCATGGACGACGACCGGTACCATTTCAAGGCGTTCACGTTTGAAAAATACCCGTCTACACCAGTGGACCGTCTTCTCCCGCGCTGCGGCGACGCCAGAATCAGAACCGCACTTGCATCGACAATGGTCTACGAGGCCCGCAGGCGCACGCTGGCTGCAAAATTGCGGGTGCTGTTATCAACCACGACTACTGTCTCATGCTCGAGCCCGGTTGCGAGCCCGCACTGATGTTACCCCAGATAAGTGACGTAATGGCGAATATTTTGCGCTTCTTCGCAACGTGGAGCGGCTCAGCTCCATCCACAGCAGCAGCCAGCCGGGCGCATCAGCAGCCGTTTTCCCGGCGCCGTGATAAGCCAATTTTCGGTGGCAGTGCCCGCCCCAAACGCGGCCGGATGCGAGCCCTGCGTGCTGCTGTGCAAACGAAAAAGTGAGGGGTCAGTGCGGGATGACTTCCCCTCATTTTCGATCCCCAGGTAGTGTGCACACCATGCTGCCTTTTACGCTATTTACAGGAACCCTGTCCCCAGGGTCTCCCAAGCGAGGTGTGACAGCATTTTATGTTATAAGGTTTGGGATTCCCGGAATTTTTTAAAGCAGCTCAGCAATACCGCACCCCCCAGACGCCGCTGCCCCTCTGTCAGCTTGCATTCACACACCACAACCAGCCCATAGTGCTGCCCCACCACCCGCCAGACCCCAAAAATGACTGCCACCATGCTTTCCAAGGGTCTCAACAAGTTGACTCTTAACGGCGGGGACCTGAGCCCGACCGACCGGGACTACATCGACCACCTCAACTACGACGAGCTCGAGCGCAAGTTCTGTGTGCACAAATATTACCCGCTGTACATCCACAACGTCGATGCTCCCACGCCCATGATCAAGGACATGATATCCGACAAGCCCATCTATGCGCAGGCCAACCGCCACGTGAAGAAAAAGCAACAGCGGGCCCAGCGCAAGGAGAAGAAAAAGCAGCAGCGGGAACTGAAACTGGAAGAGCGCAAACTCGCGCGGGAGGAGAAGCGGGACCTCCGCCTGCAACAAAAGCAGGAGCGGGACGACTTGCACCACGAGCAGCAATTGCGCAGCAAACAACAGCAGGCGTACCCGCGCCGTATCACCCTCTCCAAACCAGGCGTCGGTGGCACCATAGCCGAGTCGAAGGACGTCCATATCCACAACCACATCAACGTCAACGTGCAAATTCCCCCCAGCGACACCTCCAGCAGCGACCAGCTCATGTTCCGAAACCCGTTTGGCTCCAGGCCTCCTACCTTTGAGGAGTCGCAGCAGCAGGCCAAGGAACCCGTCAAGGAACCCGTCAAGGAACCCACCAAGGAACCCACCAGCCGCCGCGGACTGCTCATATCCAATCGCATGCGCCGTTCCAGCACCCAGTCGAGCAACAAGAGACACAACTCGGTGGCTAGCAGGTTCGTCAGCATCTTGAAGGGCAACTCCAGCTCCGGCGAGGAAACCCCCGGCTCAAACGACGACAATGAACTACACATATCGTCCAGCTACGATGCTACAAAATCCAACATGACTTCTTCGCGCAGCAAGAAGACTAATTTATTGAAACTCAAACTCGACCCTCGCAGAAGAATGAGCGAGCAGATTCGTAAGTTACCCCCTTTTTTTTTTTTTTTACTTTGGTTACCCTATCATTGGTTTATGCTTTGAACTTTCTGCCATTGGCCTTCCTTCTCCACGTCCAACCCCATACGTCAGGCCTGCACAAAATTGTGCGGGGCATGCGTGCCCGGTTCAATATTCTGTGCGTGACCAGCGTTCGACTTATAAAGTTCGATTTCGCGCCGACACCGATTTGATCTCAAAACCTTGGATGGAAGGAGGACCTGCAGCACTTCAAAGCCAGACAATTTAAAGGCATCTCTCGATCTCACCCACTCTTAAAAGGCACTTTTCTTTTCCGAGCCTCAAGTTGATTCTGGTTGGCATTATAAGCCTATTCGTTCATTTTATATCCTTTTTCATACTCTAGCCTCCTGTCTAACCTTTTCGTTGAGGAACCAAAGCCCCCATATCATTGTACTAACATGTCCAAAATAGAAGTCATTACTGAGCGGGTAACAGATGGTCACAATGGCGAGATCAGAGATATTCAATACACCCAGTCCCAAATGGTGGGCCACGGCTCGTTTGGCGTTGTGTTCCAAACCCAGATCTTGCCCACCAACGAAATCGCGGCAATCAAGCGTATCTTGCAGGACAAGCGGTTCAAGAATAGAGAGCTCCAGATCATGAAGTTGGTGCATCATCGCAACGTTGTTGACATGAAGTACTTTTTCTACAAACACAATGAAAAGAACGAGTTGTACCTCAACTTGATCTTGGAATTTGTGCCGGAAACCCTCTACCGTGCTCTGCACTACTACGTGTCCAAGCGTTTATCCATGCCACCTTTGGAGGTGAAGCTCTACACGTACCAAATGCTCCGTGCCCTCAGCTTCATCCATTCCCAGGGCATCTGCCATCGGGACATCAAGCCACAAAATTTGCTTGTTAATGCCGACACGGGTGAACTCAAGCTCTGCGATTTTGGCTCCGCCAAGATCTTGAACCCAAGCGAACCCAATGTGTCTTACATTTGCTCTAGATACTACCGTGCTCCTGAGCTTATTTTCGGCGCTACCATCTACACCACCAAGATCGACGTGTGGTCTGCGGGCTGTGTGATGGCCGAATTGATCTTGGGCCAGCCCTTGTTCCCCGGCGAGTCGGGCATCGACCAGTTGGTGGAGATTATCAAAATCTTGGGCACGCCGTCTAAGGAGCAGATTCGCAACATGAACCCCAACTACATGGAGCACAAGTTCCCGCAGATCAAACCTATCCCGTTGTCGAAGATATTCAAAAAGATGTCTAACGATTGTATTCAATTCTTGACCAAGGTGTTGCAGTATTCACCAGTGGACCGTGTTTCGTGTATCGAGGCGTTGGTGGATCCATATTTTGACGAACTCCGCAACTCTGAAACTAAACTTCCGAATTATAGAAAGTTGTTTTCACAGCAGTATCATAGCTCGGCGTCGGTATCGTCGCATAGCCATCAGAACAATGCGAACTACCAGTTGTACTCCAGCCAGCCAGACGTGAAGGACTTGCCTGAGTTGTTCGACTTTGACGACCGTGAGTTGTCGGTGGCGCCGCAGTTGAACGCCCAGTTGATTCCTGAGTTTGCGTACGGGCGGTTGCGGTTGCTGAGCGGTGCCCACACGTTGGAGGGCTTCATGCCCTTGTCACCGGAGCAGTTGGCCGTGACGCTTGAGTAACGAGCGCGACCAGTGTACACTACGACGTATTGATACATATAGATTGCATGATCATTAAGGGCGCCGCGGATGCGAGCTATGTAGGTGGATGCCGGTGCTGGGAGCTTTGCATCTGCAAAGATTGGCCGGCAATAAATTTGTAGCTTAAAGTGGGAGCACCAAATGTACAGTTTAAAGTGGCACTAATTATGCGAAGGCACAACGAAAGCTGTAAGGTTACAACCAAGACAACCAAGGTTACAACCGCGGTTTGTTGACTTTCTTGGGCTTGAATGCTGGGTCCGCGGGCACGGGCTTTTGTTTCTTCTTGAAGAGGCCGGTGACTGGCATCACGATGTATTTCGCAAAGAACGGCATCAACGTCAAGCTGAAAAAGATCCGCACCGGGAACAACGTCTTGACGATGACGTAGGCGTAGGCGCCCTCCATGATGAAGCGGGCCTTTTCCTGCAACGAGTAGTCGCCGAAGTCGAAGCGTTCCATCGACTTGTCGATCACGGCGGTTCCCTTCAGAATTGCCCAATGCGGCAAGTCCAACGGGACCATCCAGTCGTAGTGGTGAAACACGTACCAGAGACCGACGAGCGGCACGATGGCGGTGATTTCGTGGAGAACCAAAAACGCGGTTACGTGCGATATGGGTGCATTGATGAACTGCTTGGTCCAGGGGTGGAGGAATCTGGGAATTTTGTCAAGGATTTTCGATCCTGCTGGTGGAGTGGATGGAGCCGTCTGGCGGAGGAGCAGCGAGGAGTGGAAGCAAGCACGAGAAACAAGGGCTGTACGAGACATGAGCGGTGTACGAGACACAAGCGGTGTACGCGGCACGAGCGGCATACCCGACATCACGTCCCAGCCCAAACGATGCATCAGCCTAGAAACCAGCATCGGGCACAAAGCTTGCGGACCCGCACTGAACTGAAGCCAGAGGTGGGCCTGCAGGCAACTGAAGCCAGAGGTGGTGGCCTGCAGGCAGGCTCGTTCCCATCGTTGCCTGTCGTTAACCTCGGGCGCGCGACTCGCTATAAAAGCTACGTTATCCTCCAACCTCGGATTCCCAGCAATGTCTGTATACATCGTTTCCACCGCACGTACGCCCATAGGCTCGTTCCAGGGCAGCTTGGCTTCCTTGAGCTACTCCGACTTGGGTGCGCTGGCCGTCAAGGCTGCGCTTGAAAAAGTGCCACAAATCAAGCCAGAGGAGGTTGACGAGATCTTGTTTGGCGGCGTTTTGCAGGCCAACGTGGGCCAGGCGCCGGCCCGCCAGGTCGCCCTCAAGGCCGGCTTGCCCGAGAGCATCGTGGCCACCACCATCAACAAGGTGTGTGCCAGTGGAATGAAGTCTGTCATCTTGGCAGCCCAGACCATCATGACCGGCACCGCCGACATTGTTGTTGCCGGTGGTGCCGAGTCCATGAGCAACACGCCTTACTACTTGCCGTCGGCGCGTGGCGGTGCCCGTTACGGAGACTCCACCATGGTGGACGGCGTGCAGAAGGACGGTTTGTTGGACGTCTACTCGCAGAAGTTGATGGGGGTGGCCGCCGAAAAGTGTGCGCTGGACTACGGCATCACCAGAGACGACCAGGACGCGTTTGCGGTGTCGTCGTACACCCGCGCCACTGCGGCCCAGAAGGCTGGCAAGTTCGACCAGGAGTTGGCCCCAGTCACCATCAAGGGTGTGCGCAGCAAGCCGGACGTGGTGGTGTCGCAGGATGACGAGCCCAAGAACTTCAACGAGGCCCGGGTCAAGAGCGCCAGAACCGTGTTCCAGAAGGAGAACGGTACCGTGACCGCGCCCAACGCGTCCAAGTTGAACGACGGTGGTGCCGCCGTCATCTTGGTGTCGGAGTCCAAGTTGAAGGAGTTGAAGTTGACGCCGTTGGCCAAGATCTCGGGCTGGGGCGAGGCGGCGCGCGCGCCCATCGACTTCACGGTGGCGCCCTCGTTGGCCATCCCCAAGGCATTGAAGCACGCCAAGTTGTCGCAGCTGGACGTGGACTTCTTCGAGTTGAACGAGGCCTTCTCGGTGGTGGGTCTTGCCAACGCCAAGATCTGCGACATCCCGCTGGACAAGCTCAACGTCTACGGCGGTGCCGTGGCCTTGGGCCACCCCTTGGGCTGCTCCGGCGCCAGAATCATCGTCACCTTGTTGTCGGTGTTGAGCCAAGAGGGGGGAAAAATCGGCGTGGCCGCGGTCTGCAACGGCGGTGGTGGTGCTTCGGCCATTGTCATCGAGAAGCTCGACAAGGATTACAAGCTCTAGATATGTATAGGTTCACACGTAACTTTTCACTCGGTGATTTTCCCCGCCGGGCCCATCGCGGCCCATCGCATCTCCGCGCATCGCGACGCATGGTTTATGACCCATTCCCATGGCCTTGATTCCAGCCACATATGGCTAGACGACGACGAACCCGGCATCTTCGACAGGCCCACGGTGGCGTTCTGGATCCCGCACGATGACGCACAAGCGGTACATAACGCGTTAAAGCTGTTTCTAGCACCCTATTCTCGCTACCCGTGGTTCTACTCGCCACCCCGGTTGGCGGTCCATTCGTACAGTTCCGTGTCGTACGTCTATGGCAACATGGTCTACGATGGAAATGTCAACGACGAGTGGCTCTTGACAAGACTCTTGTGGGAATTTCTGCAACAAAACGATGCATTCATATACTTGTGGGACTCTACCGATGGTGAATATTTGCTTGTGGAACACTATGAGCAACGGCCAGCCTGGCTAGAGCCTCGCAATTGCAGAAACCGGTGCTGGTTGCATGGTGGAAAGCTCTGTTTGAGCGAAGAAAACGCATACAAGTTGCTGTTGGACGAAGCGATAAAGATGATCAAGGTGGGCCTTTTCAGCGAACACCACGAACTCAGCAAGGCGTTCCAGCTGCGTATGGAGGCGGCATCAGGCTACTACATGGAGTATGTTTACGACATCCCCAAGGTAAGGCTCAGTTCAAAGTTGGCACAACAGTTGTATCATCGGCCGTGGTTGGCGAGCAGAGCTATTGTTGCTGCCTTTGACGCTAAAGAAACTTCTTCTTCTTCTTCTTCTTCTTCTTCTTCTTCTTCCATGGAGGTTGACTGGGAGGAAGCAGAGTATACACTAGGCTTGCCTGCACTAGCAGTTGAAATGGTCAAGTTCCACAAGACTGCGTCTCTTCCAGAGTTGGCTTCGCGATGGATATCCGAAGGGTACGAGATTTTAGAGCCAGACTTGCAACACGAAACACACCAGCCAGCGGCTCAAATCGACCTCAGTCGAACTAGCATGCAGCAGGCCCTAATTCTGCACAACCGTATGGCCAGCGCTGTTCCCGAGAAGCACGAGCTGGTGGACGAAGCCACCTACGAGCCCCCGATAGAACATGAAGCCATTGCCGCTCATCTTCGAGATATGCTCGAGGAAACCGGCGATTTGAGCGACCACGAGGCTTCTTCGGTCGACAATGATGAGCCAGACCTCGATGACTTCTTTGAGTACTTCTGCAAGCACGAGCTCAAGTTGTCGGACGAGCAGATGCGGGCGTTTGTCAGCGACAACAGAAAACGAGAATACAACGACGACAGCGATTACAGGAGCGATTCGGATTAAGTATTAGGCTCTGAACTAATGAAAGACATAGGAATAGTTAGGCGGGAGGAAATATGCTAAATGTGAAGATGCAGGCTAAGGGTCGATGGAGATGTTCCTTTCGCTGAGGCTGTGGACGGTCCATATCCATGTCTGGGCGGCGTAGTCCATGTTCGAAGCTACGCTGGAGGGGGTGGACTCCACGCCGTTCACTGCAAAGTACTTGCCGTTGTCCTTCTCGAGCGAAAGACTGGGGTCGAGGCAGCACTTGACGGTGGCATTGGCGCCGTCGGGAATGGTGACGCCAAAGAAGTAGCCAAACACCTGGAAAAAGCACCAGAACATTATGCCGATGATGGGAAGACGGGTCCAGTAAGAAAACAAGTTGGTGTCCATGACAAAGCCCGGGTGCACCGACATGCAGAGCACCAGCGGGTTGCGCAACGCTAGCATCTTCATAAAGTGGATCCCTGCTGTCTTGGCAAGGCCATAGCGGAACCACGTGAAGAGGATGTTGGGGAAGTGGTTGAATGTCAGGCCCATGCTGAAGTACAGGAAGGCAAAGTGGTGGCCGATGGAGCTGAGGTAGACTATTCGTGGAGGTCCGGTTCCGGGGAACATGCGAGTGGTGACTTCAAGCAACGGGAGAAGCCTGGTGGTGAGCAAGAATGGTGCCACGTAGTTTGTTTGCATCTGGATTTCAAACCCATCCTCGGTGAGGGCATGCGGAAGCGCCATCACCCCGGCGTTGTTGATAAGGATATTAAGGTAATTCTCCACCGACTTGAAGGTGTCCACCGCGGCCGTCACCGAGGAGAGGTTCAACAAGTCTATTTCCAAGAAGAAAACCTCACCCAAGAACCTGCTGTCGCGTTCGTCGTCGGTATACCACTCCCTCACCAACGCAGCTTGTTCTCTGACCTCCTTGATGGACTTCAATACTCGGCTCTTGCTCCTGCCTCCAATGTAAACCACATAACCATGGAGAAAAAGCTCGAGTACAGTGTACCAGCCGATTCCACTGTTTCCCCCTGTAATGAAGGCCACCCTTCTGTCGATCTCCGGGTCATAATACGGGAACGACAGCGGATCGAAGCCGGGTGCCATGGCTTACACTCTAATGGCTCCAAATCTCGTGGCGATCTTTTTATGTGGGCCTGCAGATGGCCCATCTGGCCCAAATAGGCAGAATAGCAGAAGAGCATGAGGGGACACTAATGGCATGGATTGGGACTGTTTGGGACGTGAATGGAGATAAGCTTCACCGTGGTTGCGAGTGTGGCTGTGGGTGGTAGCAACCGTTGGCGGCTGATCGTTGGCGGCTGATCGTCCGTTCCCAATCGGAAAATTTGCAATCAGATAACTGATCTCAACCATTTCCGTTCCAGCTTGCATAATCATCGCCAGGGCTCTTCCTTGGGGTCTCGCAATCAGCGGATTCTATTTTTTGGTGCCATACCTAGTCTGAAATCTACTCTATCTCCTTCAAAATCTCCTGGAATATCTCCGATGGTCTTTTGCCCGTCGTGTCCACGGCTAAGCACTCGCCGCCGTTATCCACCAACTCGTCGCCATTGGGTATTTCCATGATGTCATACTGGGACTTGACCATCTCGGACTTCATATAGTGACCCTGCCGGCTGCTCACACGTGTCATCAACTCCTCAAAACTGGTGTAGAGAAACACAAACCGAAACTTGACCTCCTCGCTGGCACATTTTTCACTGCCCTTTTTCTTGATGTAGCTCCTGTACACCTTCTTCAACATCGAGCACAGCACAATACAGATGTGGGACGCGTTTTCGGCGGAAACACTCTGGGCTACAGACTCTTCGCTCAATCTCTGCAACCAGCCCCAACGGTCGTCGTCCGTTAGAGGAATCCCCTTGGACATCTTGTCTATGTTTTCTTGTGGGTGGAGCGCATCTCCCTCGATAAACGGACAGGAATATTCGGAGGCCAAGAGGTCGGCTATAGTGCTCTTGCCGGTCCCAGCAGGGCCACCAACAACTACCACTGTGTTCTTGCCCATATTCTCTTCTGTTGATGACAGTTGTGACACAATTGCAGGAAGGGCTGTTTAAATCTGCAGGTGGGATCGTCAAGCGTGGGGTCCGGCGTGGGGTCACACCCACCCGCGTGGGGGAACATCGCGTGGGGGGGCACACACTACCGTTTGTGGGGTCCACCAGTATCAAATCTATTATCTATGTACATGGACTGCTGTTGCAGTTAGTGCTTCTTTCTCGTTTTCTTCATGACCCGACGAAGGTTGACAAGCTCTTCGCTGATTCTCTTTTCGATCAACGTCTTGATGTCGGTAGCACTTTCTTTGTCGACGAAGAGAGTGGGCCACCGCTGACTGAGCCACAAGAAGATCAACACCACCTTGTGGTTCTCTTCTAGAAGTCGGAGCCGTTCCACTGTGAGTTCTGGCGTCGTGCTTATGCGTGGCTTCTGCTCGAGCAACTTGTAATGCAAAAAGTCAAAGTCAAATACATTCTTTGTTTCACACTTTGAGATCGTTTCGAAGAATTGATACGCAGTGTCGATAACGGTATCGGACGCAATTCGGATATTGATCGGGGACAAGCTTAGCGAGAGTTGGTCCTCAATCAAAGTTTTCTTGAACATGTTGTTCTTCAAAAAAAGCTTCAATATGTCAAAGCGAACATCAAGCTCGGTAATGAAAAAGTTGGACATCTTGACGTTGGCTGTCTCCAATTCAAACTGGCTCAAGATCTCGAAAAATGACGTCCCTTTCGGGAACTTGCTCATGTAGAGCATCCATATCTTGTTAGTGGGCCAAATGCACGCCTTGCAAAGATCTTGGTTGGGCTCGTCCATCATTTTCCGAACATAGTTCAAATCTTTGGCCTTCAACGCTGTTACGAATCCTTCCAGCTGTCCTTTTTCAGCGCTGAATCTTCCAGCACGGCCAGCAATTTGCTTTGTAGCGGACGCTGTCAATGGTACGGTCTCATTCCCGTTAAACTTCATGCTTGTGAAAAACACGATTCGCTTGATCTTCAAGTTGAGACCCATTCCAATGGCATCTGAGGCCACAAGTATATCGTACTCTCCCTTGTTGAATCCATCTGCCTCTTTCGAGCGTATCTCAGGCGGAAGGGCACCGTAGATGACTCCAACTCGAAACTTTGTCATCTTCTCGATTTCGCACTTGAGCTCGAGAATCTTTCTCTTGGAAAAGGCAATGACACAGTCTCCCTTGGCCAAGTTCTTGAGCAGGGAGACTTCTTTATCCGCAACTGTCAACTTTCCAAGTCTTTCGTAGGTTTTGATTTCTAGCTCGTCACCGGTGATGGCAGCCAACTCCTTTATTAATGGTACAGCACTCACTTCTCCACACATGTGAACTACTTTAGCCTGTACTCCCAAGACGGCGCTTGTCCATGCTGCGCCTCTTCTCTCGTCCGCGATCATCTGTATTTCGTCGATAACACACATGTCCATAGGTTTGTGTAATGGGATCATTTCGATGGTTCCGGAGGAAATATCACTGACTTTACCCACTTCATCAATAGACGGGATGACTTCTTCACCGGTGATGAGGTTACATCTGATTCCCTGCTGGTTGAATCTCTCGTAGATTTCTCTTGCAAGTAACCTAAGAGGGCCAGCGTAGTATCCAGACTTTGATTTAGCAAGTGCTTGGAGCGAATTGTATGTTTTCCCGCTGTTTGTCGGTCCCACATGGAGCACAAATTTACGCTTCATCTTTCTGGCTTCTGGGAACCATGCTGCTGGGCTCGAGAGGTCCACCAGTGTGTTCTGAGGCTTAATAGTGTAGAGGCTCTGTTCAAGATATTCCTTGTACAAAAGCTTGGACATAACACAAACCAAGGTTTCCCCGCCACTAACAACATTGTATAGTTGCTGGATTTCTGGTGGTACTTTTTCCTCTGCAGTGTGTTTTATAATGGCGGCCACGTTCTCCAACCGAGGATTTATGAAACTAACCGGCGATACAGTTTGGTGGTCGTTGCTGCGAAATGCTTCAAGCTGTTTCAATACCTTGCTGGAGAAGCGGGAAACAAGTTCCTTTGATTCTTTGTCGCCCACATTGTTCAAGTACTGTAGAGGATACTGAAAGGCTCGATTTTGCAACATTTTTGCCACATTCTCGATCAGTTTGGATGCAAGAAGTTGATGAGGATCACTAGTTGTGGACGTATATCGATGTTGGAGGTCTATTACGCTCTTTAGACCAGATCCAACGTGTCTCTGGTACACCAGAGCCCTACTCCGAGCCCCAAAAATCGACCACGGTCGGTACAACCGTACGAGCCTGTGCATGCCGCCGATGGTTACAGGTTGCATCGAGCGACATTTTTGCTGCGAAGCCTAATGGGGCATCCTGCAGTTATCACCAGTTGTGAGTAGCAGCATTACACGATTGTTGTATTTCAGGATCACTATTCAAGACACGAGTTTTGCCGGCTGGAAACCTAACGCTTAGGGAACTGCACGCTACCGCCTATGGAACGAAAACAGGCCCAGCAGAAAGCGCAGCTAGCCGCACAATTCAATGATTTCTATCTCCACATAACCTCGCCAGCTGTCAACCAAATCGGATGTTATCGTATTGTCGACGAGATCGGAGAAGGTGCCTTTGGCAAGGTGTATCTCGCGATGCACATGCTTCTTAATGTCAAGGTGGTTCTTAAATGTGGCTTGATTGACGACCCCAATATAGTCCGCGAGGTGTTCTACCACAAGCAACTCAAGCACAAGAACATCGTCAAACTCTACGAGGTGATCAAGACAGAAAGCCATCTCTGGCTAGTGATGGAGTACTGTGAGGGCAACGAGCTTTTCTACTATATCTATGAGAAACGACGGCTCTCGTACGATGAGTGCCAGAGGATATTCAGCCAGATTATCATGGGCATCTCCCACGTCCACAAGCTCAATCTCTCGCACCGAGACCTCAAGCTCGAGAACATCTTGCTTGCTGATAAGAAGAAAACGGTGGTCAAATTGACCGACTTTGGCTTTGTGCGAGAGTACGATCCACGCCAGCGGAACTTTCTCTCCACCGTGTGTGGAACCACAGTGTACATGGCGCCGGAGTTGCTCAAGAACGAAAAGTACTCCGGCTTCGCTACCGACATCTGGGCACTCGGGGTCATATTGTACACGATGTTTTACGGCGTCATGCCGTTTGACGAAGACGACGACCTCCGTACGAAATTCAAAATTATCCATGACGAGCCCGAGTACCGGAGCGGCATTCCATCCGACGTCATCCAATTGATTCAGCGCATGCTCTGCAAAGACCCACGACAGAGAGCAACTTTGACCGAAGTGCAGAACTCGTTGTTCCTCGTGGAAAATCAAAATCATCACCGACGGTCCCGCTCTTCAATCCACACTGATGCGGGCTCCATCGTATCCATCACTCAGTGGTACAACGATCCGGGTCAACCGTTTGAGTCAAAGCTCGAGCGCAATCTCTTGAAGCGTTTCCGAAAACTAAACATAGATGTTGAGCATCTAAAGAGCAGTGTTCAAAATCGCCACATGAACTCGTTGACAGCGTTCTACGAACTTTCCCTTAAGCATGAATTTGCCAAGAAGCGAGAATACAAGGCGAAAAAGAAGAAGTATAATGATGCACGAATGTCGCTAAGACGGTCTCGCGATAGGTTCAGAAGTGCCCTTTCCCTTTCTGACCAGGTTGCCAATCAGCCGTTGGAGAGGATCATTTCCTCCTTGAGCATTGGTTCAAACCGCAACAACAGCCGAACAAACTTGTCCAAAATGATGTCTCCACGTCGTTCGGTGGACAGCAAATTTGACGGTTTCCCCAAGAGCAACTACACGATGAATGAAAAGGTTTCCGAGAAGCAGAACGACTTGGATTTGGGGCTTGAAAATGGCACCACAATGAACCGATCTGTTTCTTTCTACCCAGACGAAGAGAAGCAATCCTCGAAGGGCACCGGCATGAGCCTCTATTCCGTTGAGGAAAGCACCAACAAACGGTCTAAAAACTCAAAAATATTGAACAAGTTACAGTTCTGGAAACGAGCCAGGAACGGCATTGTTGATGATAAAATTTCTGACCAACAGATACTCGACCAATCAAGCAACAAATCCGAGATGGAGAATGGTTCCATGTCTATTTCATCTGTAAAAGCCCGCACTGATCCCTATATTGAACAACCTCCAGAAGTGGGCTCGCCATCTCCCAGATCAGAAGGTGTGCCAGTGGAACGTATGGACAATGCCAATTCGTCCCTAAATGTCCTGCGCAGTTATAGAACTCGGCCATCTTCTGTGATTTCCCAGCAGAGTCAACTAAGCCATTTGAGCCAGCTACTGACAATGGTGTCTGAGTCCGAATTGGACATGGATGAAACCGAGTTGAGTGATTCAATGGATGAGTATGCCGAGTATGATGAGGATGGGGCATACGAATCCTCGATCAACGCATCACAACACGAACTCCAACAGTCTCGGGGTCTGTCTGGATCGGCTTTAGCATACAAGAGGCGACCAAGCTATAGGCGCAACATGTCTTCTGATATGTCCATCGTGTCGACGTCAACTACTGCTACGGGGCCACAACCAAATTCTCAAAGTGCTCCAAGGCTTCGGCATCATTCTGGTCACCGAAAGCGGTCCTCGATGTCACGGTTGTCAAGCAACTCTTCAGATGAGGGTCAGAGGCTCAAGAAGACTGACAATGGTTCATTTTCTCGTCTCGCCAATACCCCACAGGTCCCCATTGCCGCAGTATTCCGCCCTGGTACACCAGAACTCAACATGAATGGTACGCAGTATGATAATCCTGTCGGTCTTGAATTTCCAGATGCCAACATGAACGGCTTGGCCTCTGCGGTTCCCCGTCCAGTTTCACCACCATTATCTAATAGAGTCTTCACAAAACCCAAGCAAATAAAGACTGCTGAAACGTCGGCGGTTCAAGCAGACAAGTATCGTGGCTCCACTCCCACCGGAGGAGAGAGGTATGAAACAAAGTTTGTCATTATTGATGAAGAAGACGAGGACTAGGAACAGACGTGGAAAGGCGAGTGGCCCATACCCCCTGCTTATCAGGATGACGTACTCGCGACCCCCCTCTTTTTAGGATATCGCACAGTATCGAAAATTTTTCAACACACAGTTTAGCGACAGTATGACTTCAGTAATCGTCGTAGACAACGACTTGGCTGGATGCCTTAAAGAGTATGGTCAGATCATCGACTCGATCAACGAGTCTGTGCAATTTTCCGAGTCATTGCAATCATTTATAAAACCCTACACTAATGAAATCATCAACACTTCCGACTTGAAAACCAAGATTGTTGAATCATCCAGCGCTACGAACTTATCCAAGTTGTCTGACAAGGAGTTTGAGCCTGCTTTCAACTTGATCGTATACATTTTGTTGCAGCTTGAAGGCTCCATCGAAAAGGTCGCCGGCGAAGGCTCTCCAGTTGTTCAGAACTTGTTGGACTGCAACCCTAAACAAGCCCCATCTTTGAGAGACAGAAAGTCCATCAAGTCCACCAGCATTCTTTCAGTGTTGAACACCATTTTCAACTTTATTCCTGAAACATCCAAAACTAGAATCACCATTTTGGAGAACATATTATTCATCTATGAGAACTCCGTCTTGGACTTCCTGTTGATGCAAAACTCTATCGGCAGCAACCTTGTGGCCTGGCTCACCAAGACCGGTGCTTCTGACGAGGAGATCAAGACTTTGTTCTGGAAGTTTATCAGCTTGGACAAGAAGGCCAGCCTCGGGTCCTTGCAGCTTATCAAACAGTTTACATCCCAGTACTCTTTGAACCTCGAGCAATTACAAACCTTGATCAAGTTCGCCTTGGTGTCTGAGGTGGTGGACGTTTCCTTCTTGGTCAACAACAACGTGGCCCAGGCCATCCAAGCCAACTCCAGCGACAGCGTTGTGCAAATTTTTGTCGACTACACCTCCGGCAAGCTCCTCACAAATGTCCCCAGTGGCCTTTCCCTTGAACCTATTGTTCAAAAGTCTAAGATTTTGGTGTTGGCCAAGTTTTTGATTGACAACGACAAGAAGCAGGTTTTCCAATACAGCGAATTCCCCTCCACCTTGAGCGAGTCTCCCGAGCAGTTTGAAATGTTGGTGGTGAACTCCCTCAAGGCCGGTGTGGTTGACGGAAGATTGAGTCAATCGGACCAAAAGTTCTACTTGACTCGTGTGAACCGGTTAATCTTGGCTGGACATGACAACTCCAAGGACTGGGATGCCGTGCGCACGGTGTTGAACGAGTGGAAGAACGCATTAGAGAACATAAATGAGATTGTGAATACTTCGAGAGAGAGTATTGTCAACAATAATAACGCTTAATGGAGGTCTACGAGGAGAATAATATACACCGTATAATAGACAGTAATTAATGTAGGGCGATTCGCCGCTTCAATCGCGTTCATTGTCGAGTACCACGAGAACACCTCCGACCAAATGTAAGGAGCCGCAGACGAACACATCGACTTCGGTCTCATTAGTCAAACTCTTGATGAAGTTTGCACTTGTTTCTATCTCGTGAAGGATGTGTTTGCGGGTGCTGGCATTACTCTTCTGGTCTAGCTCGCTCCATATTCCGGCAAGCAACTTCTGCACTACGAGCTTGTCGACGTGCTCTTTGGAGGTGTTCATGGAAACAAGGTCGGCATTATAGTCACCGCTTGACCAGGTGACGTTGGTGGTGAAAATGACATGGCTGAACTTCACTTTAGATGCAGCTATCACTTCGTAAAGCTTCACAAGCAACTCGCCAGCATTTTCTCGGTTTTGCTGGTTGAAGAGGAGCACCTTCACGTTGTTTGCTTGTGGCTTGCCTGCAGCGGCCTCCATTTGCTGGACAAACCACTTGGAAGCCACCGTCATGGACTCGATGGTGTGCGCTCCGTCAATGTACCAGTTGATCTTTTCAAACCCTGGCTTATCTCTGATAATCTGGCAGCGTCCTGGCCACTGGGTAAGCTCCAAACCGGCGATAAACTTGTCAGGGAGAAGTGCTGCTTCGTAGTTGGGGAGCTCGTCGGCGTTGACGCCCAGCTTTTGCAAGCGAACGGCTGCCAACTTGACGGCCAACGCAGCGTTCTGGCGCTGGAATTCACCGGCAAGCCCTAATTTCTGGTGGGCAGGCAAGATGGCGGGAGAGACGACTTGGAGAGACGACACCTCGCGCTCTTTGGCCCGTTCTTCGATGAACTGCATTGCCTCCGGGTGCTCGACCTGCTCGCTCACCACTGCCGGGACATCCTTCTTGAAGATGCCGGTCTTGTTCCAGGTGATGGACTCGATGGTATCACCAAGCATAAACGTGTGGTCGATGCCCAAACTAGAGATACCAGTGACGACAGGGCTGTCTATTATGTTTGTGGAGTCGTAGTGGCCGCCAATGCCCACCTCGTATATAGCCGTGTCCACGCCCTCGCTCATAAACACATGGAAGGACATGATGGTCAAGTACTTGAAGTACATGGGCTTGACGTCGGCGCTTGGCTGCAAGTGGGGGAACTCTTCCGCGGACGACTGGGTGGCCGACAAGCGGTCCCACACGTCAAAGAAGTACTTTGCAAACTTGAGCTCATTAATAGGTTGGCCGTCAATGCGAATGCGCTCCCGAACCGACTTCAAGTGGGGAGATGTGAAGAGGCCGATCTTGCCGATGGGACCATTGATGCCCTGGTACTGGGACAAAATCAGCTCTGTGAACGCACACGTCAGGCCCTTGCCCTTCGTACCTGTCACATGGATCAAGTTGAGCCTGTTAAAGTCCTCTGGTTTGTACCCCAACCGGCGGGTATACTCATACACCTCCCGGAGAGATAGCTCGTTTCTGTTGACGCTTGGACCCAACTTCTTGGTAGCCTCTATAGACGCGAAACTCGACTGCAACGAATTGAGCGCTTTCACCGCATCCTTGTAGCCACGGGCCCGGCTGTTCATGGGCTCCATAAGGATAGTAGGAACACCAGAGCACCAGGTTGTCAAGCGGCACAAATTTTCCCGGGGCGTGCGCGGTCCAATTGGGGTGTGGCTGCCATGACTCAATTTCTTTCCTGTTGCTGTTGTTTCATCAACTGAGTCTGTGTGGCCGCCATCTAGTTTAGTGTCTATCATCAACTGATAGTGTTTTTTTGTTATTCCCGGAGTCCAGTTCATACCACAATGAAATACTAAGCTAGATCCACGTGTCTAGTTTTGTGCAAAGGATCGAAAGCATTCTTTGGTTGCCAGAAATGATCATTAACAACCAGCCTGAATCGGGCGTGGTGTTCCCTAGTGTGTGCCCTAGTGCAGTGAAACCGGCTCCAGACGCTGTTCTTATGAGTAAAATGTCCTTCGAGCTGGGCGACGAGTCGGGCGTGGAATCGCAGGACGCGTTGCCCGAGTTGGCCGATGATGTGCCATTATTGGTGTCGGACTCGGAGGAAGAAGAAGAAACAGAAACTAAAGAGTCGGGCGACGCCACAAAAACCGCCTCCACACGGACCGAAGCGGCCAGGCAGGCAGCTACCCAGCTACATGAAAAGAACCAGGTGATGGAGGTGATTGTCAAATACATTGCCGCCAAGATAAAAAACTCGTTTCCTCCGGAACAGGCTTCACGGATCGACGGGTCTTTGCCGTTGGACAAGTTCCTCCTCATTCTCACCTCCAGGCTTCAGGTATCGCTAATGGAGTTCATGAAGAGCGTCATCTACTTGTTCCGCTACATGGACATTGTCTACTTGCTTCGTTATTTGAACCAATGTAACAACATGGCCAACTACAACGGCATGGATTTCACGTTGCGCAAGCTCATCGTGGGCTGTTTCAAGCTTGCCTTGTCGAGAGACAACATCTCCCGCGACTTCTCCCATGCCACAGGTCTCTCCAACCAAGAAATCAACGGAGTGACCAGAAAAATAATTTCCCGGATGAACGGCAAGGTCTACATCAAGGATACAGAAGTGCTCCGCATGAAGCTGGAGCTCTACAGGTTTGTACGGATGGTGACTACGGTTTACTAGTTTATAGATGCGATTGAGTCACTGATAGTAGTGTATATTACAAATGAGATTTTTCACTTTTCTGCTCCTATGACTCATGATCCCCATCCGCGGCATCCGCTGCACCCTGCACCTTCTCTGCATGACTCACCAGCAAGTGAAAATTTCACTTATATAACTCTTCACATTACTAAGATCCATAATGTCGATGCCTAACCCATACGGACCAAATCCGCAAGACTTCTTGTCGAATGTCGGCAAGTTCGAAGTCATAGAATCTACCTTGAGAGAAGGAGAACAGTTTGCAAATGCATTTTTCAGTACTGAAAAGAAGATCGAGATCGCCAAGGCCTTGGACGACTTCGGAGTTGACTACATCGAATTGACTTCTCCAGTTGCCAGTGAGCAGAGTAGAAAGGACTGTGAAGCCATCTGCAAGCTCGGACTCAAGGCTAAGATTTTGACCCATATCAGATGTCATATGGATGACGCTAGAGTTGCCGTCGAGACTGGTGTTGATGGAGTTGATGTGGTGATTGGAACCTCTCAGTTCCTCAGACAATACTCGCATGGTAAGGACATGAACTACATTGCTCAGTCCGCCATCGAGGTTATCGAGTTCGTCAAGTCCAAGGGTATCGAGATCAGATTCTCTTCCGAGGACTCTTTTAGATCTGACATTGTTGACTTGCTCAACATTTACCGTACGGTGGACAAGATCGGAGTCAACCGTGTGGGTATTGCCGACACTGTGGGTTGCGCTAACCCTCGTCAGGTTTACGAGTTGGTTAAGACCTTGAAGTCGGTGGTCAGCTGTGATATCGAATGTCACTTCCACAACGATACTGGTTGTGCTATTGCTAATGCTTACACCGCCTTGGAGGCCGGTGCCAAGTTGATTGATGTGTCGGTGTTGGGAATTGGTGAGAGAAACGGTATCACCCCCTTGGGTGCTTTGATGGCGAGAATGATTACCGCCGACCGTGACTACGTCTTGTCCAAGTACAAATTGCATAAGTTGAGGGACTTGGAAAACTTGGTGGCTGAGGCTGTTCAGGTGAACGTTCCCTTCAACAACCCTATCACCGGTTTCTGTGCCTTCACGCACAAGGCTGGTATTCATGCCAAAGCCATTTTGGCCAACCCATCCACTTACGAGATTCTCAACCCATCGGACTTTGGATTGACTCGTTATATCCACTTTGCTAACCGATTGACTGGTTGGAACGCCATCAAGTCGAGAGTGGACCAATTGAACTTGAACTTGACCGACGAGCAGTGCAAGGAAGTTACCGCTAAAATTAAGTTATTGGGAGATGTCAGGCAGTTGAACATTGATGACGTTGATTCAATCATCAAGGACTTCCATTCCGATTTGACCACCCCTGCTTTGAGGCCCACTGCTGGCGACAGGGACGTGAGCGAGGAGCCCCTCTCCAAAAAGCAAAAGAGCACATAGAAAATTTTGGTTTTTTTAGCCCCAGTGTAGTGATGCGATGCAACGTAGGACTTTTTACGAGGTGAAAAAGTGCGGGGAACTGCCTCGGCCCTTACTCCGCAACCGGTATAGCCTTTATTAACCCGCAGCCGAGATCGAGATATAAATGCCGGTTCCCGCATTTCCGGATCCCCAGGATTTTCCTACGGTTCAATTCCCCAGGTTCCATTGACAGTCACTAATGCTTCCTAAAGTCCAGACTGCGTACACCTTCAAGCGCGGCAGCCGCGAGATTGTGCGTCGCGATGACTGGCCGGTCCCTGAGCCCAAAGACGATCAATTGTTGCTCAAGGTTGAGGCAGCCGGGCTCTGCATGTCGGATGTGCACATTCTCCAGGCGCCTGAGGCGTACATCCCCGATACCTTTGTCATGGGCCACGAGATTGCCGGGCTGGTTGCAGCCGTCGGCTCCAAGTTGGCCCAGGACCCGCGCTTCAAGGTGGGGAGCCGGTTTGCCGTGAGCATTGCCAGTCACTGTGGGCATTGTGGGAACTGCCGCAATGGCATGGACAATTGCTGCACCGGTAACGGCAAGTTCCCCCCGGCATACGGATTGAATCGTGACGGAGGTTTCCAGCAGTATGTGTTGATCACCGACTTGACTACGTTGTTCCCGCTTCCCGACGGACTCAGTTACGAGATGGCAGCTGTGGCGAGTGACTCGGTGTTGACCCCCTTTCATGCCGTGCACAAGGTGAAGCCGGAGTTGCTCCCCACGTCGAAGGTGCTCGTTATGGGTGTTGGAGGGTTGGGGTCGAATGCATTGCAGGTGATCAAGAACTACGGGTGCCGTATCGTGGCCTGCGACGTGAAGGGCGAGTTGGAGCAGTTTGCCCGCGAGTGTGGTGCCCATGAGTTCTACACCGACATCAACGCCAGTGAGCACAAGCCGGAGCTGTTTGACTTGTGCTTTGACTTTTGTGGGTTCCAGGACACGATTGACTCGTGCCAAAAGTACGCGCGCAGCGGCGGCAAGATTGTGGTTGTGGGACTCGGCCGGTCCAAGTTGATGCTCAAGAACTACGAGTCGGCCAGACGGAGTCTCCAGGTGATCTTTTCGTTCGGGGGAACTGCCGCCAGTCAGGAACAGCTGCTCGAGTGGGTGGCCAAGGGGTTGGTGCAACCGTTGGTGACGCAGGCCCAATTCGGTGAGCTTCCGGAGTATTTGAAGCGGCTTGCCAACGGCCAGGTTAAGGGACGCGTTGTGTTCCGTCCAGCCAAGTTGTAGAGTTGAGTCGGGGTGTATGCATTGTATGCGTGGATGTATTGTATGCGGTGGATACCGTTATATGTGTGCTCTGATGACACCGTTATTGACAGAAAATACACAAAAGCTCCAACGCCGTAATCTGCAGCCACGATTGCCTTTGAGGCCGCCGGCCTTTTGTTGCAGCCATTGCTTACGTCATCGCCGACATGCGGTCACAATATCCAGGCGAAAGACAAGCAACCTGTTCCTAATGGCAAAAAAAGGTGAAAACACGAAAAAGGCTGCTGGTAACGCCAAGAAGGCCGACAACGCCAACAAGAAGAAGCAGGCGGAGTTGGATGCTGCTGAGGCTGCCGAGGCTGCCCAGTGGGACGAGGGCTCCAAGAAGGGCAACAAGAAGAAGGAAGACTCGCAGTTCAAGAAGGAGGAGGCAGCCCGAAAGAAGGCTGAGCGGGATGCGCTATTGGCCGCTGAGGAGTCGGCGCTTCCGTCCAAGCCCCAGAGTGCTAAGCAGCGTGGTGCAGCCAAGGTGGCCGCCAAGCGCGCCGGCAAGATCGACGACTTTTTGGACTTTAACAAAAACACCCCCGAGCTCAGTGCCAGTGGCATTGACGGTGCGTTGGACGCGTTGGCGCTCACCGGCAAGGACGGCGGAGTGCTGGCCAAGGACATCGACAGACACCCGGAACGCAGAATGAAGGCCGCGTACGCCGCGTTCGAAGAGCAGCGCATCCCCGAGCTCAAGCAGGAGCACCCCGGGTTGAGGCTCCAGCAAATCAAGAACTTGATCCACAAGGAGTTCCAGAAGTCGCCATTGAACCCCATGAACCAGGACACCAACATCGACTACAATGCCAGCCAGGACCAGCTTGCGTCCAAGAAGCAGGAGGTGCGCCAGGCGCGGGAGAAGAAGTTTACATAGCATCTGGTACCAACCACAATCCACACAATATTAATCCATTGAATGCATTGAATTGGGCCAATTGAATCAATTGGGCAATTGCAGCCATTCCTTTGTTCCTCTGTCCACCCTAAATTCTCTCGCTCTTTCTCCCCACTAATTGTCGCCATTCTCACTCGCTCTCCCACCACGCTCTCCCGCTCGATAGCTTCGCGCATCGCTTATAAAAGGGCCCGTTTCCCACCACGCGAAAAAACCGTGCTGCATCGAACCCAAGCATGTCTCGTCTCGACCGCTTGGTGGTGCTTCTAGAGACTGGCTCCACCGTGTTCATCCGCAATACGGCGGCTGACCAGCTCTCGGACCTTGCTAAGGGCCACCCTGAAGACGCCATAAACTTGCTCGGCAGGGTGTTTCCATACCTCAAATCCGACAAATGGGAGACCCGCATTGCCGCCGCCAGGGCGTTTGGCGGCATTGTCAACCACTGCGACACCTGGAACCCCAACGACACCGACACCACCACACGAGAAAACGACTTGCACGACATGGACACCACCGACCCTTCTGTGAAGATCGAAGACGACAGCCTGCGCATCAAGCAGGAGCAGGACGAAGAGCTCCAGAAGTTCGACGACAACTTGTCCAGCCTAGTGGACTTCCGCTCGTGGGACCTCCAGGCCATCCTCAAATCCGGCCACAAGCTCTTGTCGCTGAGCTCGCTGGAGCCTGGCATCGACATCGACGCCGACGCCGACGACTCCGAGTCCGACAACGCGTTGCTCAAGAAGATCAAGCGCACCCGCATCAAACCAGAACCCGTAGCAGAGGCCGCGCCGCTGTTGGTGGCCCCAGCGTCGCTCGGCCACACCGTCGACACCGTCAAGTCGGAGACAGAGTCGGTCCACACCACGGTGTCGCCCACGCCGCCGCCCATGTCGGCAGCCGCCAGTGCTCGGCTCAAGGCCATGCAGAAGCGCCGCGCCAAGGTCAATGCCCGCTCCTCGTCCGGTCGAATAAAGCCTGTGGACTTGTCGCAGAGCTCCATCTCCCGCAAGTTGGCCGAGGACCCGGACGGAGCCGACGACATCAAGGCAGAGCCGGAGCCGCAGTTCGACCTCACATCCCAGCAGGGCGGCCTGAAATTGGTCATGGAAACAAAAGACTCCGAGCTCTCGCCGTTACTATCCCAGCAGGCGAAAGTGTCTGGTCTCGTATGGCAGTTCCAGGGCGTCTACGAATTGCTCCTCGGCGACTTGTTCGACCCCAAGTGGGAGGCCAGACACGGCGCCGCGTTGGGCTTGCGTGAACTCATGAAGAAACATGGTAAAGGTGCCGGCCGTCTTGCAAAAAAACTGTTGGCTGACAACGACCGCAATAATTCCGCCACGCTAGAGGACTTGGCGGTGCGCCTCTGTACTCTCTTTGCATTGGACCGCTTTGGTGACTACGTTTCCGACACCGTCATCGCTCCCGTCCGCGAATCCGCCGCTCAAACCTTGGCTGCCCTCTTAATTCACCTCGACGAACCAATAGTCTTAAAGACATTCGACTCCCTCTACGACTTGGTCCTTCAGCCGTTCGCGGACGTTCTCAACCTCCCAAAATGCTGGGAGGCAAAGCATGGCGGCATGTTGGGCTTGCGCTACTTTGTCAGCGTCAAACCACAAGTATTTCTCTCCAGACCTGATTTGTTGGATAAAGTCATCGATATGGTTCTTTTTGGCTTGAAAGAAAGCGACGATGATGTTCAGGCGGTCGCGGCATTGACATTGACTCCTATAGCATCGGAATTTGTGGACACTCGGTCGGAACTTGTGCACACTTTGCTTTCAGTCATCTGGGACTGTCTTACCAACTTGCGTGACGACTTATCTGCTTCCATCGGTGCTGTCATGGACTTGTTGGCCCGCTTGTGCTCGCATACAAAGATCATAGAAATAATGCAAAAGGACGCTGCCGACGACAAGGAAAAGGCTTTCGAGAATCTTGTTCCCAGATTGTTTCCTTTCCTTCGTCATTCCATCACAAACGTCCGTAAAGCAGTATTGCGGACTATCTTGGAATTTCTTAATACTGAAGGTCCCAAGGTGTGGATAGATGCAAAAACTCTTCGATTAATATTTCAAAATCTTTTGATGGAGCAAAACCCAGAAGTTCTCAGACTCTCCATGGACGTTTTCAAGACCGCCCTCGATGTGCTTTCCGGACTGCAGCCCGCGATGATTTCCGCCATTTTCCTGAACCATTACCAATCCCTTTTGTCTCTCTTGATGACGCCCCTAGGAATTGCCCGTCACAATTACAACATGAACACTGATCTCATAATGCGACCTTCTGGACATAGGTTAGATGCAAGTGAGTTTGTAGATGATGTTGATACCAAGCGAGGACGAAAAAGAAAGCAAGAAGAAAATAACAAGTTGGACATTCCAACAGATGATCTTCGCGTTAATATAGACGCCCCGATAATCAAGGGTGACGTTATGCTCTTGGGATATGAAACATTTCTCCGAACAAGAGTAGCTGCTTCCACTGCTTTTGGTTTACTTATGTCCTTTGTTGATGATAAGGACGTTTTGAAGGAAGTTCAAACTGCAGTTCTTGGTCACTTGAAATCACCCCATGCAACACCTCGACTTCTAGGTGCTATGATCATTCAAGAATATGCAGATGCTACCTTGAAAAGAGATATTGATTCTCAAGCAATTTTGCAAGTCTTCAGTGAGGCTCTTATGGAGGTCTTGTTGAGTCTGTCTGACTTGCCATATTTCAGAGAATTGGTACCTACGTTAAAGTCTGTCAGAACTTCTTGTCTTCAACTATTTGATACTTTCGTGTCTCTCGGGAAAGTGTCACAATCAAAGATTCCACAATTGCCTGTTCTTGTTCAAGGGGAAGTTGACGCTGGACCCGGGGCTTTCGGAATCGAAAACGCAGAGAAACTCATAAGTGAGACATATGATAAACTAACGAAGAATATGCTGGCCAATAATAGGTTAGCTGCTAATCTGGCCCTTGAAGATTCCAAACATAGAGTTCAAGTGGCCATCGATGAGGCAAAGCTCGCTCGATCGAATAGAAACGTGAGCATCTTGAGTGCCTTTTCAGCTTCAGTTCTTGCCTCGACTGGTATTCCTAAGAAATTGAACCCTATCATCAGATCATTGATGGATAGTATTAAACAGGAGGAATCTGATACTCTTCAGAAGAGATCCGCGTCGTCGGTTTCTGTGTTAGTAAAACAGTTGAATCAAGGTGGAAAGAAGAATGCTAGTGACAAGATAGTAAAGAACTTGTGTGCCTTTTTATGTGTTGATACTTCGGAAGTTCCAGAAGTACAACATAATGTGAAGTTCAAGACGAACATACTTAGTTTGATGAAGGAGGAAGCTAAAACCGATCCAGTGGATATTGCAGCTCATGAACGTGCCGTCCATGAAGCTCGTATTAAGCGCACGGGTGCCATGTTAGCCATGGAAGCACTTATTGGCCAATATTCTACTGCTTTATTTGATGAGGTTCCCAAACTCAAAGAGCTCATGCTCGATCCGATTGCACTCCTTGCCAATACTTCCGCAAATGATTTAATTGAAGACCAGCAAAAGGGTCAACTTATTATTGATGCCTTAGGTATCTTAAGAGCCCTCTTACCAAAGCTAGATCCATCTCTCCATGACCAAGTCCTCGAATGCGTTCCTTACTTGAAACCAGGTTTATGTTCAGCTTACTCGATATTTCGGTACTCTTCTGCTAAGGCCTTGGCCACATTATGTTCGGTGTGTCCTACGAAAGCTTTCACTTTCATGGTGAAGTCAGTTCTTCCAATGGTCAATAGCTCTGGAGTGACTGAGGAGCGTCAAGGAGCTATTGAGAGTATCTATCATGTGTCTGCTACTATGGGTGCTAACATTCTTCCATATATCGTCTTCTTAATCGTTCCTGTTTTGGGAAGAATGAGTGATTCGGATCATGATGTTCGAGTTTTGGCAACAACAACATTTGCATCGATTATCAAGCTTGTACCTCTTGAAGCAGGCATACCTGATCCAGAAGGTATGCCGCAGGAATTACTCGAGGGACGAGACAAGGAACGTGAATTTATTCAACAAATGATGGATCCTTCGAAGATTAAACCATTTGAATTGCCTGTTTCGATCAAAGCGACATTAAGAAAATATCAACAAGAGGGTGTTAACTGGCTTGCCTTCTTGAACAAGTACCACTTGCATGGAATCTTGTGTGACGATATGGGTCTTGGTAAAACATTGCAAACTTTATGTATTGTTGCGTCGGACCACTACTTAAGGGCCGAGAAGTTCAAAGAGACGAATTCTCCTGAATTCCGTCGTTTGGCGTCTATTATTATTTGTCCTCCATCATTGACTGGTCACTGGGAGCAGGAAATACTTCAATACTCGCCATTCTTGAAACCTTTGGTATACGCCGGTGGTCCATCTGCTAGAGCAGCAATTCGCTTCCAAATCCCAACAGCAGACATTGTCATAACATCCTACGACGTATGCAGAAACGATATCGAGCATCTTTTGATGCATGATTTCAACTACTGTGTTCTTGATGAAGGTCACATCATTAAAAACTCGGCCTCGAAGCTTACAAAATCTGTCAAACAAGTGAGAGCAGAGCACAGGCTTATTTTGTCAGGAACTCCAATTCAGAACAATGTATTGGAATTGTGGTCCTTGTTTGACTTTTTGATGCCGGGATTCTTGGGCACAGAAAAGGTGTTCCATGAAAAGTTTGCTAAGCCTATCGCAGCCAGCAGAAACAGTAAAACTTCGTCGAAAGAGCAAGAGGCAGGTGCCTTGGCTCTTGAGTCACTTCACAAGCAAGTTTTGCCATTTATGTTGAGAAGATTGAAAGAAGATGTCTTGTCTGACTTGCCTCCAAAGATCATTCAGGATTACTATTGTGAGCTTAGTGAGCTTCAAAAGACCTTATATAAGGACTTTGCTCAAAAGCAGAAGAACTCGGTCCAAGAGGAGATAAACAACCGACTGGATGGCAAAGAGGGTGGAGAGTCCAACACGCACGTCTTCCAGGCACTTCAGTATATGAGAAAACTCTGTAACCACCCTGCTTTAGTGGTTTCCCCTGAGCATCCCAAGTTACATGAAGTCAACGAATATCTTCGAATCAACAAGACTGATATTCGCAGCATAAACCATGCTCCTAAGTTGTTGTCATTGAGAACATTATTGTTGGAGTGTGGTATTGGTGTTAATGACAGCGATTATAGTGGCAAAGGTAAATCCAAGAAGCTGCAGCAACAAATCACCGCCGAAGGTGTCATTTCGGATCATAGAGCATTGATCTTTTGTCAATTGAAAGACATGCTCGATATTGTTGAGAATGAACTCTTAAAGAAACATTTACCGTCCGTCACTTACATGCGTTTAGATGGAAGTACCGATCCTCGAGACAGACAATCCATTGTACGCAAATTCAACGAAGATCCTTCTATTGATGTCTTGCTTCTCACAACCAAGGTCGGTGGATTGGGTCTCAATTTGACAGGAGCCGACACCGTTATTTTCGTTGAGCATGATTGGAATCCGATGAACGATCTTCAAGCCATGGACAGGGCGCACAGGTTGGGCCAAAAGAAGGTTGTCAACGTGTACCGTTTGATCACGAAGCACACCTTGGAAGAGAAGATTATGGGCTTACAAAAGTTCAAGATGAACATTGCATCGACAGTTGTCAATCAACAGAATTCAGGGTTAGCTTCAATGGATACAAACCAACTCTTGGATTTGTTTGATGTTGACGAAGCTGCCTCAAAAGCTACTACAGAAAATGGAGTCCCAGAGAAGGAAAACTACGTTCCAGAAGACGTCAGAAGCGGTTTATCTGGAAAAGAAGCCGGTGCCGTTGGCGAGTTGGGAGACTTGTGGGACGAGCAGCAATACGAGGATGAGTATAACCTTGACAATTTCATAAAAACCTTGAAATAATAATTTCACACGCATATAATACACTTTCCTACCGATGTTTTAATAAGTAAATCAGAGTAACAGTTGGTTGATGTACCAAAATGTTGTACAATTTGCTTGTCCTAACCTGGGGTAACTGTCTACTGGCCGCAACTATAAGTCCTGTATGAAAGGTATGGCATGGATTGTATCGTTGCAAGTGGATACGGTGCTCAATGAATAGCACGCTTACACATGCTCATCTGCTTTCTTTGATGGCACCATTCTATTACCCAACTATGGAAATTTTATTCTTGCAACTTCCTTATATTGGGGACGTCTGGGCATATCGCTGAAAATAAAGCGATGAGCGCGAAATTTTGTTGAAGAGAAACTGAGCCATCCTCATACAACGTCAACATCCTCAATATGGGCAATCGAGATAAACTCGAAGAACTAGAGCGACAGGTGGAACAGTCGTTTCCATACTTGGTGTCTGACGAGCAGTCTGCAACGAACCGTGATGCTCAACCGCTTGCCAGAGAACAAGCCCAGATTAACCACGTTGCTTCCCAGAACCAGCCGCAAGTTCCTCAGACGAAAAAATGGGTCCACTTTGTTGCTGGAGGCATAGGTGGCATGGTGGGAGCAATCATCACCTGTCCACTTGATGTGGTGAAGACCAGACTCCAGTCTGATGTGTACCAGTCGCTCTATAACAAAACGCCAAAATCAAGCAATCCGTTGATTAAAGCAGCACAGCATTTCAAGGAGACTGGATCGGTGATACACCAGCTCTATGTAACCGAAGGCAGCAGGGCATTATTTAAAGGTCTTGGACCCAATTTGGTGGGTGTGATTCCTGCTCGTTCAATCAACTTCTTCACCTACGGAGCCACCAAGGAGGTTGTGTCGGCCAATTTCAATGACGGAAAGGAGGCTACCTGGATCCACTTGGTATCCGGTATCAATGCTGGCTTCGTGACCTCAACAGCTACTAATCCAATTTGGCTTATTAAGACTCGTTTGCAATTGGACAAATCCAAGGGTAGGCATTACAAGACTTCATGGGACTGCTTCAAGCATATTGTCAAGTACGAAGGTTTCCGAAGCCTATACAAGGGACTCAGTGCATCCTATTTGGGAGGCGTGGAGTCGACTTTGCAATGGGTATTGTATGAGCAGATGAAGACCTTCATCAACAAGAGGTCGGTAGAAGCTCATGGCGCTCATGGCGCCACAAAGACCACCAAGGACCACATAATGGAATGGTCAGCAAGGTCGGGAGCTGCTGGTGCAGCCAAGTTTGTGGCCTCTCTCATCACGTACCCCCACGAAGTTGTCCGTACAAGATTAAGACAGGCGCCATTGGAGTCTACTGGCAAGCCCAAGTATACTGGGCTCATCCAATGCTTTAAGCTCGTGGCTAAGGAAGAGGGTCTTATCAGCATGTATGGAGGATTAACGCCCCATTTGTTGCGTACTGTGCCCAACTCCATCATCATGTTTGGAACGTGGGAGATAGTGGTGAGGTTGCTCTCTTAATCTCGGTGTTGTACATAGCTTGTAAATAGATGCATATGGGTCATGACTATAGATATAATTACTCCAATTCTTTTGTTCGTTTGTATTCTTCTTCTTCTGGGGCCAAGTCCTGGGCAGCTTCCCGAGGTCGCTTCAAGGTTTGCGTGGGAATGAACATCTCTGCCGTGGTGCTCGACGCTTCCACAACGCTCTGGTGGCTGTCGCCAATGTTCTGCACTAGTTTATAATATTTTGGAGGTTCGCCTTCCGGTAGCGGTATGGACATGGACAGTATTCTGGGGTCTTTGGCAGGCTTAGACGTTGTCTTCAATGGTATAGTGAGGTTGGGAAGTGTCTTGGAATGGGAACTGGTCGGTACTTTGCCCAAGGGGTTAAGTTCGGGATTGAAATACACCGACTTTCTACCCCACAATTTGGACCGCTGTTCTTCAAGGTGTTCCTGATGTTCTTCTATGCGTTTTAGGAAGGGTTCTAGCTTTTCCTTGTGGATTCCGTTTTTCTGGATGAATTCCCAGTCGTCCTCCAAGCGTCCAAGAAGCTTTTTGTCGCTGTTGTTGTCATCTTTGAGCCGTTGGATCCGTCGGTAAAGTCGTATAGGGTCGGTACTTTGTGCCCGTTCCAACTGGAGTTGCCGTTTCTGGCGCTGCTGTATAGCACCCTGTTTGCGTTTTTCCTGCTTTCGAAGATCATTGCTCAAACTGTAGTTTTTCCGAATCATGGCATTCGGTCTCCGCAACTAGTGTGAAAATTGTGAGACTCGCAACTTTTTGCACACACTCGTTACGTCTGACCACATTCAAACATAGCATCTTGGCTCGTTCGAGTAGCACAGCCATGAGCAGCCAGTTTGATTACTCCAAGGTGCCGGTAGAATCGCTAGAATCGCTCCGAAACCGGCTCAACCAGGTGCATCTCTCGCTCCGCAAACTCGCGGACCAAGTTAACCACAACATTCGAAACCCTGGCAAGACGAAACTCCCCAACTATGCCCAGTTCCAGAACCAGTTCCACGTGCTCATCACCCAGCTCCAGTCAATCGCGTCGATTTTGAGCAACGACGACGATATTCTCAAGCGGACCAACGCCTACCCGTTGCCCAACTTCCCCACCACCGAACAAGAAGCGTTGGTGACGACGTTACTACGCAAGAAGCCGCTTCCAGAGGTGGAGGAATGGATGAAGGACGCCATAGGACGCGGAGCGTTGCAGGACACCGATCTCGAGCGAGACGAAGCGTTCGTCAAGTGGTGTGCCGAGACGGTCCAGGATCTCCGGGACGAGTTTCAGTTCTACGGGTTCCACTCGGAGCAGGAGTTGGCGTTCTTGGAGACCGACGAGGGCAAGAAGGAAGCGCAGCGCAAGCGGGATCTTGAGCTTGAGCAGGAGGAGCAGCAGATGCGGACCACCGGCGGCAAGCAGGCGCTCCATCCGAACAAGGTGTTGAAGTTTATGTATCAAGGAGTGTTGGATGAGAACTAGCATAGAATATATATATGGTGCGATGCCTCAAGCCTCGCCGGTATTATAGTAGGCATCGTAAAAGTACAAGATGGCAAACAAAAAGAACGCCGCTGCTCCGCCGAGGGTGATGGTTCTCATGGAGATGCGCTTGGCCAAGAGCTTGCCGCCGACACAGGCCGCGGCGGTGCAGAGGCCGTGGCCGACGATGGCGCCCAAGATGACGTACCAGTACTCGGAGCCGGCGGCCATGGCGATGGTTGCAATCTGCGATCTGTCGCCCCACTCGCCCAAAAACGTCATGACGAACACCTGGATGAAGATGGGCGACAACACGAACGAGGCCAAGTCTTTGATCTGGCTGCCGAGCTCCGCGTACCGTGGCTTGGTGTTGCTTTTCGGCGCAAACGCCGCGCCCGACTCGGCGCTGTCCATCTGGGCGTTCAAGTTGCTGGAGGCGATTTCCTCCTCCACCTCGGCCAACTCCTCGTCGACGCCCACGTCCTTGGACATGGCCAAGCCCTCCTTGAGCAACTTGGCGCCGAAAACGACAAAGAGAATCGAGGCCAAGAACTGGGTGAGTCGCTGCGAGATCAACGTGGGCAATGCATGGCCGACGATTCCAGACAAAACCGTCATCACCGCTAGCGACGAGAACGCTGCCGAGAACACGAGCACTCGGTTGTGCTTCATGGCCATCAACGCGGCAATCAAGAACGTTTTGTCTCCTATCTCGGACACCACAATCATGGAGATGGACATGAGAAATGAGTTGTATGACGCTATTTCCTCTTCTTCCTTGTTCTGGCTAGCGACACCGGCACCGGCACTGTGGTGCAACTGCGACGACGGCACGTTGTCCTCAACCCCCACCTGGTGCACATTAAGCCTGCTATTTGTGGTGGGCGAATCAGCATCGCCAGCAATCGCACCATACGCCGACCCTTCCTGGTCGGCTGGAACCAACCCGGCTAACGCAGACTCGGCTACAAGTGCTGTGAGCAATATCTGTGAGGTTTTCATGTCGCCAAATGCCCGCTTCAAATTCAGGGTCGATATATATAGCGCCACGTATAAATTTTCCAACTCCGAGAGCGAGCGCGTACCTGTATCAGTTAGGCGCTGAGCGCTGAGCGCAGGGCGCAGGGCGCGGAGCCGCTGGGGGAGCCGCTGGCCAGCCGCGGGGCTAGGGGTAATACAATTCTGTATTCCTACGTTTCGTAAATGGTCTATGCTATTTAGTGGTGTCCGGGGACAGGGTTGTCGACAACCACACCCTCCTCGACACGGCCGCCATCGACCCATCCACCGTACTGGACAGTGCTGTTGTCTTTCTTGTGGTAGGTTTCCATTCTCTCCACCATCAACGGTCTGAACGACTTGATTAAGCCTTGCACCGGCCATGCAGCAGCGTCTCCCAAAGCACAGATGGTGTGGCCCTCGATCTCCTTGGTCAATTCGAAAATCATGTCGATTTCCTTCTCGGTGGCCTGGCCCTTGACAAACCGGTCCATCATTCTCTGCAACCAGGTGGTGCCCTCGCGGCACGGCGTGCACTGGCCGCACGACTCGTGCTTGTAGAAGTGGGCGAATCTCTGGATGGCTCGGATCATGTCCGTCTGCTTGTTCATGACAATGACGGCGGCAGTACCCAAACCGGAACCCACGTCCTTCAAAGCGTCGAAGTCCATGAGAACGTTGTCGCACACGTGCTTGGGCATGACGGGCACCGAAGACCCACCGGGAATGACTCCCAATAAGTTATCCCAGCCGCCCTTGACTCCGCCGCAGTGCTTCTCCAACAACTCCTTCAATGGTATAGACATCTCCTCCTCCACGGTACAGGGCTCGTTGACGTGGCCGGAGATACAGAACAACTTGGTTCCCTGGTTTCTCTCGCGGCCAAACGAGGCGAACCACTCGCCGCCTCTTCTGCAGATGGTGGGCGACACCGCCACCGTCTCCACGTTGGTGACAGTGGAAGGCCTGCCGAACAAACCGACGGCGGCGGGGAATGGCGGCTTCAATCTGGGCTTGCCGGCCTTGCCCTCGAGCGACTCAATCAAGGCGGTCTCTTCACCACACACGTAGGCTCCCATGCCTCTGTGGATGTAGACGTCAAAGTCGTAACCTGATCCACAGGCGTTCTTACCCAAGAAGCCCGCCTTGTACGCCTCGTTGATGGCGCCCTGCAAGATGTTGGCCTCGTTGTAGAACTCACCACGGATGTAGATGTAGGCAGCGGTGGCATTCATGGCTCGGCCGGAAACCAAGCACCCCTCCACCAACTTGTGGGGGTCCTTCCGGATGATTTCTCTGTCTTTACAGGTGCCGGGCTCGCCCTCGTCAGCGTTCACCACCAAGTATCTTGGACCCACGTTCTTCTCCCACCCAGGAGGGTTCATGAACGACCACTTGAGGCCGGAGGGAAACCCAGCACCACCTCTTCCTCTCAAACCACTCTTTTTGACCTCGTCAATAATCCACTTGTCTCCTTTCAATAAGATCTCCTTGGTCTTGTACCAGTCTCCCATCTTCTGTGCCGACTTCAAGTCGTGGCCATAAGTTCCATACACGTTCTGGAAGATTCTGTCTTGGTCTTTTAAACCACCGTGGACCCTGTTGGGGGTAGCAGCAGCGTCCGCCGAAGTGGCCAACATGCGTACTGTGCTCACCAACGGAGCACGGCTCCTCAAAGTGCTCAGACGAAGCATGGTGTTGTTGTGAGCGACAAAGTAGGTTGAGTTTGAGACCAACTTTTGATTTTCTTTGGTAATGCGATTTACGGCCACCTGATTGGCTGGGGGTAGTGTATAGAGACGAGGTGGGGACGGAAAGGGCGATGGGGCCGGGGGCCAGAAAAGAGGTGTCGGGGGTGTAGGGACTAGGCAGGATGCTGGCTGGATGCTGGCCGGAGGGTTCTTGGTGCAGTTCGGGTGTAATTGGCTGGTTTTGTCTGTTTTGTGGTTTTGGTGGTTGCAGCCATCTTGCGCATCCATCGTATTGGCTGCAAGATCTGGCCCGCGAGATTTGGCGATGGAGAAGGCTAGGGTTGAGTTTACGGGGTGGAAAGGGCCAATCGACACTTTGGGAGTGCATTGTGTTTTCCGATGGTTTCCCGAGGTGTTTATTCCTGGATTGGGTCCTTGGGAGGTTTCTCCACCTAGACAAGATACACCATTCTTCATATACTGTCTAAACCCTAATGGGTAGCAGCTCTTATACTTCGACAGATACCATACAAACAACCAGCAGAGGACACCTAGAATATACAATCTAATTTTGTGTTTAGCTGCTACTCTCTTTTCTGCACTTTCTTCTCTTGCATCTTGCACCCACATGCCTATTTCGCGTTACTGCAAAATTATACGAATTTACAACTTTATAAACCCCACTCCGGATCATTTCAAACTTGCATATTTTCATCCACATTAAACCCATCCAGCTATGCCGCCCTGGAGACACAGCTTGCTTGCAGTTGCAGCAATAGCCCTCTATTACTACTTCTCGGAATACCTATCATCCCCCAACCACCACGTCACACAAACAAACCACTTGGAGCAAGTCCAAGATGCAGCATTGGTCAACAGCCCTAAACTAGCTTCCAACAGCTACCTTGAGGTCCGGTTTCCTCGAATCAACCGTACCCAGATCGGCATAGAAAATGCCACCCTAGTCATGCTAGCCAGAAACCTGGATCTAGAGGGCGCCCTCAAATCGATGCGCCAGTTGGAAGATCGGTTCAATCACCACTACCGATATCCGTGGGTGTTTATGAACGAAGTTCCATTTACCGACGAATTCAAAGAACACACAACGTTGATGGCCAGCAGCAAAACCTACTACGAGTTGATCCCAACCGAGGACTGGGAGCCTCCAGCGTTTATCGACGAAGAAAAGTTGCAGGAAAACCTACGCATATCCGAGGCAAACGGAGTCATCTACGGAGGGATGCGCTCGTATAGGAACATGTGTCATTTCAACCTGGGCCACTTCTACAAGCAGAAAAAGTTGCTCGAGTACGAATGGTACTTTCGGGTCGAACCCGACGTGGAGTACATGTGTGACTTTCAGTACGATCCGTTCACCCTTTTGCGAGAGAACGGCAAGAAGTACGGCTTTGTCATCGCCATCCAAGAGTACGAGAATACCATTCCGACCCTCTGGGAAACGGTGGAGCAATTCATGGTGAAGTACCCTCAGCATCTCCATCCCAACAGCGCCTTGAATTTCATCACTTCGCACGAATCCTCCCTTAACCTCGGCATCCCCATCATTGGCACCAACAAGTACAACTTGTGCCACTTTTGGTCCAACTTTGAAGTCGGCAATTTGGACTTTTTCCGTGGTGAGGCCTACGAAGCCTACTTTGACCACTTGGACAAAGCCGGCGGATTTTACTACGAGAGATGGGGGGACGCTCCCGTGCACACCATAGGACTCTCATTGCTCCTCGATAAGAACGAAATCCACCATTTCGACGACATTGGCTACTACCATCCTCCCTACATGGCCTGTCCTGCATCTCAAGACGTTCGAGCATCCAAGCGTTGCATCTGCCAGGCGAGAGACATCGAGGACAAAGTGAGCCGCTACTCCATCGACGTGGACTACTACAGCTGTCTCAGCAGGTGGTGGCGCTACGGGTCCGGCAAACGCTTTTTGAACGAAATCGACTACACTGCTGCAAACTGATATTGGAGCCCTTGGCAGTTCACACCCACTACACCGGGCCCCTCATCTCATCACCGATTTTTTTCTGGAGCACATCTATAATGGCGAAGGGAAATAGAAGAAAAGTCGACGCTGACGAGTACCAGAGCGAGTCCTTGTCCAAGAAGGACCAGCGTAAGTTGAAGAAACTTCAAGAACAGATCTTGAAAGCCGAAGAAGAGGACGAATCTGACGCTGAAGATGTCGAATCCGGAGAAGTCGACTTGGAAAAGTTGGCTGCATCGGAGAGCGAGAGCGATATCGAGGGCAGCGACTCAGAGGAGGAGGAAGACGATGACGAGGAAGTAGACGAAGACAACGAGGCCGAAGAAGAAGAAGAAAACGAAGAGGAGGAAGAAGAGGAAGATGTCCCACTCTCGGACGTAGACGTGGACTCTGATGCTGACGTCGTGCCACATACCAAGACCACCATCAATAACAAGGCTGCCTTGAGAGAAGCCCTTGCTAGAATTGAGCTCCCATGGAGCAAGCATTCGTTCCAGGAACACCAATCTATTGTCAGTGCCGAGAAGACTGAACTTTCGATCAAAGACATATATGACGACACCGAACGTGAATTAGCATTTTACAAGCAGAGCTTGGATGCCGCCAAGCAAGCCAAGGCGACGCTCCTCAAGCTCAAGGTACCATTTTCCAGACCCATGGACTACTTTGCGGAGATGGTGAAAACCGATGAGCACATGGACAAGCTCAAGAGCAAGTTGTTGGAAGAGGCAGCCAACAAGAAGGCGTCCGAGGAGGCCAAGAGACAGAGACTGTTGAAGAAGTTTGGTAAGCAGGTGCAAGTTGCTACCTTACAGGAGAGAGCCAAGCAGAAGCGTGAGACTCTCGACAAGATCAAGTCGTTGAAGAGAAAGCGTGGAAGCGGGTTGACCAACGACGACGACTTCCAGGTGGCGCTCGAGGAGGCTACCAGCGAGCACCAGCGTGACAACAAGAGGTCCAAGCCCAATGGGAAGAGAATGGCCAAGGATGCCAAGTTTGGCCATGGCGGTAAGAAGAGAGGAATGAGAAAAAACGATGCCACGTCGTCTGCCGATGTTTCGGGCTACTCCAACAAGAAGGGCAAGTCCTTCAGACCCGGGAAGAGCAAGCGGTCCAGAAGAAACTAATTGCATGTACATTAATATAGGTTAGCTATTTCCATCGTTACACCGGCGGGTGTAAACGGCGCGGAACGACGACAATTGACCACTTTCTTTCGTATCAATGGACAAAGCTGCTGCCAGAACGCAATTCGTCAACGAGTTCGAGCCCATCCTTGGGGACCTCGTAGACATCCTCAAGCTGTTTAACATGCCCGAGGAGGCGCTCAAATGGTTCAAGGAGAATTTCTCATACAACGTTCCTGGCGGGAAATTGAACAGAGGATTGTCCGTGGTGGACACATACGCAATCTTGAAGGGAAAGAAGGTGAACGAGTTGGGTGCCGAGGAGTACAAGAAGGTGGCCATTTTGGGATGGTGTGTTGAGTTGTTGCAGGCATTTTTCTTGGTTGCCGACGACATGATGGACCGTTCCGAAACCAGACGCGGACAGCCATGCTGGTACAAGAAGGACGGAGTTGGTCTCATTGCTATCAACGACTCGTTCTTGTTGGAGGGAGCCATCTACATGGTGTTGAAAAAGTACTTCAAGAAGGAGGCCTACTACGTTGAGTTGTTGGAGTTGTTCCACGAGGTTACGTTCAAGACCGAACTCGGGCAGTTCTTGGACTTGATTGTCGAGGCCGAGCACCAGACGCTTGACCAGTTCTCCATGGACAAGCACACGTTTGTGGTCATCTACAAGACTGCCTACTACTCGTTCTACTTGCCCGTTGCATTGGCCATGTACGTTGCCGGAATTGACTCCGAGCAGGACTTCAAGCAGGCGCACGATGTGTTGATTCCGCTTGGCGAGTACTTCCAGAACCAGGACGACTACTTGGACGTGTATGTTCCTCCAGAGATCTTGGGTAAGGTTGGCACCGATATCCAGGACAACAAGAACTCGTGGGTTGTGCTCCAGGCTTTGAAGATTGCTTCGCCAGAGCAGAGAGCGGTGTTGGACGCCCACTACGGTAAGGAGAGCAAGGAGTCCGAGCTCAAGGTCAAGGAGGTGTTCAACCAGTTGTCCATTGACAAGGTGTACGAAAAGTACGAGCAAGACCAATTCGACTACTTGTCGGAGAAGATTGCTTCTGTGGACGAGTCCAGAGGATTGAAGAGGGACGTGCTCACCGTGTTCTTGAACAAGATCCACAAGAGACAAAAGTGAATTATACCGAAACGTCACCACGCGATAGACAGGTGATGGTTTAAGTAATAGTAGCAAGTAATAAGCGAAACCTCACCAATGACAAAATGGCACCCAGCGTATTATGTGGTTCAATTAGTCTACAAGTAGCCTACAACCTTTCAGTCTTTTTTCTACTCTTTCAGCCTCTTTCAACCTTGCTACGTCGTGTCGCAGTACTTTTATATTCGCTATTCACTTATGCATTGGCCAACTCCAACTCTTCTCTGCCCTCCTTGGTGTACAAGTATTCGTTGTAGTCTCTGGCACGGGCCCAGATGTTCCACACGATGACACCAGGAATGATGACGTAGAGAGCCTGGTTCTTGGTTCTTCTAAAGGTGTTGAAAACAGCGTTGTAGGCAGCACCCTTCATAGGTCTGGTGGCAAAAGGGGAAACAGTGTACTGGTTAATGTACTTTTGCTTGGGCGAGCCCAAGTGTCCCCACCATCCAAGATATGTTTTTGGTCCCTCAGTTCCTCCCATGGTTATGTATGTTGGTGATAAAAAGTAAATGAAGCGCGGCCATTGGAGGAGACGGGTACTGCACACAGCGCCAAAGTGGGATGAGAGGCTGCCTCAGAACAGGACCAGGGAGGACCAGGAGGAACCAGGAAATGGTTGGAAAAGGAAAAGGAAAAGAAAAGAAAAAGAAAGAGCAAAAAGTAGGACGGGGTGGTAAAGCACCGGATCACCTGCAATGACCGACACACTTCTTCGGGCCTACAGATTCTCGCTTACATCATCTTTCTCAGTATGTATTATCCCTAAACAGTCAAACGCTTTTGGGCGGTCAATCTTCCTCTTTGTCTCGAGTTCAATCTGAGCTTCTTGGACTCCTCAGCCTTCTCGACGTTCTCTTGCTCTTCGGTCAAGATCAATTCTATGTGACAAGGAGATGACTGGTAGGCGTTGATTCTACCGTGGGCTCTGTAGGTTCTTCTTCTTTGCTTAGGAGCCTGGTTAACCTGGATGTGGGAAACCTTCAACTTGGACACGTCCAAGCCCTTGACCTCGGCGTTGGCCTGGGCGTTGACCAACAAATCCTTGATAAAGTTGACAGACTTGACGGGCCATCTGGCCTTGGTGACACCGAACTCCTTACCCTGACCAGTACGGCCGATCGACGAGTTGTAACGACGGAAAGGAATGGCTCTTTGGTGCTCGAGGACCTGGGACAAGTACTTTTGGGCCTTCTCCACGTTCCATCCGTTGATGGCTTGAGCGGTCTCACGGGTGTTCTTGAACGAGACTCTCAAGTAGGAGCCACGAGCAGAAGCAGACTTGGCTGGATTAGCTGAGTTGACACCGTATCTAACCATTGTAATGAAGAGTGAGGTTTTGAAAAATTTTGTTTGTGCGAACTCTGCAAAATCCCGGGGCGGCTGCCCTGACCGCCGTCACGTGCCTGCCAGTCCGATCACCCAGCAAGCACACCCGGACACCATGAAATTACGCCGTGGCGGTTTCACGATTGCTGCGCCCCACAGCCGGCGCCCGCCGCCACCAGCGAGCCGGATGTGGGGCGACGGCGCGGTGCACGCCAGCCCGAGCCCACCGGTCCACTGGCGGCTAGGTGGTGGCGGTCCCCCTCATGCGATTGTTCTCGGCTGCGCCGCTGCCCGCGCGGCGCGCACTTGCAGACGCACCCCCCAGGCCGGAAACCCATATTTCCGGCAGTCTGGTCAGCGATACCCTATTTACGAGCGGCCGCTTGCACCTGCGTGAAAACGATAAATCCGTCGGTGGTTTTCACGGTGGCGAGCGGCCGCGTGCGTGGCCTCCACCACCCGCCGGTGTCGCTGCCCTGGCGGCGGCCTCTGGCTCGCTCTGTATACAGGCGCTCCTCACACCTCCCACCTCCGCACGCCCCCTCACCCGCTCCCGAAACTGAGGCAAAAAACACAGTCCTGTCAAGGTCTAGGTTTACGCGAGACCCTGTACGCGAACCACGCCGAGCTGCCCTGCCGATTTTCGAGTTGCAGACCCTTGTGTGCGTGTCTCCCTCCTCGTGCCCCCCTGCTGCCTGTCTGATTGACGACAGGCCGTGTGCAATTGACTGGTGGCGTCCACCGCGACTGCATTGAACCTCAGTGGCCGCTATCTGGCAACCCACCACGAGCTGTTGTTGCGGCTAGTGTATTAGTGGCATCCTAGTGGCACCATGAGCCTGTCGGAAGCAGCCTCCCCCCACGACTCCAAGCCTGCGTCTGAGTTTGACCCCATTCCCTCCGAGGTGCTGTTGAACGACAATGACGGGTCCTATATGAGCGGCGCGTCTCCACACGAAAACCCGGACTTGGACATCGATATGAACATAGACATGGGGCCTGGCCGAGATAGCTTTGGCGACGTCTCTGGCGACACAAACAAGGCGGACGAGCCGGATGCATTTACCAGCAACGCGAAAGGTGAAGGTGAAGGAGACGGTGAAGGTGAAGAAGAAGGTGAAGAAGAAGGTGAAGAAGAAAGCGAAGGTGGTGATAATGAGGGCGATGAAGGAGAAGGCGTCCTTGCTGACATTGCTGACGCTGACGCTGACATTGCTGACGCTGACATTGCTGACGCTGACCCCGACGCTGACATTGCTGACGCTGACCCCGACGCTGACATTGCTGACGCTGACGCTGACCCCGACGCCGATGCCGACCCAGATACCGGCTCCGCAAAGGACTCCCCCTCCAGCACCCGCAACACCGCCAGCGACCACGACATGCCCAACGCTCACCCCCAGCCCGCAGACCCCTCCGCCCGTCCCCACGCTAAAAAAGCCCCCAAGATCGAGGATGACTCCAGCGTGCCCAGCGCCCCTGCGTCTCACGCCAAAGACGACTCCAGCGACTACGACACCCCCGAGGGCCGCAAGTTGAACGACGAGGCCGATGTCGACCACCTGACCAACGTCAAGCAAACCCACACCATCATCTTGCCCTCCTACACCCGCTGGTTCAAAATGAAGTCCATCCACCCCATAGAAAAGGAGAGTCTCCCCGAGTTCTTCAAGCCGAGACATCCCTCCAAGTGCCCCGCCATCTACCTCAACTACCGAAATTTCATGATCAATTCTTATAGACTTAATCCGAACGAGTACTTGACGTTGACCTCGTGCCGACGCAACTTGGTCGGCGACGTCGGCACCTTGATGCGGGTCCATCGCTTCCTCAACAAGTGGGGCTTGATCAACTACCAGGTCAACCCGCACTTCAAGCCAGGCTACGCCATCGAAAAGCTCAACAATGGCACCACCGCAGGCCTCCCCTACACCGGCGACTACCACGTCACCTACGACTCGCCCCGCGGCCTCTTCCCCTTTGGCACCCACAAGCTCTCGCCCAGCAAAATCGACGTCTCCAAAATACGAGAACTCGTCGGCGCCAACACCGCCAAGGACGGGTCCCATACCGACTTCAAGGAGGCTCCATTGGAGACGCCCGTGGATCCCCAGGCGGACCTTCCGCCCCAAAAGAAACAAAAGGTGGACTCGTGGACCCAAGACGAGACCAACGCGTTGCTCGCAGCAATCAAAGAACACCCCAACGATTGGTACAAGATCGCCAAGAAGGTGGGCTCCAGGACCCCGCAGGAGTGTGTCCTCAAGTTCTTGCAAGTGCCTATCGAGGACAGCTTCGACAAGCTCGGCGACGTGGGCATCTTGAAGTACGCCTCCAACTTTCCCGTGAACGGCGTCGACCATCCCGTGATAAATAACTTGGCATTCATGGCCCAGTTGGTCGACAGCGACGTTGCCAAAGCCGCTAGCGGCCGCGCAATCAAGGAAATAGACGCAAAGATCCAAGAAAAAATTGAAAAACTCTCTGCCGAGGCCTCGAGCCAAGACAAGCAAGGCAGCGACATCAAGGAAGAAACCACAGGAGTCGGCGTCAAGGAAAATGGCGGCTCAAAGTCCACAGAATCAACCGACGTTATTCGCGAAGCCGCTGCGGCCGCCTTTGGCATTGCTGGTGCTCGCAGCCACTTGTTTGCTACTTATGAGGACCGCGAGATGCACAAGCTCGCGCATTCGATCATCAACCAGCAGATTTCCAAGGTCGACTTGAAGCTCCAGAAGCTCGCCGAGTTGGAAAGCATATACGAGAAGGAGCGCAAGCTCTTGGCCAAGCAACAGCAGGAAGTGTTCCTCGACAGATTGGCATTCACCCGCTCAACCACAACCATAACCGCCAAGATTGCCGAGGTCTTGGAAACGTTGAAGCTGCAGGAAGCTGACGACAAAGTCAAGCCACTTCTCGCTGAAGTCGAGTCTCAGTTGTACAAGCCGACGAAGCATTCGCTCGTGCTGAGTGCGGTATCTTCTTCAGCAAAGGAAAATGGAGACAGCAATGGCTCCAATGCGAAAGGCGAGGAAAGCGAAAAGCCGTTGTCCCTAGAAACACCACAGACGTTCAAAGTCTGGGTTCCCTAATTTTAAATGTACAGTATTTCAGTCTCTATTATGCTATATTGGGTGCACTGTAGTTTTTGTAATCTAGCCGCAACACATTTCCACATTTACAATCACTGGGGATTATGGAAGAGTCTCCAAGTCCGGTGGATATAGAGTTTGCCAGTAATGACGTGGATATTAACGAACAGGTAAGTGACCAGGATTTGGATTTGCATAATAGTGACCAGGATGTTCAGGAAATGCACCTGGAGCTCGATGACGATATCGAGGTGACTGAAGAACACGATCTAATTGATGAAACCGCTCCGTATGGGGCCCATTCAAACGCTGCAGGAGAAGGAAATGAGATGGAAGAGTCAAGGAGTGATTATGATGTTGACCAAGACGAACACAAACTTCGTAGTGGAGACATCGACCACAGTGATAATGAAAGCGTTATAATGGCGGAGTATGAAAAGCCAATATCTGTTTCCAGCGGAGCTGACCTGCCAGATAGACAGAGCATAGTGAATTCACCAGTGAACGTTGGTGATGAGAACGATTATACAGAAGGCGGGGTGCAAGAAAAAAGAGAAGAATATGATGATGGCGAATACGAAGCATACGAAGAAGAGAAAGAAGACAAAGAAGACGGAGAAGACGGAGAAGGAGAAGAAGAAAACGGGAAGACACACGCAGAAGAAAATTATGATACACTTCCAAATCATGGCGATGAAGAACACATAGTATTTGAAGAAGATGAACGAGAGGAAGATCTTGCTGGCGAAGAAGCATTATCAGAACACGACAACGACAATGAAAGTGAGCAGGATATACCTGAAGATATTCATCTGGAAACTTCAGAAAGTGCAAAATATGAAGAAGGCCGCGAAGAACTGGACGAGGACTCTGGCAACGAGCATGATTATGACCAGCTCGACAGCCCTTCAGACCCCAATTCTCCTCTGAATGCCCATATTGAAGAAAAAGTTGCCGAAAAAGTTGCCGAAAATGACGCTGAAATCAATCCTTTCAATAATGGCACAACACCAGACATTTCTCAGGACGCTGAAATTCCAGCAACAGAAGAGAATGTAGAATTACTGGCGAGTCATCCAATAATAATCGATGTGGCGGACACAGAGTTTCTCTTGGTACCTCACAAGACAGAGAACAGTCATGTGGATCTTTCGCATCTAGTCTCGTTGTTTGACTCTGAGGACGTATTGGAGCTTCCTATTGAAGAATTTTTTGAAATCATGCGGCACAACGAAGATTTAAACGAGATTTACAAGTTCTCCGTTGACGAAGAACTCGTATTAACCTTTCCTCAGTTCGACGGCCTCCATTTGACCGAAGATAACATATATTCACGCGAAGTGTCCTTCAATGATTTCTTATCCACTTTCGAACGGTTGGAAGAATGTACCCAGACTAACAAACCAATGTCCATGTCCTGCAAGTTGACATCGCAAACTAGATTCATTACCAAATTCAATGGCTTGGCTGAATTAATACGACAAAAAAAAGGGTTTGAATCGCTTGCTGTACAACAACCAACACCCCAGCCAGAAAAGGGATGGGTAGAGTCAGCTACGGACACCAAGAAACGCCGGAGGCTATCTATAGATTAGTATGTAGTGAATAAATGCATTGGGGTTATGGTACCAACCCATTATCTTTGAGACTTTGATAGAGTGTTTGATCAACATATTTCTGAAGACTTGGCTCTCCGCTCAAACCTTTTCTCCTCCTGGTTTTAAGGACAAAGTCTCTAGCCAAAGACTCGTCGGGCACCGGTTTCATTGTCGGCAGTGGCACTGAACCATCTAGGGGATCACCTGGCACTATGTTCCACAGATCGAAGACTAGGAAGCACATGCCCTGGCCCTGGGTGTTAAGTCTTATTTCGGTTTCTAGACCAACAGCCTCGATCACAGGAACAACTCCCTCAACTTGAAACAACGGAGTTCCAGGGACTGGTTTATCATGTTCCAAGTACCCTCTTCTTTTGTTCAAAATTGCCGAGAACACCGAGATTGCTCGGTGGGAGCATGTGCCGTGAACACGATAATATGGCTCCATTAGCCGAGGCGATGCAGTTAGAAATCCCGCATAACAGGCTCTACGACTGAGTGGGATAAGACGGGCTCCCCCGCGGCTGATTTCTGCTCCACTAATTGTTGCATCGAGGATCTTGAGCTTGGTGTCGCGGATCGGCTCGTCACACAATGGTCCTTCATTAGCTGACCACTTGAAACCAAGATTGATATGTGCTTTCGCAGACTCAAGTAATTTCTTATCTGTTTCTGATTCCAAGGTATCGTCTACTAAGATACTTGGACTCTGCATATCGTCGGGTCCAAAGCACCAGACAGATCGTGAAGCGAGAGCATCCCAACCATACTCTGTCCTTAATTTTTTTGAAAGAGCCCTAATGTCTTGTTTCAAATTAATAGTGCCATTCTCGATCGCAATGCTAAGTTTTGGATCGTTCATAGGTTCTGCTATGATCGAGAGAGAATTGCCGGCGGATTCGGTGGGTATAACAGTGAACGATGTTTCGCTACAGGTTTCACTGAACTTTGGCATTGGGTCACTGACCTTGATTTCCAAGTCATCAGTGAAGAAATTCCGGAGATCATGCAATACACAATCCAAGTAAAGTTCGCCTGGACCGAAAACCAAATGCTCACCACTGTCTTCAACCTTGACTGAGCATGCAAGGTATGATTTATTAACTTTTCTGAGGCCGTCCAGCATTTTTGGTAAATCGTTGGGAATAAATGGTTCAATAGCAACTTTGAAGACAGACTCCTGAGCGTAGTTACGGGCTGGGAAAACATATCCATCTGATAATGCCAAGGTGCCTGCTTTGGATATTATAGAATCTATGCCTTTTACCAACACAAGAGAGCCAGCTGTTGCTTCCTCGATTTCGAAGGTATACCTTCCGCCTGCGATATGGATGGAATCGATAATTTCACTTCTATAGTTATCATCATCTTCCAAGTAGTTGTCTCCATAAACAGTGATTCTCTGCCCCTTGGCTAGAGTCCCCTTGTGAACTCTAACCAAGGCATCAAAATTCAGCCCGTCAGGCTGTTCTATGAGCTTGATGACTTGTGCAAGAACAGGGCTATCAGAGTTGGGAGCGGGGCTCACATTAAATGGAATACAAGATGCCGCCATGTCCACAAGCGAATGTATCCCAATGACGGTCCCAAGGACTTCTTGTAATAGAATCTGTGCATCCTGCTGGTACTTTGATTTGTGGAGTTGAACTCCGAAATTCTGCCAGAGAATGGATGCGATCTTATCTCCCGCCGAGCTCGAAGTTAAGGTAGCAGCAAACAACTTGTATAATGGTTCGAGGATGATCTTCACAAATGTTCTATGCAAGTTTTGGGCGGGCTCTGTGGTGAAAGAATTGGCGGTAGGGTCATAGTACCAATCACCCCATAGCTTTTCAGAGAACTCGACAGTATCGAAGTTGTCATGCTGGTTGCCGTACAAGGAGCCGAAGGTTTGCAAAGAAAAACAGAAGTTGTAAGCTGCCGATGCAAATAAGAAATGGCCCGAACCAGGAGACATCTCCTCTTTATGTGAATATGCAGCGTAGAGTTCATGGTCCTCCACGAATGAAAGTATATCGTCAACGGTGTATTTGAGTTTTAAGTAGGTGTCCGCTGGTGGGAGACGGAGCTCTAGTATTAAACGGTCAATCTTGTTGAGAATGAACGTCATTGGCATGTCACGCTTTATAACGTGGGAGATGAGTGCTTTGTCTCTTGGTGTTAAACCTTCCACGGCATCCAACACGAATACAGCACCATCAGCTGCATCTAGAGCAGCAGCCGCCTCGTCTGCAAAGTCGAAATGGCCGGGTGTGTCAACGATATTGAGAACATAGGATCTGTCCTTCAGGTCAGGAAGAAGAAGCGTGAGAGGACTCAATTTGATGGTCATTCCGCGATGCAGCTCCAAATAGTGGTTATCGAGGTAGCGGAGCGCCTTGAATGATTTAAGCTTTTTAGGAGGTTTGATGGACGGGTGGGTCAGGTAGATCAATAAATCGGTGAGACTTGTTTTTCCAGAATGCAAGTTTCCCACTATGGCCACGTTCCTTATTCTTTCTGGTAATGAAGCCATGGTCTCTAGCATGTATTCTCTGGAATACACCACCTCTGGAAGCGATTCGTCAAGCACAAATCTCATTTTCTTTTGTACATCTGGTTCGATAATTGGTTCACCTCGTTGTTCCAATGAAGGCTTTACGATTATGGTTTCAACTTCTGGACCAAACGTTGCCTGTATCCCAACATGCCTGCCCTCATTGCGAGTTAGGGCCATCGTGGACTCGCTTATTCGATTGTCATCTGGGCTTGTTTCTTCAGCGATGGGTGCTTTTGAAGGGAAGGATTCATTGGCCGCAACCGAAGGTGTCTCGCTGGTAATGCTTTCGGCATCCAGACTAGATTCTGCATCCGAGTCCAAGGGGTCGCCTATCAAGTTTCCGAACTCATCGTAGAGGTCGTCATCATCCATGATAACTAAAGAAAAAGATGCGCACTATGAAAAGAGTGAGAATATGAGAGTATGAGAGTATGAGAGTAGGAGAGTAGGAGAGTATGAGAAGAGATCGGGAGAGATGAAAGAGCTTCATACCAAATGAAATCAGCTAGATTATGCAAAGAATAAAGGGGAGAACGAGTCCCGTTGTTCTAGGTGTTTCCAGGTTTCTACAGTCAGCCGTCTATATTGTACATTGGTTTTTGTTCACGATAAGGTCTGGTACTTTCTCAACTCGCTGAGCAAAGTCTGCAACTGCACGTCAGAAACCTTGGTGGCCAAGCTGGGAATCAACGACTTGGCCTCCTCAGCGTCCTCAAACTCCAAGTTGCCAAGCTGAGCAAATTCAAATGGATGCAAAGGCTCCAGAATCAGAGCACTAAAGTCGTTCAAGAGCTTTTCCACGGTCTCTGTGGATGACGAGTTCTGGAAACGCGCAAACGACGACAAGTAGTTCAACGTCTTATGGATCACTTCGTTGGATTCAGGCCCTGCAAGTTCCATGTTCGCAATCTCGTCTTCTTTCTCATCTTCGTCGTTGTCGTCGTCACCAGGTCTGCCCCTGTTTTTACGCTCTTTTAAGGCCGCGCGGATGAGCAATCGTGCTTCCGACAAGTTGAGAGCTATCAACTGTTCCTGTTCCCCGGAATGGGTGAGTTGTGTGAGCTGGAACTCGGGTCCGAGTTTTAGGGTGGCTGCGTTTTCCTCATCATCAACGTTCTGTGATGCAGGCTTTCTTCTTCGCACACCGAGCGCACTGGTACTCACGTTCATGGCCAGAAAGTGTCCACAAACAAGATCCAAATCCTACGAAACGAACCACACGACAACCGAGAGATTTTTCGTTGACAGGGCGTGGGGAATTTCGCACCCGTGCACCCACACATAAGGGTGCCCAGGGCCAACTACAGCAGCGGTAACTTCGTTCGTGTATTATGTAGGGGAGTACTTTGTCTGTGCACTGCGGTTGTCGAGGGTGCTCGCACGGCGTGGCTGAGTGAATGTTTGCGTGTGCTCGTGGTGGGGGGTTGGGGTCATCGGGTGCACCACGTCGCTGACAAACGGGTGCTTGAGGGCTTCCTGCGGGGTGAGGCGTTCGAGTGGGTTCAGGTTGAGACACTTGGTGAGAAAGTCGACCAACAGGAGGCGCTCCTGGCACTCCTTTTCGATCATGTTGTTGGTCATCTTGGACGAGAACTTGTAGTTCAAGATGATGTCCTTCAACATGCGGTGCTTGAAGTAGTTCTTGTTCTTTTGTTCCTTCAGGCTCTGTTCCTCCTTGCCCTTGGTGGTGGCCAAGTACTGGGTGTACTCGTCGTATGTCTTGATGTTGTAGGTGTGCTTTCCCTCCGGGGTGGACGCCGGCACCTTGTTGAAAAAGTTCAACGAGTTGCGGCCCACGTCGATCATGTGGCGGGGCGGGTAGCCCAACATGTCGACGATTTTCCAGATCTGGTTGTACTCGGAGGTGCCGGGGAACATGGGGAGGCCGAGGAACAACTCGCCCACGATGCAGCCCAACGACCACATGTCGATGGACTCGGTGTACGGGAGGCCCAAGATGACCTCGGGGGAGCGGTAGAAGCGGGACTGGATGTAGGAGTAGATGGTTTGCTGGGTGAAGCAGGCGGAGCCAAAGTCGATGACCTTGATGTCGGGCTTGTCGGGCTGGCAGAGAAGGATGTTTTCCGGCTTTAGGTCGCAGTGGATGATCTGGAACGTCTTGAGCTGGGCCATGGCCTCCAAGAGCTGCTTGGTCAAGAGCTTGACGAGGCGCATGTTGAGGCCCTGGAACTGGTTCTGTTTGATGAGCTCGTAGAGATTAGATGCTAGCAACTCGAACACGAGACAGAGGTGCTCCTTGTGCATGAAGGTGTCGAGCAAGCGGATAAAGTGGTGGCTGGTGCTGTTGTTGTTGAGGAACTCGAGGAGGCGGGCCTCGGTCAACGACTGGTTCATGTATGCGGGTTTGGACTTGATCACCTTGATGGCACACACTGACTGGTTGGTCAAGTTCTGGCACTTGACCACCTGGCCAAACGTGCCCGAGCCCAAGAGATCGAGCACGATGTACTTGCGGCCCTCCTCGGTGCCCAACACGTCGTTGACGTAGAGGATGTAGTCGCTGTCCTCGTTGTCAAAGCCGTTGTTGTACTTGGGCTCCAGCGGCTTCGTGAGCACGCGCTTGGGGTTGGTCAGCTTGGAGTACTGGAACCGCTTGGGCTGGCAGATGCGGTACGTCTCGGTCAAGTACACCGAGAGCGCGTTGACGGGCGAGATGTGCACCGAGTTGACGGACGCCCGGCGGTACTTGGGGTGCTGGTGCGCCTTGGGATGCAAGTCGAGTTTGGAGTGGACGCGCCGGGCGTGGGGCGCCGGCATGCGGAACCGGTGCTGCTGCTTGTCCAGCACGCTCTGCTGGTACTGCTGGTATTGCACCACCGACGCCGAGCGGCCGGGACGGCGGTAGCCGGAGGCATTGCCGTCCACCAACGGACCCACAGCCATGGACGAGCGGCGGAGGTTGTTGACGAGCGGCTGGCCGTACGCCGGCGCTAGCGCTGCCCCACCTCCGTCGACAAACCCGTTGTAGCCCGACTTGAGGTAGGCTCCGTCTGCCACCGACATGCGGCGCTCGTCCAAGGACACGTCTTGGTTGGTGTAGTACTGGTTGAAGGGGTTGTCTGCGCGGGTCGGCGGATGTATGAGGGTGCCTCCCGATTGCGACTCGTCCTCGTAGGTGGTGGGAAGCTGGCTCACCACCGAGAGGCGCTTGGGTTGCTGGCCGGCCTGGGCGTGCAAGAGCAGGAGCTGGGTGGATTTCGTGGGGGAGTTGCCCATCAGCATCAGGCCCGACACGCCCAGCTGGGCGCCGGGACGCGTTCCGGAGAACCACGGGTTCCTGAAGTCCTGGTTCATCGCCGCCGGCGAGTCGGAGTAGGGCTGGGACGTGGCAGGGGGCTGGGGGTGCGGGGGAGGAAGGTGCCAGCTGCCGCCCACGGAATTGTGGCGGTTGCCGTTGTAGTTGTAAGCCATCAGCCGCGGTTTTAGAGAAACGGCACTGGCGGGTTGCAAGGGAGGAGAAGATAAATGTCGTTGAGTCGATCCTGACTGCGGTCACGTGCACTTACGGTCCGCCAGCGGGACAGGGACCCGGGGTTGTGCGGCGTTACAAAATACACACGTGAGCGAAGATGGAGCAGGGCGTATGGAAGGGAGGTGAGTTTCGAGGTTCTGTATTTTCTGCTTTCGTGATATTCTGCTTTCGTGATTTCGTGATTTTCTGCTTTGTGCTTTGTGCTTTGTGCTTTTCTGATTCGAGAGAAATAGACTCCCGTTACATCTATTATTGTCTCGTTATTCCTTCTCTAGTCGTACGTGTGTCTGGGTGCAAATCCCATCACCTGGTGCATCTCCTGGTGTCAAGTGCCTTCTGGAACAATAGAAAGACTGCTGCTGCAGTATGCAGCAGCAACTGCAAGGCAAGAGACCACCTCTTGCGACAATGTCTGTTTGCGCCTGGTCGTGGCTGGAAGGCATTCCCGCAAAGTTGGTCACTCGGTTTGCAGCATAATTAGACGGCAGGACAATAGCGAGCCGAGGGCGAACAACAACAATGTTGCTTTTTTGAGCAAAGATCTGGATGCCGCACCAGAGAAGCTCCGACGGCGCTTAGGCATTTCTGCACAATTTGGATATTTTGCAAAAGCCAAGAATTTGGGCGATCATTGCTCTTGGCTTGATAACGCCTTGGCCACGAGGGAAACTGAGAAACAGGGCCACAAAGACCCAGCCTTACCTAATATCACACCGAAACCAACACATCCAAGATCTATTCCGCCGACTTTTCCATCTCATTATCGCAAGATTCATTCCACCTATTTATCTATAGCATTCCAGAGATCGCCACCAAGCACCATGAACACGAACTCATGAACTCGTGAAAGCCAGCCCAGGCCCGACAACCCCAGAACACTTCACACTGCCTCGCAGCATGCAATTCTATGTACATTCATTACTCATGCCGCCAAAGCCTGCTCCTCTGGGTACACAGGAGCCATTGTTGGCTGGGCAAAGCTTCTCTGCATCAACATACCAACACCCTCGAACACTCCCAACAAACAAGCACAGGTGATGGCCGAGTTTCTGGTGTGTTTCCACCCGCCTCTCAACGCCAACGCTCCACCGGTGAAAAATCCAGCAATAACGGCGTTCCAAGCATCCTCTCTTCTTCTGACAGCTTTGACAGTACAGTCGAACGTGGAGAACAAACCTCCCCACACTCCGAAGTTACCTCCCACAACTGGGGCCCGGGCCTTGACTGCCGCCATCGAGCCGTACATTCTCTCTCCGTATGGCGAGTTTCTGAATCCCTTGATTCCGTGCCACACACATCCTCCGATCACACCCATAGCAAAAGCTCCTCCGAAATCGTTAAGAATGACGATTGGACATGGGTCCCTAGCATGATCCGCCGACATATTGATGAAGAATGAACTAAAATTTTCGAGTGCGGTCGCTGTTGGACTGCACTGCAAATCGGTGATTGTGTAAGCGAGACAGGCACGTGAACACGAGCACATGATCTGTACCATACCAACAGAACCACTAACCACGGAACCCACTCGATGGTGGAGGTGCCATTGGGCCGTATTTCATCAGTGTCAGATCATTCGAAAACACCGGCGAAGTGACCTTTTCATTTCCTTTTCTTGTTGTTGCGGCTGCAAATCACTGTGTTCCCGCAAGCTCCAGGAAGAACGATAGATATGTCTTGTCTTGAGATTATGTCTATTAATGAATTGTATATCTCGCATATAACCTTCGTTTCGCAGAGTATGTTTTTGTTTATATGTTCCGGATGGATTCCAGGCTTCCCGAACGGCGTTCGAAAATCACCTCGTTGTCGGTGCCGTCGTCCTCAAGCGGTTGGAAGTCCAGGTCGTTCAATATTTGATCGGGTGTATCTTCTTCGTCTTCGTCGTCATCAGAAGATCCTGGTATAAATGCATCATTACCAACCATGCTCCTCGCACTCACGTTGTGCAATTCAAAGTAGTCTGTATCAATCAGAGGACCGGTGAAACTGCCAGAGCCCCATGTGGCATACCCTATCGATGCGAGGACCATGAACGAAGCAATGACCACCAGCGCGTAGTTCATGGAGAACCAGGTGAGATGTTTGATGGCAGGAGGCATGCAGAGGATAACCGTCAGGATGACGATCCAAAATACAGACAAGCCATTGATGGCCCAGCCAAAGACCAGAAGCCGGAAAGCGCCACCTTTGATGCTCTTTCTTCTGTTAAGCATGGACAAGACAATGGGCACACCATTGGCGAGTGCCAAACAGATGACAGAGGAGCCCAAGAACGCATTGAACGCCGAGGCAGACACCAAGGACAATAGCGACAAGATGGCACATGCTACCATGGAGAGGTACAATGCGTTCTTGGGCACGACGTTTTCTTCTATAGCGTCCACTTCAACCCACAAGCTCTTGAACGGCAAGCCTCCGTCTCTGGCGAAAGCGTAGGTGGCACGGGAGGCCGTGGTCAAGGCACCAATGGCCTGGAAGAACAGGGTGCCCACCAACAACAAGGCAAGAAGAAACGAGATGATGTAGGACTCGGTTGCAATCTTGAACACCAAGTCCACCGGCATCACTTCGGGAGTCTTGTCGAGAAGCAAGGTGAGTTCCGGAAGGATCACGAGAATGGGGATGATGAAGATGATGCCCATGACGCCGGCGAGGAAGGTGGCACTGATGGCACCCTTGGGCATATTGCGTTCCGGGTTCTTGACCTCGTCTGTCATGGAGAACAACATGCCGTAGCCGGTGAGGGTGAAGGAGGAGCTCTGCAAGCCCACCATGAACGCAACGGGGTCGGGCCAGCCGGAGCGGGAGTTGTCGAAGTTGGTCAAGATGGTCTTGATGGAGTTGGTTCTCTTGGCAAAAAAGATGAGCAAGAAGTCGATGGCGAGCACGGTGTAGATGGACCAGAGAATGCACACCTTGTTGATCTTCTCGAGATGGCCCGAGAACTGGCGGTTGATGAAGCCACACACCAAGAGGAGTCCCATGTACACCAACAACACGAACAAGACGTTCTCCTTGTAGTATGCGTCCTTGAGGCCAAAGATCGATAAGATAAACTGGGCGCCGGAGAACATGATGCTGACGGCGTAGGTGATATTGCCAATGAGCAAGAGCCAGCCGGTGAACCACAGCGACCGGAGCGAGTGCCGCTCGTTGGCCAAGATGGCACTGAAGTGGTACACGCCGCCAGAAGTGGGATACTTGGAGATGATTTCACTCAAGCTGAGCACCACACAAAGCGAGAAAAAGACCACCACAATCCAGCCGTAGAGGATGGTGACGTTGCCACCGTCGGTCAAGGAGATCCAGAGGGTGGAGGAGAGACCAAAAGGCACGCCCATGAGCGAAAAGCCTAGCCCGATGATGGACGTGACCGTCAACTTGCGCTGCAAATTCTGCTCATATTTGAAGTGTTCGATCTGCTCGATCTCGTCGTCGCCCAAAAAGTTGTGGAGTATTCGCCCGGACGCTTCCCCTATGTTGTGAGTCCATGCATGGATCTGATCGGGTACCTGCAACGACTGGCGGTGGGTGCCGGTGGATTCGGCCATGAATTAACGAGCGCAACGCGAACGGAAATGGAAGGCGTGGGCAGAGAGAGATTAGCAAATGTGGGAGATATCATCTCGCTGGAGTCTGGAAAACAATACACTACCAGGTGATGCTATATGCCACGAGACCAGATACACTAATTCGTTGCACTATGTAGAGCTATATGTAGCTGGGGCGGTTGGGGGTTACTTGTCTTGTTGTTTGAGCAGCATACTCACGCTTTCACTGGTCTTGACGTGGACACTGACAATGTTCTTGAGGGAGCCCAAGAGCCCACCGACAGGCAAGTGCTTGGGCAGCACCAAGTAGTCCACCACATCGTGGATATTGCCGACGATGTCCACCGGCTCCATGTCGGAGTTGCCGACAATGATGGACACACATGTTCCCTTTGCCGGTGGAATGAAGAAGGTGTTTCGGGCGATGGCCCGCATTTGCGCATGCACATACTTGGGCTCACACCGGTCGTCCTTGAGCTTTGTCGACAGCGTGGACTTGGCGAGCTGGGCCTGCGACTCGGCCGACGGCCGGGCCATTTGCACCATGAACGGAATCTTTTTGTTCTTCAAGAAGAACTGGGCCCCAAGAATATCGGGGAGAAACTTGTGTATCCTGTTGTCGGCGACCACAACGTCGAATTCTTTGAACATGCCTGCCAACTTCTTGGGGTCCTTGGCGAGCGCCTTGACCTTGGTCAAAGTATAGATCTGGTTGAAGACGTCTTCGGTGGGACTGTCCTTTTCGGTGAGCGCATTGCGGTACGGTGTCGAGGGGTCCTTGGTGATGAGTAGCACCGACTTCTCTTGCAACTTGCCTATCCGTGTGGTCACAGGTACGATCCTCGGAGTATAGTCTTTCTTCCGCACCATCGGCTTCACGGTATTGATGATGAGGTATACGGGCTCGGTTTTGCCCAGTTTTCGAGCATGCGCTACAAGCGCCCGCACAGACTTGTGGCCTGCAGCTTCCGCTTCTTTGCCCAAGCAGAACGCTTTTTCTCTGGCCATTCTGTTTCTACCTTGTTGAGCGCGAGATGAGCACGAGATGAGCCGGGATGAGCCGCAGAGGCAATGCGGGGGGAAAAAGAAGACGTTGATTCCGCACCGATATTGGTTCCAACCAGGACAAAACATGCGTTTTCTAGACATTCTACTTGCGCTGGCATCGTTGCTGGAGCCTCGCTTCTCACACCCCATTCTGCAAGCTCCAGTGAGCTACGAAGAGCAAATCCCGTTTCTGCTTCAGCAGGACTACCGTCCCGTGGTGGTATGGCACGGACTTGGAGACAACTACAATTCGTCCGGAATGGTCCACACCGGCGAGCTAATCCAGCAAAAGTACCCCGGCATATTTGTACACCGCATTACTCTTTCTCCGGACCCCGAGAAAGACCAGCAGATGTCGCTTGTGGGCGACGCCATGCTGCAACTACAGGCAGCATGCGAGCAAATCGGAGCAATTGACGAGCTCAGCCACGGATTCGACATGATAGGCTTCTCCCAGGGTGGAGTGTTTGCTCGGGCCATCGTGGAAACCTGCGACAATGCTACGGTGAGGAATCTTATAACATTTGGCTCTCCCCATATGGGGGTGCTGGAACTCCCCAAGTGCGCCAACGACAGAGACTGGCTCTGCAAACGCCGCAATGCGCTTTTGAAGAAACAAGTGTGGTACGATCTGATCCAGCGGACAGTCATCCCGGCTCAGTACTTCCGCGACACCTACGACTACGAAAAGTATGTGGCCCATTCGAGGTTCTTAGCTCCTATCAACAACGAGGCCGAGCAGCAGCATGACAGTTACAAGAAGAGACTCAATCAGCTTGAAAAGTTTGTCATGGTTGAGTTTGAACAGGATACCACCGTGAACCCCAAGGAAAGTGCACTTTTCGGCGAAATAGATCCCTTTACCGGCGTGGTCATTCCAATGGAACAGACAAACTTGTACAAAGAGGATAAGCTTGGCCTTGAGCAGATGAACAAGGACGGGAAGTTGGTTTTCCAAAGAGTGGAAGGAGAACACATGCGAATACCCGCCTGGTTTTTTGACCGGGTTGTTGAAGACTACTTGGGGAAATAGACGACAACAGTGCTGCAGAGGAAGGGGTAGGTGAACGAGAGACTATGCGAAGAGATGAGAAGAGCAAGCGTTGTTTTGAGACTAGAGAAACGGCAGTGTCAGTTCGAACAAGATTTATCACAAACGGAAAAGAACCAAAACTCCAAAAAGACATATCTCAGAACTTCCATTCTCCGCCCTACAACCAATCACCCCTCCATGCTTTAAACATTAGTTTTCCGTGCCTATACATTTTTGCTTACGCCGCGGATGCTTTCCTGTTCCCCGCATTAACTATAGTTGTTGCAGGATTTCAGGTACACAATCAGACCGATTGTCATCCGAGGGCTTCCAATTGCTCTATATAATATGGCTAGTGCCTGAGTTTGGCCATTATGATACCACACACGTCGGAAATCTACAGTTATACCAACAAGACCACCAAAGCCAACGAGCCAAGGGTCCCAGGCTCAGTGGTATTGACGAAACCGTCTTCAAACCCAGCTGACTATCAATTGGACATCACCTATAGAGCTTACAAGAGAAAGGAACCCGTTGCAGACGGACCGAAAGTGAACATGGTGTTCCACCATGGTGTTGGAATGAACAAGGGTATCTGGCACTACCATATTGATAAATGGTTCAATTCAGTGCCTAATCTCAACTACGTGGTAGCTATCGACTGTGTCAACCACGGACAATCGGCTTCATTGAACAACGAAAAGTTGGGCCATGTGGTCAGCTGGATAGACTTGGCCAAGGATGTAATCAAAGTCGTCAAGGTCGATGAAGCGCAAGAGTTCCTCCAGCAGAACGCCGTGAATATTTTCTTTGGTCACTCGTTGGGCGGAATGCTTTCCTTAACTGCAGCCTTCTTTGAGCCTGCGTTGTTCGATGCCGTGATTACGTTGAACCCGGTTGCCCACGTTAATGAAGAAAGAGCGGAACTTTTGTCGTTGGCGTTCAACATGTGGAAGCAAAAGGGAGTCATCCAAGACGAGTACGATGTCGCCGAAAACGAAGACAAGCAACAAGCCATATATTCTTTCTACAAGAACAAGTCGTTCTTCAAAAGATTCAACGACACTATCTTGCGCAACATGATAGAGGACGAGCATATCGAGGGCGATACTGCGGAACCGGGGAAGGCAAAAACCAGCACCAAGAGTGCCCAGGAGTATATGTCTTATTTTGGTGGAACACCCAGTATCCGCCGAACATATGCGTCTTTCGATAAAATAGAGACGCCGGTATACCACATTGTTGGCGAAAACGACACTGCCGGCGAAGAGAGTATCAATGCGTTACGCCAGACACTCTCTGCAGTTATACATCCTATTGACGTTCCTGACGGCTACCACTTGTTTAATGCGGAGCAGCCAGAATTGTTGACTGGAATTGTCGAGAATATAATCCACGAGAGAGTGAAGATTTTCCGGGAGACAGGCGATAAACGATATCCTGACCAGACATACTTGAAAGTGAATGGGGAGAGATACAAGCCCATTTTGCTCGAACGGTCTCTAGAAGCAGGATTTGGGAAACCGAAATTGTGACTGACATCTCCACGGAGATTTCCACAGTGGTTATTGCAGCCATCTGTTTTGGTGGAATTGGGAGGCCAACAAGCAGCCTATATACTATAGATGGATCCGAGTATATATATGAATATGATAATGCCTTTTTGTAAGCAATTGACCATTTTTCATAAATCCATGGTAAATCTGTTTCTACTGCCACGCGATTTGGTTTCGCATCTTTCTCTTTCTTTATGGGTCTTGAAGAAGAGGCACTGGCGAGAAGAGCCCGGATCCAGGAACTAAGGGAAAAACAAACTTCACGCAACCGGAATTATGATGCAGAGCTGCTGGCAGCTGTACGAGGGTCGCTGAAGCCAGAAGTGCTTCAGGGTGCAACTGCAGAAGATTTTGGAAATCAAGTGGAGAAGGATATCCTTGCTGAGTTTGATAGACGAGCTCGAAATGCCGTTGTGAAACAGGACGAGGCCGCCAACGAAAAGGAGGTGCATGATGAACACCTCAAGAAGAAATTGGAACCATATACGAGACTAGCACATGATAGAACCGAGCGAGCGATCTACAACATTGTGAGAGAGAAGATTGGGACCGACATAAAAGACGAGTAGGATAGCATGGGGTGATAATGAGGTGCCACGGTCTCAACAGCATAGGATGTGGAATAGCACAGCAAGTTTAGCACTAATACATAGAGAGCTTATGGAGCTTAATGAGCATAACGAGCTTAATGACTTTATATGGAAGGCTTATATGGAAGGCTTACATTCACTAGAGGATGATGGAAAACCAAAACAACACATACCGCTGTTCCCACCACTGACATAGCTGGGCCACAGAAGGACCCCTTCAACCCAGCACATCCTCCACCGGTCCTCCACCCATCGCGCACCGCACCCTCGCACATACTTCCGTTTTAGGCAGTCTACAACGCCCAATCACGTCGCGAGCCGACACCGAAAATCAATTTCTCGCTTCCTCAAACCAACTACAATGATCTCCAGATTGGCATTGAGAGGTGCTGGAATCCGTCCTGCCGTCTGTGGCTTGAGCCGCAACGCACCAGCTGCCATGCGTTTCATGGCCACCGGTCCTGTTGAGCCCAAGCAAAAAGCCAGCTCCATCGTGGATGCATTGCCCGGCAACAACTACTTGTCCAAGACCGGTATTTTGGCCACTTCTGCCGCTGCTGCCGTGTACGGTATCTCCAACGAGTTGCTCATTGTGCACGACGAAACCATCTTGGTCATTACCTTTGCTACTTTCTCAGCATTGATCGCCAAGTTCGTGGCTCCATTGTACACCGAGTGGGCCGACGGAGAAGTCAAGAAGGTCAACGACTTGTTGAACGAGTCGCGTAATAAGCATGTCTCTGCCGTCAAGGAGAGAATCGAGTCCGTTTCCCAGTTGAAGGACGTTGTGTCCACCACCCAGCAATTGTTTGCTGTGTCCAAGGAAACTGCCAAGTTGGAGGCTGAGTCTTTCGACTTGAAGCAGAAGGCTGCCGTTGCTGCTGCTGCCAAGTCCACCTTGGACTCGTGGGTCAGATACGAGCAGAAGCAGAGACAATTGGAGCAGGAGCAATTGATCAAGTCCGTGTTGGAGAAGGTGAACAAGGAGGTGGAGAACCCTAAGTTCCAGGACAAGGTGTTGGCTGAGTCTGTTGCTGAGGTTGAAAAGTTGTTCGCTAAGGCATAATAGAGCAATACATGACGTAGAGAAGACGCCGATGTGGCTGTAGTCCTCTTGTACAAGAGTCTATTGATATTTATTTGATGGTTGCAGCATTACTGCTCATGGTTGTGCACCAGTGCTGCTAGTGCCACTACACTGCCAATTGCATTCGTTTCTCTATCCCCTGGTTGCTGCAGCCACCGCTTCCCCAGCCATCACCGGCCGCCACGCATGCAAGGAATTGTCGTCTCCTACGGTCGCCACGAGCCAGTCGTCATGCAATGACCAATCGAAATCGTTCACTCCCAACATGTGTCCAGCATGCGTGAACAAGAGGCTGCCAGTGCCAGCGTCAAAGATCCGCATGGTGTTGTCGCTGGAAGCAGACCCGAACACTCGTCGGTACTTGGGGTGCCATTTGACCTGGGTTATCGAGTCGGTGTGGCCGTTGATATGGTGGACAGAGCCGCTCGCTCGGATATCTCGAATGTCAATTCGTCCGTTGCTGTCGCCGGTTATAAAGGTAGTGGTCTGGAAAGGACAGACACTCACACTGTTGACGGCAGTGTCGTGGGTGAACGACGTCGGCTGCGCCTGGGGCGGCTCGCGGGTATCGTACAACTGGACAATGCCGTCTTCAGTGCCAGCTATAAATACGCTGTCGTGGTTAGGGACCCACTCAAGGTCGTTGATGCCCGAGGCTGCGCTGCTGCTCCAAACAGGACTGGCCCGGTCGCTGTCCTTGGGCATCTTCCAGAGACTGTACACACACATGCGGCCGTTCATCGAGCCAGAGGCAATGGTTCCTTCGCTCTGGCGGTTCCAGTCGATTGCAAACATGTCGGCACAGGAACCGGAGGAGTCGACAAGCTGCACTTGCGGCGGATCGATGTCTGTGTCAGCCAACGGGTTCTTGATGTTGGCGTGCTTCGTGCGGTCGTACACCTGGAGGCTCCCCACGTTGTTGCAGCTGGCAATCACGTCGGGGTTTTGCGGCATGTAGCGGGCCCGGTTCACGTCGCCCAGATGGTTGATTTTTTGCATCACACTGATCTTGTTGGTCGGCACCTTGGCCACCTCGAACTCCTGCTTGTCTGCGTGGTAGTTGAGCCGGTCAATGTTGATATGACGCGAAAGGGAGGTGTAGTATGGAAGACGGAGAATGGAGATGGAGTCGGTGTGTTTTCCAAGGGTGAATGTTCCCACAAGGAGTCGCTGGGCAACGGCGTCGGGGTCCGACGGGCCGCTGGCGAGTCGCTCGAGGTCAGGGAAGAACTGCACACTCAAGGACGGCCACAATAAGGGATAGGTGGTGAGGTAGTCGTACAAGTAGGGCGCGTTTTTCTTCCATATGCGGTAGTTATCCTGGGTTTTCTGATCAATCTGGACCTGATCGTCATCTTCTACAGCCTCTACCTCCATCGTGAAGCCGCGAGTCCTCTGCCAGTGCGAGTTTCACTACTTGTCGTTCGTGGCTGACGTGCCGAAGTGTTGAAAATTGGAGCGCGCAGGTTGAAGCACCAGATGGAGATTCGGTTGAATTCGTCCAAACTAGGGACCAAGGAATAGTATGTGCAAATGCAGCTCTCTGCGAACCACACTAACACAGCTGGGACAACTTCTACAAAGTGGAACACCAAAACTTCCGAGATCATGACGATACTGGCGAGTGCTGGTTCGATGACTCTGGCGCTGAAGACAGAATGGTGCAGTTTATCGCTGACAAAATAGAGGAGGGCGAACTCATTTCGGCTGACGGAACACCCCTCAAGTTTGTGGACCTAGGAACAGGAAACGGCCATCTTTTATTTGCTCTAGGTGACGAGCTAGAAGAGCTCGATGTCCAGGCAGAATACACAGGCGTGGACTATTCGTCAGACTCGGTCCAGTTTGCCCAAGATATCGCCCAGGAAAAGTACCCCGAACGCCAGTTTTCCTTTGCAAGAGTGGACATTTTGTCCGACGACCCATTCTTGGCCAACAAGTACGATGTTCTTTTGGATAAGGGAACTTTGGACGCTATTGCGTTGAACCAGGAACCTTTGCCAGAGTTTGGCGGCCGCATAGGCATGCAAGTCTACTCGTCGCAGATCGAGAAGCTCATGCATTCCGACTCCATCTTTCTCATCACCTCCTGCAACTTTACCGAGGAGGAGTTGGTCAGCTTGGTAACCACTGGCACCCTGTTGACGGTTTGGGACACCATCCAGTTCCCGTCGTTGGAGTTTGGCGGCGCCAAGGGCTCCACTGTGTGCTGCGTGGCATTCAAGAAGTCTACATAGATACCAATTATCGCATTCCCAATTTATTATTCTACTCGCCCAGACGTTAATGCCGTTTCACCCGCCTCCTTCTTGTCTTCTTTTTGTTCCTTCTTGTCCTTCGCCACGTACTCTTTGAATCCCTTGATCTCCGTCTGCCCCTTCAACTTTTCCACCTCGTCGTACAAGCCGTTACGAAGCTCCTCACTGCCAAACTTCAAGAGGTGCTGCACAGGATTGCCCTCTGCATTCACCGAGTTGGCCCGCAAGAACTTGCCGGGCGACAAACTGGCTTCAAGGCCCTTTAACAACTTGGTATGCTCGCTGATTTTCATGTTCAAGATGACCCGCAACCCACCCTGTGAACGCATCACCAAGCGTGCTTGCTGCGGCGTCGATATGCTTTGGTTGAGATGGAGCAGACCCAAACCTCGCTCTTTCCAGCCGTCGCTGATCTTGGTGAGGTCCAACTCGAAAAGCTTCGCTGTGCATGTAAATACGGTCTTTTCGTCCTCTTCTCCGGTCTTGTTATTGACAGGCGCTAAGTCAACCTGCTTGAACTGCTGCGGCGTTTCCAGCCTCTCGCCTTCGGTCTCTTCTGATTTGTCTCTGGTCGAGTCTTCGAGGAATGATTTTTTTTCGAGAGACTCTTTGAATGCATTGCCAAACTTGGTGTTGGATCCAAACGAGGAGGTAAGCTTGGGGACGTCCTTGGCGGACGTTATTTCTCCCAGCTTCGACGGTAATGACTCAAACACATTGGGGCGGTTCTTAAGGTTGTTGAAGCTAGCACCGAACGAAGTAGTGGCACCAAAGACATGTTTTCCGGCAGAACCACTTTCAGCTGGTTTCCCCATCACCACTGAGCTCTTTGAAAACGATGCGGTGTTCTTTCCAAAGGAACTGGTGGCTCCAAAAACATGTTGTGGAGAACTCAATCTAGTATTAGGCGCGGTTGGTGTGTCGTTCGAGCTGTGGGAAGCAGAAGAGAGGGAATTGGCCGGCGTGGCAGGAAGGGCATCTGCAGCAGCATCCTTGGAACTTGATTCTTCTGCTGGCTTTTCTGCCAGTTTTCTCTTCAAAACTGGCTTGGGGCGCTCAGAGCTGGAAGACAGCACCGACGGTTCGCGGTCGGAACCTGACTCCTTTGCGGACACAATTTCCTCTCCAACATCCAGCTTGTGCTTCTTAGCCACAGGTGGCTCTTCATTCGCGGGCCGTTTTTGCACGGTGTCTTCCATCTGACCTTGCTGGAAATGGAGATGACAGGAGAGACGCATTCGCACCAGCAAAAGAACATCCACACACCACATATACCGGTTGCAGGCGGCCACCACAGCTACTCACGCCTGATGTTACGCACAGACCGCAGGTTGGATGCAGGGCGGTACGGTGCTGTGGAGGAGGAGCCGTACTTTGCGTACTTGTCACGTATGGATGTTTCTGGTGCTGCTTGGCGGTACAGTCCATATGCCACTGTCAGGCCGTAAGCCTGTGGTTGTGGTTGTGGGGCCTGGGGGTATGCCGGAGGTGCTGTCGACCCGTACGGTGATGCAGAGTGGGCTGGTGGGTATGAGCCTGGAAATTTCAGGTTGTCCCGGCGGCCCTTGTGCGGAAGCCGGCGTCCACTTGCTGCTGCTGATGCCACGGCCAGATGGTACTGGCTTGGTTTTGTGTAGCCACGGCCACCGAGGCCACCGCCTAGTCTGCGGGGCTTCCAGTTTCGTATGGCTCGGCTGCGTTCGATATCCACAAGCGCGGTTCTAGGCTTGCGGGTGGAGTTGGCGGGGGTGATTTTCACTCCTGTTGCTGCAAGTTCATGCACGCAGGTGGCAGCGTCGGTGTCCCGCTCGAAAACAACAAAGCCGTAGCCTCGGGACTTGCCCTCGTTGTCCCTGATAATTCTGATGGAGGCAATGGCACCAAACCGACTAAAGGTCTGGGAAAGATCGACTTCAGTGGCGTCGTAGTCGAGCCGGGCAACGAATAATGTACAGTAGAGGTCCTTCATGACCTCGTTTTCATGCTTTTCGGCAAGCGTGGGGTCGGCCCACTCCTCCAACTGTCGCTGGTGGTTCTCAGCTTGTCTGCGTACTCTTTCGGCCCGTGCCTTGGCCTGCTGTTGAACAATGGTTTCTGTGGCGGCGCCGGTAGCCAAGGAGTCGTCTCGTATGCGTTGCACATGCTCCTGGTAGAGCTGTTTCCATTTGCTGATGGGTGTAATTGTTTGCGTGCTGCGTTTTTCCGGCGAGTAGTCGATGGGTGGGACATGCACGAGGGGAGGCCGTGGTGCAAAGAGCTTTTTGATGCTCAGCGGATACTTATCCGTGGCAAGAGCAGGCATCGGTGACGCTTAGCACAGGTGTAACAAAATCAGATGTAGATGGTGGGTTTTTTAGGTCCTGCACGTGAATCTCTAGATCGATAGGCTCCAGTGGCCGGCAGTGATAGGAATAGTATGGAGCCACAGGAAGATTTGCTCGAGCATAACAACAACATCAAGGACGAGGATCTTGAGATCTACACCCGCTCACAGCTTTCTCTCTATGACGGCAAGAGCAAGCCGTTGGTGTATGTCGGGATCCGGGGCTACATTTTCGATGTCACCCCCAACATTTCCAGTTACGGCCCAGGAAAGAGTTACAACGTGTTTGTAGGCCGGGACGCAACGCGGTTGCTAGGACTCAACAAGCTCAAACTCACTGATGGTATCCAAGAAAACAACACGTGGAGTACGGAGGGCTTCACCGAGAAGCAGCACCAGGCTGTGGATAAGTGGATGGCGTTCTTCAAGAAACGGTACAAGATAGTGGGGTTGGTGGTTGCCCACGAAAGCAAGGAGAGACGGTGACGCGTCTTACAGCAGTACAAACAGCCTAAGTATGGTGAAACTAACGTGCATGATTACCGGCTTACACCTTTTTACAAAGCCTAGTATCCCAGGCCCGTTTTTTTTGCTGTCCGTAGCTGCGGTCTACTTTATTATTTATTAGCAATGAACAATGCAAACCAAGTGCGAACCAGGGCCTTTTATACTGGGGCTACCACCGAAGGGCCGGATCTGAGTGCCAGATCAGTACAGCCCTCGGAATGCAAGCGACGCACGCTTTGTAAGCGGCAGCCGCTTTTGTGTAACATTTAGCGTTCCTTCACAACCTTCGCTTCTCAACTAAAGTTTATAGTTTGAGGTTACAGATACGCACGTTCCTGACTTGTAGGGCGGCCGATCGACACTGTAGCATACTACACCAGCGGCACCTAGCCACTTTACAGGTTTCCGAGCTTTCGTTTACCGGAAATTCTCAAATCCGTGTTCCGATAAGGCATCGACAGATTTGTTTGGACTTGCTTCGAACAGTTCCCGCAGCAAAAAGGGACACAGAAACGGTTCACGACGCAGCAAGGCAGACCCAGGTGTGGCAGGCTGAATTTCAAGCATTTTCCTTTGATTTTTCATCCGATTATAAGCCATGGACGCGGGCACAGCAGCTGCAACTTCCAATGCCCGGCTCCGCCAGCAACTTCTCGCCTCAGAGGGATACGCGGATCAAGGCCAAAAGTACGACCCTTACGGAAATGAGTACCGCAAAGTGCCATCGCTGAGAAAAGCGTCTCTCACATCGCAGTCGGCGATGTCGATGAACAAGTTCTTCCGTCGAAAGGGCCCCACGGACAACAACTTCAACGACGATGCGGGCGCAGACGTGCTGGAGTTCACCAGCGGTGCAAACGTGTCGTTTGACGACATCGCCCATCTCCGGGACCATGGTCCCTACGTTACCGGCATGGGCAGACAAGACACAGCTCCGATCATACCGACATTGGGCACCGGCTCCTCATCGTCCTCGAACGGGAGCAAATCCGTGAACAACATCCAGTACCGCAAACAGATGAACCAGCAGAAGAAACTAGCTATGGCATCGGGGGCACGAGCCATGTCTATGGGTGGCCAGAACCCCATGAACTTTCAGGGTGATCCACGGGCAATGTCGATGGGCGGATTCAATCCGATGAACGATCCACGTTCCATGTCGTTGATGAGCTCGAATCCCATGAACGACCCCCGCTCGATGTCTCTCATGACCGGAAACCCCATGGATCCCCGTACGATGTCAATGGGTGGTGCAGGTCCCAATGGTCCAACTGGCCCGAACGGACCAAGCGGTCCTTATGGAGCCAATCCAAACGCTGCAAATGGCCGTGCCATGTCTATGGGTGGACCACGAACAATGTCGATGGGCCAGAGGCCACCACCCATGCAACATTATGGCGGTCAACCCGGTCAACCCATGCCCCAACAACCCTACGGCGCTTACGGGCAACAACCATATAACCCACAGTCTCAGTATGGACCGTACGGCTACGGACAGCCTGGGGCCGGCCAGCCGGCTCCCGGCCAGTATGGACCGCGTGGGCCATACCGCCCAGCTCCCAATGGTGCTGGTCCTAGAACCATGTCATTAACCAACGGTCCCCAGATGCCTCCTAACAAAATGCCTCCTCCTCAAGGTCCCAACCAAATGCGCCCTCATATGGGTCCTGGATCGTTAGCTCCCGCTCCCACTGGTAGCATGATAGGCGGTACAAACCCCCACAGTCTCTACTCCCGCAATCTCATAGGCGCCAACGGCGAAACATATCAGCGAGTAACCCCCACCGAGTCACAGGTTGATATCACCCAATCAAATGACTCACTCATGAAGGTGGAAGAGGAGGACGAACAAAACAATAAGCAAGACCATGTCCTTACATCCCAGCTCACCAACGAAGACGATGACGATGACGTCGTATACAAGTTTGACGAGGGCGCTGAGACCGTGTCCCGGAAATCGACCATTCACAAGTCCAATTCCATGCGTCTTCGTAAGTTGGACTTGTTCAACCAGAACAGAGAGCCCAACAAGTCAGTCGATGAAGAGGACGATAACCAGGTCGATATAGACAACGCTTCATTCGAGACCCGGTCGTTCGAAAGCACAGGTGAAGATATTGCCGTCGCAAACTCCTCAGGCAACTCCAACTTGAACATAAATATTCCTGATGACAACGATGAACGTTTGGAAGAGGAGGCCTTGCCCTCACCCACGGTGGGCCGTACTCCCCAGCGTGCCCAGACACACGAAGTGCCTACAACCCCAACCAGATCCAAGGGCCTTCCAAACTTGCCTAGCGAACAGATATCCAATAGGCTTCCCAGCAAGCCATCCATTCGCCTGCTTGTTACAAACACCGCATACCTGAACTTCCGTCCTCCCGCAAACGACTCGAGCCTCACCTTGGGTAGTTCAAACTATTCCGATATCAATACCCCGAAGGAGGAGTCAATCGGTGGGTTTACCGATTCTCACGAGAATGTCAATCGTGGGTTTGACGAAGGAGAACAAAGAAGCAATGATAAGGTCAACCGTTGGTCACAACACGAGACAGCCCCCACCACCGCCAGCACTTCCCACGGGTCTCGTCGCTCAGAAGATCATAAAGTTTCCGAGCGTGATGATCTTGAGGCCGATAACCATACCACCTTTGACGGAAAGTCTACTCACCAGTTCGAGATGCGAACACAATCTGACCACAGTAGGGTGAGCGAGTCTTCCATTCCAGTGAAGAAGGATGTCGTTCCAGTAAGCCCTCGTGAGCTGCGCTCAGAGAGCAGGCGTTCGTCGCGGACGTTTTCCATCACATCGAACATATTCAAGCGGTTGTCGAAATCAGGTAAGCGCTCGAGTTCTGTGTCTGAGGAACCTGTCACAGCGGCTCCAAGGCGTGCCCCATCGAATGCCACGCCGCCAACCGTACCTAAGGTGCCGGAAGGTCGTGGTGTCAAGTTCACGAAAGAGGAATTGGGAATCATGCAAGAGAACGGAGCATTGCTCAACGAGTTGGAATTAGTTTCCACTGAGCTTGCATCCTCGATTCGTCGTGAAGTGGCGTTGGAGTATAAGCTTCAGGGACGCGAGTCAGGCCTGTCTGAAACAGAATTGTTGCAGGAGCTCACGCAAAAGCTGAAGGAAATCAGCGATCTTCAAGAAAAACTCAACAAGGAGAGGAGGCTCCGGTTCATCAGCGAGGAGCACGCCTTGTTCTTGGAAAACGGCGTGTCGCCCAGCCCGCTCAAGCTCAACTACGAGAAGACCGAGCTCTACAAGCAGTTGTTGATCAAAAACGATATGGTGAATCAATTGCAGGACAAGTTGGCTGAGTATCAAGACAAGGACGACTATCTGCTGTTGTACGAAAAGTACCAGGACTTGGTGAAGGAGCATACGGACCTCAAGTACAATGTTGTGCCGGAGCTCGAACGAAGAGCCAAGGGTGTGAGGGTACCGGCCGACAGGAGCTTGGTGCTCGCACCCGAGGAGGAGGCAGAGTACACCCAAGCACTGGAGATTGCCCGGTTGCAGAGCCAGCGCGAAGACCTCCGCGAGGTGATCGGAAAGATGCAACAGCAGCACAAGATCGAGGCCAACCACGCCAGCGAGAAGATCCGCAAGCTCGAGGCCAAGCTCCGCGACATAGCAGCCATCAACGACAAGCTCACGTCGCGGATGGAGTCCAACTCGGTTGTCGGGTCCGCCAACTCGTCGCAGCAAAACTTGCTCATGACCGGCGGCAAGCTCCAGGGCTTGTCCATTGTTTCGCCGCAGAAGAGCATCTTCGACTAGCCACCCCGCAGTATCGCATAGCGACCGTACATAGATATGCCATACATACCCGACAATAGACCCTCCGGCCTGGCGGCCCCACACCCATTGCACCACCCGTGGTCGCACTGGAGGTGGACTCCACAAACTTCAACAACTCTCTTGATCACCATGTCGGGGCCACACACCATATCACATCTCTCGGCCGGACTCAAGTCAGTGAACATCGGGGACCAACAGCAGAACGAAGCGAACCTTAACCTACTCCAGCAGCAGCTTGAAAACGAAGCAACCAGTCAAACACAACAGCTGAGAATCACCCAGTTTTTTGCCCAACAGCCCACCGATGGATACACACTTTTCTCGCACCGGTCGGCGCCAAACGGGTTCAAGGTGGCGATAATATTGTCTGAGCTTGAGCTCCCGTTCAACACCATCTTCTTGGACTTCAATCATGGCGAGCAAAGAGCGCCCGAGTTCGTCACCATCAACCCCAATGCCAGAGTGCCGGCGTTGATCGATCACTTCAACGAGAACACCAGTATCTGGGAGTCAGGGGCCATCATATTGTATCTTGTCTCCAAGTATCTCCGCGATAACGGCGAGTGTGCATTGTGGCTGGACAACATAGTAGAACAATCGCAAATATCGTCATGGCTCTTCTTCCAGACGTCGGGCCATGCCCCTATGATCGGCCAGGCGCTCCACTTCCGCTACTTCCACCTGTGTCCCGTCCCGAGTGCCGTAGAACGGTACACGGACGAGGTGCGCCGAGTGTACGGCGTGATCGAGATGGCGTTGGCCGAGAGACGGGAGGCGTTAATCATGGACTTGGACGTGGAGAACGCCGCAGCCTACAGTGCGGGCACCACCCCGTTGTCGCAGCTGAGGTACTTCGACTACCCCGTGTGGTTGGTGGGCGACCGAGCAACGGTGGCCGACTTGCTGTTTGTGCCCTGGAACAACGTGGTGGATCGCATCGGCATAAACCTCAAGGTGGAGTTCCCCGAGGTGTACAAGTGGACCAAGTACATGATGCGGCGGCCGGCGGTGATCCGGGCTTTGCGGGGCGATTAGAGAGTAAATACAAAACGCAATGTCATATTAGGGTCAATCTAAGTTTTATCTATTGTACATCGGGGTCTACTTACCGGTGGCTCTCAACGAAGCGACGGCCTCGAGGTTGCTGAACTTGGTGGTCAACTCGCCCGACTCGGCGTTGTAGGCGGCAACACGTTCTTCGTGGTCCAATTCTTCTCTCCAGATGCGTTCCCTCTCCATTTGAAGGTGCAAGTTTCTGAAGTGGAAGAAGAACAACACGGCAAAGAAGAAACCAATACAGGCCATGGCAACGAAGGCCCAGATAATGTTGGGGTCGTACAAGGCGGGGGTAATGGCAAGCGAAAGCGCAGCAGAAATGGCAGACGAGAACAAGCAAAGTGCCATCACCAAACCCTTACCGTTTGGTGGAGCACGAGTGTATGCGATTTCATAGGAGGTGGTCATGGCAAAACACTCGGAGGCGGCCTGCAAGATGTACAACGAGGTTTCCTGCCAGGCACTGATGGGCGAGACACCCAACTCACAGTTGGTAGCGTGGTCTCCACATGGCGAGGTTTGGTAGATCTTGTGCTGGATCACGGCACCGGCAACCTGGGCCATGGCGGCCACGAAGAAACCAAAGGTGATACGGTAGACGGGACGGAAGTTGATCTTGAGTCTTCTCAAGGTGGGGTAGACGATGATGTCCAAGATGGGGATCAAGATGATGATGGTCAATGGGTTGAAGTTGTTGAACAAGTCGTTGGGAACACCGTTAAGCGTCATGGAACCGGCTTGCGAGTTCTGCACCGAACCAAGACCACTGTCGTTGATGAGGTAGATGGGGAAGTACATGAAGATCTTACAGGCGTCCACGGTCTGCTTCACGTTCAAGACAAACTGGTCGTTCCAGGTGATGGGGAGAGGAGTCTCCACGGTTCTGCCTCTGAGCTTGTTGTACGCGCTGGAGAGGAAAGAAGGCTTGTCCTTGTAGTATGTCTCGCCACGCTTCTCCATCTCGGCTGGGGTAGCAAAGTCCCAGAAGGTGCCGTTTCTGAGACGCTTGATCCAGCCTCTTCTGTAGGAGACCCTGAACACCTTGTTGGCGTTGGTCAAGATGGAGCCCTCGGGAGGGTGGTCGATGATTCTGTTGTTCAAGTACCAGAACACCACGGGCAAGATGAGGTAGATGATGATGGGGATGAAGAAGGCGAGCCAGAAGCCGATTCTTCTCTCGATGTACGACGCGGCCAACTGGAAGAAGGCACCGATGTTGATGGACCAGTAGAAGTACAAGGTGATTCTCTCCAAGGTCTTTTCACGGTCAACAATCACACGCTCGCCGCTCTTCAACACCTTGACGACGTCGTGCTTTTCCTGGTACTGGTCCAACAAGAGCGGCAACAAGTTGGGCTTGATGAAACCGGTTCCGATAGCCAAGGTGATGATAGCAAACGCCAATGGCACGATACCGTGGCCGGTGGCTATCACCTGGGGGATGGCGGCAATGACAAACAAGATGTGGGACACCAAACCAGCGAGAATACCCACCCAGATGGCCCTCATCTTACCCAACTTGGTGTCGGCCATGTAGCCTCCGTAGAGAGGAACAAGGTAGGCCAAGAAGGTCAACAAGTTGGTCATGGCCTGGGTGGCAGGCAAGCCCATGTCCAAGGCACCCGGAGAAATGTTGCCGCTTCCGGGTCCGGCCATCACCTTACCGGTGGTGGAGCCCGGAGGCAACGGCCGCTGGATGAAATTGGACAAGATACCTTGGCACGAGTAGTAGGAGGCACGCTCAGCGAGCTCGGCAAGACACACCAAGTAGCACAACCAGGGGAGGTTGACGATCACCCTTCTCAAGTTCTGCTTCTCGCTGGTGGTGGGCTTCCTGAGTCCTTTGGGGTTGTATTCGTCCACATAGTAGGTGGAGTAGTTGTGGGGGTCTTCGAAGTCGTAGTCCTCGTCGGACTCAGACACGGGAACGTGGTCGGAGATGGCGTCCTGGACCTTTTCTGGCACTTGTTCTTTGGCGGGCTCCAGCATTTTCCGTTGGCTTGCAACCGCCGCTGTTCATCACGGTTTTATAGCGCCAGGCCGTGGTTGCAAAATACAGAACCACCGTGCATAAATCGCACGGCACCGCTTTTCTGTGCGCCACTGCAACCGCTTTATCTCTGAGATCCAGACAAAGAAATGGGGTAGTATTTTTTATCTGGTGTTGCTGGAATTGCCTGGATGCCATGATTTTGGCGCCATACAGCGTGGCCATGCTGTGGTTCCGGCGGTGTGGGCATCGCCGGCGTATGCAACCGAAGCTGTCACTTTTGTCGTGGTGCTGGGGTGCATTATTTTGTGCTGATGTTTCCCGCATCAGGAAGTCCCCCCGAGGGGTGACACTTGGCCGAAGAACCGAGGCGTGGGGCTCCAGCGCGCCATGAATATTTTGCCGTCTGCCATTCCTTGGCGCTGGTAGAATGGTGCTGATAACCTTGGCGAAAGATAGCTGGCGTGCGGCTCGCATGCAGGGCATGCACCGCTGCCACAGTCGGATGCACGCATAAAACTTAATCGTGCGCCGAATTTACCGCCGATGCCGCGGCGTTTTGGGGCCAGATATTCCACATTTGACATGGGGCCCTGTTGATTAGAGATGCGCCTGGTCGTATAATCGTAGACATACGGCGTTTTAATCTAACGTGCATGATTGTTGGAGCCTCTCGAGCCACCGCTGCCGATTGACGACGAGGCTCCGATGCTTCGTCGTCGGGGGCCCCGGAGATAACCGTATATGCTCCTCTTACTGGACTGGTGCGTCCAAGTGCGTGCGGACGCTGACCGCGTGCCAAGTGCCAAGTGCGTAAATCATGCCCAAATTATAGCCTTGCGATGTTTGATATTCGCCGTTCGCAGCTGCTGAGTTGGCGGCCAAGTCGTCGGTGGTGGCATTGTGACCAGTCGCTTTCTCTCCATGTTCGAAGCACTCCCTCGGGAGGAGTCTCTTTTTGGATATGCATGTTTCTGAAACGGAACAAAACAAAGTGGGGAAAGCCCTCCGCCAGCCACAAGTTTTCTTTCAGTCAAGTTTTTGTTTTTGTGTAGTTTCTGAAGGTGTGGTTGTAGACGACGAGGGTGGCGAACTACCCAAGCACGAGCCATCACCAAACCGTGTAAGTTATTGAGTACGAGTGCAATTCAGAAGAGGTGCAATGTCCCGCATCATATACAAGAAACGTTCCAGGTGCTGCTCAGATGCTTCAGCTGCTCAGGTGCTATTTCTAAGATGCTCTACCTACTCCCATCAAGCTAGAGCAGCTTGACCATGGTATCATGGATTCTGAAGCTGTGGCGGAGCACTGACGACTCTTTATTCATTACCAAAGTTAAATGCAAAAGACAGGATTGGAATAAGAAAATCCAGAACCCATTCACCCGTCCAATGACGAGACATCCAACTGGAAGAAAGCACCATTGTTACTCGACCAGCAAGCAGATGTTTTAACGGCAAAGTCTGATCTCGATCAATACTAGAGCCAAGAGGTGAGTCGTGGAGTAAATTGAGCACGATACCTAAACCTATACAACTGTAACAGGAAGCTCCGTCAGCTAGCTGGCTACATGCACCAATTTACCCAGAGCAGATCAAGAGCATTTTGAAACTTTTGTCCTTATTAGTGTGTCTTTGAAGCTCCCGGGATTGTACTTGTTCACCTACAAGGAAGAGTATTTGAACTTCAGGTCAAATCTGAACATATTCAGCTACTAGAAGCATCCGACTCAACCTCTAGCTATATTGCCACTACGATCCACCCATAATTTTATAATTTGGATCCTGGCTGCAAAATAGGCTTAGCGTGCATAGGGTGCAACCTGTCACTGTCAAATCCGTCCGCCAATTGCGCGGGTGCAGCAGAGAAGTAGTACAGTCGATGAGACTACAGTAGAAGAGTAGAGCAACAGCTGGTGGTTGGTATTACAGCAGGTACTAGCACAGAAGTAGACTACTTATCTCCTGACGAAAGTTGTTATCGGCGTTACCCATACTCGGAGTTATCCGTCACTGTCTGCGTGTTAGAGCGGCATGTATACCCGCATTGATCCAGATAGACGCTGATAATTGGCCAAAAATGGAAGGTGTGCGGCTCACTGAAACGGTTGCAGGAATGTCACAATAAAGACATCGTGGAGCCTATCGAGTGACGTGTATAGGGTGCATCGTAAGTCAATAAGGTGACCCAGGAGTGGTTCACGGATCACAGTTGGCACCAATCCTTTTCGAAAGAGAGTTACGATCGTGAATTAAAAATTTCGATTTTCAGGTAAATGCCAAGAGCAATGTGCCACGGAATTTTTAACCAATTGGGTCAGAGCACAATGTATTGGCTATGTAGATGCTAGGGTATAAGGATCGGCAGCGCGGGGCAACGCTAACGCACGATTCTCTCGGCCGTAGCGTTGTATTGACCCGACTGGTAGTCCCAGTAGAAGGTCAATTCTTGCGGCACATCGTCTGGAACCTGGCAGTCGTTGACAATGTCAATGCCGTCTAGCCGCTCGGCGACATAGTCCTCGAAGTCCTCGAGCTTGCAGGAAAAGCCAGGCCCGCCCTGGCACTCTGGCACAGGAACCACAGCGTCGTTGATGATGAAACGAACGTAGGTTTCGTCTCCACACCGTAACTTTTCGGTGACAGTTCTGGAGGCCATTGGAGAGACGTCAACGTGGTGGTACATGTCTCTGAATCTGGGCTCGGTGACAGACAACGGCTCAATTGTATCGAACAAGCCGAGCGCCGAGTGGAAGAGCTCGATGTCAGTGTCGTGGGTAAATGAGAGCCATATGTTGTTGTCGGACTCTTCCTGCTTCAACAATGCCAACGACGCGTTCAACTGCACAGCACCAACGGTTCTGGTGAGGTTTCCGCCAGGACCGGAAGTGTAGTAGAACAGAAGGTCCTGGGCATAGCTGTAGGTGACAAACTCGTCCTGGGTGAAAAGGTCGCAGAAGGGAGAGTAGCCAGTGGCACTAAGCTCGTAGGCACAGATCAGAAAGAGATTCGACACATCCCTGGAGGTGAGATTCAAGCCGTCGTTACCTTCAAGCAAACGCTCGGCTATGTCTTCAGTGTAGTTGGTGGGAAATTGGGAGACGAGAGCCGAGTTCGAAGTGAGGTTGAACTCCTTACAGCCCCAGCGAGGAACAAGCGAGTTGATTCCAAGGAAGTCGTCCTCAGAAAGCACCACATGGTCAACAATCTCTTCCAGGTAGTCGGGGCCGAGAAAGCCCTGGGCAAAGAAGTTGCCAGTGTCGTACACTCTCTTTGAACCAGCAGCGAAAACAGGAAGAGTGCTGTTCTCCTTGTACAAGTGGTTGTACTTGGCTCTGAAAGCAGCTCCAGCCTTCACTCCCGTCTCGTAACCATTGTAGGGAGAGTCTGAGTTCCATGGCCCGGTTTCCAACTCGTACAAGTCTTCGTCCTGGACATAATAGGTGTAGTCGTTCAAGAAGGACAATGGTCCGGTGATGGTTCTGTTGTAGTTCTGGAGCCTTTCCACCAAAGCTGCATGCAGCCTACCGGCCGACAACCCGGGGAACCTCTCTCCATGTCTCATGTACAATTGTACCAGCTCCACTGTACATTGGTCGGGGGTGTTGGTGTCGATTCCAAAACCTTGGAATTGGATATATGGCCCAGCACCTGCAAGGTACTTGACGATGTTGTACTGGTCCCTTGCAGCCAACTCTGGTGCAGCAACGTCCTGGTAGTTGATACCAAGGTAGAGTCCTGGTATGAGGGCTTTGGATATAGCGACCATTTTATTCTTGTGTTGTGAGCGTGGCTATTGTCGGCTTATATATCGCAGCCCTTGTAGCCCATGTGGGGTAGCGGACGGCACTTTAGAATGTGTCTCCGAACGTGCATCATAACCCGAAGCCGCACAATAGCTACAATAGGATCAAATTGATACCCGATCGGGAACACGGTATGCACCACCGACTATTTACTTCTTGCCCTTTTTCTTGCCAACGGCTTTGCTCTTGACGTCTTTTCCCTTCTCGGTTGGCACAACCACCTTGAGCTTGTTCACCGTGAACGACCCCATAATGTCATTGGGTTTCACCTCCGAAAGTAGCGCTCTTTCTTCTGGCCAGTCGAGATCGGCATCAGTTCGACTTGGATCCAACTTGCGGTTGGCAAAGTAGTGCAACGTTTCATTGATGCTCTTGCCCTTCTTGGCCATGCCTGGCTGCACCTTCACCTTGTACTTGAACTTGTTGAGCGAATACCAGGGTGCAAACACCGGCACTACGCCCACCACAGAGTCCTTTGCCAGCGGCTTGGCAATGAACGAATCGAGAATCTCCAAGTAGTTCACCACGCTGGATTCGTCCTCGTTAACCTCTTCCCTCATGTACTTGAGGTACTCTCTTTGTTCGTTCTTTGCCTTGCGCGTCTGCTTTAACTTCTCCTGCTGCTGCTGCTGCTGTTGTTGCTTTTCGAGCTCCAATTCTTGCTTCTTTTTCTTGCTTTCCTCGACTTGCTTCAATGTTCCAAGCATTTCCATCCGCAACTTGCGCTCATCATCGTCTTGGTCAGCGTACTTCTTGGCTGCACGCTTCATCTTGGATCTCTTACCTCTAGTCAACTTGGCTGGATCGTCAAGAGATAACGAGGAAGCAAGTTCTTCTACTTCTTCTAAGTCTGCCCGTTCCAGCACAGAATCCTCTTCCAATCCTTCCGCCTCCGGTTCATTACCATTAGCTTCTTCTTCGGCCTTCTTCTGTTGGTCTCTTTCTATTGATGCAGCCAACTTCTCGAGATCCTGCTTGTTATTATCCATCACGACCTTAAGTCCACTCTCGTTCTGTCTTGTCGTCCTAGCTTCCGCATATCTCTTAGTTGTCTCTTCATCACCTAAGAAATAGAACGCGAGACCCATAACGAGCTGCATAGGAGGAAGGAACTCCTTCTTTCCCTTGTAGTTTAATGTTCCCGAGGGGACTAGACTCATGTCAAAATCGAGCTTCGTCACCTCTCTTCCAGGAAGGTACCATGGCGAACTAGTCATCTTAGCATTCCATCCAACAGAGGCTGACATGGCGAACATACCAGCTTGCATCAACGTATAAGGAGGCACATCCTCACCCTTGTATGGGTTCTTAACGATCATCTTAAGCGATCCTTCGACGTCTGAAGATATTAAAAAGTCGTTGTCACTAAAGTGGCGATAGTATATCATGTCTACCTGTGCATCGTCACGACCCGCAATACACAAGTATCCTTCGCTCGAAACGAACCAGAAAAACTTCTCGAACCAGTACTTTGGTCTGACTTGACGCAATGTCTCGTTCTCGTTCTTCAAGTTCTTAGCCAAGTCTTGCTCGATCTTTCTTTGAGCGTTGCGAAGCGCCATCTCAGTGTTCTTTTCAACCTTTTCCTGCTTGTTTTCAGCTTGCTTCTTGGAATCGAAGTATGTTCTTGCATTTGCAAATGGGGAAAGCAGAAGATCAACCCACACTGAGATCGTGGGTACTTCTTTGGATTTCTTTGTCTGCTTTGGTTTAGGTTTAGAAGGTCTCTCGTCTTCAGAGTCAGAGCTTGCGTCCGAATCAGATTCGGATTCAAATTCGCTGTCGGATTCGTCAGAGCTAGAGTCTGAATCCAGATCGCTATCATTCTCTCCCGAATCATACATCGAGTCTGTATCTGGTAACCTTAAACTGATTTTGTTTTCTGTCAAATTTAATGGAAGCTTAATGCTTTTTGCAACATTGTTGCCCCTTGACTGCTCAAGCTTAATGATGCTCTCTATGTTAGCCCAGTCCATCTGTTGATCTAGTAAAGTCTGGACCGACGCCATGCATTCAGACACGAGATCTGCGTGATATATTATGGTATCTCCCTTCTTGGAATTCAATTCTTGTTGGTTACGCAAGTTGTCAATCTGTTTATCTCTCTCTTCCCGGGCATGAAGAAGCCTCTTTTTGGCATTGTGTTTCTGCTGTTCCATGCGTACTTCATGTTTCTTGGTATCCAACGTAGAGAAAAACGTATCAATTGTTTTGTTATAGCCCTTGATTTCTGTGAATTTGAAAAGGTCCAAGTTCTCCTTGTGCGGTTTGAATGGATGAAACTCGTCATACAAGAATTCAAGGTCTTTGTTGTCTTCACCTTCAGGGTCAAAGGCAGGGTTCTTTTTGGAGACTATTATGCCAGTGACTTCATTTCCGAGAGACGACACCAAACCCTGGTATTCATTTTCTGAGTTCTCCAATGCCTTGACTACGGACTCGAGTTGGTTGTCATCAAACTCCAAACAGCTCTGGTTTCCAACGACACCAACCTCATGCAAATTTCTCAAGATCATCTCGCTGGGAAGGTGACTTGAGTTGACAAAAAGAAGCTTGTGGAGAGAATACACCTGCTTCTTCTTCTTGGATTGCGTAGCATCCTGCAACTTCTTCTCAACCGTTTCTCTATGCTGTTTGATCCATTCCTTGACCTGGTCAGCAGAAAAGGTATGCTTTGTCTGGATGTGCTCCTCGCTGAATAGGGTTCTGTCAAACATCTTGTACGTCTCGTTGACGGCGTAGCGGTCGTTGTCACCTTTGTCGGAAACCATACGCTGAAGCGACAAGATTTTCTGGCTTTCGTCCAACAACAAAATGTTTCCCGCACTGAAGAACTCCAAAACCAAGTAGAACTGTCCATCACTGAAGTCCAACACCAAAATACGGTCGTTTTTGATCTGTTTGATCAGAGAAAGACGGCGGGTTTTCAAGTGCTTTCTCAACTTGGTAACAAAGTTGGAAGGAGTCTGAGTGGTGGGACGCTCAAAGTCCGTCAAGTAAAACTTGTTACCACAATCAAGAACCACAAGCTTCTTTGAATCAGGAACCGAGAACTTCAAGAGAAACTGTCTGGGCGAGTTTGCCACATTGTAGATGTTCTGCAATCGGTAGCTGGTCAAATTCTTCTCGATTTCAGAAGTGAGAATCTGGAGATCTAGTCCTGTAATCCGTTGCTGGGTTAGTAGAAAGAACAGGCGTCAAAACACAATCAACATACCTTCATAGTCAGAAGTTTCGATGACTTTGTATCCTCGTCGGACTCTTACAAACAGGTGTTTGGCGGCACATTTCCACCTCTTCGCAGCAATCTGGGGTAGGGATCAACCATGGAACAACAGTTGCAGCCGATTGTCGAGGCCATCAAAAATGGAAAGAAGGTGACTTTTTTCCAGGGGGCGGGTATCTCTACGAATGCTGGGATTCCCGACTTTCGGAGTCCCAAAACAGGTCTATATTCCAATTTGGCCAAGTTAAATTTGCCGTACGCTGAGGCTGTTTTCGACATTGACTACTTCCGAGAGAGTCCCAAAGCCTTCTATACTTTGGCTAGCGAGCTTTTTCCAGGCAAGTTTATGCCTACAAAGTTCCATTACATGATAAAGTTGTTCCAGGATAAGAATCTTCTCAGAAGAGTATACACCCAGAACATAGATACGTTGGAGAGACTTGCGGGAGTTGAGGACAAATACGTTGTGGAAGCGCATGGTTCGTTTGCCAACTGCCACTGCATTGACTGTAATAGTGAAATGTCAACCGAAGAATTGAAGAAACAGATGGCTGATGCAAAAACTAAGGACGGAATACCGACATGTGCCAAGTGCTCCGGCTACGTCAAGCCCGATATAGTTTTCTTTGGAGAGGCACTTCCTGAAAAATTGTTTGAGCGCTGGGACGAGGACGGAGACAAGGTGGAGGTGGCCATCGTGGCTGGAACGTCTTTGACAGTATACCCCTTTGCTGGGTTACCGGAAGAGTTGTATAAAAAGACCCACAGACTTTTGATCAACAAGGAAGCGGTGGGGACGTTCAAGACCAAGAAAAGCAAGAAAGACATTGTGCTTTTGGAGGACTGCGACAAGGTACTGGAAAAGTTGTGTGAGCTTCTTGGCTGGGAAAAAGATCTCGAACAGTTGATTTCAGCTGACAAGCACAAGTACCATAAACCAGCCTTGACTGCCGAGGAGGAATCAAAGAAGATTGCCAACGAAATCAAGGCGGAAGGAGATACACATGAGAAAACAGAGAAGGAGAACAGCGAAGAGGAGCTCGCGAAAACCCTCGAGAAGCTCGAATTAGCCTAGTTCTTTCTATACAATCTATAGAAGAAGCGCATGTTTTCCAACTTCATGTCGTACGTCACCTCGCGTGGGTCCACTCTGTACCAACAGCTTTCGCTCAGCTTGACTATGGTCCATGCTCCATCGTCCGCGTTAGGCTTGCCGACGAGAATAGTGTCCACGAGAAACTGGACGGGGAACTTCTTGCTTCCAATAGTAATATGCGAATATGAGCCAGCACTTTCAGCAATAAGAAGCAAGGTTCCAGGGCGGCAGTTGGAGTTCAAGAGTTGGAGAAACTTGACCGTCTCGGCACGTTTCTCACAGAAGAGTTCGTTGGTGGTGAACAAGAGGGTGATGAGGTCCATCAGAGCACAGTCGAAATCCAAGCCGAGGACATCCTTGTGCAAAAAGTGCGCGTTGAAGCTCTCAGGCTTGTAGACCCACTTGGACTTGATGTGGGCAGAGATATTTTTCACCACCGTATTCCAGTCGGCAATGTCCAAGATGGTCATGTCGAGGTTAGACGGAGATGTGGAATTGTGTTCCTTAGCACGCGAGAACAACGCTGCCAATGCCACAAGCTCCGACAGAGCTCCGCCGCCGACACACAAGACTCTGGACGTTTTTTCTGGGTCTTCGAATAGTTCACGAATAGGAGCCATTGCAGAAAACAACGATGCATAGGCTAACGAGCGGGCTGGAGACCATCGGGAAGCATAAGCAAAACGCTTATCGTCGTTGTCAAATGCAGCAAGATAGTCCCGATGGTACAAGCGTTCTTTCACGATCTGGATGTGGTGTTGCAAATCTTCGGAATCGAGAATTGCACGGAAACACGCCGTGAACAATTGGAGAATGGTGTTGGGTTCGAGACAGTGGGGAGAGCTGAACACAAGCTGGTCATTTGTGCCCTCCGAAACCTCCGATTCTTCCGCCAGTTTTTTGGCCTGGTACCGAGCAGCACGTCTGTTCATTTTGCAGCCACAAGAAGACGAATATTGTATTGCAAGAAAACTTTGTAAAACCAACAGCAAGGAATGGCGCCGCGTGGAAACCTAGATAGCAACACCCAGAAGCTGGAAATGATATATGCCGTGTATAGCTCTGGCGAACGGATACCAAGCACGGTGGAGGGCATCTCATCGGGCCTAGGGAAGGGGGTTACCCGGCCGCGCGCACCAAATACTATATAAGGTGCGGGTCGCAGCTTTTTCACCACCAATCTGTGCTGTCTAACACCGCTCAGCAGGACATGTTCTAAATCTTCGGGTTGTTCGTGGCCGGCTGTAGATGGCGTGGACAGCAGTCCGGTGCTCGAGAAGGAAGTATATAGTCCATTACCTTTGGCAGACCTGGCCTTGATGGGACTCGTCCCGTGACAGCCAGTGGCTGCAGACGCTGCAGGTCATTGCTGGTCCCCCTCGGGGTTGAGCGGCTGTGGGCTGTGGAGGAGGTTGCTGGCCGTTGCTGGGTCTGCCAGAGGCTTGGACGTGCGTACGCTGTTGTACAGAGTGGCTCCACCGACAGATTGTATAGTGAGCAGGTTGGTCTTGAGCTCTCGTGGATTTCGCGCTGCGGAAGCCGCGATGAGCTCGGCCGCCATAACCTGTAGCAACATATTCCTGGACTCTACGACGGCCATTTGGCTCATGGCGTGTTGAGTAAAACCATGTTGCAGACATTCTGTAGTTTTCTTGTAGTGTTGTGTGTTCGCACCAGTTCTCTCTTGTTCTCTTGTTCTCTCTTGTTCTGGTTCTTGTTGCCGGCTCTTGGGCAGCACACCCACACACCAGTCTCTAGCGCGTAGTCCGGGCAGAGGGGATGTTGATAGCTTTATGGGTTTGGACCGCAATTCCAGTGAGGGTCTGTTGCCGTTTATGGACACATCCTATACCGGTTCTCGTCCGCATGTGCCGTATTCTGGGGAATCGGCGTCGGATTACGGCTCCAAAACCAGTGTTTCGGTTCTTCCTAGTTTGCCAGACACCAAGCGGTACGATGATTCCGACACTGAAGATGTCCATGATACTTTTATGCCGTCCAACAACTTTGTAGAGTTCGATATGAGTGGTATGGACGACGACAACTGGCAGTACCGTGCTCCGCCGTCGCCAAAAGTGGGCCAAAAGACGTTTGATTTCACGCGTGAACAAGAAGCTGCTCCGCAAGCTCTGACTGCTCTACAAGCAGATGCAACAAAAACCACATCTAGAGAGTCCACCTCCACCGAACCAGGTTCTAAGGACAAAGAAAACCCCGAAAAAGTTGTTCTAGAAGCCCCAGCAGGTGCTGACGACTTCTTTTCGTCAACCGACTGGAAGCAAATGAAGACGGTTACCGACATCGACTACTACGACGAACGCGGAGAGCTCGAGTTCGAAGCACTCGACAAGTTCAACCAGTTTAACCCCGGAGCTGGCTCTCGCGGGTACACCAAGATCGACACCGAAGAGCAGGTGGCCAAGTACGCTGAACTCGACAAGAAGACGGACTTCTTGTTTCGTCCGCTGGAACACGAAACCCCGGCCAACGTTGCATCGTACCGCAAAGAGGACGTAGAATCCGACCTGGAGTACGACGCAGAAGACATAATAGACTCTGGCGACCAGTTGCGTGCCACAAAAGACATGCTTTCCGAGTCCCAGAGATTCGCATACCTCGGCATTGCCAAGCTCATCATGGTGGACATGGCCACCGAATTGGCACGAATCAAACAAACAGCATCAAACAACATAGCCAAGGAATTGAGCAATGGCCAGAAGAACTTTTCCAACTGGACATTATATATCACCGGCAAGCTCTACGACCACATCGAGCTTTCGAAGGATGAACGGGTGATGATCGAGAACTTGTCAATCCACGGATTAGAGGTCAGCGACTTGCTGCGATCGTTGTTGGATAAAGAGGTCGTCGGCGAGAGCAAGACGAAGCTCCCCGGGTTTGATCTTCGCTGGGCCCTCGTGTGTGACTTGTTCTTGGTGGTTATCAGCGATGGCTACTACGACAGCAGATCGCGGTCCCTCATCATTCAGTTTGCCAAATACTTGAAGATCGACGAGCTTGAAGTGCTACAGTTTGAGAGGAGACTCATTGATAGTCTTGAAATCGAAACCCAGGGAAAATCGATCGAGACAAGAGACGAAAAGCTTTCCGATAGGCAGTTCATCGAGCGTCATATCAAGAAAAACAGAAAGAAGCGTTTGGCATACATTGGCCTCGCGACTCTTGGTGGCTCTCTTGCCATTGGTCTCTCTGCCGGATTGCTTGCCCCAGTCATTGGCGCCGGAGTAGCCGCCGGACTCACGACGGTTGGTATATCCGGTACCAGTAGTTTCTTGGCGGGAGTAGGTGGGTCGGTCATCATCTCATCTGGTGGTGTCATCACTGGTGCAAGAATCGGCCACAAGGCTGGCTCTCGTCGTCTTGGAGAAGTGCAGACATTTGAGCTCAAGCCGTTGCACAACAACAGGCGCACAAACCTTATCATAACTGTGAGTGGATGGATGAATGGTAAGGCGGATGATGTTCGTTTGCCGTTCTCTACTGTTGATCCGGTAATGGGTGACATGTTTTCCTTGCTTTGGGAGCCAGAAATGTTGCAATCTATGGGTCAGACAATCGGCATTCTTGCCAGCGAAGCATTGAGTACTTCTATCCAGCAAATCTTGGGTGCTACCATTCTCACCACTTTGATGGCTGCCATTCAGCTTCCAATGGCCATCTCGAAGCTCTCTTACTTACTTGACAATCCATGGAACGTGTCGTTGGACAGAGCATGGAAAGGTGGAAAGATCATGGCTGACACGTTAATTTCCGGAAACATGGGTGTCCGTCCTATCACGTTGGTTGGCTTCTCGCTAGGTGCCCGTCTTATTTATTCGTGTCTTATAGAGTTGGCCAAGCGAGGCGTCTTTGGGTTGATCCAGAATGTCATCATTCTCGGAAGCCCCATTGCCGTAAAGGTTGACCAGATGGCACTTGTCCGTTCTGTTGTCAGTGGCCGTTTTGTCAATGGTTATTCCAAGAATGACTGGATTTTGGGCTATTTGTTTAGGGCTACTTCTGGAGGCCTTCTGAGTGTTGCCGGGCTTCTGCCTATTGAAAACGTGTTTGGGGTTGAGAACCTTGACTGCTCTGAGTTGGTAGACGGGCATATGGCCTATAGAACTGCGATTCCAAAGATCCTTAAAAAGATGGACTGGGAGGTGCTTAGCGAGCAGTTTTCAGAAATCGAGGAGCCCGATCCAGAACAAGGCGAGAGAACGAGAAAGCTCTTGAGTGAGTTCGACGAGGCCAAAGCCAAGATGGACGAAGAGATGAAGCAAAAGCAGGGACGGGGTGGAACCGGCTGGAGAAGCTGGTTCAAACCCAAAGAGAAAGACTGGTGGACAGAGGCCGAAGCCGCAGCCACGCGCAACAAAGAGGCATCGCCAGGCGCCGGGCAAGGAGACTACGAGTATGACGAGACCGCCGAGGCCACCAAGCTGGCGCCTGGTCCACCGCCGCCGCTATTTGACGTGGGTGCGTTGATGGATGAGGTGAGCAAGATCGAGACGCTCTCTGAAGATCCCAGCCGGGTTGCGCAAGCACGCAAGGACGTGGACAGCAGTCCGAAGCCCATTGTCATGAACGAGGACTTGGAGACCGAACAGCAGAAGCAGAAGCCGGAAGAGACGTTTAGCAAGATCAAGAGCACGCTTGGGTTCCGTACATAATGAACATTATGACATTTACCGTCGACGTAAAACACGGACCGCACCACCGACCGCACCCCGGCTGCGTGTGGTGTGTGGATGTGGTGCTCTCTAATTATCGAATTTTTTCATTTGAGTCACCGAGCACCATGCCAACCATTCCCGTTGACAAGGCCGACCTCTACGCCTTATTGGGTAGAGAGTACACTACTGAGGAGTTTGACGAGCTCTGTTTCGATTTCGGTCTCGAATTGGACGAAGACACCACCGATGAGTGCACGGGCGACGAAAGACCCCAATTGAAGATTGAGATTCCTGCCAATCGTTATGACATGTTGTGTATCGAGGGTATTGCGCAGGCCTTGAACGAGTTTTTGGGCACCCGCGAGACACCCGAGTACAGATTGAGTCCCGCCAAGCCTCAGACCACCTTCACTATTGAGGAATCCACGGCGCAAGTCCGTCCCTACGCCGCGTGTGCGATTTTAAGAGGAGTCAAGTTTGACCAGAGACGGTACGATTCTTTCATTGCATTGCAGGACAAGTTGCACACCAACTTGTGTAGGAACAGAACGCTTGTGGCTATGGGTACACACGATTTGGACGCCTTGACGCCGCCGTTTGTGTACAAGGCGTTGCCGCCGTCCGAGATCAAGTTTGCACCTTTGAACCAGGAGAAGGAAATGACCGCTGCTGAGATGATGGAGTTCTACGAGAAGGACAAGAACATCGGGCGGTACCTCCACATCATCAAGGACTCGCCCGTGTACCCCGTCATCTATGATTCCAAGGGCCAGGTGTGTTCCATGCCGCCCATCATCAACTCGAACCACTCCAAGATTTCGTTGGAGACCCGGAACGTGATGCTCGATGTCACCGGTACCGACAAGACCAAGACGGACATTGTGGTGAACCAGTTGGTGGCCATGTTCAGCAGATACTGCAGCGAGCCGTTCACGGTGGAGCCGGTGGAGATCATTTCCCAGCACAACCACGAGTCCCGGGTGTGTCCCGACGTTACTCCCAAGACCGCGGAGGCGGAGATTGCCTACATCAACTCGTGTCTTGGCTTGGACTACTCCGGCGCCGACATTGCCAAGTTGTTGAAGAAGATGTCGTTGCATGCCACCGCCAAGTCCGACAAGCTTCTCGAGGTCAAGATCCCCATCACGCGGCCGGACATCTTGCACCAGTGTGACATCATGGAGGACGCGGCCATTGGCTACGGCTTCAACAACTTGCAGAAGACCAAGCCCAAGAGCGACTCGGTGGTGGCGTCGCCGTTGCCCGTCAACAAGATCGCCGACATCATCCGGACTGCGTCGTCGCAGGCCGGCTACTTGGAGGTGATGCCGTTGACGTTGTGCTCGCACGACGAGAACTTCCGCTTCTTGCGGACCAAGGACGACGGCACCACGGCGGTGGTGCTCGAGAACCCCAAGACCATCGAGTACCAGGTGGTGCGCACCACGTTGCTTCCGGGCATCTTGAAGACCATCAAGGAGAACAGAAAGCACGCGTTGCCGCTCAAGGTGTTCGAGGCTGCGGACGTGGTGTTCAAGAACCCCGAGTTGGAGAGAGGCGCCTTCAACCAGCGCAACTGGGGTGCGGTGTACGCCGGCAAGACGTCGGGGTTCGAATTCGTGCAGGGCCTCTTGGGCAAAATCATGCAAACCATGCGGACTCCGTGGTTGGAAAAGCCGGAGGACGACGTGCGCGGCTACTGGATCGAGCAGGACGACAGCAACCCCACCTACTTCCCCGGCAGAGGAGCCAAGGTGTTGTTCCGAGCTGCCGCCGGTGCACCGGCCCAGACCATCGGAGCGCTTGGGGTGTTGCACCCGGAGGTGTTGGGCCACTTTGAGATCCCGTATGCTGCGTCGTCGGTGGAGATCAACGCCGAGGTGTTTCTTTGATGTATAGTATAGAATCCATAAAGTTGTATCTGCTTCGGTGCTGGCTCTGCCTGGCTCAGGCTGCGCTCTGTGCCGGCTCTGCCTTGACAGGTATTTTCCTGCACCGCCGCCCAGGTGCTCGGCCACGCCGCGAACCCGAGCGAACGGAGCTGACACCTACCAGTTGGAGCCGTTCTGAACACAGCCCAGCACATAGTATCAGAGCCCTGTCGCAGCACCAGCACTTCTGCCAGTCGCACAGAGCCGTATTCCATTCTTATCCCAAATAAAAACTGATCACTAGTGCCAAAATGAGTGCCAGAGCCCCTTCGAGAGCCTACGACATGATCATGAAGTTGTTGTTGGTGGGAGATTCCGGCGTCGGAAAGTCGTGTTTGTTGCTCCGGTTCGTGGAGGACAAGTTCAACCCCTCTTTCATCACCACCATCGGGATTGATTTCAAGATCCGCACCATTGAAAGCAAGGGCAAAAAGATCAAGTTGCAGGTGTGGGACACTGCCGGCCAGGAGAGGTTCCGGACCATCACCACCGCGTACTACCGTGGCGCCATGGGCATCGTGTTGATCTACGACGTGACCGACCTGCGTTCGTTTGAAAACGTGGAGACCTGGTACCTGACGGTGACCCAGCACGCCAACGAAGACGCCCAGATTTTCCTTGTCGGCAACAAGTGTGACGACGACAGCAGCAGACAGGTGAGCACCGAGGAGGGACAGCAGTTGGCCGCCAAGCTTAACGTTCCGTTCTTGGAGGCCAGTGCTAAAAGCAACCACAATGTGGATTCGATTTTCTACGAGTTGGCCGGGCTAATCCAGGAGAAGCATGTTGACACTGACACTGGCGCTGGCAATTCCGGCATTGATGTTTCGCAAGGTAGCAACACTGGTTTCAAGAACAACTGTTGTTAGGGTACTTTTAATTGTTAATACATATGAGTGAAGAGAATGTGGCTCGGCAGGGAACAAGCTCAGGAGGGCACAGTCGTGTCAGCACTGCTGAGCTAACAGCTCGGCTACTGCTGAGCGCTATAGATCTGAGCTGATGCTGGTATCTGATTGTGAGAGCTGATAGCTGAGAGATGCTTTCTATCGTCTATTCTTCGCGTCTACTCTCTTCTGTCTCCTTTCGTCTCTTTCTCGTCTCTTCTCGTCTCCTCCCTTATCTTCAGCTATTACTCTTATTTTCTCTTTCTCTTTCTTCTCTCTACTCTACTCTCTCTCTCATCTTTATACATTTCTATCCCCTATGCTACTGCGCAGTCTTGCGCTGAAAGTACACCCACTGGTCCTCCAATGGCTTCTCCTCCAACTCCTCCCAACACTTCATCTCCGCCAACTGCTGGGCCAACCCCAACTCTTCGTGGGCCTGTATGACGATCTCCTCGATCAAACCACCACCGATTCTGCTCTCGATCTTCTCGGTGATCTCCTCCTCCTCTACAATCTTGAGACGGTTCTTGGTCAACGCCTCCACCGACTGTTTGTATACCGACTCTTTGGGGTACTTGGTGTCCAACACCTTCAACGTGTGCTTATATAAGGAAATGAGGGCTGGTCTTGGGTTGGGATGCTGGTACAACCCGGCAATACCGGTGGGATACCCAGAGGCAGCCTTCACCAACACCTCTTCTGCCTGTTTCAACACCCTGGTGAACTTCATTACGTCGTAGAAATCTCATTGGTGCGAATTTACATAGGCCCCGGTTGTATGCAGGCGCCCACCTCGTTCGCAGCGCCAGGCCACGACAAACAATGTACAGGAACCATCTAAGGAAACACCATAAACACCATAAACACCATAAACACCATAAACACCATAAACACCATAAACACCGTAGAACACCGTAGAACACCGGAAACACTTGTTGCAACTAAACATGTTAAGCTATCTAATCGGGCCAAACCGGGGCCCTCCTAAAAGTCTCCTCCACCAAAGTCTCCGCCCATGTCGCCCCCACCCATGTCGTTGTCCATGCCGTCCTGGTATCCGTCCTGGTACATTTCCTGATCGTGGTTATTCATCATTTGTCCCAACATCATACCTCCAAGCAAACCTCCACCGACACCCATGGCCATGCCGCCGGCGCCAAATCCGCTTCTCTGTGGTCTGCCGTACTGCTGCTGCTGCTGTGGGGGGTAGCCGCCGCCGTAGCCCCCACCGTAGCCACCTCCGTAACCGGGACCAGGGCCGTATCCTGGTTGGCCGCCGTAGCCTGGTCCTGGGCCGTATCCTTGTCCTTGTCCGTATCCTGGTCCTGGTCCATAGCCTGGTTGGCCGCCATAGCCACCGCCATAGCCTCCACCGCCATATTGTTGACCCTGAATTCCTTGTCCGTGTCCACCAAACATGCCTCTGCCGTCCTGAGCTGCAGGACTGGGCTTCTGCTGGCTCTGGGCAGTGCTGGGAGTCAGCGCTTTGCTGTTGGAGTTGGGAGAATACGCCGGTGGCGCAACATCGTCGGCACCAGCTGGGTCAAATTTGGTGCCACTGGGAGCCTCCCACTGGGACCTTTTGGTGGCCAAATCAACGTAGAACCACGTACTGTACTTCTCGTCGTACTTGGCTATCCAGCCATTGGGCACGATCGGTTCCTTGGTCTTATCTTGTGCCATGCTAATGTGTCTTGGCAGTGTTACAGCAAACGTTCGTGATCTCCCCTGCATAGACCGCGAGAATAGGGCGGGATTGTATGCAGGTTCCCGAGGCCGTGGTTCCGGCCGTGGTTCCGGCCGCTGGCCTGCCGCTGGCTGGCTGTCTGCACTATGTCTCCTCCGGCACGAGCGCCTCGGTGAGCTCGTCAAATATAGAGAGGAGCAAGTGGAGGTTCAAGTAGTCGTTTTGTAGCATGGCAAAAATACGCCGGTGTGCGTACTGCGCACTTCCTCCGCCAAAGATCCGGGAACACGTCACGTCTACCCATGCTCGGAGAAGTGCCTCGGCTTCTTTCCTGGTGGTAGCCTTTTGCTGAGGACTGCGCAATGCCGGTGGGTCGCGGAATTTGCCGTTTGGGAAGAGCATTGCCGTAATGTTCTCGATCAAGTCGCAGGCTCGAGCCTCGCTTCGTATGCTCTTTTCCTGGTCCCGCACCATGTTCTCTATCGTAGTTCCAAACACCTGCTGAAGTAGAACCACCAACGCCCGTCCTCGTAGCCAGCTTTTGGAGGAATTGAGGTTGAAAATTGTAATCAAAACGTCGCATATCGGCTTTACGAATGCTCGGGGACTGTCGTACTGGTTGATTTCGGTCTGCATCAGCTTGGACACCGCTGCCCCGGCAATGGCAGGCTTTTCCTGTTGCACCCTGTCCTTTGCAAGCAGCTGCAGGGCCTTGCTGCCTCCAAGACTCTTGAGAAGGCTGGTTTTCTTCCGCCGACCAAAGCTAAAGTTCTCAGAAGACAAGAAGGATCGGAATACCCGGTCTCCACACACGTCCGGGAGCATCAATAGGCGCGATAAATACTCCTCAAGCGCCGCCTTGCGCATTTCCACGAGCTGGCGCTGCTGGAACTTGAGCATCAGAACCGCCTTTCGGGGAAACCGGAGCGCCTCAACCGGCGGGTAGCGCTTCCGAAGATACACATGAAGATGGTGGAACTGTGAGAACCGACGGGCCACAACCCACCCGGCTGACGGAGTGGTTAAGTCGTCGTTCATGAACCGCTGCACCTCAACAATGTATAGAATAAAGTCTTTGCCCTTTTCATTTCCACTGATGTAGGACTGTATCTCCACCTTCGATTTGCCATACAAACTGTTCTCGTTCTCCTGTACCATGTACTGTTGCTTCTGCAACTCTTTGGCTTCGATCTCTCTCTCCAACCCGAGTTTTGACTTGCGGAGAATCTTGAGCTCCATAACGTTGTGGGTGAGCTCGGCCTTTCGTAAGAGAGGCGTTAAAATCAACACTTGTTCGGATAGCCTTTCAATGTCCTTATCAAGCTTCACCACTTCCTCGGAAAGCTTGAGATTCCCCGGTGCTGCAAAAAGAACCTTCAGATCACCCAATTCAGATTCCCTATCCGATAATGGATCAGTGTCGCTATCGGAATCCATGGTGTCGCTTGGGTCTTCAAAGAGGCGGGATGCTCCTGGTGATAGCGTATCTTCATCGGTCAGTTCCTTTTCGTCGCCAAAAAGGCCCCTCTTCAAAGCGAAGGTCAGCAGTACGGGCGGAATGTTAGGGCCAACCTCCACCATTTCCAAGAGGGAGGTAAAAGAAGCACTTCCTACCTTTTGACTGTAGAACAGGCTCTCCTTTGAAGCTTCGGAACTCTTCATTATCTCGTTGAATGCTTCCTCCACTGCGTGGAAAACGACTGGGCTCACTTCCGTGCCCTCGGTAGTTTCATCGGTCAGATCAAGGACTGTGACTGGATCACCGTCGTTTGCATCTGGACCAGGGCGGTCCAGCGAAAGCATGTTCGGCTTAAAGTGCCTACTATGGAGAAATATGTTCAATTCTGCGGCCAATAAATCAAACAAGTTGCTTTGGATCTGAAATAGCATACGACGTGCCTTGCTGAACTGGCGCTGCTGGATGTACCTCGAAATTAGTTCTATCTCATCCGAGTCCACAACCATCGTGGAGCCAATTAACATTTCGTAGGCTTTTGTTAAATCTTCCGTAGATGAAAACTCAAGCGAGAGCGATAAGTCTGGGTTTTCGTGGTCCTCAAGCGGAGACTTGATCGATTCGATCTGCTCCCATATATCTAGGAGGTTCTTGCGGTCGTTTTCCCGTAGGTATTCTCTAAATGCCTGTAGGGCTCGTGGCGAGCTAAGAATATCCTCAAGGCTTACGATTGGGTCCAGTGGTGACTCCGACAAAGACTCAAGTGGCTCTTTCTCGCTGAACAAGTCCTGGGCTCCACCTTTGGTGCTGTTGATGTCATGTTGAAAGTTCGCTGTCTTGTTCGCTCGGGTGTGTTCGTCCAAGGCAGCCCGCAACTTCTTGACTTGGTCTCGTCTTCTCAAGCTGGCACCAACAATGTTGACAATCATGAGATTGAAAAAGTCGCTCTCCCCGACCACTTCACAAACGGATGAGAGGACCGTGCATGCAAGGATCTCGCGGACCAAGCTGATGACAAGTTCTGAGGATGCTTCGTCGGGGGACAAAAGAGCAGGAAGTAGACCAGCTACCTTCTTTCTCAAGTGCTCCTTCTGCTGATCTGAGCCCGAGTTGCGAGGGTCGTCCACAGAGATGTTTACTCCTTTGTGGAGTTTTCCCCGGTTATAGTTTTGGGCCACTGCGAGTTGGTATTCTTTGGAATCGACAACCATACGGGAGGCGATGCCTTTCACCTCCACCATACTTTCTGCCTGGCAGTAGAGAACAAAATGCTCTCGTATGACATCAAGTAGACGGTTCACAATGATATCCGAAAGGTCTACCGATGCAATGCGTGCCTGGAAACGGCAGACCACCTGTTGTAGTTCTTGTGTAAGAGCATTCTGGAACAAATCAGCAGCAGATATGTGGTGGTACCAGCCATTGATGAATTCGTTAACGACCAATGTGATAAGGTTATCCAAAAGGACATTTACTGGAGACTTGGATGCTTCGGCCACTTGATTGGATTCTTGTTTGTGGTGATCGGAAGGTTGGAGCAACGTTAGCTTGCGCTTTGGTGGTATACGACGGGGCTTGTTCACGGAAAAGGCAACTATAAGGCCAATTAGAAGTAACGACAACACGGAACTACACGTGAATATGAGTAGGAGGAGTCTCAAAGGGGTGGGTAGGGCCCATATGACGAGTGGCACAAGGAGCAAAAAACTCCATGGAATGTACGGGGATGACAAGTATGTGTGGTAATTGGAACCTGATGACGTCTGAGCAGCCGTCGGTGCGTCAGTTGTCTTCATGGCCCATGCTAAACAAATCTATAAGATAAAATGCGAAGCGCGGCTGATGCAAGATGGTGAAAAGTGGACAAGTGGTGGGAGGTTGGTGAAAAGCAGCTCAGTTTTTTGCTTTCTTGAGTTTTTTTGTCGTTGCTGTGTCTGGGGAGTCTTTGGAGAGTTTATGTTTGGTTTTCTTGTCGGAGCTTTTGGTATCCTTGACTTTCTTGTCTTTGTTCGTCTTTTCCTTCTTCTCTTTCATTTCTTTCTTTTCCTTCTTTTCCTTCTTTTCCTTCTTTTCCTTCTTTTCCTTCTTTTCCTTCTTCTCCTTCCCCTTCTTCTCCTTCTTTTGTCGCTTCACCATCGCCTCCATATCCTCCAATGCCTTCTTACTACTGAAAGCTTCGTCTGCCGTTCTCTTCTCCAACTTCTTTCCAACTGTTCCCTTGAGTCCTTCGCCTTTCACAAACATTCGGTACAATGGACTATTGCTCTTCCGTATGCTGGACTCCACCGCATCCTTGTTCTGGTCAAACACAACTTTTCCACCCTTGTTGCTCACGTCTAGACTCTTCAACTGTCCGTCAAATAACCTCTCCCACCACAAGTCAGCGTCATTTGTTCCATGGCCCAAACCTTTGGTATCCTTTTTGTGTTTTACCAATATGGGCTTCTGGAGACCTCCCTTGCGTAACGCCTGCCCTTCTTGCCAGCCATAAGACTGTAAATAGCCCTTTGCATCCATTTGCCAGAATGATAGAGGATGAGATGGGCCGCGAAAATCGTGGAGATCAGGCTAAAGTCGCAACTCTGTTTTCGCTATGGTGCTGCATCGATCGATGTACGACCTAAGTCAGCACGACCAGGAGATAGCATCATTGCGGGTCAATGCAAATGACAATTATCAGCCGTTGACTGCTGCCAGAAAGGCCAAGTTGCGCTATTTTCTGTTCTCCTCTGCGGACTTTGCGGAATGGTTGCAAGATATAAACACCTTGGATGATGACAGGGAACGCTGCTGTGCCACAATCGACTTCTACGAGGCTCTAGTTTCCGAATACCCAGTGGCTACAAACTGGTACCGTTATATTGGCTATATTATTGATCATGAAGAGAGCAGCATCGATGGTGACAAACAAGAGACAGACGAGAACGACAAAATGAACCATGACGTGGCTGCTTCTGTGGCTTCTCCGCGGGCTCTCTTTGAACGCTCGCTTTCCGTTGTCAACTGTGACTTTAAAGATGCCCACTTAGTCTACTACCAATTCTTTGACTACTCCACCAGAAGCTTGAGTCCAGCGGATTCAAAAACGATAGACGAGTTGTGGGACTTGTGGCTCGCTGTTTTGTCTGTTAGCCACAGCGAGCTTGACCACACCTTTACACGAGCCTCTTCTTTTGTCTCAAAGTACTATCCTAACGACTACGAACGGCGCATGCTCCAAGCAAACAAAATATACCAAAAGGCAAGAAAGACTGCATTCTATTACACCAAGCTAGAGGCTGAAGCAGCGGCTTCTAACTCGCCTGAAAACCCATCTTCTCCTGACCCGCAACCATGGAGTGATTACCTCGAACACATCGCCCAATACGCTGACGATGCCGCAGCTAGACTTCCAGTCACACTAGCAAGATCGCTCCTAAGCACCCTGACGGCTTCTTCCAGCTCGTGGATTCCCGTATGGCTGGCATTTGTCTATGGCTTGTACAAGCTCCATGTGAATACCGAAACCCATCTCAACAATTTCGTTCGAGCCCACCCTACATCTGCTGTCAGCTACAGTGAATATTTCAGAAGCTGCCAGTCGTTCCAAGAACCAGACCTCAAATTCCATCTGATGCTTGACCGCATTGAAAGCATAGATTTGATGCACAATGTGAGTTATGACGAGTGGAAGATGGTAGCTCTTGCGGTCCTCTTTCATGAAAATACCATTTCCTCCGAGGTTCCTCCTCATCTCAAAAAGTATGTCGATCATGCATTCCAAGAAAACGACATCTTTCATGCCGTGGAGAAGCTTGCTGTGTCGATACTAATCCAGAAGAAGGACATGCGCCTTGCTGATTCCATAACCACGCAAATGTTACAACACTTTCCAGACCAATGTGAAGTTTGGCTCTATGTTGGCCAGTTCAAGCAAGCGCATGGTACACCATACAAGAAAGTGAGCCAGCTATACCACAATGCAATCCAGGTGTGCCTGGAAATGGACTGGCCCGAGCGTATTATCCAAGAAGCTTTGGGCTTTGAACTAGCACACGGTACCCTTGAATCGTACAATGCTATGATGCTCGCAGCCAACAGGGAACTCAAGAAAGTGTTGCTCACTCCGCCAGCACCCAGAAAAGAGGCTGAAGTTCCATCTAACGACGTTGCGAAACGGAATCCAAAGGAAAGTGCTGCTCCAGGAAGAAATAGGGAAACACTAAAGGTAAAGGTGGAACACATACGTAAACCCAGTACTGAAGCTGAGATCAGACAAATATTCCAAGACTGTGGAGAAGTGGCAGATCTCATACTTATTGACGCCGGGCAGTTCTTGAGTGCTACTCTTGAGTTTCAGACGGAACAAGCATTAATGGCTGCGTTAACGAAAGACAAAAAAGTGGTCAATGGAGAACAGATCCTGGTGGCTCCTCTCCTCGAGGCAATAATCTGGGTGAGTGGCTTTCCACCAAGCATGAGCCAGGGCGAAGTCAAAGCATTATTCGAAGGCTGCGGCGAGTTGGTAAGCGCAAGGTTTCCGTCTTTAAAGGGTGGTCGTGGTCGCCGTTTTTGTTACCTAGAATTCGCCAAACCGGAGTCTGCTGCTGCTGCTGTGAAAAAGCTCAATGGTACGAAGTTGACCGATAAGTTGAGTGGTGAAACCTTCAAGTTGGTAGTTGCAATTTCTCGCCCACCCAAAAAGTCCGAAACAAGAAACCAGGTTATGCATCGCCAGGTGTGTGTGAAGAACCTCAATTACCAGACGAGCGAGTCTGAGCTCAGGAACGTTTTCCAGCGCTTTGGAGAGTTGGCGGAAGTGACTCTTCCGATAAAGAAAGAAATGAGAGAGAAAGGACATGCGAACGGAGGCTTTGCTTTTGTCACCTTTCTTGAGGAAGCATCTGCTTCGGATGCCCTTCAGGCAGACGGAGAGGTTGTGCTGGGACGCAAAATTCACGTGTACAAGGCTCAGCAGCAGGTTTCGACATACCACCCGTCTGATTTTGACGACCAAAAAACCATCACAATCTCGGGGTTTCCAGCATCTGTTCGTCAGGAGCAGTTGGAAGCGTTTTGTGCTGAAACTCTTGGCGAAGTCAGCAAGACATTCGTGGATCACGACTCTGGCAGTGCAGTGATAGAGTTCACGGACTCCGCGACCACCAAAAGGGCCCTCCAGATAGAATCTACAGTTTACGACGGATACGCCCTCAAAGTCGGTGCAAAAGACACTTTTAGAAAACCACAACAGGTGGCAAGACAGGAACCGAAACAAAAACTCATGGTCCCCACTGCCGTCTCCAGAAAACGGAAAAAGCCCAACTAGACCGGTGGTGTGGTGTGCATATAAGTGTGACTGAATAGATTTTTTTGAAAATTTGTTGTAGAAAACTGCAACATGAGTGCAACCATTAAGTTGGAAAATACTCAGCGGAGAGATGAGTTGGTGCGGATAGAGAAGAAGTACCAGAAGATATGGGCTGATGAGAAGGTGTTTGAAGTGAACGCGCCAACGATCGAGGAAGACCCTACCGATGACCCTGACGAGTTGAGAGAAAAGTATCCCAAGTTCTACTCTACCATGGCTTTTCCTTACATGAACGGAACATTGCACGCTGGACACAGTTTCACCTTGTCCAAGATCGAGTTTGCCACTGGTTTTGAACGTATGAATGGTAAGAGAGCTCTTTTCCCATTGGGCTTCCACTGTTCTGGTATGCCCATCAAGGCCGCTGCCGACAAGATCAAGAGAGAAATTGAGCAGTTTGGAAGTGACTTCTCTGGCGTTCCAGCCGATGACGACGAGGTGGTTGAGGTAAAGCAGGAGGTGAAGAACGAAGACGTGACCAAGTTCAAAGCCAAGAAGTCGAAGGCTGCTGCCAAGCAAGGCCGTGGTAAGTACCAGTTCGAAATCATGATGCAATTGGGTTTGACCAAGGAGCAGGTGGTCGAGTTTGCAGACCCACACCACTGGTTGGAGTTTTTCCCCCTGTTGGTCCAAAGAGATGTTACAGCTTTTGGTGGTAGAGTCGACTGGAGACGTAGTTTCGTCACCACGGACGCCAACCCCTACTTTGACGCTTTCGTCAGATGGGAGATGAACAGATTGAAAGACTGCGGTAAGATCAAGTTCGGCGAGAGATACACCGTCTACTCCGAGAAGGACGGCCAGCCATGTTTAGACCACGATAGACTGTCGGGTGAAGGCTTGAACCCTCAAGAGTACACTGGCATCAAGATCAGAGTGACCGAGTTTGCTCCAAAGGCCCAAGAGTACCTTGACCAGCAGAAGTTTGATGTGGCCGACAAGAAGGTGTTCTTGGTGGCTGCTACTTTGAGACCAGAAACCATGTACGGCCAAACCTGTTGTTTCGTTTCCCCCAAGATCAAATACGGCATTTTCAACGCGGGCAACGGCGAATACTACATCTGTACTGAGCGTGCCTTCAAGAACATGTGCTACCAGAAGTTGACCCCACAGAGAGGCAACTACAAGGCCGACGTCCAGATAGATGGTTCTGCTTTGATTGGCTCCAAAATCACTGCTCCATTGGCTGCTCACGACGAATTGAGAGTTCTTCCTATGGAAACCGTCTTGGCTTCCAAGGGTACCGGTGTCGTCACCTGTGTGCCCTCGGACTCTCCTGACGACTACATCACCACCAGAGACTTGGCAAACAAGGCTGAATACTACGGCATTCAAAAGGAATGGGTCAAGACTGAGATCATTCCAGTCGTCCAGACTGAGAAGTACGGTGACAAGTGCGCCGAGTTCTTGGTCAACAAGTTGAAGATCCAATCTCCTAAGGATGCTGTTCAGTTGGCTGAGGCAAAGGAGCAGGCCTACAAGGAAGGCTTCTACAACGGTACCATGGTCATCGGCAAGTATGCTGGTGAGAAGGTTGAAGATGCCAAGCCAAAGGTTAAGGCTGACCTCGTCGCTTCCGGTGAGGCATTCGTTTACTGCGAGCCAGAAGGAATGATCATCTCCAGATCTGGTGACGAGTGTATCGTGTCTCTCGAAGACCAATGGTATCTCGACTATGGTGAGGAAGTCTGGAAGTCTCAAGCTTTGGACTGCTTGGCTCACATGCAAACTTTCGCTAAGGAAACTAGACACGGATTCGAGGGTGTCTTGGACTGGTTGAAGAACTGGGCCTTGACCAGAACCTATGGTTTGGGAACCAAGTTGCCTTGGGATAAGTCACAATTGGTTGAGTCGTTGTCTGACTCCCAAATCTACATGGCCTACTACACCATTGCTAGATTCTTGCACTCTGACTACTACGGTAAGGAGAAGGGAGCTTTTGCTATTGCTCCTGAGCAAATGACTGACGAAGTGTTCGACTTCATTTTCTCTCGTCGTGATGACATCAAGTCGGACATCCCACTTGACCAGTTGAAGGCCATGAGAAGAGAGTTTGAGTACTTCTACCCATTGGACATCAGAGGATCCGGTAAGGATTTGATTCCTAACCATTTGACTTTCTTCATCTACTGTCACGTCGCTTTGTTCCCAAGAAAGATGTGGCCCAAGGGTATTAGATCCAACGGACACTTGATGTTGAACAACGCCAAGATGTCCAAGTCCACCGGTAACTTCTTGACCTTGGACGATCTTGTCCACAAGTTCGGTGCCGACGCATCCAGAATTGCTTTGGCTGATGCCGGTGACTCTGTCGAAGATGCCAACTTTGACGAGTCTAATGCTAACGCTGCCATCTTGAGACTTACCACCTTGAAAGAATGGTGTGACGAGATGGTCAAGAACCAGAACGAGCTCCGTACTGGTTCTACCGACAGCTTCTTTGACGTTGCTTTCCAGAATGAGATGGACGACTTGATCGAGAAGACGTACGCCGAGTACTCTGAGACTAACTTTAAGGCAGGTTTGAAATTCGGTCTTTTCGACTACCAAACTGCCAGAGATTACTACAGAGATTCCGTGTCTGGAAACATTGGTATGCACAAGGACCTTGTCTTGAAGTACATTTCGACTCAAGCTTTGCTCTTGGCTCCAATTGCACCTCACTTTGCCGAATACTTGTACAGAGATTTGTTAGGAAACACCGAGTCTGTCCAGAATGCAGCATTCCCAAGAGCATCCAAGGAACCATCCAAGTCTATTTCCGACTCGTTGGAGTATGTTAGAGACATTTCTAGATCCATCCGTGAGGCTGAGGCCAACGTGTTGAAGAAGAAGAAGGGCAAGAGCACTCTGGACCTCGACGTGTCCAAGCCAGCCAAGTTGACTCTCTTTGTCTCTGAGACCTTCCCCGAATGGCAGGACAACTACATTGAGCTTGTTCGTGAATTGTACGAGAGCCACTCTCTTGAGGACAATGGTCAAATCAAGAAAAGAGTCGGAAAGGACATGAAGAGAGCCATGCCTTTCATCTCGCTCTTGAAGCAAAGATTGGCTACTGAGGACAAGGAAACCGTTTTCAACCGTAAGTTGACATTCAAGGAGACCGACGTGATCCAGTCGGTTATCAACAACCTCAAGAGGTCGCCAATCTCTTTTGAAGTGAAAGAAATTGAAATCATTTCCTTCCAGAATGGGGCCAAGAAGGGTGTTAACGTTGCAACCGGCGAAGAGGTTGAGATCACTTTAACCGGTAAGGTTATTGAGTCTGCCGTGCCAGGAGAGCCTGGAATTTTGTTCAGCAACATTGAGTAATCAGATGCACTAGAAATGTTGTTTATATAAGTATAATAGATGTAAACCATCGCCTGCAACCATCTTTCCACATGCACCTTAACACCGTGGTCAGCCGCACCGGTATAATTCGGTCCCAATTTCTCACTTTGTTTTCGCATTTGTTGACTAGGCAGATCTTAAAGGGGGGCATTTGAAGTTTCGACCAAGAAAATCTGAGACTTTTGAAAGCCACTATATAGCCTAGCCTATTGTGTTACAGAGGGCCCGTCTTTTAGACTTGAAACCCCGTTTGGTCATATTGAAAATCGACAGGCTCATTTTCTCGTGTATCTGAAATTGGCGTTTGTTCAACAAGATAAGGCCATCATCAGCAAAAAGAACGTTCTTGTCATCTACCTGGTGCCTATAGACGCTACTGCTACTTTGGAGTTAAACAAAGCAACAAAAACTAAAAGAATACCCAATCTTTGAATCTTGGAAAATACCCTGCAAGTTAACTGAACACCTGCGAGTGATGGATTCTGCTCCAGTATACCCTCTCAGAGGCGCCAAGGCCGCCTACAACTGCAAGTTGGTGAACCCAAACGGCAAGTTGGTTGATGCCTGGCTACACCACAGTCTCATGACTCAGAGCGCCCGAAAGCGCATTCGCGATGGCGAGGAGCCGGAATCAACAGACGACGATATGGCGGGTATAAGTGACTTGGAGAGTCTGATTTCGGACGGCCACAACCACAGCCAAAAGCGCCGTCTCACCACGTTGGACGAAAACAGCATGCGTGACGTACGCGAAGTACGCGAGAGTCTTCGCGAGAGCCGCGACCACGCTTCTCCCATGACCGACGACGACCAGGACCCAGCACAGCAGCTCCCGCTTCCTTCACCCAGTGCCTCACCCATACAACCAGCACGCACCAGTCCCACCCTTGACCCAGTAGAACAGCAGCTTCAGACTGTGCCCGCAACCCAACAAGAACTTATCAGCATGATTATTGGTTTGAGCGGCTATCTTAGCCCCAATAACAGGCACCACTTGGTATTCCGACTACTCCAGCACACAGACAGGGTCATGTTGAGTACGTTTGGCGACTTGATAAACTCCAGCTTGAAGAGAGACTTGTTGACGACGGTGCCAGCAGAAATAGGCTACAACGTCCTTCAGCATCTACTGTACCGTGCCCTTCTAAATGTGTCGCGTGTGTCTCGTTCTTGGCATAAAATGGTGGATAATGCTGCCCTCTGGGCCACTTTGTTGAAGCGTGATAAACTCGTAAAGGACGACGAAGAGATTGCCCGTGAATTGGCGGACGACGCGAGCTTAGCACCCTGGCTGGGTGTTGACGGCCACAACAGCAGTTGCAGTAAGATGCAAACATTGTACAAAAAGCGTCGCATAATACTCAACCGTTGGATGGACCCGAAGTATGAGCCAAAACGCATAAGCGTTGCAGGTTTGGGAAAGAATGTCGTGACGTGTTTGCAACACGATGAAGACAAGATCATAGCAGGCGTGGAGGATCTGCGTATCAACATTTACAGTGCCAAGACTGGAAAACTCGTCAGAGAGCTTGAGGGACATGAAAGGCCCTCGGGAGTGTGGGCGCTCAAGTACTTTGGTAACACGTTGGTACTGGGTTCCACGGATAAGACAGTACGAGTTTGGGATCTTCGTACGGGCCGGTGCACGCATGTTTTCCGTGGCCACACGTCCACAGTTCGTTGCATGCATATCTTACACCCCCAGGTTATCGGCAAGGATGACAAGGGAAACGACATAGTATTCCCAGAGCAGCCGCTACTTGTCACTGGTTCTCGTGACCATAACTTGCGTGTTTGGCGTCTCCCCCTTGTCGAAGACGGATGTGACAGTGACGGTACTTTTGATTGTGGTGAGGCAGAGAACCCATATCTTGTGATGGTTCTTTCCGGACATACCCAGTCTGTGCGTACAGTTTGTGGTTTTGGCAATCTTGTTGTCTCTGGATCGTACGATACGACCGTGCGTGTTTGGGATCTCCGTGACGGGGGCCGCTGCAAGTATGTGCTTCTGAACCACAGCGATCGTATCTATTCTACCGCTTTGGATGTGACAACCATGCAATGCTTCTCGGGAAGCATGGACTCAACCATCAATGTTTGGGACTTGAATGATGGAAAGTTCATCCGCACCCTTCAGGGACACACTATGCTTGTCGGCTTGCTTGAGTTGTCTGATGAGTACTTGGTCCTGGCGGCGGCAGATGCCACTCTTCGTGTGTGGGATCCTCGTACGGGAGAGAACCTCAGTAAACTTAAGGGTCATACTCAGGCGATTACTTGCATGCATCACGACCGTCTTCGGGTGGTAAGTGGAAGTATAGAGATGCTCAAGCTCTGGAACATACAAACAGGAGAGTTTGTGCGGAACTTGTTGCCAGACATCACTGGAGGCATTTGGCAGGTTCGCCTAGATCAGAACCGGTGTGTTGCCGCGGTGCAACGCAAACACAATGGAGTGGAGGAAACATTCATTGAAATCTTGGATTTCAGTGTGCCTCATACATCGCTGGCCGACGCTGTATTGTAAAAACTTTCACGTGGTATAAAATGATAAATAGTCTATAAGTTTACTAGATGCAGTGATTTTTCAGTTAGGTCTCGGTACGAGGAACCTTTCTAGGGGTGTTGAATTCGAGAGCATGCCGTTTGAGTCCTCTTTTTAGCAACTCGGTGATATGTGCTGCGTCCTGAACCCGGCAGCACCACGGCTTGTGGTCCAATGGATCGAAGCCGTCATCTTCTTCCACTAGAGCCTTGTGCTCGCACGGCGTGAGAACATTAGAAGGTGAGAGCTGTGGTTCGGTTGTAGTGGACGGTTTCTCGGAGGAGTTGTTAAGCACCCAGCGAGTGTTGCAGCCAGTGCAGACCATCAAATACACAGTTTGCGAGGCAAACTTCTGGCTGCGGAGCTCCCAGCCAAGCTGCGCGATCGTGTAGACCCAAAGCGGGGCTGCTGCAGCCATGGCAGCCAAGTTTTCTTTGTCTTCGTTCTCGCCTGCTAGTAGGATGTCAGTAGAGATCTGGCAAAATGTAGTGTCAACGCTGGTCAGAGAGCACGCGGGGAGAGATATCTGCAGCTCTAGGATGCGCCAGTGTCTGACAAGGCCGCTGAGTGAGCGACGGTACTCGGCCACGAGGGTTTCGTTGGTAGCCTTCAAGTACGGCCGCATGTAGTATACGCCCTCGAGGGGAGTTTCGAGACTGGACCAGGGACAGGCAGCTCCATGGGCTTTTGTGGAGACTTGCTCCAAGTAGGTGCGTGCAAGGTTGTCGTTGAGCTGAGCTACGTCGTCAAAATCAAAGTCGAACACGGAATCCTGGACCTCGTTGTAGCGGAGAATGAGTTGATGGTGGCACACATCGCACACCAAATGGTTCTTCAAGTTGGAGTCTCGGATAGACATACACTTCCAGCCGTTTTGGGCACATCTGAGCTCTGTTATCGGCCACAGAGACAGCTCCAAAGCACAATCCGGCAAGCTCCAGTTGAGAGCGGTGTATGTTGCTAGTCGCTGGAGAAGCTGTGGGCGGCTATAGGGGTCGAATTTCGAGGCAGCGGCATAGATACGTTCTCGGACGGGTTTGGATGAGCGTTTGAGCTTGTGGTACTGGAAATGGTTCTTGTATTTGACTGAACGGAAGTACTGGATATCGGGATGAGATGCGTATTTCGAGTGGTCTGGGGTATCGATGTATTTTTCGTGGTTGGGTGTGGATAGCACGCTCGCACACTTCCGGAGAATACGTGGCGTCCCTGCTGCAAGCTCCTCCATCAACCACCTCTGTGAAGACCAACCGAGCTGTTGCCACTAATTGTTGTGCAGCGTTTTGGGAGCCGCGTTTTGGGAGCCGCGACCCGCGCCGGTGCACCATTTGGGGTACAAATTTGCGACAACGGTGACTTCGGACCAGGTTTTAGTTGAGAGCGGTCCAATTAAAACATGTCGAGACCCGTTCTAGAAGAAGTCGACGATGTCGACAACATGGATATGGACATTGCTGAGTTCGATCCAACCCTCAAATCTCCACTAGCACCCGCACGTGCTCCACCAACCGTCGTTCGGTCTCAGGACCAAGAGCCTCCTCTCTTTCCCGGCGCACCCAGCTTCTCCAGGGAACAGGAAGAGGCACGCAAGAACTTGGTTGACCCTGCCAAGTTCTCCCAGGAAGAACGGGACCATTTGAAGAGGTTTCAGATCTTGTATCCTTGCTATTTCGACAAGAAACGGTCGCACAAAGAGGGCCGTCGTGTGAGCGAGTCGCGGGCGGTGGACAATCCACTCGCCAAAACGATCTCAGATGCGTGTCGTTCGTTCAACTTGCCTGTCATCTTGGAACTAGACAAGTCCCATCCTCAGGACTTTGGTAACCCTGGCCGGGTGAGAGTCCTCATCAAAGACAACGTCAACGGTGGAGAATTGAGTGATCCCAGATACCAGACGAAGCGGGGCTTGCTCAACAGCATTGCAGACTACCTTGCTAAGCACCCCACCACTTTGGACAGCATTGGCAAGAAGAGTGGAGTGCCATGGCCGCAAGAGTTTGAAGGGTTTGTGCCCGAAACGATTCCTCACGTGAAGGGTTTCAAGATGAATACCATCGTTCCTGTCCACTCCAACGTCACGTTGAAGCACCCCATGACCAAGTCCATCTATGATCCTGAGCCTGAACAACCCAAGATTCCTGCTGCTCCAAAGCAGCCCAAGAAGAAGGTGATGAAGATCAGAGGTTAGGACAGTTGGAGACAGATAAAGGCAGTTGCAGGCAGATAAAGACAGCTGCAGGCAGTGGGCACAGAGATGATATGGTAGGCTTGTAACAAGTGTAACATAATTAAACTAATCATAACTCATGGATACTGGAGTAGATTTGTCGTCCATTGACATGCCCCACAATTCACCGTCAATAATGTCGTAACTAAGTGTTATTATGTACTCGGTATACTCGGAGTATCTTATCCACTGCTATGTCAATACATACTTCTCCTCTTTTAGTTCGTTGGAGCATACTGCTCACGGTACTTCTCGACCTGGGCAATTTCTTCTGGAGAAATACGGTCCTTCAAATGGGCAATAATGTCAGCCAAGGTGACAATGCTGGTCACTGGGATACCATAGCGTTCCAGAACAGCCTGGGTGGCAGACTTACCCTCGGTACCGGTGGTCTCCTGTCTGTCCAACGCAATCACCGTTGCTACAACCTTTCCACCTTCGGCACCAATGATCTCGAACGCTTCGTTGATGGCTGTTCCTGCGGTCATCACGTCGTCGATGATCAAGATGGACTTGTCCTTCAACTCGCATCCTACGATGCTGCCCCCCTCTCCGTGGTCCTTCTTTTCTTTTCTGTTGAAAGCGTAACCAACGTTGGCGTAGGAAGCGTCGATTTCCGCCAATTTTGCAACAGTAATTGCAGCCAAAGGAATACCCTTGTAGGCTGGACCGAAGAGAATGTCGAACTTCAAGCCGGAATCGATAATGGCACGAGCATAGGCCTCGGCCAAAGTGGACAACAACTTACCGGTGTTGAAGAAACCCAAGTTGAAAAAGTATGGGGACTGGCGGCCAGACTTGAGAGTGAACGTGCCGAATTTCAAGGCATTCGACTCAAGCGCAAGGTCCAAGAAGCTCTGCTGGTATGATTTCATCTTTTCTGTCTAGATAGGTGCCAAAGGAACTCCCGTAGTACCCGTCTGTACAAAAAAGAGAGGAAGAAGAAACGAGAAAAATTTTTCCCAGATAAGGTGCGAGTGTGCACAGACCGCAGAAATATATTTGGATATTTTTGTCCGCGACTGTCCAGGAGGATATGTCCATGTCCAACCAAAAGGTAGTTCCACGCACATTTGGTCTGTGTAGGAGCCAATAATTGGCTACTGAGGACATTGAGCACTAACTGACTGGCATGACACGCACTAGCCAACATACACATAAGAAGCCAGATAGAGTCGATTTGATAGAATTATTACAAGAAACAACCTACACGCTTGATGATTACAGAAACATTGTGAATGAGCTCTTTGAGTGTACAGTTAAGGATCCATTCAAAGGCTTCAGCGTTTTGCTTGAACTATGCTTGGTGCATTCATTTCTCTTGCGAAATGACATTCAGCGACATATTGAACTAAGAGACGTCATGTAGAGAGAAGTGTTTGATCCCATGGAAATGTGCTACTACAAGTGTTTAGACATTGTTTCAAGCAAGGATAACGATAGCAAAAATCTTCGAATACTTAGCATTGCAAGGCATGTGAACTTTCTAACTTGTCCCTTGGGGATATGCGCCTTTGCATTCTACCATCGATTCTCCTCAACCACGGAATGGGACATCACCAACAGAGACGACTGGTACGACTTGAAACTCCTCTATGCCGATGGCACACCAACGGAAGAGATATCTCATGACAGAAAGAGAGAGGCTTCTACGCTTATCGGGGAGCATTTGAGAGCGAAACTGAATAATGACCCTCACTTGGAGCGAAGAACTGGTGCAATTATCGCTGGAAAATGTGGAGTTCCTCGAGGAGATATCAGAAAATCTGGTAAATGGCATACTGATGTTATGGAGGGCGTATATTTGGGAGACACCCCAATGGCATTTATGAATTCTAAGGCTAGGGATGGTAACTTGACTACAAAATATGTCATCACTCGCGATTCGGAACCTAGTGAAGAGCTCCAAAGAAAGGTTTTTCCATTTACTGACGAAACATGAAGACGGGCAGAAGACGCCGAGGAGCAGTCTGCAATATCGTTTGCAACCGTCCTTATCAAAATGCGCCCGATATTTTTGCAAGATTTGGTGTGCTTTCGGAGGCATAACATACCGAATTACTTTAACGACGCGCCCATTACTCATGACCCATTGTTCAAGGAGTTTGAGCAGCAGTTGTGCAAGCATATGGAAGAGAAAGAGAAAGTCCAGCCTGTTAAATTGGACACATTCGTTGAAGTTACAAACGTGCTCATGCAAGCACGAGTTCAGATCCAGCAACAATTGGCAATGCGTGAATATACTGACTATCAAGAAGCTATACTAGAAAGAGATGATGCTTCTGAAATATTAGATACTATGCTTGCGGATACCAAGAGGATTAAAAGGAAACTTTCTAAGACTCAAAGGAAAACTTCTAGGACTGTCAAGAAAGTTATCAAGAAGCCTGCTAAAGGGTTGTCTGCGGTGGATGCAAGTATGCAACCAACAAATGATATCGCTCAAAGTTCTACACTGGCTTTTCCTGGTGAAAGATCTACGTTGAACTCAGATCCAGAATTATCATTGTTATCGGATTCAAGTGTTGAAGATGCAAAGACTGACGATTCAGAAATGTCTAACGAATTAGATAATTCGAATGAATCACCGGATTCTTCAAGCGAACACAATTTACATCCAAGAAAGCGGATAAGGAAGTCTCTTGAAAGACAAAGAGAAGGAGATGGAACAGCATTACTGACTACTAAACGTAACCTGAATTATAAGAAGACAAGCATCTAAATAGATGGTGGGGTATTTGAGCATGGATTGAACATCTATTCCATTGCGGACTTTATTAACGAGGTTAAAATAATCAACCAGGAAATTCGTGTCAAAAGCGAAGCATTACGAAAGTATGTCAGTAGGAGAATGTTCTTGGAACAATACTTTAAAGATTCAATGTCGGAGCAAGACTTTCATAATTCGCATTCACAAGCGTATAAAGATACTATTAAAAGGCTCCAAGATTTTCAGTCATACAAAAATCTTTCGATATTGCAAGTGCAAAAGCAATTTCAAGAACTAGGTGATGTGGTAGACGCTCAAAAGACGAAAGTGTATACCATCTATACGAAAGCCCGAATTGACGAGTACTTCGATGACATTTTTGCTTCTTCGGAGTTTGTTGAAAGGCAGGCAAGTTCTACCAATGATGCACGAGCAAAATAAGATGTCAATGTAAGGACGACTGTTATCTACTGTTAAGTTTAGCCATAATTAAAGACATGTTTGTTTGGTTCATTGTTTTAAAGATCTATTAATAACGTAGCGTTTACATTCTTATGCCATCTGTTTTTTCATGTAAATATATACGGATTTCTAATGGCTGCAAATCCGCACAGCCAGAAGAAGAGCTGATTGAACAATAAAACCACATGTCTCTTTTAGTATACTTGGAGTATATGTTTTATAAACAACATATGTTGCTTCTGGTGCAAGTCTTGTGAACGGGGAGGATCAAGTCCACTGGGATCAAGAGAAGATATCTGATATGATTGCAAATATACCAAATGTTGCAATATATTTACCAGAAGAACATTTTCCATTTATCCCCTACTAGGTTCCAGTATTCAATTCCAGTGCACAAAACAGCAACCAATCACATACCCAACTATTACCTTTGCTCTAATGCCACTATTCAACCAGGCTTTCCTTGCCCTATTTCTACACCCAACGCACCACATCTCATCACTTGGGTGTGCGGGTCCGATTTTGCAACTTATGTCTAAGAAAGACAGGGACTTGATCCTAGAGTCCATAGAGGATGAATTTCGACAAGATTTGGCGGTCCATTTATACTCTTCCCACCTCTTGCATGCCATAAATCCCTATTTCCCTCGCCGAAACTGGCTGAGTTGGCCTCTACCCCATTCTGAAGTTCCCGATCCTAAGAACTTGTTTATCTATTCAGACGAACCGATTGTCAATTATGACGAGGACAATCATGAAAACAATCACATTTCTCATAATAATACATCACAAGCTATACTAGAGTTGCCTGAAGACTTGTCAAAGTACCGAATAAGAACGTTTAACACTACAGAGAAAATGTGTGATTCCCGCACCAGTTTGATCGCAGAAATAAAGGCGTTGGTAGAGCATAGAATCAACTCTATGATTCAGCTGAGAGGCAACGATAGTGAGCCCAGCACTGAATTCAGTCTGGAAATTGTTGGAAAACTTTGTGTCGAAATTGCAAACAGAATGGATGATGTCTTGGAAAGGTTGGCAACCGTCGCCGAGGGCAGGAGTATTGCAGGCAACAAGACGCAAGCTCTACGGCTCTTAAACTGGCAGGATGTCTTATTATGTTCGAGTAACGTAAAACAGACGTCTCAGCATACTTATAGTCGTTGTGAACTGCTCTTTGAAGACGTTGATTACATCTATGAGTACGAATCAGACTTTGACGGAGAAGATAACAACGCAGAAGAAGAGGATCTGGGTGACCTGTCAGGATCGGGCAGTGAGGACGACGAAGGGAGTGACGGAAGCCAAGATAGCGATGAAGATACTGAAGAAGATCTGTCCCCAAGTCCGTCTGAGTCTACCAAGAGTCCCTCTACATCCTCCAGTTTCCAGCCTCCAGCTGCACCCCGAGACAACACAGCGTCAGCATTTAGTCAACAGTATCTTGCGAGACTCCTGGAGCTCGGAACAGTACCGCCACCTTACAGAGAGTTGTCCAAAATTGAAAAGAAACGTCAGGCAGCGGACACACTTTCGCAAACCAAGAAGAAACTCTTTTCTTATCAGCAGAATGTAAAGGCTAGCTACACCAATTTGGAGTGGACCAAAAGAGCCGCCAAGAAACTGATGTACCGCATTGACGGCGACTCTCCGGAAGAGGCACGCCGGTTAGCCATTGAACATGGGGGAGTCGGGATGTCGGCGGAAGACTATTTGGAGCAAGAGCCCAAGTATTAATTTTATTCAGTGGAAACAAAGACATTATTAACGTTTCTCTCATAACTAGCATATTTACACATTAGCGGGACTTTGGGTGGTAAGTCTGATCGATGGTGGTGTTAAAGATCACGTCCCAGAATTTGCTGGTGACACCAAAACCCAACTCGTAGTTCTTGTAGTGGTGCTCCAAGTGGTACTTCTTTAGGTCCTGGAGGTAGCGGGGCAAGCGCGTGTGGTGGAGCAAGTAGTGGGTGACGTCGTACATGATGTAGCCCAAAGTGCCACCGGCAAAGCCAGAGCAAGCCATGTAGAAGGGGAAGATGCCAAAGATGAGGCGGTAGAAGGGATAGGCCAAGACCACGAACAAGGTGGGGGGAAGCACCAACCGGTAGCCGTCCATAGGCAAGTAGTGGTGGACTCCGTGGAGCAAGAAGTGGAGCGTGAGGGCGTAGGGGTGGTCCGGCAAGTAGCCGTCCAAGTGGAACAAGAAGCGGTGGAGACAGTACTCCACAAGGGTCCACACAAACAAGCCAAAGACCCAGAAACTGAGCGCCACCACCGGGTTCTGGTTCACGAAACCCACGTAAAAGATGTACATGTTGGGAGGGAGCCAGACCGTAGGCACCACCCACCATGGCGTCAAAGACAAGGGCTCCAAGAAGTTGCCAAACAAGGGTGCGGAGCCCTTTCCGTAGTGCCGGGGGCGGTGCACCTGGTCCAAGTAGAACTCCTTGGTGAACCGGGCGTTGATCATTTGCGGCAATAACGGCCGGGTCAAGTCGAGGAACTGGTGTTTCTTGACGTCAGCCTCATAGTCGGTCTGGATGGAAAGCTTCTCCATGGCAGGAAGCTTGTCGTGGAACTCGTACATGTCGTAGTCTTCGGCGCCGTTGGCGTTGACAAGCTTGACTTCCACCGGCGTCTTGTTTCTGTTGTTGAGCATTTCCTCCTCCTCTTCGGCGGTGGCAAGATATCCGATCAACATGTCGTCATCCAACATCTCATAAGCGCTTTCGCTGTGCTCGTGCGACTCGATATCAGCCATAATGTGGGTTATATCCTTGCCGGCATAAGGCAAAATGATGTCGGCGCCTCCGGGATGGGCTTCAAGAAAGCCCGAGACATCGTAGATTTTCCTATTGTAGAGGGTCACCCAGCAGTCCGACTCGGCGTCGTGCGAAGAAACCACCGAGGAACGTATCAACGGTAAGTTGCGAGACATCCCCAAAATATGTATTGGTCTAGTAAACAATTTTGTCACCCGATGTGTTTTTCTACGCGAGGTCCGGCATGTGGCCAGACACGGTCTCGGGTAGAAACGGTGTCGGCTGTGCGGCACATAGGACTGAATATACGAGTGAGCCCATTTGCTGCATTGGCTGCATCTGCTGGGGCCATATTTACGGTTCGGGTGATGGTCGTTCATTGGTTAGTTATCCCATCGTTGTAATTATGATCATCTCGTATGGGTAATTGGGTTTCTTTCTTTTTCTCTTATCCATCAACCACATCGAGATCGATCATCACGGTATCTTGATCCAGATCGTCAAATTCTAGCTTCTCCGGCTCCTTGCCGAGGCCCACCTCTTCTAGCTCGATCTCGCTCTGCAGCTCCTCGGCCATCTCCAAGTGCAAGGTATGGTCCACCAAATTGAGGTAGGCATACATAAAGTTCGAGAGCAACACCTGCTCAGAAAGCGACCGCTTGGGGTTGGCCAATTTGAGATGCGAGAGCCTGTAGATGGCTCGCTCAACATGCACCGGGAACCGGTAGTCCAACATGATTAACGTGGACTGAGATGGTGGCGGAAGAGGGAACCCAAACGCAGAATCGGTAAACTCAATCGGTTGGTTCGCCTTGGAAGTCCGCTTGATCGACCGCTTGATCTTCTCCTGGACATCCAACGTGGTTTGTGATTTGCTCAATGCCTCGCGTGCCAATCCTCCCTTGGTCTTTTTGGTTGGCGTCAGCGCCAGAAGCGGCTCATCGTCCAGGGTGTCGAGCTGGGCTATATTCTCCCCAGACTCCCTGGAGCCTTCCGCCTTTCGGGACTCAGACTTATGAAGCTTGAGCTTCTCTCCAGCCTTGCCAGGTCTGTCTTCGTGAATAGTTGCAATGTTTTCGCCGTCGTCACTCGAGTGGCTTTCATGCGATACTTGTGTCTGAAGAGCATTGTGATGATCTTCCTCGTTCAACGACGTGCTCGACGTCAGTTGCAACAAGTTACTGTACATCTTCTTCTTCCCATTCTTCTTTTTCTTGGCCGAGTGTTTCTTCTCGTCCGAATCCGAGTCAGACTCATAGTCCACCGTGACGCCGTTGGTCGTATATCTCTGCTTGACCGGTTTCTTCTTTCGGAACAATTTCGAAATCATATTTCGGTTCTCGTTAGGTGGCGTCTGAGTCTTAAGCTCTTTTCTCTCTGGCTTCTTCTTTTCGTCCTTGACGGCAATTTCGGGTGTTGAGACTGAACGAGATGGAAACGAAGGCGATGGCGACACGTTCTCCCCATCAAGAGAAACTGAACGTTCCCTCATCCATGGCCACGATTTCTTTTTCTTGAGACTTCTCTTCTTTGGGGCTGTTTCTGAAATCTTGGCAAGCTCTTCGACGGAATCTTCAGAATCTACATCCTTGTGTTCCTGTGATATCCGGGACACTACTTTACTCTTCTCCTTTTCCGGACTCTTCGGTTGTGGAGTATTTGCCTGCTCTAGAGCTTTCTCGTTGTACAGACGAGTCCAGTGTGGCGTGGTCTCATCACGAGATGGCCCAGACATACGGAGACTGGTTTCGTCCACACGTGGCTGACGGCTTATATGCTCATGAGGTGTTGAAACGGCAGGCGCTGGCTCAGCCCTTCTCTCCGTCTTTTTGAGAGGAATCTGCTTTCCGCCTTCATGGGAATCGATACTTGAAGACTCTTGGGGTGGGCCCGACGCTTGATGTCTCGGGTCGGAACCAGCTTTTTTGCCTGAACGAATGGTGGAGATTGGGACCTGAACCTGGTAGGTCGATAACTTGGAAGAAGGTGGTGGGTCCCTACGATCGGCCTCTAGTTCGCGCAAAACCTCTTGCTCGATTCCAAGAGAATCTTCGTAGCTGACATCTTGATACGATGCCTCGAAGCTGAAATCAGACTCATTATTGTCGCTGCTATCAGAAGACTCAGCTGTTCCGGGAGTATGGCGTGCACTGAGACTTTCCTTGAATTCGTTGATTTCCGAACGCAAAAGATCGAGATTTCTGTTGAGACCGTTCTTGATAGGCGAGCCAGTGTCAGCGACAGTAACCTGAGAAGCTGGTTTAGCAGGGTGTGAGCCAGCAGTAGTCTGTGGCGGAGTGGGGGTTCGACGGCTCACAGGCTGGGGCACAGGCTGAGCCGAAGGTGGAGCTTGACGGGGACGATGTTCATGAGCGTGAGTTCGGCGGTACGCTTTATGCGAGCCACTTGGCTGTTGTGGCTGTGGGGTTGGGGCTTGTGAGTGGGGCAACGACGAGAGCAGCGAGCCCAGAATCAGTCGTCTGTATTGAGGATGGTACGTGGGAGTGAAGTGTTTCTCGATGGAGGTTGAGGAGGATGCTGTCAGGTACGGCGAGTCTCTGGCCGTCCGCTGGGAAGCACCACTGTCAGCCGACGAGTCTCGTTTTTCGTTAGGGTTGCGGTACAGAAAGAGAGTTTGGGAATCCCTATTGTTGCGAGGACGTCTGTGTTTCGTGCGCAGCTTGGGCACGTTAAAGTCACCCTGGAGCGTTGGAACTGTCGTTTGCAGTGCAGAATTGAGGTTGCTTCGAAGCTGGGCGAGCTTGCCTGCCTTGTTGTTTTGGAGGTTGGTGCCAGCAGCCACGGTATTCTTGCGGTAGTCGAGGCGGCGGCTTCGTTTTAGCGGGAACTCGCCCACCCCTTCCGAGTCTGTTTCTTTATGGGAGGGCTCGCGAGACCGTGGAGGCAGCGTGAGCTCGTCAATGGCGAGACGCTCGCTGTCGGTGTAGCCCAACGACGACGACGAAAGCGTTCGAGCCAAGGTTACAGCGTCGTTGGCATCCATTCCGGCCATGCGAGACAAGCTTTCGAGCTCCGACGAGAGCTGGTGCAACGAAGGATTGGAGAAGCGTTTTCGAGGGTCGGAAGGGAGCTGGGTGTGGGCGAGGGAGCGGGAAGGCGTAGCAGCTTCCGGTTGCTGGATGTGGCCGGGAGTGGTTGGAGCCGAGCCGGCCACACCTGGCGTGTCCGAGGTGGCGCTTCCCAGGAGCGACGAGCGGCGCGAGAGCTTGCGGCTCAACTTGCGCTCCATGATCTCCTCCACGGCGTTCTTGACGTGCATCTTGAACAGTTCAGGGTCCACCTCCGGATGCATTTTAGCGGGCACCCAGAGGAGTTCCTGGGGGTCTACCGACACCTCGGTGTCGCTATCGTCGGACTGCGCCCTTTGCGGCGATGTTTTGGGAGACAGCGACGGCGAGGGAGACCTGTCCAAGTTGTTCCATTCCGCCAGAGCAAGAAAGTCGCCGTCTTCGGGCGGGAGATCGGGGTCGTAATTCATGCGGTTTCCGATGGAAAGACGCTTCAATGCTGCCACCATCTTCTTCTCCTGCTCCAAGCCCTTGGCTGCGGATTCATAGTGACTGGATGACATGACATGTATGCTGGATGGTCCAATGCGAGATGCAAAACGAGTGTTTTATGGGGTCTAGTAAGCGGATGGGGGTGATCGACAGACCAATAGATGCGGAATCGGCAGGGCCGCGGTGCGGAACGCTGTATCAAGGGCCAGGAAGTTCAAAAGAGTGTGAAACAGCTCGGTCGTGTCGTCAAAAGACACCCGTGTTGTGTGCAACCCGGGGCAAAGTGACGTTAACAGGTGGCTTGAGGGCTGTACAAGTATGTACAAGTGGCGGCGTGGGTCCAGACAGCACTACTGATACGTAAACCACCAAATTTCTGGGTACGGAATACAATCAACCTATGGCCGCTTATACACGCTATGTTACACCAAGCACCGTTTACAAATTCACGACGAGCGCACCGGATCACCGCCAGACACCAGCCACTACCAGGTAGGTGCCAAAAAGTGCCAAAAAGTGCCAAAAAGTGGGGAGTGCATATACGCGGGGAGGCTGCGATGCCCCTATTGGCGGGGCACGGGGCTGCGGGGCTAGGAGGCGACTGCGCGGGCAAACCAGACAAGCCCGCACACGCAGAGGAGGAGGTAGACGCGGGCCCAGGTTTTCCCGCCGTCTGCGGGCCCCGGAATGCCGCCGATGTTGCACACGACGTGAAGCACCACCAGACACCAGACGCTGTGCGACCCCACAAACATTTTTGCAGCCACTGCACCAAAGAGGGTTGTGTACAGGAGCTGGAAGAGGGTGGGGCCCACCACTGCTGCGGGCGGGTGTCCGTTTTTGAGCTGCTCGTAGGCGTGGTGGACGTGGGCGACGCCAAAGAGAAGCGGCGAGAGCCAGATGCACGAGGTGCGGTCGACCGCCGGCCGCAAGCACGCCAACACCACCAGGCGGTAGATGGCCTCCTCGGTCACGGGCGCGAACACGTGATCGCGAAAACCGTGGAGCGAGAAAAAGGTGGCCCTGGTGTCTGGGCGCCACTCCCGGCAGCGGGTAGCGTAGCAGTAATTGGCGATGGGCCCGGCGTAGAGGACGAGCAGCTGCACGAGCGCGATGTGGACGGCGCGGGGCCGCAAGCCGAGGGCAGCGAACGCGGCGGCGCGCGACGCGTATGCGCCTGCTGCAGCCAAGACGCAGGGCCCGCCGGTTAAGAGGGCCATGCAGAGGAGCGACACCCGGTATATGCGGAAGCGAATGACGGCCGGGTGGTCGCGCGGGAGCGCACCCACGCTATCGGGAACACCCCCGCGGATGGCCGCCACGTACGACGACGCCACCGCGGCCGCGAGCCCCCAGGCAGTGACGGCGCTGTACATGCAATGCAGATGCAACTGCAGGCGCACATCCCCCAGAGGCCGGAGCGAAGCGCCCGTCCTGCAGGCGGCGCCAGGCTCGCCAATACGCTTCGCGGCGATCACTCTGACTCATCTTTTTATGAGCAGTCGTCATTTTTCAACCAGCTTGCGGGCCTGGCGGGGACAGAACCTCACGGAGAAGATCGTGCAGAAGTATGCGGTGGGCGTGGCTGCGGGCAAGAAGGTGGCCAGCGGCGACTACGTCACCATCAAACCCGCCCACTGTATGTCACATGACAACTCGTGGCCGGTGGCCACCAAGTTCATGGGACTCGGGGCCACCCGGGTCAAGGACAACCGGCAGGTGGTGTGCACGTTGGACCACGACGTGCAGAACCGCAGCGAGGCGAACGTCAAGAAGTACGCCAACATCGAAAAATTCGCATCCGAGCAGGGCATCGACTTTTACCCTGCCGGCCGAGGCATCGGGCACCAGATCATGATAGAGGAGGGGTACGCGTTCCCGCACAACTTGACGGTGGCGTCGGACCTGCACTCGAACACATACGGCGGCGTGGGGGCGCTCGGCACCCCCATTGTCCGGACGGACGCGGCGGCCATTTGGGCCACCGGCCAGACGTGGTGGCAGATTCCGCCGGTGGCCAAGGTGGAGTTGACCGGGCGGTTGGCGCCGGGGGTGACCGGCAAGGACGTGATCGTGGCGCTCTGCGGCGTGTTCAACCAGGACGAGGTGCTCAACCACGCCATTGAGTTTGTCGGCGACGGCGTCGAGTCGCTTCCCATCGACTACCGGCTCACCATCGCCAACATGACCACCGAGTGGGGGGCGTTGTCGGGGTTGTTCCCGGTGGACCAGACGGTGATCGACTTTTACGAGGGCCGCATGCAGCGGTTGCCGCAGCCGCACGAGCGGATCAACGCGGCAACCGTCGGCAGCTTGGCTGCAAACGCGCGGCAGATGGCGGCCGACCCGGACGCGCGGTACGCCAAGCACTTGACGGTGGACCTCGGAACTGTGTCGCCGTGCATCTCCGGCCCCAACTCCGTCAAGGTTGCGTCTTCCTTGCATGACTTGGCGCTGCAGAGCATCAAGATCAACAAGGCCTACTTGGTGTCGTGCACCAACTCGCGTCTCAGCGACATCCAGGCGGCGGCAGACATCGTGCGGGGCCACACCATAGCCGACGGCGTCGAGTTCTACGTGGCGGCCGCCTCGTCGCAGGTGCAGAACGACGCCGAGGCCGCCGGTGCCTGGCAGACCATCATCGACGCCGGCGCAAAACCGTTGCCGGCCGGCTGCGGACCCTGCATCGGCCTCGGAACCGGCTTGTTGGAGCCGGGAGAGGTCGGAATTTCCGCCACAAACCGGAACTTCAAGGGCCGCATGGGCTCCAAGGACGCGTTGGCCTACCTTGCGTCGCCGGAAGTGGTGGCTGCCTCGGCCATTCTCGGCCGCATCGGAGGTCCCGAGGAGATCGCCGGCAACAAGGTGCCGACGCCGGTGTCGTTGAAGCGCACCACCACGGTAGCCAGCGCCGAGTCTGACGACGCCGACTCGGCTGCCGGCGTGGAGATCATTCCCGGCTTTCCCCGCGAGCTCTCCGGCGAGCTTATTCTCTGCAACGCAGACAACATCAACACCGACGGCATCTACCCCGGCAAGTACACCTACCAGGACGACGTGCCCAAGGAGAAAATGGCCCAGGTGTGCATGGAAAACTACGACGGCGACTTTTACTCCAAAACCAAACCGGGAGACATCATTATTTCCGGCTACAACTTTGGCACCGGGTCGTCGCGAGAACAGGCGGCCACCGCCATTCTTGCCCGCGGCATGCAGTTGGTGGTGGCAGGCTCGTTCGGCAACATTTTCTCCCGCAACTCCATCAACAACGCTCTTTTGACGTTGGAAATCCCGGCGTTGATCGACCAGTTGAGACAGAAATACGCCGGCGACAAGGAATTGACCATCAGAACCGGCTGGTTCTTGAAGTGGGACGTGCCCAAGGCCCAGGTCACCGTCACCGACTCCGCCAACAACGTCATCATGCAACAGAAGGTGGGCGAGCTCGGCACCAACCTCCAGGACATCATTGTCAAGGGCGGCTTGGAGGGCTGGGTCAAGGCAGAATTAGAGTAGCAAGAAGTAGCAAGAAGCAAAAAGTAGCAGGACCAAGCAGAATGCGTGTATATAAATGCTAGTTGATGTTGTTATACATCTTGTGCTTGACTGACGTCAGCAAGATGCGGTAGTTGTAGCTCATCTGGTCCACCAACTCGCCCACGTCGTCGGCAAACTCCATGGTCAACATCAAGCAGTTGACGGCGTAGTACGACGTGGTGTCGAGAAGGTAGTACGTGTTGTCCCACACGGCGGCGGTGGAGTTGTGTATCGAGTTCGAGAGCCACTCCATCATCGTGGTCGTGTGCGCACCGCTTTGTGGGGAACAGCCAAGCGGGGAACGGCAGGTGGGGAGCGGAGGTAAACAGACGTCACTGAACAACCGGAGATAATCGCAACCTTCGCTGGCGGGGACAATCCCGGTCCGGTGTTGCTGACAGGAGTAAACGGGGCCAGGCGTACAACAAAGTCAGGCCAGCGGTTTCAGTCTGTGGTGGTAACCGTGGAGGCCGTGCTATCGAGCTGTGACTCGGGCTGCAAGATCGTCGCTTAAAACGTGAAACAATAGCAGTATTGCTGGGGGTGCTGCCTAGCCACACTTATGGCCGCCGGCGACGGCGGCGGCAGCCTTAAGTAGTCTGGCTGCAATTCTAGAACGGGCGTGCGCGCACCGACGCCATAATCGGGCTGCCATGTGAATGGCGGGGTGTGGGTGTGGTGCTGTGCGTCTCGGTGCTGTGGTGTGTTGCTGCGTCTCGGTCTGCGGTGCGTCTCGGTCTGCGGTGTTGTGGTGCGGGCCCGTATCCGTCACATGCGGGTCTCGACCTCGTGGTAGAACCGGCTCCACTCGAGCTGCACCTCTGGCGTCTGCGACACCAGGACAGCCGCGTTTACGTCGGTGGCCAACAGCACCACCGTGCGGATCATGGTCTCGAACGTCTCCGTTTCCTGGGCGCTGGCCTTGGGCCGTGGCTTCCGGGCAAACACCGTGCGGATGTTGGCGATGAGCTGGCCCACCACCTCCGGCCGCGCCGCCACCCCGACGTCGTGGGTTGTTCCGGGCGAGCTGTCGCCAGTTTTTCCGGGGCTGGCGTTAATGCCGCCACGCGCCGTGCGGTAATCACTGCCGCCGCCGCCGCCGCGTGCAGCAACGCACCGCCGCACCACGCCGCACGCAAGCACCACCACATCCGGCTCGCTATCGACGAGCCCAAACCGGATCGCCTGCTGCGCGATGCCGACGTGGTCCCGGCCGTCGTGGCCGGCCACCGTGTAGAGGAGCTCGTAGCAGAGCTTGCGGATCTCCAAGCCCTCGTCGATCACGTACTTGTACGGGCCCATGGGAATGGTCTTCTTGAACTCGTCCCGAGCCTGGAGCTCGCCGTACACCGCCGGAAGAATGGCGTCGATCACCCCGTCGGCCACATCGGTGCGCCGGTGCACCGCCGACAAGAAGCTGCCGATGATGGCCTGCTTGATCTCGATGTTCAACTTGTGGATGGCGCGCAACGCCTGGTGGATGCGCTGCTGCAACACCGCCGCAGCCACCTGCTTGGTCATCACCTGCTTGAGAACCACCATCTGCACGTAGACTTGCGCGTCGGTAGCGTTGTCCAACGGCGTTTGCATGAACCACGGAAGCGCCTCACAGCCGAGCGCAAGCACGTCGCCCACTTGCCGGAGCTCGCCGAGCTGGGTGTCGAGATCGCTGGCAGCCACCGCAGGCCAGAGCACGTCCCACACCCCGGTCCAGCTCCTCTCAACAGCCTCGGACGGCGGCTGCGTAGGAAGCGAACGAAGCGCCGGGAGAAGATAGGGCCGGAGCGGCGGGTGGCCGGCGTACACCTCCAAGAGCCGTTCCAACGTAGCGTAGTTGTTGGACGAGAGCTCGTGTATGACCACTAGCCCGAGCGCCACCCCCGCTGCTGCCTTGACAGCACTTGCAGAGCTGTCTAGCTGGTCGAAAAACGTGCTGGATGGTACCAGAGCCCCGTAGTACGCCGCCCAGCCGAGAAACTTGAGTGTCATCTCCACGTCCGACGTGTTGACGAAACGTCCCTGGGCCAAAGCGTCCACGTCCAGACAGCCCAGGCCTACGGCCACCGCCGCCAAAAGCCGTGGTCGCTGGTGAAGCGCTTCTTTGAGCCGGCCAAGCAATTCTGGGTCGAACGCCGGTGCCAATCCTTTAAAGTACTCGGCACTGTACTCTTCGTCGGCCTTGAGCGCCAACTGGACAATAAGCAACACCTCGCTTTGGTTTAGTTGCACACGAGCAAGGCCGAGAATCTCAAAGCATTCGGCGATTTCCAGCGTATCGTCGGAACCCAACCCAAACTCCACCACCGAAGCCACCGTCTGCTTGGCATCGTCCGCGTCCAACACATCCACCATGCTGGAAAGCACCTGGAGCGACAACCCGTGGTAGGTGTTGTCTGGCGAGGCAAGCACCGCCCGAAGCCGCTGCGCCAACGAGCTTGCAAACCGACTCAACCCGGTGCCCGGCACCACCTGGTTGTTCCAAAAAATGGGCCGTGAGTTGGTCAACACCGTGCGCATGGTGGCCTCGTAGCCCAACGCCGCGAGAAGCACGTCCGAACACAGCTCCTGCTGCACTTGTGTGGTCTTGATGGTGGCAAGGTATTCGCAGAGCGTGGCGATAAGCGACTGGCGCAACTCGCTGGAGTACTGTCGGCCACCGCTCTTGACGATTATCGTGTCCAAGATGCTGGAAAGTATAGACAGGTACACGGCGTCCTCCTGGTGTCTTTCTAGCAACAAGCTGGCTATGGCGAGGTTCTCTTTGAGCACATAGTGCATGGTGGACGTTTCAAGCATACTGTTCACGTCCTGGGCAATCGCAGCAACCTTGTCGGACGTCAAGTGTTCGGGATTGACCCCGGTGAGGATGGCCCGGAAAAGACGCCAGTTCTCCGGGTTGGGCTGTGCCGTGGAAAAGGAAACCACCTGGGTCCAAAACAGCGGCCGTGCGTCTTTCGTGGTCAAGCTGATGACAAGTTCAAGCACCTGGTGCAACAGGTCGTTCTTGGTGAAAATCTCTGCCACCGTTTGCTCGATCTTGTCTAGACTGGCCCTCTCTGCGTTCGCGCTGGGCACCGCATCTAGTGCTGCGGTGACGGCCGCGATGGCTTCCTCCTTGACTGCGTCACTGGAGCTGGTCATGGCCTGGATCAACCCCAGCAAGCACTGGCTGAAAACCTCGGCGGCGGCAGAGGGCACGTTTTGCACCACGCTCTTGCAGAGAGAGCATGCCTTGAACCGCACGCGCCACGAGCCGTCGTCCGACTGGTTTTCTTGCACGCCGTCGTCGTCGAACTCGAGGTCCGACATGTCAAAGTACTCGTCTTCCTCCTCGTCCGAGTCGTTCAGCGAAAGCGGATCGTAGTTGGCAAACGTGAGCACCGCCGCAATGCACTGCTGCACCGGAACCTGCTCTGTCTGCACATGTGCCACGATCTCCGCCAACGTGGAGAGCGCGGATGCCCGGATGGAGTTGTCGCGAGCAACCATATCGAGGTCGATGTCCTCCAAGTCGGTGTCGTCCGGAGCAGCAGTAAGACGCAGGATCTCGTCCCACACGATGGCAATGGCGCTCGCGGGAGCGTTGCGTTTCACGATGATGGAGAAGAGGTGGAGTTTTTTCTGGATATCGCCGTCATGCCCGTGGACCAACGTGGTCAACTGGTGGATGATCTGGGCACTGGTGCCGCCAGAGAGATACAACAAGAGTTCCTGGAGAGCCACCGCGGCCCGGGTGCCGAGCATGCCGTCGTGGCGGAACACTATGTCTATCACCGACACCAGCAAGTCCAAGATTTCTGGGTCTTCTATGACAAAGCCAGTGGCCGAGACGATGTCGATGAGGAGCTCCATGGAGTCAATTGTAGCGTTTTTGGAGAACACGGCGGGAATGATGGCATCGACGATGCTGCGTGCCAACGGCGGCTCGAACCGGTGGTCACTGGTGAGGATATTGTGGAGCGCCATGGACGGAATCGACGTGGTGATACGGCCGTCGGAATTTTCCTTTTCCACTTCCGTATACAACTTTTTGATCATGCTGAGCACGGCCTTTTCATCGACGTGGCGTGCGACTGGCGCAAATGTCTTTATGGCTTGGCTCTGGACGTTTGGATTGGTGTCGTGAAGGAGGCGGAAGAGAATCGACACAAACTTTTCGATCTGACGGGGTCTGATTTCGACGCCAGGATCGCTCAAGTGCTTCTGCAAGTCCTCGAGAGCCATAAACCGGAGATCTGGATCCACATCAAGGGCCTTGTCACCCAAAACAGTTAATAGGTCTGGCATGGGAGTTGGTGAGAAGTGGCGCGCGAGGTGTAAAGGGGTGTAGCGGGTGGAGATGAGGAGATGGAGACGGCGAGAATGCAGAGAGGCTACTGGGTAGGAAGGGTCGTATAGCAGCGTTAGAGGAGAGTGCTAGGACGTTGGAGGTCGGTGGTGCTCAAGCGTTGTGTTTTGTTAGTCTTTCTTTTCGTTCTCTTCTTTCTTGGTTTTCTTGTCTTTCTTTTCGTTCGCTTCTTTCTTGTTTTTCTTGTCTTTCTTGTCTTTCTTCTCGTTCGCTTCTTTCCTGTCTTTCTTTTCCTTCTTGTCTTTCTTTTCCTTCTTTTCTTTCTTTTCCTTCTTTTCTTTCTTCTCTTCCTTCTCTTCCTTCTCTTCTGCAAATGCTAGAGGGGCTTCAGCTTGCACACCTGCAACATCCACCTCCTCAATAATGAGGTTATCCTCCACCTCCTCTTCTTGTTCCTCCTCCTTCTCCTCCTCCTCCTCCTCCTCCTCCTCCTCCTTCTCGTCATCCACTCCACTGAGCACAACATACTCCTCCGTCAACGCCTTGATAATGTCGCGACATTGCACGGCATATGTATAAGTAGGAACATCTTTCTTCTCCTTCTCCTTCTCCTCGGCACTTTCTTTGCCCTCCTCGTCCTCATTTTCCGCTGCTTCTTCCTTCTTTTCAATGGCCTTCTCGGCTGCTTCTGCAGCGGCATTCCATTTTGCCACCACTTGTTGCATTTCTGTCAAAAGACGCAGTCGCGAACCACCCTGGATTCCCTCCAAGTATGCAATCAAGTCCTTGTTGTAGCTCTCGGGAATGTCTGCTATGTTCTTCAAAAGCCAGTTTTGCTTCTGTTTGCTGAACTTCCAATTGCCACGATCAGAAGAATACTGACGCAAGTACAAAAGCTGGTCCTTCTCGGGCGGCGGTTTCCGCTCGCTCTTGGCCACCTTGACCCGCTTGGGAGCTTTTTTCTCTCCCTGCTTCCCACTTTCCAATTTACGCTTTTGTTTGTTGATCGCCTTGACCTCGCGACTGGTGAGCTGGGCGCTGTTTATATGTGCAACTGCCACTCCGGAGTCGCCCGAGTCGGTGACCTTAAGGCCGAGCTTTTTCCACGCCGGTTCCGTCATGCGTCGTATCTGTCGATGAGATCCGACCTGGTGCTGCAGCCGATGCAGCTTTTACAACCGGTCCTGCACCTGCCGCTGCCGGCCTGCAGACTCTGCTCTGGCGTCCAAAAACACCCGAGATGACATCCACTGCACCAGGGGCTATATATACGCCCCGATCCCCATCTCCCGCCATTCGTTCAGCGCGTGTCTCGGGTGGCTGTCTGGTTTCGTGGGACAGCTGCGGCAGACATGTGCGAGATCAAGTGCATGGTTTGAGTCCGGCTGTAGATCGACTACTTTTGGATATAGAGATTGCATACATTGTACAGCCTAGAGCGAGTAGCTAATCAAGCGTTTGTAGCCGTCAACCGCGTCGTACAAGTCCTGGGTCTCCACGTACTCGTCGGCGCCGTGGGCCACGTGAATCGAGCCGGGCCCGTAGAGGTACCGTTTCTGCAACTCAACACGCAAGTGCGGCACGTCGGTGGCGTACGCGAGCACGATGGAGTCAAAGCCGGGAACCTCGAAGTCCAAGTATTGAGCATCCACCCGGTTGATCACGTCGTACGTGACACGGTCGTGGCCGTCGAGAATGCCCGTAACCACACGGTCCACCTCGTCCAAGTCGGCAGCAACACGGACAAACACCTCGGCTTCAGCCTTGGCGGGAATCACGTTGGCGGCAACCCCGGCGTTAATACGCCCGATATTCAACGTGGAAGGGCCAAGCAAGTCGGAAACCGGGAACTGGGCATCGAGAAGCTGCGCCAACAACGGCACAATGGCTTCTGTAGCAGAAAAGCCGAGCTCCGGGTACCCAGAATGCGACGCCGTTCCGTTGACATGCACGTTTACAACATAGGCACCTTTGTGTCCCACGCCCAACTTGAGCTCGGTGGGCTCGCCAAAAATGGCCTTTTCCCACGAGGCTCCAAGCGAGTCGGTAACCGCCTCCATGCCCTGGCCGTTGACCTCTTCGCCCACGACATAGAGCAAGCCGACATCGCCCTCGCCAATCTCACCCTTTGCCGCCAATTCAGCAAAGGCAAACACCTGGGCGGCCACCGAGGCCTTGGCGTCCGTCGACCCCCGGCCATATATCCTGCTGCCTGCCACTCTATAAGGAATGTATGGAGGCACGGTGTCGATATGGCTGGTGAGCAAGACGGTGGTGTTGCGCTTCTCGCCCAAGTAGGCATACACATTGAAGCGGTCCTCGGCCACCTCCTGGTACTCCACCGTCAAGTTCAATTGCTCCAAGTACGACCCGAGAAACTTGGCCACCGCTATCTCCTTCCCGCTCACAGACGGAATGGTCACGAGCTTCTTGTGGAACTCCAAAAGGGGCTCAGCTGGACCACCCACCTCGGACTCGGCACCAAACGCAACCCCTTCATGCCACACTGCGGCAATCGCCGTAGCTGCAAACGCAACTACAGATACGAATCTCATTACTCCGAGAACCTGGTGCGTCCCACATAAATGACATGGTGTACTGGATGTACATATACATTACTCATGCACGTTCGAGTTCGCGATTGACACCTGCAGACTGCAGGATGTATGTGCATGCACTATTTACTGGTGGTCTTCCTTCTTCTCGTCTGCCGGCTCGAGTTCCTCCTGTTTCTGGCGGAGCCAGTTCTGTACCCTTGCGCTGAGGTCCTGGGCAATCTCGTTGGCCGTCTTGTCTCTGTCGTCGGTGTTTTCCATCTTCTGGATCGAGTCACTTATGTAATTAAAGGTGCTGTCAATGTAGTAGTTTACATTGGGATTCTCGCCCTTGGGATTGAGCGCCTTTTTCAACTCCTCGCGGAGCTTGTCCTGCTGCTCTTGCAGCAGCATCTGTGGTTCCTCGTTCTCGCCCATTGCTGCAGAGCAAGCTCTTTGTCATGTATATATACATGATCAGAGCCTCATGGTTGCATTGCCTAATTAGGCAACTCTGGTCGGGGCAAAAGTCATATGCACCTGGACCACGAATGCATGATCCAGCGCCTGCAGCAATTAAGGTTGGAACAAGAGAAATAAATTATTCTCAGATCGTGTCGCTCGTAACCGCCAACCAGGCTTGTTTGTCTTCCCCTTTTGCTGGTCGCCCAAACGACATTGTGAAATGAATGACGCTCCGCTTTTGCGCTCGATTGTCGAATCCCAATGCATTGCGGCTATGTTTGCTACGCCCTCGCTCCGAGAGCAAACTTGCGCTCCGCTTACTTCGTCGACCAAGACCACATCTGTTCCCAGTGACCACTGGAGGACTTCCATGCGTATACACCGGTGCACCAGGCAGTGCTTTTTTTCTGCTTCATGCGCCGTCTGATGATGGCATTTCAGGCAAGCACCAAAATGCGGAGCATGCAGAGCGGCTGTTCTCGCTTGGTGATCTCCGACTGGGACGAGACAATCACCGCGAGGGACACGATAGGGTTGCTTGCGGAGGCTGCATACGCCGCGAAGCCGTCGTATACCCCCCGGTTTCTGCACTTTGTCGACGTTTATATGCAGGCATCATGCGCCTACAAGCAGAAATATGCACAACCACGCACGTCAGTTGCAGCGGAAAGACGCTACCAGCTGGGGTTGCACGCGGTAGAAATGAGCTCAATTGACGAGATTTTCCGGCTCGGGCTTTTCGCCGGGGTGCCACGGACGGATTTCGAGCAACTTGCGCAGAAAGTGAAGCTCCGAGATGGGTTTCTTGAGTTTCTTCAATTCTGCCGTTGCAGCCACATACCGGTGGTGGTTCTCAGTGTCAATTGGTGCCGTTCTTTCATTGAGCTGGTGTTTAGGCTCCATGGGTTTGAATGCGGCGACGACTTGCGGATTGTGGCTAACGATTTTGAGTACCACGACGGAGTGAGCACTGGCAGTTTTGACAAAGGTGTGTCTGTACGGACTGGGCTCGACAAGCTCGAGCAGATGAAACAGCTCCAGGGTGACCAGACAGTGATGTATATTGGCGACAGCTCGACAGACTTGTTCTGCTTGTTGGAAAGCGATGTGGGCGTTATTATAGAAAACGGCTCGGTAAAACAGACGGCGCAAAAGTTGGGCATCGCCGTGGAAAGCTTGAGCGGCTGGAGGCAAGAGAACTGCCTTTGGGAAGGCAGCTGGAGCCATATACTCGATGCATTGAAACACATATAAACTCTATCTCGTAGTACGTTAATGCAATGTTATCTCATCCACCCGTTTACAGGCTGGGGGTACGGCATACCCACCATGGCAGGCAATGGCACGTACTGGCCATAGGCATATCCCGGAGGAGGAGGAGGAGGAGGAGGGTGTCCCGGGACGCCGTTGAGTCCTGGTGGTGGAGACGAGGCGTAGCCCTGAATGAGCTGCTGCTGGGGACCGGGCGAGCCCTGGATGACACCGGAAGGAATGGGCATGCCTGGAGGACCACGGAGAAGCCCCGGGGGCTGGGTTGGGGACCAGTTGGGAGGAGGAGGGAGTTGGTGAGGTGACGCCTGGATCCGGCCGGGCATCACAGGAGCCGGTCCTGAGATGCTGGCGCCATTGGCTACCACAGTAGCTGCTGGAGAAGTGGCGGGTCCAAACTGGGACGTTTCTGGACGCACGAGGGAAGGATGCTGTTGTTGGTGGGGGTGCAGGTGTTGGTGTTCATGTTGGTGGTGTTGGTGTTGGTGTTGGTGTTCTTGTTGCTGTTGATGCTGATGTGTATGCTGTTGTTGTTGTTGTTGTTGTTGTTGTTGCTGCTGTTGTTGTTGTTGTTGTTGCTGTTGTTGTTGCTGTTGTTGTTGCTGTTGTTGTTGTTGCTGTTGTTGTTGCTGTTGTTGTTGCTGTTGTTGCTGCTGCTGCTGCTGCTGTTGTTGTTGTTGTTGCTGCTGTTGTTGTTGCTGCTGCTGCTGCTGTTGCTGCTGTTGCTGTTGTTGTTGCTGTTGTTCTTCAAGTTGTTGTTGTCTTTGTTGGTCGGCTTCTCTGTCACCGCGCACGTAGGAGATACGCTCGGACGGAAGGAGAGCCACAAGGTCTCTGACCAAGAACTCGGGCACGTTGACAGGGTCTCTGAGGGCAGGAACAGGCGCCTCCTTGCGCAGGGCCAGCATCAATGTCTTTGCGCGCAGTTCAAAGAACTGGGCGCTGTCCACGTCGCCAATGGCCTGGTAGCATGCGGAGCAGCGGTCGCAGGCGTCGGCGGCATCGGCGAGCTGGAAGTCGCAGCGTTCGTAGACACAGCTGAGGCCGTCCCAGGCGGCGGCGGCGCCGGCGGAGCCGTCATCCATCTGGAGACGGAGCGCCTGCGAGTACGCGGCGAGGGCGTCGGGAAGCTGCTTGAGTTTGAGGTAGAGTTTCCCCACCGCGAGCCAGGCGATGGGCGAGTTTGCGGCGCGGCGGAGGGCCACCTGGTAGGCGTCGTAGGCCGCACGAGGGTGGTCGAGGAGCGAGTACGCCTGGCCGAGGAGGAAGAACGGAAGAAAGTCTTCTGCGGGCCAATTGTCCTGGGTGCCTGGCAAGGCCCTGGCCTTGTGGTGGGGCGAGCTGGCGGTGCTGCCGTTTCTGGAGGCGTTTCCGGAGCCGCTGCCGGGGCTGTTTCCGTTTGCCTCGGCACTGGCGCCCGCGTGGTCGCTGCCCGCCGCCGAGTGCAACGACGCCGCGTCGTCCACGTCGCCCACCACCTCGAGCAAGATCTCCACCGCCCTTTCCGGCTGCGGCTGTTTCTGCACAAGCAACAAGTAGGCGTGGGTGAGCAAGATGCGAGGCACCCGGCCCACCGCCCGCTCGGCGCCCTCGCACGCGTGCACGGCGCCCTCCAAGTCGCGGGCCCGTTCCTTGGCGGTGGCCAACGCACACCACAACGCAATGTACTCTTCTGTGCGGGCCAACGGCGGCGGCGGAAGCGCCAAGGTGGCGGTGAGCTCGGCGATCGACGCCTCCACGTTGCCGTCGGCGGCGGCGATGGCGGCTAGCTCCGCGTGGGCCGCGCGGGCGGTTTCCACGTCGCCTGCGTCGGCGCTCGGGCGGCTGGAAAGGAGCACCAAGCAGTGGGTGAGCGCGGCGGTGGCGTGCTGTCTGGCATTGGAGCGGATGAGCGTCTGGGCGTTGAGCAACCAGAGCGTGGGCGACTCGGGCGAGAGCTCGAGCGCCGTCTGCACCGCCTGGTTGGCCTGGTCGTTCAACCCGATAAGAAGGTAGCACTCTGCGAGATGGCGAAAGACGTCTGCCACTTTGGCAAGATGCGGATAGGTTGCAAGCGCCCGCGTGAGGTTCTCGATGGCGTTCTGCGACCCCACCGTCTCGTTCCGGCTGATATCAAGGAGCCGTAAGCCGGCACTGATGCCACAAAGAGCCTTGGCGTTGCTGGGATCATGGGCAAGGGCTGATTCGTAGGACCGGACGGCCACAGGTGTGAGGCTAAGCGACAGGGCACAGTCGCCACAGAGTGTCCAAGTTTCGGACGCGCTGGCCGAGTAGGACATGAAGGGGGTAAAAAGTTAAAAAAAGACAGGTGGTGACAAAGTGGCAGGAAGAAAAGCCATCGTAACACCTGGAACCGGGGACGCCTGGAAATTTACCGAGTGAATTAGCTGCAGAATGATCTAAATAACACTGACGCATGGTAAGACGCATGCATATCACGTACATGATGCATGATGCATGATGTGCACAATTGTTACGCATATTATGCAATGGGATGCATAATATTGCATAACATGCATGATATGCATACCATGCGTACCAACCATAATACGCAATCGTACTACGCAACCCGCATCATAGCAGCAGCATATCAGCATAGTAGAGCCTAATCCACATCATAATACGCGTGCCACCCATCGCGACGCCTGCCCTGGATACCCAACCTTGCACGCACAAATGGCGAATGCGTGCAGGATTGCGAATTAGTTTTTATTGTTGAGCGTCTACCTGCCCTTTGTTGCCGGGGCTTAAAAAATAAAATCGATTTCACCACCTATGTGCAGGACGATTAGTACCTATGGGGTGCGGGTTCCCAGCGGTATATTTGCTGGGTTACGCGCGCCGCACACCATGCACGACGCACAGGCAATTTAAGGTCGCGCCGCACATTCTATGCGAGATTAGACGTTGGACCACAGGGCGGGGGCTGCCATGGCGCCCGCAGGGGCAAGGGTCGAGACGAGCACCTGGGCACCGTAAACTTGCCCGTAGCTGTCGCCGCCCTGGGTTTTGGCCCACTGCCGTCCGGGAGGTTGCGCCGGTCGCGCACCGTCAGCGTTTATCGGGCTTAGCCCCCGCATGTTGCACCGCATGCGGTACCTCAAATGTTTCCTGCAGAAGCAAGGCAATAACTTTTTTTTCGATGCGCCATATGTGCTCCAGGCCGCAGTGCTACGCCAACCAAACAATGTACGCTGCGCAAGGAAACTGCAAGCGTCGATGGATGAGATTTCCGGGCGTGCCGCCCATGTACCCCTATCGACGTGTCGATGCTGCAGTCGTTAGTACCTGCCATCCGCAGCGGCCAGCGGCTGGGCCATGCATGGCCACATCTGTTGGTTACGGTTACGAAATCCGGTCTTACCTACTGCATTAATCATGCCATCAACGCACTATCGCAAAAAAATAAAGCTTGATGGCGACACCCTTCAGGGTCAACTACTGCCCCATACTGTAGTGCCGCCGGCATGGCTCTTTGGCAGAGTAGGGAAAACACGTAGATACGGCAGCACCAGCACCCGAGGGCCGCACCGGTCTTCCCTGCTCGGGCAAAGCCGATGCTGCCTCTACCATATTTTATCTTTTACGGCCGCTGCAGGACCCAAAAATACCCACTGGACAAACAGCAAGTGACGAACAGAAAGAAAAACAATAAAACAGAAAAAATAAAAACCACAAGTAAAAAATAAAACGTAAACAATCGACAAAAAATAGGTCCTGCAATTGATGCGGTAGGGAGGCTGCTGTGCCGCGCCGGATGCGTGGTGCATGCGACCGCCGAGCCGCGGAGCTTCAAGCCGCAAACTTCAAGCCGCACACCGCACACCGCAAGCCGCGAGCCGCGAGCCGCGGAGTCGTCCCAAGCTAAACCCATACGTTGTGCATGAATGCACCAAGTCACTTCTGCTGCATGGCTGTGAAACAGCGGCCGGTGCGATTGCGGTCGGCGGCCTGCCAGCTGGGGTGGTTCTGAAACAACCACATACCGCGGCGAGCCGCAGCCCACCCCCTGCTGCACGCCGCTGCACGTTCCGGCTCGATATCTGGCGCCGAACCTCCGCGCCAACTTAACTCCGACGTGCCATTATCACTACTTCGCTCGCCATTGTCGGTGGATGCCCCCGGAACACTGGCCCGCACCCATGCATGTCCATGCGCATCCCCGTGCCATAACGGCCACCGAGGGGTCCGCATTTCCGGCTGCCCCTCTTAGCACCTTATGCATGCTCTCACCTGCATGACACGCTTGCACGCCGCCCGTTGCCTCACCCGTGCTTAACGTTGCAGGCTTCGTTCGTGACTGCCTGCGTCGTCCTGCATGTTTACGGGGCGGCACGGCCGCCGGCCGCCGCCCCCGCGGCCACCAGCTACACCACTCCTCCGCCCGGTGCACTGGGCCTGGTCCTCATCGCACCGGTTGCCACTGCAACGTTGTGATGTTTCCTGGTGCCAGACTACGGTGGTCTGCCGCTGCCGCGGGGCTTATTCGCCACTGGCGACGGTCGCCAGCACCCTCCGCGGCTCGGCTATGTGTATATCTGCCGTCGCGAGTGCCGGACAGCCGCCGCCGGCCCTATTCCACCGTGCCGCTTTTGCAGTCGTTGGTTGCCACTTGTGGCTCGTGTGGTATTCCGCTCCAGAAGGACGATCCCGGCCGGGCGGGCTACTACCGGCCGCCGGCGGTGGGCAGGAAGGTTGTCCGCCGCGAAAACGTGGTGGCGGCCGCCGCATATCGAGATCTCGACGACGCGGACTTGAAGCTCCTCATGAATGGTGAGGGGTCCGAAAGTGACGTGTCATTTTTTCGGGAAACCGGGCCCAGGCACAAACCGGCGGCGAGCCCGGACGCAGCCGCTGTCCAGTGTGTGCGGTGCCGCGAGGCCCAGTTTCGGTCCCAGTACAGCGTGGACGAGTTTCCCATCGAGCGACTCGATGACATCATGGGCTCGGTGCCGCCGGACGCCCGCGTGGTGTACGTGGTCAACGCCGCGGACTTCCCCATGTCGTTGGACCGGCGGGTGTTCCAGTACCGTCCTGCGGCCGAGATCCTCTTTGTCGTCACCAAATGCGACCTCTTGTTCCCCACGCTGAACCTCGCGAACCGGTACGGGCTCGCGTTTTTCCAGGACTACTTGCTGCGCAAACACGGGGCGGACGCGCGGAACGTGGTGGTCACCAGCGGCAAGACCGACTGGAACTTGGCGCGGCTCGTCAAGGACGGCCGTTTCCGCGACAACTCGTTCTTGATCGGCGCCGTCAACAGCGGCAAGTCCACCTTGCTCAAAGCCATGCTTTCGGTGGCCAACAAGGACGCCGCCACACGCCCGTTGAACGCCCGCGAGCGCACCCGCCTCGAGAAGCAACAGGACAGACTCATCAACGCCGGCGCCCCGACCCCGGCCACCATCCGCGCTCTTCGGCGCCAGCACCAACAGCGCAAAGACCGCACGGGGCCGGGCGCCTCGTACATGCCCGGCTACACCCGCGGCACCACCGCCTACCAGGTGAACGGCGCCACCTTGTACGACGTTCCTGGCTTCGGCGACCCCGCCCAGGCCGGCCACCACCCCACCTTGTTCTCGTATTTGCAGCCGCCCCACATGAAGCAGCTCTGCAAGGGCCGCCCCACCCACAAGCACGGCACCTACGATGCGCCCTTCGAAACCATCAAGGGTGGCCAGTGCTACACCGTCGGCGGCATCTTCTACTTGGTGCCGCCGCAACACACCATGGTGCAAGCCCGCAACTGCATCAACCACAAGGCGCATATCTTTTCCAACATCGACCGTGCCACCGCGCTGCTCGAAGCAGTGGCCGCCGACCACGACGGCGCCCACGCCGGCCTCCGCAACGTGTTCCTCATGCCCGGGTGGTCGGGCCGAAAACTCGCCAAGAAAGTCATTCCCCTGTTCTACGGCGCCGTGGACTTGGTGGTGGCCGGCGCCGGCCACGTCAGCTTGACGCCGACCGGTGCCCCCAGCCAGTCGGGCGAGCCCTGGACCGTGTGGGTCCCCGAGGGCGTCCGCGTCTGGGTGCGCCAGCCCATCACCCGCTACATCACACGAACGCTCGCCGGGCGCGATGCCAAGGGAAACCCGCTCCGCAAGGAACACTGGCGCCAGAAAAGCGTCACCCACGTCCAGCGGTACACCGACAAGACGCCCTTCTCCAGCGCCCTTGCCGCCAGCCCCGACACCACGCCGGCCACCGCCGACAACCGCTACCCCCACTGGCACGAGATGTGATCGGTATTGTCCTGTATATAGTCGATGCATGTAATTAATCTTGATCCGATGCGGCACAAGATCGAGTTTCGTCCTCGTCCGCCATCCTCGTCCGCCATCCTCGGTCTGCAGCCTGCAGCCGCTGACGCACCGTCGTTTCATTTCCCACAGCTAATTTCACCTCCAAGCACTGCGCTTGCCCAGAACAATAGCTGCCTGCACCATGGCTGCGCGGTCACGTGTGCATGACAGGCCCCGCAATCTGTTTCTGCAGCCCCGCGCTCCTGCGGCGCGCCGGCAGATTCGCGTATGTAAACACAAGGGATGGGATGGCGATCCTGGCTGGAGACATATAGACGCGTGTGGCTATTGTTTTTTGCTATTGTTTGACGAACAAACACTGGCTCTGCTTCTTCGTTGCTAACAGGTACCTGTGCTACAAAGACATTGGAGTCCATTCTCATCACCAGCCAAAGTGTTGTTTACTGCTGCGAGCCTGTTTTGCTTTTTCCCTCGGCCGACGCATTTCACGGTTGTTGATTGCTGAAGTATTTTCGGCCTTGATATTTGCAGCTTGATCCAGTGACTCCCCACTGACCTCTGCTCTGCGGCAGCAACGATACTCAACACCGTTAGCTCAGCTTTGCCATTCCAATTTTTTGATTTACTAAAATCCATCCGAGAGCTTTCAGCACCCAAGACAGTACACCAGGGTCTCCACACTCGTTACTCCATTTTCTGAACCAACCGCAAACATCCACTCGCTAAATATCCAACATGCTTCGCAGCCAGAGCATTTCCAACTTTTCAGACTCGAAGAAAAAAGGCTTCTTGAGCTCGCTCCGGTCGCGCAAGTCGTCCAACTCGAGCCTCAACTCGAGCCTCAACTCCAGCCTCAGCTCCAGCCTCAACTCCGCCTCCATCTCCGGCCCCACCTCCAAACCGCGGCCGCTCTCGCTGCTGGTGTCGTCCATCACCTTGAACAGGCACCAGGACAAGGAAAACATCCTCCCCAGCGACAAGCCCAAGTCGCCCACCGACAAGTCCCGCGGGCAAAGACCCATGTCAGTGGCTCTCGCCAACTCCACCACCAGAACCCTCAGAACAAGACTGAGCACCCCGAATCTCAAGCGCAGCTCTGTCTACCTCGGGGCAATTGCGGCGCCCGGTTCCCGTGAGTCTGTCGCCATCCTCCCAGACGCCGCCAGCGACAAATTGGACGAACAGCTGCTCGAAGACGGCCATTCTCCATACACGCCGGAGACGGCCGACGTCCCCGACGCCATTCCCGACGTTTCTACCATCTCCATGGACGATGAGGAACTCGACTTGAGCTTGCAGAAGCTCCACCGAACCACCAACTACTACGGAATGTCGGATTTCGTGCTGCTCATGCTCCATGACCAGATCGACCACAGTGCCCGCACGTCATATCTTCCTATTAACAACCGAAAATCCTTGGATATCGAACGCCAGGAACAGGACCAGATCCGCCGGGGGTTGCAGGAATCGCTCCTGAAAGAATGCAAGGAATGGCAGTCCAATTTGCAGCCGGTGGAAAACGCAATTTTCATCAGCATCAACAACGTCAACAGAAACCATTTTTTGGACCTGTTGGACGAGCTCGACTACGCCTCGGCGTTGAAGGAGGAGCCGTATACGGAGGAGTTGATAGTATAGATAATGAGTAATGACAGACTTAGCTGCAAGCAGAGAATACAACCAGATTGAAAAATTGGTCATGAGTAGTGCTTTACCACGCTTGTATAGCCCGAAGTTGCCACAACGATTCCTTCAGCTCGGCGACACCCAAATGTGCAAAAGAGTAAAATTACTATAGTATTACATCCCGCTAGGTTCCACGGTAGCTGCAGATAGAAGTCTGCAGCGCGCAATGGAAGCACCACGCATTGCGCTTTCCGTTGCAACCATGGCTGCAAATGATGCAGTCTCATGCAAGTTGGCTCCGCGCCACTATAAAAGGCCCCGCTCCCCTCGATTCCGATACGATCCATCTCCTATTATGTGTTTCTTTGTTTCACCTTCGCATTCAAATCACCCCGAGCTACCACATATACGGTTCGCTAAACACATTCCATCCCGTGCTAATCCACAGCTTTCATGCGCGGCACGTGACTTTCCATCACTACGAGATCAACTCCAACCTTCTTCTCCTATACCCTCTGCATGTTTCGCTTCGCTATCAAGCGCATGCGCTGCCGTCTGCCGCTGAGCTTACGTCCTTACCACACTGCTAACACCGCGAAAGCAGCCAATGGCATCTTCACGAAGGCTGCATTAACAGTTTCCACCGGCATCATCGCGGGCCTCGTTTACGACAAATATGTCGGTTCCAGACACAAGCTCCGCTCGTCATTGCCGCTCAGCGAGACAACCCCTCCGCAGTACTGCACCGACACCGAGCTTCAGCAGGCTGTGTCTTTGGTGGAAAAGGTGGTTGGTGAGAACTGGGTTCGCAGCACTCCAGTCGAGCTTGATAACCATGCCCAGAACGAGTTTACACCGCACTTGCCCCGCCCCGGGGACCGTCCGCGGTACGTGGTGTATCCTGCCAGTACCCAGGAAGTCTCGGAATGCATGAAGATTTTCCACGAGTTTGCAGTTCCTGTGGTACCGTTTGCAGGTGGTACCTCGCTCGAGGGACACATTTTCCTGACCCGTCAGGGAGTGGTTCTCGACGTGTCGCGGATGAACCAAGTGCTTGCTGTGAACGAGGATGACCTCGATGCAATTGTGCAGCCGGGCGTCAATTGGCAGGCGCTCAACGCTCAGCTCGCACCCACGGGTTTGATGATAGGTGCCGACTGTGGCCCCGACGGTCGCCTCGGCGGCATGATCGCAACAAACGCTTCGGGAATAAATGCGCTGTACTATGGCGCCATGGCGGCGAACGTGATTGCAGTCAAGGTGGTTTTGGCCGACGGTACCATCATCAAAACCCGTCAACGGCCCCGCAAAACCAGTGCCGGGTATAACCTCACCTCGTTGTTTGTCGGTAGTGAGGGCACGCTTGGAATAGTGACTGAAGCCACCGTGAAGCTCCATGTTAAACCCAAGTACGAGACGGTGGTGGTGGCACAATTCCCACAGATACGGGATACTACGGCTACAGTTTCTGCGCTTTTCCGTGCTGGAGTCCAGCCCACGGCCATTGAGTTGCTAGACCAGGATATGATGCATTGCATCAACTACTCGGGCTACTTTACCCGCGCCTGGCGCGAGGAGCCGACGCTCTTTTTCAAAGTGGGAGGGCTTTCGCAGCGCCATGTGGACGAGCAGGTGCATGTGGTTGAAGAGGTGGCCAGGCGTCATAACTGCCAGAGCTTTATTTTTGCAGCTGACGCCGAGGAGCAAGAGGAGCTCTTTGCAGCCCGCAAGAATGCCTTCTACGCAATTCTAAATTACGGCCGCAACGAAATCCACGAGGACGTACGGCTCTGGGTAACGGATATTGCGGTGCCCATCTCGCGGCTCTCGTCGGTTCTAGGCTCGGCACACGAGCTAATTCGCGAGCTGGGTCTAGAAAGCGTCATCTTGGGCCATGTCGGCGACGGCAACTTCCACGCTGACGTCTTCTACAAGCCGGATGAGAAGGAGAAGTGCACCCAGCTCATCCACAAGATGATGGAGATCGGCCTTGCCAACGAGGGTACCAGCAGTGGAGAGCACGGTATCGGGAATGGCAAAAGAGAGTACCTAGAGGTGGAATTAGGGGCTGAGGCTGTGGACACAATGAGACAGCTTAAGATTGCTTTGGACCCCAAGCGCATTCTCAATCCCGATAAGGTGTTCCGCATAGACCCCAGCGAGCCCTAGGCCGCCACGCGGTTGATAACTGGCTGTCTCACATGACCTGCAGCTCCCACCCCCGCAGCTATTGTTATCGCAGTAGTGTCGCAATCGCCTTATCGCAAAATTTGTCGATAGCGAATTTTCACGGAGCAGCACGACTCATTCCTACCGTTTATTTTTTGCACCCCACTGTTCCTTAATCCATCGAGATCATTAAGTTGCTACTCGGTATTTTGCTGACTAGCACATTTCCTCGCAAACTTTAGTCCCTCACCGCGCTCCGCTTCCTGAAACACGACGGAGGGGAAGGTACACGCTTCTGATACCGCTGAAACGGGCACTCACAGACCCGTCCCCACAACACCAGCATTGCCAGCTTTATAGACTCCCGGCGCCAGCTACTTGCCAAGTGCTTGCGCATACCGTCCATCCGAATTTTCCGGCCTTAAGCACCGAACTCCTATTCGTCATGGCCAGTCCCGTGGATTCGTTTACCAGACGAGCGCTTGCCGACGAACTCCAACCACGCAAGTCGCTTCTTTCTTCAAGTCTTGCCGGCGAAGTAGACCACACAGCCACGTCACAACCCCTCAATATCGACAGCGCCATGCTTACCGACGAGCATCCCGAGCCGGAGTTGCTCGCCCTGTCGGTGGGGAAGGAAATCGGCGGCAGGATCATTCCCTCGTCGTCCACCATTTCGCTTCTTTCGCTAAACCAAGACCAGGGCCCACAGAACCAGCCGGTTGTCGTCACTGCTCCACAGCCAAACCGGCTTCTGCCGCAGGTGGCGCAGAATGCCCAGATGCCGCCTCTCAAACCGGCCCCTATTTCCAGCCGCAACTCGGTCACCAGGTTAAACCAGCATAGATACCAGTCATACCGACTGCCTCCACCGCAGTCCAGCACCAACCTACACAGCCAGCTACAGTCACAGGCGCCGGCTGCTATCCCCATCCGTGGCGGCGTGCCAGACTCGCCGATGTTGGATCCTACATCCCTCGGCGGGCTGCCCTCGAGGTTCTGGCTCTCGTCACAGACTCCGCCCCGGTCGCTTAGTGGCACCTATAAGAACAGGGGCTACCAGTTGCAGATGCTGCAGATGCAGCCCACCCAGCCGGGACACGAACAGGCAGTCTATGTTGGAAAGGGCGGAGGCTCGTCGCCCATCTTGTATCCCGTTCAAACACCGTCCGAAGATCCGCCAATGACGCCGTTGTACTTGAATGGCGACGGCTACTTTGCCCAGGTTCGAATACCAGAGAGCGAGGTAGCGGAGGAAGAGGAAGAAGTGGACAAGGAGATGGAGGTGTCTTGAAACCTTGATTATTATGGTTCGACTGGAACTTTAAGTTACTACATGGATCTGCAAGGTGAACATGGACCTAAAGATCACGAATGGTGTCGAGGAGACAGAATTGAGATATCAAGCGTTAAAAGACCAATGTTAATAGCAAAAGATGCATGAACAGACGCATGAACAGACGCATGAATAGACGCATTCATATCAACACCGTGTAGACTCAGCACCTATTCACTTGGTCAAACTTTAGCCTGTAGTTGACTTTCATTTCTGGCCATTGACTTCTCGCTATCACTTTCACATTCACTCCCGCTATTTAACCTTGTCACTTTGGTGCGCCTCGCCTCCCAACTTTGATTTAAATGTCAAATTACGAGGGTAAGTGAAAACCACATTATATCCTACTTGAGCTAACCTAGATGACCATAATATACAACCTGGAACTGGTAGAACCAATGGCAGCAGCCATAGACGCCAGCACCAAACGCTAGCATCGGTTATTGACTCGTTTCTTACGTCCGACAGACTGTCGCAGCAAACAGAACGAGACACATTTACACAAGCGCTCGGAGTTTTGGGCTCAGAGGACGTCTCTGGACTCGCACAAGAGCTCTTTTCCCAATTGAACGAGAATCCTGACGAATTTTCACCACAGAAAGGAGTTTCACAAGACTTTCTTGACTCGCTCGAACGAGTGCCTGTGGCCAAGTTGGCAGACAAAGATGCCGAGTGTCCCATATGTACCAACAAGTTTGCAGAAGACGATTACCCGTTGGTGGTGCGTTTGCCGTGTCAGAAAGTTCAGTCCAAAGGGCATACTTTTGACCTTGAGTGTGTTGGACCATGGTTGAAGATGCACTCCACCTGTCCCCTTTGCCGGTTTGACGTGAGTGCAGCTTCGAAGAAGAGAAAGGAGGATTTGGAAGAGGAGCTCAAACGGGCACGGGAGGAAGAGTTCGAGGAAGAAGAAGAGGGCTGGGATGTGTATGGATGAGGACGTTGATAGGAAGTGAAGTGAGAGAAAGTGGGAGAAAGTGAAGTGGGAGAAAGTGAAGTGGGAGAAAGTGAAGTGGGAGAAAGTGAAGAAAAAGTGAAGAAAAAGTCAAGGAGAGAAAGACAGTGAATGAAAGACATGAAACCTCGACAACCGCTCACCCACCTCTACACTGCAGTCAACATCTTGATATGAGGCTCCCGAGCGCCGCTATGTACATTATTTAAAGTGCTCCTTGAACGTCTCCGACTTCAACAACTCCTCCACCTTGAGGGCAATGGGGTCCTCGGTGCCCGTGTAGGCACTTGGAAGCTGCAAATCAGCACTGGTGATGGCATCGAGCTCGCGGCTAAAGTCAACCGTCTCCCTGGTGTAGATGTGCACGTTGTAGTTGACGTCTGCCAACGCATGCTTGTTGATGAACGAGAGCCACAAGTCCACCACCTCGGGGTTGGCATCAAAGGCCTCGATTTTGCGGTTGAACGTGGTTCGCTTGAAGTTTTCCTTCGACTTGGCCTGGGCAAACGGCGACTTGATCACGGTGTAAAGCCGTTTTTCCGTCTTCAAAACCTTCACCTTGGAACACGGGATGCCCAAATAGAACCCGGCACGTGCGGCAAACTCGCCGGCCATGTCGAGATTGTCCTCGTTGTAGCCCCGGAACCGGATCTCCGCCACCTTGTGTCCGTGGGTCTGGGGCACCTGGATGGGTATGTACTGCAAGAGCTCGACGTTGAGAGGCACTGGGCGCTTTGTGGTGGGGTCTACCTTGTCCTCCGACACGTATAAGGGTTTGTATTCGAACGGGGTGGCCGAAAGCGCCTTCTGGAATTCGGCGTGCTGGGCGTTTTTGCCGCTGGTGGCAGCCAAAAACTGCTCGGGCGACATCTTGGGCTGCTTGAAAGTGCGACTGGCGTGTCCGAACGCCCGCGCGGATATCCTGAACATTGTGGCCGGTGCTCGCTGTGGTTTCGGTGGTCCAGTTGGCGCATTTTTTTCGCACAAATTATCAACACACCCGCACACCGGCCCTATACCGCACCCCGATGGCCCCGTTCCTTTGCTGATTTTTTGCAGTTATGGGCAAATCCAGCAAGGACAAACGAGATCTCTACTATCGGCGTGCCAAGGAGGAGGGCTGGCGTGCGAGATCCGCTTTCAAGTTGCTCCAGTTGGACGAGCAATTCGATCTCTTCTCCGGCGTGAACAGAGTGGTCGATTTGTGTGCGGCTCCCGGCTCGTGGTCGCAGGTGTTATCGAGACAGATATACCGGAATCTGACGCAGGAAGACGCCAGGATTGTGGCCGTGGACCTTCAGCCCATGACGCCCATCGACGGCGTCACAACCTTGCAGGCAGACATCACCCATCCCAAGACGCTTCAGAAAATCTTGGACATATTTGGCGGCGAACCAGCAGACTTTGTGTGCAGCGACGGAGCACCGGACGTGACTGGCTTGCACGATTTGGACGAGTACATCCAGGCGCAGCTTGTGTTGTGTGCGCTTCAGCTCACCACCTGTGTGCTCAAGCAGGGCGGAACATTTGTCGCCAAGATTTTCCGGGGCCGAGATATCGATTTGCTCTACAGCCAGCTCGGCCTCTTGTTCGAGCGCGTGGTGTGTGCCAAGCCTCGTGCGCTGAGAGGAACGTCGTTGGAAGCCTTTATCGTCTGTCTAGGCTACCGCCCACGCCCCGGATGGACTCCCAACATTGCATTGAGCACAGAAGAGTTCTTTGAGGACGCAGGCATGCGGCCCGGCAACCTCGAGCACTTCGAGATGCCCGAGGAAGAACGCGCCGTGGCCGAATTTGTGGCTTGTGGTGACTTGAACAGCATAGACTCCGATGCCACATACGTCGAAGGCATAAAGTTGGGCCTTGACCCAGTGCAGCTGCCCACGGCACCACCCTACAAGAGAGCATTGGAGATGAAACGAGGCAAGAAGAACGTGTAAAATATACTGCCGTATAGAATGTATAGGTCAGAACAAAAGAACAGAAAAAGAACAGACAAAAGAACAGATGATCAGATGTAATATAACAAGACTGCTTCCCAGTTTCTAGACGTTTCTGTGGATTACTGTACATTAGTCTACTTGGTGTCGTTGTCGGGCTTCAAGGTTGGGAACAACAACACCTCTCTGATGGTGTTGGAGTCGGTCAAGAACATGGCCAAACGGTCAATACCACATCCCCATCCAGCTGTAGGAGGCAAACCGTACTCCAACGCATTACAGAAGGTCTCGTCCACCAACTGGGCCTCGTCGTCACCCTGGGCCTTCTGCTTGGCCTGCTCCTCGAATCTTTGACGCTGGTCAAATGGATCGTTCAACTCGGTGTAGGCGTTACAGATCTCCTTGGTGGCGACAAACACCTCGAAACGCTCACACAATCCAGGAATCTTTCTGTCCTTCTTGGCCAACGGCGACATCATCTGCGGGTGGCCGAAGATGAAGGTGGGGTTGATGCAGGAGTCCTCCAAGTCGCCAACCAACTTGTCGAGCATACGGGCGTTGGTCAAAGGAGGAGTGCAGTCCAACTTGTTGTCGATCAAGATCTGCTTCAAGAACTTGCCGGTCTCCTCGGTGTGCAATTCGTCTCCTGGGGGGAACGTGACGTTGTACACCTTCTCCAACTCCTCTATCATGTTAATACGCTTCCATGGTCTGGAGAAGTCCAACGTCAACGCCTTGCCGTCGGCACCTTCGGGGTGGTATGTGAGCTTGTAGTCGCCGGTGATCTTCTTGACCATCTCCGAGAACAACACCTCGGTCATGTCCATCAAGTCGTAGACGTCGGCGTAGGCCTGGTAGAACTCACAGGTGGTGAACTCGGGGTTGTGGGTCATGTCGATGCCCTCGTTACGGAACTGGCGCCCGATCTCGTACACTCTGTCCATGCCGCCGACAACCAACTCCTTCAAGAACAACTCGGGAGCCACTCTCATGAACATGTCCATGTTCAAGTCGTTGTGGTGGGTGATGAACGGCTTGGCCGTGGCTCCGCCGGCAATCACGTTCATCATCGGCGTCTCCACCTCGATGAAATCACGCGAGTCCAAAAAGTCCCGGATGAAACCAATGATCTTGGAACGCACCTTGAACCGGTCGCGCACAGAGTCGTTCATGATGAGATCCAAGTATCTCTTTCTGTACCGCGCCTCCTGGTCCTTGAATCCAAAGTGCTCCGTGGGCAACATGTGCAAACATGGAGTCAACAACTGCACGCTGGTTGCGAAAACGGAAAGCTCGCCCTCGCCGCCCTTGGCAGGGTTGGTGCGGCCGGGGTAGCCAGTGACACCAATGACGTCTCCTCGGCGGAGGTACTCGTGCATCTTGACGTAGTCGTCGAACAGCGCCACGTCCTGGGCCTGGGCCATCACCTGCACCTGCACACCGTCGCCCTTCAAAACGTAGAACTTGAGTTTGGAACCGGCTTCTCTCTTGCCCATGATTCTTCCACTGACCTTGATCTCCACCTCCGGCTGGGTCTCGCCCTTCTTCAAGTGGCTGTACTTGTCCACAAACTCCGGCAAACGAACACCCACTTCAAACTTGTGCGGGTAGGGGTTGAACGCACCGGCGTCCTTCTCGTTGGCAGTGCGCAACTCGTCGATCTGGCGGGATCTGATCTCAAAGTACTGGTTGGGAGTCAAATCGGCCATGTTGTCCTTGTTCTTGGCCACCTTGGGAGCGCTGGCAGCAGCCTTGGCAGCCTTAGCCGCCTTCTTGGCTTCAAGGTCTCTCACCTTTTGTCTCCGCTTCAATTCGGTCTTGGAGACCTGTTCGCCGGTAGCCTCATCGAGGTAGGTCTTCTGCAAAGTTTCTGCCACCTGGTTCACGTCAGCCATGATAAATTTTTTTGTGCAGCGAAACGAAGGAAAAATGAGAACAAAACGACGACTCATCCTCCCCTGCGCTTCTGCTGACGTCAGTGCTGACGTCAGCAGCAGGAGCAGCGAAAATTCGCGGACACCGGCTGGAGCTGAGTTTTCAGCATGTCCATCAAGCAAACGTACGTAGCCGATCCATCGGATTTGTGGGCCAGAACCGTCGCTAACCGCAGCAAGTACCAGGCGCCCACCGCCACCACCATCCATATTGAGTCCAGTGCGCTTTTGACGCTTTTGAGACACACCTCCGAAAACTACCCTTCGCTCTACTCGGGAACCCTTCTTGGATTCGAGTCTGACGAGGGCAAAATCGACATCACGCATGCGTACCCCTACCCCTACCCCGACCAGTACGAGGGCGGCTCGTTGAGATCGAGAAACGGCGGCAAATACCAGCAGGACATCTTGGAGCTGTTGAAGAAGTTGGGCTACGGCATCGAGTTCCAGGGCTGGTTCCAGTCCACCACGTCGGGCAACTTTGTCACCAACCAGCTAGTGGACACGCTTGTGCAGCAGCAGTTGGCCAACCCCAACACCTTCATCTTGATCCACAACATGGCCTCGGTGGGCAAGGAGGTGGACGTCAAGGGCTACCGTTTGACCGAGAACTTTGTCACCACCTACTTGGACGGCAAGTGGAAGAGCAAGGATTTGGAGGCCCACAAGTTGTCGTACTTCAACATCTTTGAGGAGGTGACGCTCCAGATCGACAACCAGCACTTGGTGTCCACGTACATTGCTGGCTTGCCCACCACTGCTGCCAGCGAGACCGAGTACGACGTGTTGAAGTTGACGTCCAACCAGAACGTGACGGCGCAGCTTCTCGAGTCGCTCTACGGCCAGATCGACTCCTACAACTACGACCAGAACAACTTCAACTACTACCAGAGACACCTCCAGAAAGAGCACGCCAAGATCTCGCAGTGGAAGCTGCAGCGCAAGTTGGAGAACATCGAGCGGTCGCGTGCGGGCGAGAAGGAGCTCGACCCCAACGAGTGGAAGACGTTGTTCAAGTTGCCGGTGGAGCCCTCGCGCTACAACAACTTGTTGCACTCGCATGCCATCGACGTGTTGGCGGACGACATCTTGAAGAAGTGCGACGAGGAGTTGACCAAGAGCTCAGCCATCGAGCGCAAGTTGGTGGGCGATGTAAACTAGGCGCAGCACAAGTAGCCAAGGAAGAAGTTTTCAGACATGAGGAAAAAAGTTTCGCAGACAAGAAGAAAGAAGTTTGGAATTCTTGGGCGCGAGTAATACCACCCCACACGAGCCACTGCTGGTGTGCTCCCCATTGAGCCATATCTACACCATCTACATAGAATACGACACTACCAGATCTTATCGCAGCCAATGTCCGGCAGGTGATTGTCAGCCTGCACCGGTGCACCACTATTGCAGCTACGAAACGGCTGACTTTCCCTGGCTAACTTTATTTATAGAGATGGCAAAGCCCAAAGTACGTACTGCCGCCACTTTTTTTGGTGGTTTTGCTTGCGGCGCTGCACGCGCTGGTGTCCACACATTGTACTAACCTCCAGTACATTCTCCTAGTCCGTCACGGCGAGTCGGAGGGCAACTGTGATAAGTCAGTAAACCGGTTTGTGGCCAACCACAAGGTTGTGCTCACTGCAACCGGCCACAAACAGGCTACCAACGCCGGAAGTGTGCTCCGGTCCTTCTTAGAGCACGAGCACTTCCTGAAATGCAACGAATCTTCCACGCTGCTGCGCAACTGCAAGTCCATTCTGTTCTACACCCTGCCGTATTCCCGCGCCCGACAGACATGCACAGACATCGTCAACGAGATCAAGGACTTGCCCGACGTGGAGTACTCCGTCAACGAGGAGCCCCGCATGCGCGAGCAGGATTTTGGCAACTTCCAGTCCACGCCAGACGAGATGGAAAAGGTGTGGGAAGAACGGGCGCACTACGGGCATTTTTTCTTCCGGATCCCCCACGGCGAGCTGGCGGCGGACGTGTACGACCGCGTGGCCAGCTTCAACGAGTCGCTTTTCCGGCAGTTTCGCCAGAACGACTTCCCCAACATCCTTGTGCTCGTGACCCACGGCATCTGGGCCCGGGTGTTTTTGATGAAGTGGTTCCGCTGGACCTACGAGGAGTTCGAGTCGCTCCGCAACATCCCGCACTGCCAGTACATCATCATGAAACAGGACGAAACCACCGGCAAATTCGACCTCAAGACACCGCTCAAGACATGGGACGATCTCCCCGACGAGGACATGGACGACGCCGAGGTCACCAAGGAGATCGGCGACGAGGTGCTCTTCAACTCCAATAACAAGTTGGCCAACCCCAACGACCTCGACATCGACAGCATCATCAAGGCGCAAACCGCAGCCATTCGCGAGGCCCGCCGCAAAGACCAGCATATATTCAACCAGTACAAAAACCTCATGCACGGGCATGCGGCGCTGCGCTTCAAGCTCGAGAACCAGAGCGCGGCCAACAGCGTCGACAACTTGGCCAAGGACGCATGAGCCGGGCGCGAGCCCGAAAATAGCCCATGTGCAGCCACCGCTCGGTATATGTGGTGCACGGGTGCACAAATCGTCAGGTGTTGCGTCCTGCACCCCAGTCGGCCACCCCAGTCGGCCGTGGTCTTCGTCCGGGACTCGTCCGGGCACATCCGTCCACCCGGCACCATATAAAGCGCACCACCTTGCTCCTTTCAACTTCACCCTCAATACTCAACTATCATGTCTCGTCAATTTTTCGTTGGTGGAAACTTCAAAATGAACGGTACCAAGGAGTCCGTGACCAAGATCGTGGACAACTTGAACAAGTCCGACCTCCCAGCTAACGTGGAGGTGGTGATTGCTCCTCCCGCTCCATACCTTGCATTGGCCGTGGCTGAAAACAAGCAATCCACCGTGGAGGTGAGTTCCCAGAACGTGTTCGACAAGGCCTCCGGCGCCTACACCGGAGAAATCTCCCCAGAACAGGTCAAGGACTCTGGTGCCAAGTGGACCTTGACCGGCCACTCTGAGAGAAGAACCATCATCAAGGAGACCGATGACTTCATCGCCGCCAAGACCAAGTTTGCCTTGGAGCAGGGCTTGAAGGTGATCTTGTGTATTGGTGAGACCTTGGAAGAGAGAAAGGCCGACATCACCTTGGAGGTGTGTGCCAGACAATTGGACGCTGTGTCCAAGATTGTCAGCGACTGGTCCAACGTAGTCGTGGCCTACGAGCCCGTGTGGGCCATCGGTACCGGTTTGGCTGCCACCCCACAAGATGCCCAGGACACCCACAAGGCCATCAGAGCACACTTGGAGAAGACCATTGGTGCTGACCAGGCCAAGGCTGTGAGAATCTTGTACGGAGGCTCTGTCAACGGAAAGAACGCCCCTGAGTTCAAGGACAAGGCTGATGTCGATGGATTTTTGGTTGGTGGTGCTTCCTTGAAGCCCGAGTTTGTGGACATCATCAGGTCGAGATTGTAGATAGAGTAGCAATCGGATCGAGTCGAGCGATGATCTACTGTAATGCCACTCCAATGGGATACTGTTTGCAAGTAGTCAATTCAATTCTGTTGCTTTTCAGCTTCAGCTTCAGCCAGAGCCAGGTTCACTCCGATGGCTCTGATAATGTTGCGGTCGAGAATTTGCCAAGAATCCCAGCGGCGTGCTTTTTGGATGGTCTCGACGATTCTGTGGATGTGTTCTGCCTTGTAGGTGGCTAGATCAAAGCGGTCAATACTGACGTCGCTTTCCACCAATATATGCTCATCGCGAAGAACCTCGAGTAACGCTTGCAATTGAGTAGCCTTCTCTCCGTTTATCCACTGGGAAAACGAGAAGAATAGCTGCTGCGCCAGCTTGTCTGTCTTCCGGATCCACATCTGGGCCTGGTCTGTAGACCCCGTGTAAGAATGAAGTATAATAGTAGGCCCGTGAAATTTCTCCAATGCGGAATAAAGACGGCCATGAGCTTTCACGCAATGGACAGATATGGGAGCTTCAAGCTCTTCAGCGAGCACGAGCTGGCACTGCATGATCTGCTCCTGGTGGTCCATAGTGACTTTGCAAGGAGAAAGCCGTGGAACGCCATCTGGTACTTTTTGCAGACTTCCGTAGTAGCCAGAAGAAGGCACGCGGAACAATTTGTCGAGACCAATTTCTCCGATTCCAAAACGGCCGTGAGGTGGCCGACACCTTTGCATCGTCTCTCTGGTCTGTCCCAAGTACTCTTGCATGTCAATTGGGTCCGGAAGTAGTTCCATCATCTCCTTCGATGGAGGTGGATCGAGAACCCGAAGGTAATGGTTTTCCTTCCAAGTTGCAGTATCATCGCCGTTTTTCTTGCTGAAGGTGAATAGATGCGAGTACCATGGATGTACGCCCCAGTACGGCATTAGTTTGCTCTGGGCCGACCCAAGCCGGTGGAACATCGTTTCGAGCAAACGCCTGTCTCGGTCATATGTGGTCATTATGCTGAAAAATCCATCTCTGAGTTGCGGCTCCCGCGCAATTGCGTCCGCGGTTTCATCTGCATCTTTTTCTGTGCATTTTACGTCGATGTGGCAGTGGCTATCAGCAACGGCCCGGAACATCCGCTTCGTCTGGGGAAGTCTGGTGCACCCGGTGTCGGGTGTCGGGTGCCGGGTGCCGGTGCTGGGTGTGTGGCTGTGGTTTGCATTCCACCACCGTGGAATGTTCGCTGCTGAACCACCCGAAAATAGCACTAGATGTAGCGGAGCAGCCGTTCCATTTGTTTTTCTCGGGAGTCTCTGACACCAGACCGCAGCCGTGAAAACTAAAAAAACGCCCTACACCATAGCTGAAATCAAACATGCTTTCTTCAGTAGCGGGACTCCGTGCCCAACAACCCCGCTAGCCTCTAGTCCGTCCACCACCCCAACATCTCTGTTGCTCCCCCAATCGCTGCCTGCGCCTTGTAGAAGGGAATCGGACCAGCTCAATTTCTGTCACGTGACAAGCAACCTACTAAACTCACAGATGAGAAGTTGCAATCATCATGACTATTATCATAGGATCACTGTAAGTGTTGTTTCGCGGGCTGGGACAAGCCCAGCAATCATACACGGTATCGGTGGCCACGGCAGTTACTAACCCAGTTTTCTTCCGCAAACAGTCCAGTTCGAGGTGGCTGATCTGGCGGCGTACGAAATAGAAGTTTCCGACAAGGGATCTACAGCTCTCCTGGCGCAAAAAGAAGCTCGCGACGCACGTAAACGAAGCATTGTTGAACAGGAGAATGCACAGACACATGACCGAGAAGATTCTGACGATAAACAGTCGGCATCCATCCTCCCATCTTTGGCCAAGGCTCCAGAGTTTGGCTCCCACGGCAGCAATCCGAGTATTGGAGGAGAGCACGAGCAGGGGAAGAAGTCTGCTGAACTGTTTTTCTACGAGAAACGCTTGAAACGTGGTTCTACAAGTGATATTCGTGGTGGCCAGCATGCCCAGAACAACCCACTAGTTGGAAATCTCCAGAGATCGGCGCCCCAGAGCCAGTCTCCGACTCCCCAGTACATCCAGCCACGAGCCCGTCCCGCTTGCCCACAGCCGCAAAAGCTGCTTGTGGATGGCAAGAAGCAGGTGGACGACATTGGCTTGCCTTCTCTCAAGGTCAACCGCTCGTCAAACAACCTTGCAAGTTTGGCGGGCTCGACCCTGAGCTCGTTCACCAATTTGACGGCTCTCGACTCGCTGAGCAATTCCAGCACCACGGCAAGACGTGCGTTGAACCGTCCTACACCATTCACCTTGCATAGCAACAACAGTGCCAGCTCTATCCATGATGAAACTGAGCAGAAAGGCGTCCATGACTCTACCGACGACTGGTCCAATGACTACAATGACATGAACAATGCCCGGTCAACCTCCAAATTGGCTCCCTACGGTGGTTTCTCCAAGCCATCTCTCGAGGGCGGCATTCTTTCTCAAACCAACATCTTTGAAACGGCTCCCTGGAGTGTCGTCAACTACAGAAAGGGCAACGGATCATTGACCAAGGCAGTCAACCAGGCTGTCCATGATGGAAAGATCCACAACTGCAAAATGGTTGGCACCATCGCCATGCCTAGCGACGCTGTCCCCAAGCACGTTATAGACGATATTTCCAAAACACTTCATGACGACTACGACAGCGAAGCTGTGTTTCCTACTGATGACATCTTCCAGGGCCACTACAAGTCTTTCTGCAAACAGATCTTGTGGCCCACCCTCCACTACCAGATCCCTGACGATCCCAAGTCCAAGGCCTTTGAAGAGCACTCGTGGGAACATTATAGGGCTTTGAACCAGCTTGTGGCGGACAAGTTGGTGGAAACATACAAGAAGGAAAATGGTGACAAGGACCCCAACGATCCTGAAAATGTTATTTGGATCCATGACTACCACCTCTTGCTTGCGCCAAAAATGGTTCGAGAACAGCTTCCCGATGCCAAGATTGGGTTCTTCCTCCATGTGTCATTCCCGCTGTCAGAAGTGTTCCGTTGCTTTGCCCAGCGCAAAAGTCTTTTGGAAGGTATGCTTGGAGCAAACTGTATTTCATTTCAAACAGAAGAATACGTCAGACACTTCTTGCAAACGTGTTCTCGCTTATTGTTAGCGGACACCAATGAACTTGGTCTAACCTACGACAAGAATTTTATCATGACAAACACCATCCCTATAGGTATCGATGCCGATAGCTTTGGACCCGTCACTCAAACGGAAGACGTAAATGCCTGGCGCCAGATGATCCGAGAGAGATGGGGCGATCAAAAGCTCATTGTTAGCAGAGACAAGCTTGATAAGCTTCGTGGAATTAAGCAAAAGCTCCTTTCGTACGAAAGGTTTCTCAAGTCCAATCCCGGGTACATTGATAACACTGTCTTGATTCAAATCTGTATCGGCACGTCCCATGACCCGGAATACGAAAGCGAAATCTTGGGTATTGTTTCCCGCATCAACTCGCTTGCTGAAAACATTTCGGTGAGTCAGCCGGTTGTTTTTCTTCAACAAGATATCGAGTTTGACCAGTACGTTGCGTTGCAGTGTGAGGCGGATGTATTCGTTGTGTCGTCGATGCGTGAAGGATTGAATTTGACCTGTCACGAATTTGTGATTGCTACAAGCGAGAAGAATTCACCTTTGATAATTTCTGAGTTCGCCGGTTCTTCGCAGATTTTGGATTGCAACGGCGAGGGCGCCCTCTTAATTAATCCGTGGAGCATGACAGCATTTGCTGACACTTTTAAGCAACTGTTGACTATGTCCCAGGACGAGAAAAAGCGTCGCTGGAAGAACATGCATAAAGTCGTGCTTACTCACGACTCCGATACCTGGATAGTGTCTTGCTTGAGGGAAATCAACCAAGCCTGGGCTCGTGAAGAGGCAAGACACAACAGTAAGATGATTCAGTTCACAGAAGATGTTTTCCAAAAGTTCTATAAGACCAATTCTGGAGATCGTCTCTTTTTCTTGAACTTGGAAACGGCCACTGTGATAGGTGGCCAAGACCCAAAGAGAGTAGTGGCAGCTATGAAGTCTGTTACTCATGCTGCAGCGGTCGCTGGCAAATCTGCGTCCTTTTCTGAGCCATCGACCATATCCAAGCTCTTGGAGGGTTTGTTGAGCAATAGAAGAAACCAGGTATATCTTGTTAGCGTGCTTCGTCGTCTGGATTTGGATAGGTTTTACGGAGGGATCCCTCGATTGGGTCTTGTGGCAGAGAACGGAGGCTACATCAAGGTAGTTGATTCGCAGGAGTGGTTTACAATTGCCGATGAAGATGAGGTTAAATCGTGGATGCCCCAAGTTCGACTGTTGATCGAGTCCAAGGTGGAGCGCTTGCCTGGTTCCTTCATGGAGGTGGAAGATTGTACCGTGAGCTTCCGTCCCGGAAAAGCATTTATTCATGACCGAGAACGGGCAGTTGATATGATGGGTGATTGCATTCAGCACATCAACGATTTGTTCCTGGAGCTGGACGGGATCCACGCCACCATCTGCAAGAATGTGGTGGTTGTACAGCAAAACTTGCTTTCATTGCGGGCACTCCAGTGCTTGATCCAGTATCACAATCAGCCACCGAATGTTGTTACGCCGTCCGAGGTCATCAACGACTTCAAAGCTAAGTTGACCTTATCGCCTGGTGTTTTGTCTCCGGTTCACAGTCCACGGTTTGTTCAGCAGTCGGCTGAATCGAAGGGGCTCACTTCTTTGTTCTTGATTGGCGGTACAACCCAGATTGACGAGCCCTGTTTCGAGTATGCCAATTCGTTGGTAGACGAGGGCTACGAAGTGCAGACGGTTACGTCGTTTGGAGCGGAGGCCAACTTGAAGTCGTCGGCCCGGTATTGCGTGGGAGGTAAGAACGAGGTATTGGTGACATTGGCAAAAGTCGGGAAAGATTTATAGAATATAGTACATAAAAGCGAGACTTATTAGTGCCCACGACAGGCGTGTATGATCAGAATTGCTTGTCTTTGTAGCTGGCCGCCACGATCTTGTTGAGGTCATCCAAGCCCAGGAGAAAGGCCGCCTTCTCTCCGTCGTCGAACGGCTTGATCTTTGTCCAGTACTGGGTGAAAAATTCGTCTTCTGTTATCACGTTTGTGTCACGCGGGCGGTTGACGAGCCAGAGGCTCTCCTTGGACCGTTTGTGCGACTCTCTGTCGTCTTCCATCCTCATTAGTATTTGTTTTTTCGTAAGCAATTGGTTGTCCTTGGTCTGGGGTCCACGCACCCCGAACATCACCTCGTCGTTCTCGTTCTCGGTAGATGGCTGTTTATGCTTGAGTAGACGAAGACGCTCGTAGTGGCTCTGTCTCCTTTTCGTCACGAGCAAGCCCCATGCCTTGATCACGGGGTCGCCAGCAGACTCGTCCACGTTGAAGTTGTCGTCGCTGAACGGGATATCCTGGTCGATGTTGCGCATGTCTTCTTCGGTCAAGAGGTCTTGACCAGACATGTACTGGGCCTCGTAGTCCTCGTACACCAACTTGAGTGTTTTCAGGATGTTCCGCAAGCTGTTAAACACAGCGTAAAGGTTCAGGTTGTTGGCGCCGGGAAGAACCTTGATTAGTATGGTGGGAACGGCGTTTTTGAGACTGTGGACATAGGGGTAGTTGTAGTTGGACTTGGGCAGCTGTGAGTAGAAGTAGGACTCGTGCAATAGCACGTCCACTAGCTGGAACACGGAGCATTTGCAGTTCAAGTCCACATCGTTGGCATCGATCACGTCCAATATGGCACGAAACAAGTAGTCTTCCGAGTCGCTGTTCTTGAGGGCAAAGTGTGCAGCACGCGTGAGGCTGGATGTCGACAGCGTGAGCGTCCGTAACGCCTGCAAAAACTGGGTCGTAGCTTCAAACGAGTCCATGAAGAAGAACCGCTGGCGGCCACTCTGCAGGAAGAGCCATTGCTCGCACCTGTTCGCGGCGGCGCGCCCGCCTGCAGGAGGGGGTGCGTCTGTTTGTGCCTCTGCAGGAAAAGACTCACGCACTGAACAGATAAAATTTTCAAGCCAACAACTAGACCACCATGGGAAAGACTGGAAAAGGCAAAGGAGGCAAGAACAGAAGAAGAGGAAAGAACTTCAACGGCGGCCAGAAGCGTGAGTTGATCTTGAGAGAAGACGGCCAGGAATATGCACAGATCACCAAGATGCTTGGTAACGGCCGCATCGAGGTGAGTTGTTTTGACGGCATAAAACGAATGGGACACATCCGAGGCAAGTTGAGAAAGCGTGTGTGGATGGGCCAGGGTGATATTATCCTCGTTTCCTTGAGAGACTTCCAGGACGACCAGTGTGATGTGGTTCACAAGTATAACTCAGACGAGGCTCGTACGTTGAAGACCATGGGTGAGTTGCCAGAGAACGCGAAGATTAACGAAACCGACACATTCGGCGCAGACGAAGACGACGACGTGAACTTCGAGTTTGGCGCAGAGGACAGCGACGAGGACGACGACGACGACGAGTTGGACATAGACGACATTTAATACAGGTTGGTTGAACTGAGCAACTGTAGCGATAAGCCAGGGTGAGTGCTATGAATTGTGAGAATTGTGACAAATTGTGACAAATTGTGACAAAATGTGACAATTGAGCCAGCGATAGATGTAGAGGTAGAGAAGGGTATATCGCCTGTGTAATCTACGGCAAATTATTCTTCGCCAGTATATTCTTTCTTGTCAGCTATGCGACCGAGCAACATTGCAGTCGCTGCACTACTTCCAGTCGATTCACGTTTTAGTGTACATTCTCTACCACTGTCTATCTCCGGTGACTCACGTCCTCGTCGCTGCCGATTTCGAAACTGTCAAACCGACGCAACCCCACGGTTTCTTCGTCGTAGTCGCGGCTCTGTTGCATCGACCGTCTCATCGACGAAAAGCCACCTACGCCGTTGTCCAACGGTGCCATGTCCTTGGACGAGTGGAGACCAAAGATCTCTCTGGTTCTGCCCTCGTTGTCCTTGCGTGATATGTTGAGAAGGTAGACTCCCGAAAAGATGATGAGGAATCCAATGAGCAACGAGATGATGTTGATGGCCGATGCAGTGTTGAAGCCACGGAAAAGGATAAACGAGGCAAGAAGCGTGAACGTGGTGAACGTTACGTAGTATAGCGGGTTGACTATCGAGGTGTCAAACTGGTCCAATGCCTTGTTGAAGTAGTTCATTTGGGTGACTATGCACACCACCACCACGATGATGAAGAGGTAGGTGGAGACATGTGTGAACTGGTTGTTTCCCAGCAACGTGAGCTTGAGGGCGATTCCGAACGCCTTGATCGACATCACCGAGATCGATCCCACCGACGAGCAGATGGAGATGTAAATCATGGGGTTGGTGTTGCCGTACTTGGGGACTATCTTGTAAATGACAAAGAGCGAGTATACTGTCACGAGAAAGCAGTAGAAGAGGAACCCAGGACGCGTGGCGTAGCCCAAGATCTCGTCCACCGTCTGGATCTCCTTGTCGGGCGGAGCGTGCAACACAATGATCACGGATCCCATCAAGCAAATCGCACATCCCATTTTGCCCAATGTTCCCAACTCCTCCTTGAGGAATATGGCGGCAAGCACCGCTCCGATAATCACCGAAAGTGCCCCCAACGGTGTCACCAAGATCGCTGGTGCAAACGTGTACGCGGCAAAGTTGGCAATTTCACCAACAGCCATGGTGATCATACCAGCCCACCAGATGGGATTCTGTAAGTATTCGTGGCCCTCGACCTGGTCCGAACCATTACGGGCACTTGCGTCCATGAGTCCCTTTTTTGTGATGATAAAAGACGTGCCAATAGCCAAGGACGATGACATGGCCAAAGCCAAACCGATGTATTTATCGTCCACCATCTGCATTCTTTGTGCTGTCTGTATTCACGGTGTGTCTGTGGAAGAAGAAGGAGCCAGAAGAAGGATATACAACGAAGACGCCAAAGAAGCTGGTGTGCTAGTAAACACTTGTCTAGGTTTGTTCGCGCCAAATCGCGGTTTTGTATACGAACACCTGTGGCATCAGGACGCAGTAGGCGAGGATTAGCGAATGGGGAAGAAGGTGCAGGGAAGAAACCGCAGGGAAGAAAGTAGGATCGTAGTATTAGGTGAGAATGAACAATGCATCGTAGTAATAGACTGGTGACCACCCGGTAGCCATTGGACAACCTATGCTGAAGAAAATGTGTTTGTCTTGATTGTTCTATACTTTCCATTTCGACCACAACATCTCTCCTAACCCCTCCAAACTCGACATCCCGTTTTAATCTTCTTTTATACTTTGTTTTTTTCACTCTTCTGCTTTTTTCCCTCTTTATTCCAGATTACATGTACATCCGTGTTAGAGGGGGCTCTACTCCACGCGGCTGTGTAGACTGCGGATGGTTTGCAGCCACTAACCCTAGCGAGAAGGAAATAGGGGCACACCACAAGAATAAACTATCTTCGCTCAGGTCGTACTGTATCTTCTCCTGCGTTTTTCTCCCACCTCTATCGGGGTTCTTACCACTCCTAAACGTCAGTGTAATCTTAAACCCGCATCTTGCATATCGGGTGCAAAGTGCGCCATGCTGCTGCATTTTCTTTTTGTGCCAGTAAATGCCACGCGTGTATCCTCTCCATAGCCCAACTATGAAAGACATGCTTAGTTCTGCTCCTGAGCTCCAATGGGTATTTGATCTTTGCCGTTGGTTGTACCATCGTATGCAATTCTGTGGAAGCTATGTCAACCGTTCGATTAGGCTGCAAAAGATGCCCGATCTTAAAGGGTGTTCCGAGGCATTCTTGACTCGAGGTTTCGTAGTAACTAATTTATTGGTTGTATTCTTTTCCATTATGAGTCTTATCGGCCTGGATCTCAGTTCGTTGGCAGTCATGCTATATGTGGTTACAAATACAGTCGTTCACCTCAGGTTCTGTTTCTCCAACCAAAAGGTGTTTCCCGATGAAACTCCACAGCACTGTATTCTATACCCTACGTCCACCAGTCCATATCTCTGTATCATAAAGAGCTTGATTTTAAGTCAGATGAGATTGTTGCCTCGTTTTACCTTTCCCATGATGCTCCATTCTTTGCTTGATTTGAGCCATTACTTGATCAACCACTTTAGTCCAGGTGCACAGCTCTGTATAGTGGTCCGTCCACTCTACGACTACCTTCGTGGTCCAGTTAAAATTGTCGAGACATACGCCGATATTTACATTGGACTCACGCTTCCAACAAGAACTTCTAACCTGTTAACCGTCATATACTTCATGGTCTTGGCTTTGAAACTTGAGCATTCCCCACCAAGCAAATTGGCCGTCTGGTACCTAGTCCTTGCAGTTGATAGAATTCTCATACAATTCCCATTAGGCTTCTATCAAGGTTGGACCAGTATCAAGATATACTTTGCAATCTGGCTTGGCCAACCGATTATAACCCCACCAGTGCCGGTACCCAAATCCAGGCAAAAAAAGAAAAGGGCACAGTCGCCAGAACCAAGTCCACGGCTAGCGTCCTTTGCCTTGGATACCATCAAAGTTATCAACGATCTCAAATGACTATTAAAAGCTGGACTTGAGTTCAACCAACCTTTCCCATCCTTCGCTATCCTCCCACATCACCTTTCCCTTTGACATCAACGACCTGACGGTGGTCTTGCTCTTGTATTTCCAGTCTTTGCAAACAACATCGTCTGCACCATGCTTTCCAGGAAGCTCTCCAAGCGACTCATAAGCTGCTACCAAATCACTGCAAGCCTCCACAGCTTCATTCCAGATATTTTGATCGGTAGTCAAATCGTGCTTCTGGGACACGGCCCTATATGCCTTTTCGTAGCATTCTAATGCTTCCCATGGCTTCTTTCTCCATATATGAACCCGTGCCACGATTCTCCAGCATCTAGCAGAGGAAGTGATCAAGTTGGGAAGCAAGTTACAGACCAAATCAATACACGAGTTCTGATAGTGTGTGAGTCTCGAGCCTTCGGGGGGGTACTCGGTAGCCACTAATATTTCGACCAACTTTTCAATCACTGGTATATCAATGCTTGTCTCGCCGCCTTCCTTCATAGTCAATAATTCTTTCGTGGCAAGAAGGACGTCCGACCACTCATTGAGCTTCATTGCAACGATAACAAAGTTTTCGAAGATTCTCCACGAACGCTTGCCTTCTCTTGAACTCACCATAGCCTTCTTCAAGGCATTGAAAGCAGGACGGGTCTTGTCCAAACGAAGAAGCGCAGTGGCCAAGTTGGACCAAGCATGAGAATTAGTGTCGTCGAGAGAAACACAACGAGTGAACGCTTCAGATGCAAGCTCGTAGTTGGAACTCTCAAGACCACAACATCCGTAAAAGAACCAGTTCTCAAAGTTTAATGGGTCTGCCTTCAAACAGTCGTTCATGTGCAACAATGCTGCCTCCAAGTCCTTGGTACGTCCAGAATTTGCAGCAGGGCTGTAGTAGTATTTTGACAAAGAGCTTTTCGCCTTGGCATACCTTCCTAACTCCCATGCCTTTTCCCAGAGTTGTGGGTCTTGGCGGATGTCTCCGAGAATGGAGGTGGCTCTGGCATCGTTAGGGTGACGCTCCAACCGGCGTAAAAGTGTGTTTTCTGCCTCCACTTCATTGTCAACAGCTGCATGACAAAGTGCAATCTCACAGTCCAAGTGGAGTCTCTCGTAGATCTCCAATGCTGATCTCAAAACGCCCAAAGACATATACTTCTCTGCCAACTTCACATCCATAGTCCATTGTGGCATTAATGGAAGTTGATGGATAAATCTAAGACGAGAGGCTGCTGGCGATGCGTCATCATCCCCAGCGATTTCTTGAGGCAACAATCTCGTCTTGATTTTGAGTCCAATCTCTTCAACCAACGAAGTCATTTGCAAAATACCTCTCTCCACGGTACGGGCTTTGCTTGTTTCCAATAAGGACCTTTCCCATAAGGCACGCCCAAAGATAGCCCAGTTGACAGACTTTGATGGCTGGTAAATAACTCTGCTTGCGATTGCCATGAGCTCTTCTTCTACTAGCGAATTGCTTGCAGGCGAAGATTGACGCAACACTACCAAGCGGAGCAAAAGTTGAAGGTTATCCAAGTCATTCAATGCGGGCTGGTTATTAGGGTCCAACTCGGAAAGCTCAAGCGGGATTTGGTCTTGATGAAGGGCAATAGGCAAAAGAAGAACTTCTTCCTTCGCTGCTTCGTCTTCGAACTTGAGCTTCTTTGGGGTGGGCTCCTTGATGTCTTCAAGAGCATCGTACTGTGGCCTTTCGAGAAGAAGGTCAGAATCCAAATTGTATTCTGCGAGATTCTCGGCGCTGTCTTCGTCAAGTAATGTCTGCCCTTTGCTCTTTGCCAATAATATTAATGACGAGGTGGAAAATGTCTGAAACTTTGTACGCTTAGCCTTAGCCCCAGATAAAACGAACTGCAATTCCGTAACTTCTGATGCTCTTGCCAAGAGAGAGGTTGCCAAGTGCTCCGTGTACGAATGAATACTGGCTCTGGCGGTTTCAGTGAGGAACTCGTACTTGATAAGCGACAGGATAATATCGTTACCACTCACAAATGCTTCTGCGGTGGAAGAACTGAGCAAAAGTGCCGATATGCTGGTCAAGACACTAGGAGGTTCTGAAAGTAACGATATATGAACTTGGAGAGCCCGCGATCTCCACCAGAAGAGAGAGGCATTTTCGATGCTTGGATTGGTTACCAATGGTCGAGTGGCTTCCACCATCAGTTCGAGTTCGACCTGTATTTCCTTGCCAATAAACGAGTGTTCCTTTTTAATTCCCATCAATTTTTCAAACATCAATGAGGCTATAACGAAGAGCAATGGTTCGTTCATGAGTTCGTATGCTGGCTGTCCTTCCACGGTAAGTAGATCAATGAGGTCCAGATGTAACACTTCAGGGTCTGCGTGGGGTATTATGATTTCGTATGACTTGAAATCCACATTAGGACCGGTAAAGTTGAGCTGGATGAATATTTGCAAGACGACGATGGCAATCAACTGGACCAAGAGTCGAGAGTCTGTGGAGGAGCTCTGATCTACAGACTTGATGATTTCGTCAACGTATCCGTGCAATGCATCTTTAAGGCTAATCTGAGGATACAGCAATAATACCTTTGCAGCCTTGCTATCGTGGAATATTCCCTTGTATCTTGGATCAGTAAAAATGCCAGCGGAGTTTCCTGAGAGAATTCCCTGAACAATCTCAATAGCATCAGCATGAGGCTCTGGGTCGTCTGATTGTGGTTGTTCGAATTTTGAAGCAGGAACCAATAGTAAGAGCTGCGAAAGGAGCTGTCTATAAAATTCTGCCATCACAGTCTATTTTGTTCACCAGCCAAGTGACAAAAATGCGATGAGCATCAGAGTGCGCGCGAACTACTCATAGTCTGTCTATATTAATCGATAAAGTACTCTACCTAACTCTTTCTATGCTCTTTGGCCCTTTTCTTTGAAAGAGAGTTTCTAATTGATACTCGACTCATGTTGGACTGGTTATTGGGATTTTCATCGTCCGACGCAAAATCAATCACCTCTTCCTGTAGACTCATGGATGCTGGCGTCTGGACAGAAGAGATCCGTTTCTTGAAATGCGGTTTGTCGGACAATGGCGTCTCCTCGATATCAAGATCAAGTAATGAAGGTGCCTCAGCAAAGTGTGATTCTCTGCCATCGATCACCTCTGGTCCGCTCATGCTCGAGTTGGATGATTCTAAGCCTACTTCCAAATCGATCAAGTTCGATTCGTTGCCCGAGCTCTTTCGGTGGTTGATGGTTTGCTTGGGCTCTTGGTTTCCAGGCAGTCTTATTGGTAAGCCTTCAAATTGGTTCCCATGCAGAGTTATTTGTAGGCCCTCGAATTGGTTTTCAACACTGTCTTTATTATCCGTCTTGGGAAGAGTATAATCACCCCAAGGATTGGCACTCTTGCGATTTGGAAGGGGTGGGGCGTCACCTTCATAACTTGGTACAATATTGGTGCTCGAATGACGCTGGTGCTGTGAGATACTTGCAACTCGTGATGCCTCCTGTTGAGGGCTGAAGTAGCCAATAGACGATATTTCCGGACTCGTTTGCACCAGGCCCTGGTGACTCGTAGGTGCTATTGGGTTAACTGACACGACAGGCACCAGCGACGGCAGGAATCCGGGGCCTAACTCGTTGGCTTTTTCCTCAGCTTTCAACTTTTGTGTCTTAGTCGCCTTTAGTTCTGGTTCCTTCTCGAGATAATCGTTCACAAAGTCATGCTGAGGTTCGAAGGATGCAACTTGGGCATGTGCACCCTCAGAAATGGTGCGCTGAAGATCTGTGGTAGGTTTTGCTTCCTGGTTGGGCACGGTGGAATGCGGACGAGCAAAAATGTTATCTGCCAATTGTTCTGCATTCTTGTCGATGTAGGACTTGTGTGTTTCCCATGCTTCCTTATTATCAAGGTTGTGAGTTGGCTTGGAGAAGGAAGGCTGCTGCTGGTATAAATCTTGCTGCTGTTCTGCTGGACTTTTTGATTTATTTTGGCTCTTTCTACTTTCCTCCACGCTGTGCTTTGATGATGCCCGGGAACCATAACTCTTATACAGCTCACCTGTCTTGTCTGTGCCTTCTCTACTAGATCTTTCCAAAGGTTTCTCGGAATTGATATCAGCTAGAAGATTCTCCACAGATGGATATCTTTCATTGATGTTATCAAGATCTGCAATCTCGGCAAGTCCATCCGAACTGGAAGATGAATGTTGCTTGTGTAATTGGTCGACATTATCCACATCCAGCGTAATATTTTGGGCTGGAACTTGGTCAATCTGCTCTCTATGTTGTTTGTGCTGGACTGGGAGGTATTGGCTGGACTGGTGCAGAACCTGTTGGTGAACTTGCTCTGGCTTTCTCTGTTGTGGTTGATCTGGGGCGTGGTTGAAATTGCTCTGCTGGTGGTGGTTGGCCTGGTGGTTTGCCTGGTCCGGTTTCCAGTTTTGTTTCTGGTAGTACATTTGTTGCTGTTTCATCATGTCTTCTTGGCGCTTTCTCTGGTAGTCGCTAAGGGCGTAGAAATTGTAGGGACCAGTAGCATAAATGTCTTCGATTTTCCACTCTGCAAAGTCCTCGCGAAGCATTTTTGCGACTAGCATGAGGACTTGAACGATGGTGGGACGCATCACGGGGTTTTCTTGTAGCATAATGATAATGAGGTTCTTCAAATCACCGGAGTATGCGGGGGCTGGGGGGAACTGGAACGATGCATGCAAGATGGCGATGTCGCCGTGGGCCTCAAATGGGGTGGTGTAGTAGCAAAGCTTGTAAAGAAAGCAGCCAAGAGCCCATATGTCGGCCTTTTGGTCAATCGGGAAACCACGGTAGAGGTCTATCATCTCTGGCGAACGGTACTGCGGTGTGGTTTGGTACATGATATCGTGGGCTATCACCCGCATTTGGTTCTGGTCGGCTGGAGGCGGGATCGGCGGAGAAGTCGATCCGAAATCACACAATTTGAAGTTGTGTTTAGCGTCTATAAGCACGTTCTCGATCTTGATGTCTCGGTGAATCAAGTACTTTTTGTGCATCTCAAACACACCAATGCCAATGTCCTTCATGATCTTGAGTATCTCTGGCTCTGTGAGTTTGACCTTGATCTTGGCATTCATATAGTCGAGGAGCGATTTGTTGGGGCAAAGCTCCATGAGCACTAGCACCTGGTACGTCCCGTTATCAAGTCTTTCGGCGTGTGAATCGTAGTACTGGACAATGCTGCGTGATTTCCGGAGGGTTTTCATCACATCTACCTCTTTTCTAAGCTGGTTTAGTCCTCCCTTATCCGGCACAATGACACGCTTCAAGCAGCCGATCCTGCCCTTCTTGTCATCTGTGGCAATTTGAACTTCATAGATATGAGCGAAGCCACCCTCGGACAAATAGCGAACTACTGTCACTTTATGGGTCCCCACAGAAAGCTGTGCTCCTTCTGGGAGTTTGGCAAAACCACTCATGGCGTTCTTGGGGGCACGAATTCAAATCGGAATGCGATTTTGGGAGACAGGAATAGGCTTGGTGTGCGGCTGTGCTTATTATAGGCTACGGACCTAGGTCAAGTCTAATCTATGGAGACGGAGAACTCTTCCTTGAGGAGCTTCTTCATCTCATCGTAACTGAACGGAACAAAGACGACCTCGCCGCCGGACGAATTTTTTTTCAACGTACACATCTTGTGCTCGACATACTCACCCAACATTGTCCGGAAACTGATCTCGTTGGAGGTGATGAACTGCTCGCTGCAGGCATCGTAAAGCTGTTTAAAGCCCACAGCCAATTTGAGGTTTCCTTTGAGGTTGGCTTTTGCTGCCTCACTGGCGGCATTTTTGTTGAGGTTACCGATTTGCAACTCCAATAAAGTACGGTACAAGTTGCGCGCATTTGCAGTCAACGAGCTGAGCACGTAGGTGGCACCACGGGTGCCCACGAACTTGGCAGATTTACCCGTGTTGAGGAGGTCTTTGAAGGAGAGCTCAACCGTGTATGGCTGGTAGGTTGTTAGGTCATGCCAGACGAAATTGAAATTCTTGAGCTTGAACAGATCCCACAAGAGCGAAGCATTGATATTATCCGTCGAAGTGATGAGCCAGATCTCTGGAAGGGATGCAAGCTGAGAAAGTAAACTTTGGGTTTTCTCGTCCAGAAACGCCGCGCCATCAACATTGTTGATTGCAATGACCACTCGGGGGACTACCTCTCCTTCTGGCCTTACTGATGCTAGATATTTCACCATCAATGGGATGGTTTCAAATATATGCTTGGAGAATTTGAGCTTCTTCTGTATGTCCTTTGGAACTAGTAATGCCTGAACGTCGTAGACAACCTGTTTAAGTTGTGTGTTTGGGTTGTACCCGTTCACGATAATAGCCTCGATATCTTCTGTTTCTTCTGTCTTGAAATGACCTGCAATCCACTCGAGAAGAAAGTTCTGAACAAAGTCAACGATCATCTGCCGCTTCGATCCAAAACCATAAAAGTTGATGCTGTATCCCTCCGAAAGCTCAAAGCACCACTGGTGGTACAACGATTTATGCAATTTCTCCATCCTTTCAATAGCATCCTTCTTGATAAGCTGGGGTAGTTTATTGTACAAAATGAAATCGCTGTAGTCCACACTAGGTGCAAGCAGGGCCAATGAGCTGCGTCCTAGCTTGGGACGCATGCTGTGCTGCTCAAAGTAACCCTCGGTACCTTCCATGAAAAATGCTCTATCGTCCATTAAGTCTGCACCACGGGCGTCGAAATCCAAGTTTGGAAGATACTTGCGGAGGTACTCTGGATCCACCTTCCCATCTTCATCGAGTTTTGGCTCAGGAAATGGAACAAACTTCAGTGTATCTTTCTTCTCAGTGGTGTTTGTTTGCTCGATTCCGCTAATTATTAAAGGAGGACTGGGGTAATTGCTCTTTTCCTCCTCAAAATCAGCCCATATGTCACTATTATCTTTTTCTGTCTTCAGTGGAGAGCCAATTGTTCCGCTGATGGTTTTAGACAGAGACTTTTCCACACCAAGAAGCTCGTCATCTTGCTCAAATATACTCTTGATCTTTCCAGGAACAGCACTTTTCGATGGACGTCCCACACGTCTCTTGGTGCTCAATTCGGCTTCCACCGTTTCTTCATCGGAGTAGTCTACGCTCTGGTGACGTCTCTTGGCTGGCAGTGGCCTCGTTGTTGCAGCCTTCGGTCTTGGTTTCGCTCGTGGTTTTTCGTCGTCGCTGAAAGCCTCTACGCTTGGGTCACTGCTTTCTCCTTCGTCACTGATATCGCTGTCAGCATCGCTAGCGTCGCTGCTATCGATCTGTGCTTCGTCACTTGAGTCTACGTTTTCATCGGACAATGCCGCATTACGTGCTGCCTCTAGCGCCTTTCTGGCAGCACGGCGTGGTCTTCTTATTCTTCCCTCACCATTAACTGAGATATTGTCTCCCTTTTCTTGTTCATTTTGGTCGTCTTGTTCTCCAGCAGGACTATCTTTCTGTGCGTTGGCTATAGCCTCCAGTATATCCTCCTCAAAATTAAAGCCACTGTAGTCTCTGGGATTTTTGGCATCTTCCTTCTCAGAAAAATCTGCATTTCTTGACTCGTTGATTATGCGTTCTGCTTCTTCGATGTCTTCTTCATCATCAAATATTTCTTCCAATTCTCGTCTTGACCGTCTTTTCTGGGGCGATCTGGACCCAGACCTTCCACTAGACCCATTTCTAGGCAGTGTCAGCACTACAACACCACTTTCCACACTTGATCGAAAGATTCCTCGTCGCGTGCTCGTCGGTGACGACAAGTATTCCGCAACTGGATCAACACTGGAACCCCTACTCTTCGTCGGTGTGTTCATATGCTCGTTCGTGGCATCCGCAAAGCTTGCATTGGCTTCAGATGATGGCATAGACTCCGTTATCCTTTGTTTGTGGCCGCGTCTCTGTTGTAAGCCAGACTAGTTCGATGGTGGTGCCTGTATGCAACATCCATGGGGTTATGCAGTACCGATTATAGATGCAATTGAAGAACTTGAACAACTTGAAGTCTTGAAGAACTTGAAGTCTTGGTGTTCAGACAATGGTGCCTTATGTCACAAGAATCATTCAAAAACCCTCATGTAGCATTACGCTGCTGGATGCCTTTCCATATCTGAACTAGAATCTGTGCTTATGTAATGGCTTATTGTTTTCTGCTGATGCCCATCGCTCTCTGCGACTAGACAACTTGGGCAGAAGTACCAATCAGTCTGTATCTTGCACTATGCTTTCCTTTTGCCCATATTGCTCGAACATGTTGCTAGTTGGACTGAGTGAGGACGGGTGTAACCGCTTATATTGTCCTACCTGTCCGTACGAGTTCAAGATCAACGGCTTGCAGATGTACGACAGAAAGAATTTGTCTAGAAAGCAGGTTGATGATGTGCTTGGTGGAGATGGCGCTTGGGAAAATGTGGACCAGACTTCTGCTCAGTGTCCTGTTGACAGCTGTGGTGGTGATAAAGCATACTTTTTCCAATTGCAAATACGATCTGCTGATGAACCTATGACTACTTTCTACAAATGTGTCAAGTGCAATCACCAATGGAGAGAAAACTGAGCATAAAGCTGCTAATAATAGTCAGTCATTTAATGAGTATACGATCAATGATTCAATGTGAGTGTAGTTCGTCTGGTCTGCTTCCAGCCGTCGGGGTCACATCTTATTCTGGCACCAATCATCCCAACATTCTCTGGGTTCAACTGGTTGCTGAACTGGAAAAGGATACGATTGCCGTCGTCGCCTGCTTGAGCGTTTTCTGTAAAGGACTTCTCAAATGCATCAAAGCTTGAGAAAATTACAGAGTTCAGTCTCTTGGCCAGGGAATGATGGTTTGGCTTGCGAACTAAACATGGGGCCTGCTGCTTCGTCTTAGACACCTCTGGTCCTTTCACACGTTCTACGTATGGCATGGATCCCAGGTTCAGCCCGCTCTCAGTGCTGGGTATAGACATGCTGGAAGAATGAATGTCTTTCTTGCTTCCTGACAGCTCTGCGTATTGAAGTTTCAGAAAGTAATTGTTCTGGCAACTTTCAATGAAATCGGAATACCAATGCTCTCGTCGGCCAGTGACCAAGTTTTCAACTTGGTGGTCGTAATTTAGATATTTTTGCACATCAATCGGTTCCCCTTTATAGGTGTTCTTCCGGTAATCATTGGCATATTCTAATGCTAGCAGCTTGCCCTTTCCCGGATCTTGATTGAGTTTCGAATAAAATCCTGCAACGAACTTCCGCTGGTGTTGACACTCTGCTGATGACCACGGATTGATCTGGATGACTTTTCTATTGAGAATTTGGGGTAAAGGCATACCGTGCTCCCTCGTCATTATTTCGTCATACGCTGAATTCATTGTTGGCGAGCACACATGACCAAATACACGCTTCATAGTGAATCCATTGACCCACGTCTGCCTTGATTCGCAACAGGGGAAGACCTGCTCCGGCTTGAACAAGTTCACAAAATTGACAACTTCTTGATAGAACGAGTGACGGCTGAAGAGAAGTTTCAAATTATCAGGTAGTAGTTCAGACCTATCTTGAGATAGTAACCATGTCCTGTTTTTGAAACTGTAGATTTCATTGCCCTTCTCTGTCTTACCGATTAGTGTCAAACTTTCTTTGTCCGTCGCATGTATCAGGCTCAACTTTAAGGGCGTGGACGCAGCTGCAAAGTCGAGAACGTTAAAATCAGAGTACTGGTTGATCGAAACGGGAAATGTAGCTTTCGGCTCAGTGCACTTCCAGTACCTTCCACAAGCATGTAATTTAGGCTTCAGTGGCACACTTGTTCCCTCGGTGGTATACCGAAGAGTCTCTCGATTTCCATACGGAGGTAATGTTTCAGCGGCAGACACAACTTGCAAGAGCTTGCTGTTCGTTGTGTCAGCATGTATGTCGAGGCCAAACTCGTATGCCAATTTTGCCCAGCACTCATCCATGCCCGAAACACTTTCAGTAAAGTAAAACTGTACTTCGGGGTCATCTTTGGGGTACAACCTGACAAGCCCAGCAAGAAGTTTTATCGCATCATTATTGGTCGTATACTTTGTAAAGGGCTCTCCTCGATAAGCAAACGAGGTGTCTATGTATATGTTTTGTAGCTTCTTCGACGAGGTATAGGGATACAAGAATTGATTGTAGGGAAGAGAGTTTATCCACCAGTCCTCTGCTCTGATATCTCCCGTGTACAATATTGCCTTAGCACCCTGCTCTATTAAAAACATGCAAGCACCAGGGCAATGGTAAGCGGGAATCAAGGTGACGACAATTTCAGTACTCGTACCTCGCTGCTCAACGTTTATGGTATACGGGGTATTGGTATGCAAGGCTCGCACTAGGTGCTGGATGTGAGCATAGGACTCGTTGGTTTCCAATAATTTCTTGGTTCCTATTGAGCAGTAGACGCGTTTGTTGAAGCTTCGATTTCGAAGACCAAGAGTGTGATCGGCATGATGGTGGCTTAGGAAAAACACACTAGCATCGCAGTTGAACTTGTCGATAGCAACCCCTGGGAACTCTAGTATTGAGCCCTTGAAAGTGGTCCCTCGTTGGCGGATCATGGATCGTGGCAAAGTACCGATCCCCGACCCCACAAACGATGCTCATCTCATTGCCAGTCAGGTGCAGGACCGAGAGGTAGGGAGCTCCAGCCAGAACAAGATGAAGAAAAGCATTGCAGGCTTCAACGTGGGGTGTTCGGGGCATTCACACCAAAATCCCATAATACTCAGCACGGTGACACGTGTTTTTGATTTGTGGCCACTGGACGATAATACGATCAGCCGTGGGCGTGATTAAGCGTCCGGTCAAACTGAGCAGATGAACCCGTGCTAGACTCTCGATGTAGATGATTCTAGTGTTGCAAAGACCGAGAAACTTGAATGCAAATAGGATGTAAGCAATTGGAACACTCGTTCCAGGACCATTGAGAAGGACCACGTCTGGTTTTTCCTCCTTGTATAATGCAATTCCAGTGGCCACTAAAGACTTAAGGGTGCTTTTGATGGCCAGACGTGCCGATTCGCCGACTTGGCGTGCTCTGGGAACTGTCAAAAAGCGTGCTTTGGTGGACGATTCTTGTCCGATATTTTTCTCTTCGTATGCCTTAGCCTTGTCCAAGGACGAATTGTCACCGGACGATGCTATCCATGTTCTGTTCAAGCTCGAAATATCCATGCCCTCCAATATGCGGAGCATCTCTCCTGTATGTCCACCGGAACCTAAGAACACGGTAATGTTCTTCTGAGACCCGTTTATTTCATCAGCAATTTTTCTCGGTTTGCCCCGGACCTTTCGAGTTCTAAGTGATGGTAGTATCACCATGAGTCGTATTATGAAAATATAGCATGGTAAAAGCGCAGCTGCAACACGTATTAACACCTTGGTCTCGGGATCCATAATGCTGGCAGGAAAACAAATGTTGAAGTTTCCTGCAGATGTGACTAGAGGACATTTTATTACGGATGCAATATTCATTATGATGTTCTATAAATGGAGGTGCGTGTAGTGCTATCGCCAGGACAGCGTTTTGGGTGTGGAAACAGCGTACTATTTGCCGGTCTGTTTTCTTTTGCTTTTACTAGCTTTTTCCAGAGATGCTATTCTGGGAAGCTTGTCTCTGGCGGGTTTCCCGTTATCTTTCTCGGCGAGTTGTCGCATGACACTATCGGCCACCAACCGGATCTTGTTCTGGTCCTCGTTTGAATAGCCTAGTTTGACAGGGCACCCCCATGCCACTCTCATGAAATATTTCTCAATCACCAACACTCCAGCAGTCTTCTTGTTGCTGTTAAAGCCGTTAGTGTCAACTGCTGCGGCAAACGCTTCGGCTGTCGGCTTGGATCCAAACGAAACAAAAGCACATTTTGCTCTGTGGACCATAATAATGGATTTAACTGGGCCAAACTGAGCACAATAGTCGGAAAGCATATACTGCGGAAAAGTCTCGTCAAAGCCGAACACGAAGAAAGACACGCAAGTAGCGTCTTCATCCACTAACAGCCCACCGAATGGCAACTTTGAAACGAGCTTTTGGACATCTCCGCCTTTTGTATCCAATTTCAGTACTGCTTTCCCAGCCGTACTGGCACTATTATGTTGGTCGTTTTTCTCGGAAAGACGTTCAGACAACTTTTGTAGCACGTCTCGTGCTTTGGTAGCCTTGTCATCGTCCAGAACACCATGTTCATCTTTTCTCCGGTACTCTGCTTCAGCCCTGTCTGCTTTTATGGCTTTTGTCTCCCGGAAAGCCGCTGAACTTCCAAGCTGTTTTCCATCACCAAAGGCACCTTCAAGACCAGCCATCTTGAGAGCAGTATCCCTGATTTCAAGGGGTATTCTGTACACCACGTCCAACATGCAACTCTGGCAGCAATGCTTTGCTCTTGCACATGTGAGGCAAATGATGGTCTTCTTGGACCGACGAGACCCGGTTTTGTTGTTCCATCGAAAGACAGTGAACGGTCTGGTACATGACTTGCACTCTTCACCATTGTGCTGCTTGATCATTTTTATGTTTCTGCTAGGACCACAACAGTCACTGCACAAGGCGGGAAACTCTTCCTCCATGACTAAGCTGATGTGCAACTGTTAGAGTAAAAAGATGATGAAGAAGCGATGAGAGATGGTATCACGTGCGAGAAGAGCTCTGGCGGTTCACCTGAATTGTATTCCGGTTGCTGGTGCTAGAGGGACACTTTACGCGATTGATGCGACGTACACTTTACTAGTTTGTGACTAGCAGACTACGGGTATTTCCTGGTAATCAAAAAACTGAAAGACTATTGTTAGTAATCGATGGTTCTCAGGGTTAAAAAGCTCTGAAAAATTTTGTTCTACACGGTGGTTCAGGTGAAGAAATTCGTAGTTGTGTGTTTTCGTTCATCAGCGAATCCATGGATTACATACCTTATATGGTGAGTAAGTTGAGAGTAGAAAATATTTCGCAACGATGCCCTTTTTATACAGCAGTCCTGGTATAGACACTACCAGCTGACAAATTTTGGCTGCGAAAAATCACTCTACGAGAGAATGTTCACGATGCTGGGATGGAGCTTCAACGATGGCATGAGAAGGCGTAGCTCGTAAAGAATACCAGAATCAGTTGTAATTCTCTCGAGACACACTGCTCGTAGAATTGTGCAGTAAACACTTTCATATTCGTATCTACCACGAAGCCAGCCAGCAGGTTCATCATGGCCAACCTTCTTAATATGTTGCAATATCTGCAGCACATCTTGTTGCACATTTTCTACCATCTCTTGTACCAAAGCCTTGGGAATTGAGTTGCGGATACCCTCTACCATTTCAAGGCTTCTTTTGCATCTGTCGACATTGTTCTTGTACAAGTTGACATCCTCAATCTCAAAGAGTTGGTCAGAAGACTCTCTATTTGTAATGGCATTGGCAAGGCATTCAGAGACATTTGGTTCGCAACGCATGAAGTAATTACATATCGCTTCAACGGTGTTGTCTGAACATATCTTGCCATTGGCAAACTGCGCTGCAATATAGTATGGAGATTGGGAACTCTTCAATCCCAAAACCGAAGCAATAGTATCAGCAGATGCATTGCGAATGTCCTCACTATCGTCCCAAAGACAATTGTAGATTATCATTAGAGCCCGTGAGCCAATCTGACTACCTTGGCTCTCAGTTTGAGCAACCTTAATGACAGCTTTTAACGCCAGTGATCTGACGGACTCTGGGTTCTCATCCATAAGAAGTTCAGCAGCTCTATCCAAGTTTCTGTTCTTGGAATCTGTGCTCATAGCTCTGGTGGCCATAATTGTAAGTGCGTCTCCCACTGGCTTATCGTCATTGTTATCTTGAACCCATTTCTCCAATGCCTCACCAGGAATAGCGTCACAGTGATATGGGGATAATTGCAGGGCAAACTCAAGCGTCTTAATTTGAAGAAATCTCCAGTTAGGTTCTGTCAAGATCGAGATTATTCTTTCTTGAAATGGAACATCCGATACTCTTTTGTTGGTGAGAAACTCTAGGGCATAAATCTTGAGCTCATCGTGTGATGGTAAGCTCAATACAAAGCTCGCAATACCAATGCAGTAAGACAAGTCATTGGCCTTCTCCTGCAAAATAACTTTAAACAAGTCCTCGAGAAATAATTTGCGAGAGCCGTCGAGTGCATTGTGAACTGTTAAGCACTCATTTTTAAAAAGATTCAAAAGGTTATCGAAATCCCCTTCAGACCCCTCATTCGCCAAAAATTCTACTTTTCCAAGTATCTGCGAAGCTTTGCCTCTCACTGCCCAACAGCGGTTCTGGAAAATTAAATCCCTACTTGCAGCATGGATTACTGGGAGGAGGGACTTGGGTAGAGACCCCTTCTGATCCGAAATTATTGATAGAAGTTCCATGACGCAGCATAAATTTCCGTGCGCTTCGTTCATATTTCTTGAATTGATGGCGTTCAGTAACATACTCTGGACAAGATCTTCCCTGTCTTGTGGCATCAGTATAGATGCAAGAGCTTGGGCTCCTATCTCGCGGATTTTCCAGGCCCCAACGTTGAGAGTCTGAGTTAAAAGGGATCGAAACTCTGCATAAGCCTCCCGTTCGCTATCCAGGAATGAAAGCTTCGACATAATCTGAAGAATCGGAAACATCATGTCATAATTGCCGGTTTGAAGCAGGGAAGTGAGTGATTCGGCTAAAATTCGACTTGATCCTTCGTATGACATGAAGAATTGGCGAGCCAGGAATTTCTCTGTTTTGCCAAAGATCCTATCATGAAGGGTAGAAAAAAGCATCACAGCACAATTCCTAATGGACCAGATTTCAGAAACAAAGAGCCTCAATGAGAGATTCAAAGCACGTCCAATATAGCTGGCATTGGCTGTACTCAACGCAGGGTCTGTAAATATCTGGCGTAAAATGTTAAACGCATGCACCTGTGGTACATCTCTCTTCCCATCGTCTATCATTTCGTATGGTGATTCTGCAATACTCAAGAGGTGATTGAGCGTATTGCTTTGAGCCTCAGCATTTCTCGTATTTGTTGGAGAAGTCAATAGCGCGGTAACAAGAAATGGTATTCCTCCAGAACGACGACTAACCAATTGATCTCTCTTTTGGATCATTTCCAAATTATCAGAGAGCCATTTCAAACGCAATTCTGGGTATAATGAATCACAAATATTGCAAAGAGAAATGAAACAGGGGTAGACTGAGGAGAATGCTCCTCGATGTTTGATCGTAGTTAACTGCTCAACAAGAATATCAGAGCAGTTTATTACCCACTCCTCATCAATGAGGGCTATTTCGGTCATAGTTTGCATGGAGAAAAAGTACAGAAGAAGTTTACTTGATTCTTTGACGGCTTTCCAGCCGAAAGTAACCACTTTCTTTTCCAGCATCAAGTCCTCTTCTTGTACTGCCGCTACATTCTGGAGATTTTTTTGGACAGCCAGCCAGATGGTGGAGATATTCTGCAAAGTTGTGTTAGTATGACTGGCCCACAGATTAAGCAATGTAATGTCCTTTGATTGAATGATATTCTCACATATCATGCTGAGAGCCGAAAGCACGCCATGAGAAAGGTGTGTCAGCTTATCATCAAAACCGCTATCTTTAAGCATCAGGGTATCTGAATCCAACAACACAAGCAATCTGTTGGTGATTTCTGCGAATAAATCAACCCTTCCTGAATTGAGGAAAGCTTGTGATATAACCTTGATAATAAATGCCCCCCCTTCACTAGAACGACCCTTCAACTCTCCAAGCAAGCTGACAGCGCGTTCAAAAAGAATATCGTTTATCTGAAGCAAATGAGACGAGAGCTTTTCAGTATCATATGACAATAAGACTGCAGCACTATGCTCCCGAATATAACGGTAGTTGCTCGTAAGATCATCAAGTAGTACTCGAATCAACTCTGAATCAAATATTCCAACGTTAAATGGAAATTTTGACTTGTTATGAGCCATATACTTGGTTTGTACCATATGCTTGGTACTCACATCCTGGCCAACTCCAGACTGTATTAGGAGTTCTACTACCTGCAATCCACAGCTATGCTGAACAAATGACGATTCCGGAACCATGTAACATTTTGCTGTTATGAGCAAATCATAAATAAATCTCTTGGCCTCTTCAATCTGTTGCGAAAAGGTATCCACCTCGTTTCCTTTCTGTCTTTTTGAGTTGGAACGGGATCTTTCAGCTCCATGGCATGAATCTCGAATACGAATGAGGAACTGTCTCAAGATAGATATGAAGTTGTTTTGGCTTTCTGCTGTTTCGTTCTCCAGAAAGTATAATGCAAGTAGGTTTTTCGAGGACAACACTTTATAGATCTCGATATCAATTTTATCGGAGCTTCTCTTGCTGCCTAAAAGCAAGTTCAATGCCATATTACGGAAATCACCATCCCTGTGAGATAGTAATGGAGATATTATCTCAATGGTATCTGTACTTGATGTGCCTAGGCCAAGGTCCTGGCCCACTTTCAATGTACCAACCAAGAGATCTGTGGCCAAGTCTTCGCTTTCTGCCTGGCTATTTTCGATCTTTTCAAGAAAACAAGTGTAAGACTTAGGAAAACTTTTGAATAACGAAGGCATGAGGTAGGTCATGATATTGGAACGGAGCTCTAGTTTCGTCAAGCCGGTAAACACTGGGTCAAACCAGATATTTAACCATTGTTTCGCTGATATCTCCTCGCTGGCTTCCTTCGTTACTTTTGCTGAAAATGGTGTCCACGCTGTCAAAAGGGCTTTGCTTATAGAATTGGCTATTCTGTTCGAGACCATGGCATCGATGGAAGTGTCCACAAATTCTGGGTATCTATCAGCAATATAAGTAGAGTCAAGGTTTCGTCCGATCTTTTCGATAAGCAAGTATTTTTGCTTCGAATCGCTCGGAAGAGTCATGATCTTATCGATCCAGCCCATGCTAGTACGCTGAAACGTTTCGTGGTACTTTTTCATAATAGTTATTGTCTTAGTGAGAAGGCCAGATAAGGAGTTAGCGAAGGGACCTAATTCTTTTCCTCCGAGATCAAGGACATAGTTGAACACAGTATCGGTATATGTGATGCAGAATTGAGCACCCAATTCCCTTAAATCTGCCTTTATACACCTTGTTATCCAGATGGAAATGCAGTCGCAAGCTATAGTGCGTAACTTTTCATTTGTTTCAGTATTGATCAGAACAAATAAATAGTCTATAATGTCTTGCATGAATTCGTGGTTTGCATCATTGCTGATAAGCAACTTTTTGACCTCAGGAAGCAGTCTTTCATCTCCCATGTTGATCTCCAGTTTTGACTACGTTGTGCGCGGCTCAGCTCATCGACCAGGTGCAAGTCTGTACAGGAATTTGCAGCAACCAGCGGTGACAGAAATGGTCAGTAGAAGGTGGGCCACAAGCAAATAGAGGTAAATGTGTTGAGTGGGAGTGAAGAGAAACCAAGGCATTTGCTACTATTGCTATTTCGTTAAGTATGCCGTTGCGAAGTAGGTTTCGAACCAAAAATCACCATGAAATCAAACCATACTCTGACAGCAGGTTCATCCAGTACATAATTGGCTCCCTTGACTCAAGGAACGCCTCAATAAACCAAACTGCCCCAAATCTTCTGCGTCTTTGTTCCCTCTCACGGCCCTCTTCCCCTAACCGAGGAATGGTGTACTGGATGTTTTTGGTTTACTGATACCATCGCGCCAGTTTGGAAACATAACCAATGGGTTTCGTCAAGTCTCCGTCGAGCGTATACACTCTTTATTATCACCATGTGCCTTTTGAGATGCTCACGACTGCGGAGAGAATGATCCTTCGTAAGTAGTCTTTCCGTTACATACCGGTTAGTCGGATATATCACGAGAGCTATGAATTCCGGGCCGCGAGACGCATGGTTTCACGCCATACTTGATTCCATAAGATGCATTTCAACCCGTTTTTTGGTTTTTTGGTTCTTTGCTTTTTGCTTTTTGCTTTTGTTGCATATCGGGCTGTTCTTCTTTCCGGTCTTCTAGTCGTTAATGCTAACCCAGATTTCTTCTTTCTCTCGTTCATCTTTTTTATCAGCTATGGCCTCTACAGCTATATGCCCTCAAACTTCATGTTCATGATGTCTAGAAGCTACTACTACTTGTTTGGTGATTCTTTGAAAGCCTAGTTTAATCTATCTTGTGTACTATAATCTTATGTCTTAGGCGGTGCACTGGTGATCCGCATACGCGTTTAGGCGTGTTGCAGCAGCCAATTTGTAGATCATGAAAAGGGGTCCTTCAGCACCTTTTCGGCCTCCACGACCGGCAGCACAAAATGAGGCTACAGCGAAGAAATACAAGGTGGGAAATACATCTCGTAAGGTATTAGAAACACCTACATCTTCTTCGGATGAAAACATAGATCGAAATGTACCCACAAATCAAATCAAGAATGATACCACTGGAAGCCAAAATAGTATATCCGGTTCTACTGAAACCACAACCATACGAACCTTATCCAATCTTCGAAATAGGAAACCTTTGCACGTCATAACTAGCCAGACTCAATCCCAGCCAACTCCATTAGAAGCTAGTCAGAGTGGTTCAACTCGTCGCTATGCTGTTCAGTGGAGGAAAAACTCGAACAGAAAGAACAAGACATGGGACGGCGATGGCATATTGGTCGTCAATTCCGAGTCAATGTCTCTTAAAGCTGACTCTAAATCTCGAGAAATGGCCCGTGCTAGGCATACTAATACTGAAGGAATTATCAAGCTTGGTGGCTACGAGGCAGAGATCGACTATGAAATAACAGCATCTACCGAAAGCAATGAAAGCAATGACAGCGCTGAAAGCAATACTAACCCTCCTTCAACTGCATCATGCCATACAGATATGGAAAGAAGTAAGTTTCTTTTGAACAAATTCAAACCTGTGGTTCCTAGAATTGGACCAACCGATACAACTCCAGAACCTCTTTTGGCTGTCACCACCAGCAGGAATGAAAAAACCCAGCAGACAGTCAAAAAGATCTATCAGAATTCTGGGGTAGATATTGACGCTAAGCTTGATCGCGTTCTCCGCCCACACCAGAAAGTAGCTGTGTCTTTCCTTCACGAATGTGTTACCGGACAACGTTCGTTTTCTGGGAATGGGGCACTATTGGCTGATGAGATGGGATTGGGTAAGACGCTTTCGACTATTGCCTTGATATGGAAACTTGTTCGAACTAAACCTGAAAGCCCACACGCATGCAACAAAGTACTTGTCGTGTGTCCAGTTACCCTTATTTCAAACTGGAATAGGGAGTTTAAGAAATGGATCGACGTTAACAGGGTCGGAGTCTTGACGATTAATGGCAAACAGGGTGCATCGGCAGATAGACAAGATATCAGAAACTTTGGCAAAAACAGAGTTTATAATGTGTTGATTATGGGCTACGAAAAAGTCTTGACTTGTGCTAGTGAACTTTCAGAAGTACCTTTCGATCTTCTCGTTTGTGATGAAGGACATCGCCTAAAGAGCAATACTAACAAGGTCTTGAAGGTCTTAAGACAGCTCGGTATTCAAAGGAGGATAGTACTAACGGGTACCCCAATTCAAAATGACTTGGTTGAATTTTTTACCATTGTTGACTTCATCAATCCAGGTATTTTAGGTCTGTTTGCTTCCTTTCAAAAAGACTACATTAGGCACATCCTAAGGTCCCGAGAAGTCAATTGTAAAAATAGGGAAGTTATTGAGAGAGGTGAGGAGTTGTCAAATAAGCTCATATCTCTTACCAATGAGTTCACTTTGAGGAGGACGAGTGAAATCCTCTCTTCTTACTTAACGGAGAAAACGGATATAATCATCTTCTGCAAGCCTACGAAGTTGCAACTCTCTTTGTTTGAGGATATTAAGCGGTCAAAAGCATTCGATACTGCTTGCTCTGGCTCACAAGGGAGCATTCTAAGCTTGATCATGCTCTTTAAGAAGATATGCAATTCGCCGTCGTTGCTAGCACAAGAAGGACAATCTAGCGCTCAGGAATCCGAGTTGGGCGTAATTGATATTGACTTTAACGTAGAGCTTAAAAATAAGACTAGTGGAAAGTTACTGGTCTTAATACCTCTACTTGTGGAGATACGAAATCTTAATGAAAAGGTTGTTCTCGTTTCCAATTACACACAAACTTTGGACCTTCTTGAGCAAACCGTCAACAAACTCAATATGAACTCATTACGTCTTGACGGCAATACAGCCAATAAAGAACGTGATAGATTGGTCACACAGTTCAATACACTGTCTGCTAGTTCTACAATGGTGTTCTTGCTTTCTGCTAAAGCTGGTGGAGTCGGGCTAAACTTGGTTGGAGCTTCCAGGTTAGTCTTATTCGATAACGACTGGAATCCTTCTGTTGATCTACAAGCAATGGCCAGGATACATCGTGATGGTCAAAAGAAGCCCGTGTTCATTTACCGCCTTTTAACTACCGGCTGCATTGATGAGAAGATCTTTCAGAGACAGTTGATGAAAAGTAACTTGAGCGACAAATTTCTAGACAATAAGGCTGACTCAAAAAACGACGTATTCGATTCAGAAGACCTTAAGGATCTTTTTACGATATCAGATACCTCAAGCAGTACCCATGATTTACTAGAGTGTGAGTGCGGAGGAGATGGACGCATTGTTGAACAGTCATCCGATGATCTGAGTGAGAGCTCAGCCGAAGATTTAACCTCGAGCCAATTTATTTCGGCACTAGATTTTAAGCAGGAAGATCAGCGTCCTTTGGCACGAAAAAAGAGCATCCGCAGAGCATTACAAGATTATAGACATTATGACATCAGAGAGGATCACTTTTGCAAGGACAGTGCCATCAATGAAATCGTGAATAACATGAGGAGGAAAGGCATTCCTTCACCAATATCTTATGTGATGACACGAACCTCGGGCGACATCGAAGAAGTTGACTTGTAAAAAGAATTAATATTTTGCATGCACGTCTATAAATTGTAGTTTATTTTGCTTTAAATCTCGCTTCAGCGGCTCGAGCCCTTTGCTCCCTCATGACTCTCATTTTCTGCTCAGGGGTCAAGCTATTCAAGTCTGCCGCAGCTGTTAAGATTTTTGATCCTCCAACTGCCCCGCTTGATTGGAAGGATGGTTTTTTCAATTCCATCTCAGTCTTTTGCGCGAGACTTTGTTCAATAAGTTGTCTCTTTTCTGTTGTTTTTCTTTCTTCCTCCGCAGCCTCTTCTTTTGCAACATCTTCTCTGGACTTGGGGCTGCCGACATTTGCCTCATTCCAATCGCAGTAGTCCTCGCCGAGATTGTGTCTAGCAATTTGGAAGGTTTGTCTGGTTAGGGAATTTGCAGACAAATCAGCGGCAGTCTTTCCAAACTCATTGAGTATTGTTGGATCCGCCTTTAGTGTTACAAGTAGAATTTGAATCATATGAGTGAATCCGTGAGCTGATGCATAATGCAATGGAGTTGGATAGTGCTTAAAGTTCGCTGAAGGTTCGAGGGGAAAGTTTGGCAGTATGGCGTTCTTTTTCAAAAAGTTTATTAAAAGGGGTGCCTTGGACCGCTTGAGCAAGTTTATGATTTCGTTTGACCACTGTACTTCTTTTGATTCTTCGCTGCGAGCTTTGGTGGTTTTTGCTGTCGACTTTGAAAGGCTTTCTAATTGCTGTTGGAGCCTTTGACGACTCTTCTCATCTGCCTTAGGTATGCCATGGATGGCGATAGTTGTAAGTTGAACCCAAGCCTTTTTAAGTTCAGATGCGGTGGCACGTTTAGTGGTAAAAGGGAAATTATGAAGCCTGGGATCACCAGATTTCAATGGGCTGCCTTCGTATCCGACCAAGATGCTTCTAGTGGAAGCACCATTTGCTCTGATAAAAATGCTGTCACACTGGTTGAGTAGTTCCTGCCAACTTGACAATAAGCTTCTTACCTCTTGTATTAATGCTTGTTCGTTGTAGCGTCTTATGCTGGAACCAGCAGAATTGGCCTTGCCTCTAGCGTTATCGCTAGCACTTTGAGACCCTCCCTGCTTCCGTCTAGTCGTGTATCTGTGGAACGATTTGTTTGCCAATACTTCCACGGCTTGTTCTTCTTTGGACTCTTTGTGGTTAGGTGCATTGCCACGGATATTTTTACGAGTATGGGACACAATTGCACCCGCAAAATGGCCTCCTCCTATCATCAAAAGGGCTGATTTGCCTGTCTTGGAAGGCGGTTCTGACCACTTCCTTAATGCATTGCTGGGATCTTGGGTCAAATCGTTGTCGCTGAACATGGCTTTGTATACGGCGTACACTTTGTCTTGGGGTAACTGGTTTGACCTGAAATAAATATATGGTGATTTAGTGTTCAAATGGCTGACGGTAGAGGAATCGATGTTGTCAAGACCCAATTTCTCAACCATATCTGCCAACCTGGGGCTTGGAGATGTGCTTCTTTCAAACTGGGAGTCATACTCATCCTCGGTATCTGAGCCAGAAATACTCTCCATTGAACCCTGTTCCAAAGCGTTTTCAAACTCTTCTTCAGACAAAGGTGGTAGGCCCTCTGACTCTCTCTTCAAGTTGAATCTGTGGAAGTCCCCCTTGTAGTGATTTCTTCGTTCCAAATCAGTTCCGCTAAGCAGGATGTTGCATTTCTGGCAAATGCGTTTGTCATGCTCTTTGACAGTTGCTGTCTGGGGTTGGGCCTGACTTTGAGCTGGGGCCTCGGACATCCAGGAGTCAAATGCCATGAGCTCGAGCAGATCCAAAGTCTGCTTTGGTATGTCGTAAGCGTACAAGCCGTTCATTTGATGGCAAACAACTGGACTTTTTCTATATTTAATAATCTTCGCGCCGCTAAATTTGACTCACTATGACAAATGGCAAATGCCCAATATAGTTCGAAGAGTCACCATTAATACGAAAGTATATACACAAAGTTGCCACCTGACTCTTAGGCACTGCCGTAGCGGTGACACTCCTTTAAAAAGTGCTCTACCTTCTCTGGCTTCATAAATGGGTGGGTTCCGTGGCCAAAGTTGATAATGTAGTTTTGCTTTCCGCCACCAAAGCCCTCGATCATCTGCTTGGTTTTTTGCGAAATCACCTCGTCGGAGCCGTACATAATACCAGGGTCCAAGTTTCCTTGCAAGGTGATTCTTCTGCCGTTGACAACCTTGACTGCATCTTCTGGCTTGTAGAGCCAGTCGAGAGAGACACAGTTGTAACCCAGATCACACAAGTCGTCCAACGCGTACCAGGCGCCCTTGGCAAAGACGGTGAGAGGAATATCGTCGGTCACGCCCAATTCACGGAGTCTGGCGGGCAATTTGGCCGAAATCTGGCGCAAGTAAGGCAAGCAAAACTCGTTAAACTCGTGAGGACCGAGCTCTCCGGCCCAGGACTCGAACACTTGCAACATCTGGGCACCCGCAACCACCTGCTGGGCCAAGAACTCGATACAGGCGTCGGTGGTGGCCTGCAAGAGCTTGTGTGCGTCGTCGGTGTACTCGTAAATCCATTGTTTGGCGTATCTGAACATCTTGGAGCCCTGGCCCTCGGTCATGTACACCAAGAGCGTCCAGGGAGCACCCACAAAACCAAGCAATGGTACTCTTCCGTCCAACTTTTTTCTCGTCAAGGTTATGGCCTTGTACGCCCAGTCCAACGACTTCAAGACATCGGGCTTCAAATCAACTCTCTTGATGTCGTCTGGGGATCTCAACGGGTCGGTGAACACTGGGCCCTTGCCCTCTACCATTTCTATGTTGAAACCCATGGCCTGGGGAATGACAAGGATATCACTGAAGATGATAGCTGCGTCGATCAAGCCGTCAAAATGGTCCACCGGTTGAATAGTGATCTCGGAGGCGATCTCTGCGTCTCTACAGGTTTCAAAAAAGTCTCTTTGACCCTTAACCTCGTGGTATTCAGGAAGGTATCTTCCCGCCTGTCTCTGGGGTTAGATGAATGCTCAAGATGGGGAAGAAACAACTAGACAGAAATACTCACCATGATCCAAATAGGAGGTCTCTCGACCTTTTCGCCCCTAACAGCTCTCAAAAGAAGGTCATTTTTCAACGGAGCAAATGACATTTGGACTGGATGAATGTGAAAAAGTGCGTTCTACCCCAGAAAATAGTTTGGCACGACCGAAGACGGAAAACCGAAGAATGGGAAATCCTGGGAAATCCTGGGAACCTTCGAGAATGAAGCATGCTCCTTCATTCTCGGTGATCCTGAACCGACCATCTTTGTTGGTATGTAGCTCAATGGGTGTAGGTGCTTGAACAACGTGTAATACATCGCCGGTTCTGCCTCGTTGCTATTGCTGCAAATTCTGCGAAATGTGCTCACACTAAGCATAATTCTCGTCCAACCTGAAATTCATAAGTTGAATCTCCTGTCATTACAGGTTACCTCGTACCTCCTAGACTCTGCTCCATCTCCAAAAATGTCTCTTTTACCTACCCTTCTGTCAACTTCTTCCCGTCCTGCAGGTGGATCCGCATCCCAGCCTTGCCAGCCTTCTCCTTTACTCTTCGTTCTTCATTTCCATGACCACGCCGGACCTGAACTCCTCTGCTACCAGAGGATCGCACGAAGTTTCAGATGGAGTGAACATGGTCTCGAGCAATGAGCAGTACCATCACAAAGCTCCCGAATCCCACGGAAGCCCCAATATTTTTATTCGGACCATAAGAGTCCTGTTTGGTTACCGCAAGACATCTTTGACTTTTCTTGTGTTTCTCTCGCTTTTGGCCACCGTTTTGCTTTCCTTGTACGACAACAGCTTGGAATACACCGTCAGCTACCCCACAGACACGTTTGAGCTGAAAGTGTTGAACACCTCGTGGGACGTCCTTCAGGAGATCGCCAGAGATGAACACACCTACGCCTCAGAAGCAAATGACAAGGTCCACGACTACCTTGAGAGCATCATTGGCTTCCTTCTGGATAAGAAGCCGTACATTGAGTATGACAATGACCTCAACAACACCCACAGCTTCCTCAGAGAGACGGCTGACTCGGTGGTTACCTACTACGAAAGCAACAACTTGATAGTACGCATCAACGGAACTGACCCAAAGCTTCCTGCTTTCTTGCTTAGTGCCCACTACGACTCGGTTCCCTCGAGCTTTGGTGTCACCGATGATGGAATGGGCATTGCCTCTCTCGTTGGTATTCTCGATTATTTTGCTGCAAAACAAACTACCCAGCCTGCCCGTACTATTATTATCAATTTCAACAACAACGAGGAGTTTGGCTTGTACGGAGCCTTGTCTTTCCTCTCTCATCCTTGGTTCAAGCAAATTGGTTACTTTTTGAACTTGGAAGGTACCGGTGCTGGTGGCAAGGCTATCTTGTTCAGAGGCACAGACTATGGCATCGTCAAGTACTTCAAAAACGTCAGGTTCCCCTACGCCAACTCCTTGTTCCAACAGGGCTTCAGTGGTCGCCTCGTCCATAGTGAAACCGACTACAAGTATTACGCAGGGCTTGGAAAGCTTCGTGGTTTGGATATGGCATTCTTCCGTCCTAGAGACTTGTACCATACCGGCAAAGATAACATTGCCAACGTCAACAAGAAGTCTTTGTGGCACATGCTTTCCAATACCATTGACTTCACCAATGGAATAGTTGGCGGCGCAATTGATCTTGATGGTGAAGAAAGGAGTAGAGACCATGAGATGGCTGCTGCTTACACCTCATTACTCAACTTCTTTTTCGTGGTTCCATTGGTCCTTGTCTTTGCTGTCAATGTTCTTTTGATGGTTCTTGTGCCGCTCGTCAGTCTTATTATGCTTGTGTTGATATTTGCTCACCGCAAATGGTCGGTGTCGTTGGTGACTTTCCTCAAGTTCCCAGTCTCTCTCGCTATTTCCACCATTTTATTGGACAAGTTTAGCTTGTCGTTTGTTGTGCCACTCAATGGCCTTCTACCAACTTCCTCCGCTGGTCTTATTGCAATCACCTATTTCGCGTTTTTCATTCTTCTCAATTATGTGCTTTTGAACGGTATCAACTATTTGTTTGCAAAGTATAAGGGAGCTTACCACGACGAGAAATTGGTCGCTATATTGCAACTTAGTTTTTTCTATTGGGTGTCGCTTATTTGGTCTACTGCTAATATTGCTCGCCTGCAACTCAACGGCGAACATTCGGGCGAATTTGTCATTACAATTCTTTACGCATTGCAAGCCACTGGAGGCGTCTTTGGATTGCTTTGTTGGTTATTTAAACGGCCAAGAGCCCCAGCAAACATTTCGCAAGAGCTTGAACCTTTGCTTGAGCATGGTGCTGCTGAAGAAGGTTATGGAACAAGTCTGAACCACCCAGAGCCCCTCCTGTCGTCTTCTTCATCTATTATTCTGGTTCAACTTGCCGAGACTCTGCCTTTGACAAAGCACTACAGTTATGACTGGTCCATTCAGTTCCTTATTATTGTTCCTTTGTCGTCGTTCATGCTCTATAACTATGGATGGTTATCGCTTGAAGGCTTGAAAAAAACTGTTCAAGAATCAGCCAAGAGTGAGACGTTGGTTTTCGAAGCCATTAAGCTCTTATCCATCCTTGTTGCAATTCCTTATCTTCCTTTTATCTTCAAAGTTAACCGTATCATACTTTTGGCCACTGTTTTCGTTTTCATCTATGGATTGGGTGCTATTGTGGTTTCCGAGCCCTTCAACGAAGCAAATCCCTTGAAACTTAGATTCCTTCAAACGATTGACTTGGACACTGCTCCAGGTTCAAACCTTGTGAGTGTATCAGCTAGAGATTCTTCTCCTGTTGCTGAGATATTAAAGGACTTGCCCTCTGTAAAAGTATCCGACAGTAACGTCACTTGTGATCTGAAGGGTGACGGCATGATGTTATGCAAATATGAGGGCTTAAAACCTCGCATTGCGCCTGGCATCAAGAGTGCCAAGGACATTTTGCAGGTCAAAATTCTCACGAATTCTTCGTCCAGTGCCAACTATCCATTTGGAGTATTAGATGGAAAGTTCGAAATTAAAGCTGAAAAGAATCGTGAATGCCGCCTTTCATTCCACGAGGCCACTGGCAAGCGTCTGAATGAGGTTGTGAAAAGCGTGATTGTTTACAAGGGAGTCGAAAATAACACCACTGAAGTGAACACATCTAAAAGTCCTGAAGGATTCTCAGTCGACGCTGATGGTAACTTCGTATACAAGAACCTGACTGGTATTTCTGTTCTCAGTTTGAACAAGCTTGACTGGGATCGTCCATATCATATTGGAGTTCAGTGGGTTGCTAATTTGGACGACTCTGACACTGAGCCTGCTCTTAATGTATCCGTCAATTGCTTTTGGGCAGAGTTAGGGCAATTTTCTGAGGATGGAAAGTTGGTTGACAGAGTACCTGCCTACAGTGAGCTTTTACATTATTCGCCAAACTACGTTACATGGGCCAATTTAGAGCAAGGTCTCGTCAACATAGTGAAGAGCACCCTCGTCTAGTGATGGTTGAGACGAATATGTAAATTATATTTCTTGAATAGCATTATTATCATGATTCCAAACACAAAAAGAAATCCGCGCAGCCTTTGCAACAGTTTGTAATTCTTCTTGTGCAAAACTTATCACAAATGTTAATTGAACTATTGGTTAACTTGTTCCTATTCTTCCAGGCCGTTAAAGCTGCGGTAAACCCAATAACAGTGCAGGGTCGCTTCTTTATCAATTCAGTCACTAAACAGCCAGTACGTGTTCGATCTTCTTTTTTGCAGCCAATACTGACTTAGTTTATCATGAAGGGTGTGGATTATCAGCCAGGAGGAGCTTCTAGTGTTTCGATTCACAAAGATCCATTATCAAATCCAGAGGAGTGCGCCAGGGATGTGGCCTTGTTTCAAGAATTGGGAATTAATGTAAGTCTCATGAGGTTGATTATGGACAAAACTAACTCAGACTATTCGGGTATACTCTGTACATCCGAGCTTGGACCATGATATTTGCATGTCAATGTTGGCAGCAGCGGGAATATACTTGGTTTTGGACGTGAATTCTCCATTGCATGGACATCATCTTAATCGGTACGAACCATGGTTAACATACAATTACGACTATTTGAAGAATGTATTCAGGGTAGTGGAGCAATTTTCCCAGTACAATAATACCCTCGGGTTCTTCGCTGGAAATGAGATTATCAACGACAAGATCTCTGCAACGGTAAGTATAAAAGTCTGTCTGGTGAGAGACATAACTAACAAAAGAACTCGCCAGTGTATGTCAAGGCAGTCGTCAGGGATATCAAATTGTACATTGAGCAGAACTCACCAAGACCCATTCCTGTCGGTTATTCTGCAGCCGACGATTTGGAATACAGATTGCCTTTAACCCAGTACCTTGAATGCGCTGGCGAATCCCCATTAGATGCAGTTGATTTCTATGGGGTCAATTCATATCAATGGTGTGGAGTTCAAACTTTCGAGACCAGCGGCTATGATACCCTTGTCAATGATTACAGCAGCTACTCAAAGCCATTGTTCCTTTCGGAGTAAGTTAATTCATGATCATAAGTCAAGCTGACTTGCTAACGCAGATATGGTTGCAACGAGGTATTGCCTCGAGCATTCGATGAGGTTCAAGCCATCTATTCTAGTAGGATGTTAGGAGTGTTCAGTGGTGGTCTAGTGTATGAGTTCACTCAGGAATCAAATAATTATGGACTCGTCAAGCTAGACAATGACGGTAACGTCAAATTATTGCCTGATTTCTTTGCCCTCAAAACTCAATTCCAGTCTCTCCCAAGCCATCATGAATTCATGACGAAATACATGGTTGCAAGTCTCAAGGAAACAAAGTTGAAGGCAAAGGGGCGTTCGAAAAACATGTTGAATCAATGTCAGGATACCTATCTGTCCTTAGATACCAGCCACGGGCCACCACCTGCGCCCTATGTTGAGGTAGATCGAGTTCATGTTACTCCAGGAAAATATGTTCCTCTTTCTAGAGAAGTACTCTCTTCGAAGTTCACCGTCACAGACGAGTCCGGTGAGCTCTATAAACCCACTATGGAGGTGGTCCAAGTGGCCGATATTTTGCATGGCATCGAACCACATTCGAATAGTACGTATGACGACGATACCGAGCAAGGGTATATTAGCTACTACGATGACAGCGAGTACCTGTCGGCCACTGGACTTCTTGAGATGTTCCAACAAATGTTACAAAGCATATCATCGTGGTATCAAAACTTCTTCGATTCCCAAAGCTAAGACAGTACATCTCTACTAACATAGATGTGGGATCCATACCAATTCCAAGCGCCTACTTGAGTATTGCTTTATCCCTGTTGCTTTTTATGTCGCTTTTCTAGCACTGCTAGTTTCCGAAATATTTGTAGACCATTGCAATCGTTTATGGTTAATTCGATGGTGCTCTGGTTCATTTTCGATAAAAATTTATCCCAAACACTATTGCTGTTATGGGCCATGGAATATTCGTATGTTTGTGCTTTGTTGTACCCGCATCTAACGCAAACATTTCCAGCTTTCTGCTCTCTTTTTAAATAAATTACTAAGTTTGGTATAGCACTCACATATTGTAAGAAGTTCTCAAAGTTTTCTTTAGGCTCTGTGACGGCTTCTTCGTGCAACAGGTCATGCGACAGGTGAGACGTTTCGTGAGAGCAACCTAGATCGAAGTTGAGAAGTTCAAGCCGCTTGAGAGAAGAATAGCCACCTTCGCCTGAACAGAGAAGCTTGAAGAATAGGTTATACTTAGAAAAATTGAATTTCCGTTCTCCGTTGATAGATGAATAAAAGACAGGCGAGTCTATATCGAGTACCAAGGTTGAGAGCTGGTTGTTTTGTTTGATGAAGTCGATGACTGAAAGATCCAGCACATTATGGATGTTTTTGAGGGTCAATGACGTGCAGTTTTTAAACATGGGGCAGATGCTGTATTTGGAATTCCCCTGTTTCAGTGATGTATAGGTAAATGAATTTAAAGTCAATTTGTTGATTTGAACTTGGGGGATAGCAGATGAGCCAAGTTTTTGCTTGTCGATAATGAAATTTGAAAGCTCGAGCTCGTTTACAACGTCAAAGACGGAGAAAAAGAGCGACACGAGCAAAAACTGGAACGGGATTGACCATCCATTTTGAGCACTTATTTTCAAGCGTTGTAGGGTTCTTGCACTTTTCTCTTTCTTGCCATAAAAACTCCCCAGCTTCCGTGGGACGTATATATCTGGTGGAAACTCGAATCCAGGAGACACTTCGTTGATTGTTACCGATTGGATGCCGTAGTCTTCTTTCAACAAATGTTGTAGCCCGCTAACAAATTCGCTGTACAGGTCACGAACCAGTCGAGCATGGACACTTTCCACGTTGTAGCTGCCACCGATATTTGTGGTGTAGTTCTCTGACTTTATGACGGGAGGTTTTGTGAACTCAATCAGTTGAATTAGATTGACCTGGGTGGTAGTGTCAATCCATCCGAGTTTCTTCGATAACGTGGAGGTGTGTCCTGGTAGGTGAGAGCCGGCAAACTTGTGGAAACTGCTGGTTGTGAAAGCCACATGTCGATATAAGAAGAATTTGTTAACTATTGTTCTGAGTCTCGAGCACGTTCCAGTCAATGCCAAAAGTGACCTTACGTCTTGCTCTAGATAGGAAAGAATTTCGATAAGAACTTCATTAGGCAAAGAGAGGATGTGTAGATGAGGATAGTCCACCTGTCTTGTCTTGGAAAATAGCTTTTTTCGTCCTATCAACTGGTACTTTCTCATCTTATCATCTGATTTAGACAATGGGGCGGGTTCGCAGCCTACGTGTATTTCACGCGCAGGAACGGCTGCTCATCGAAGCAGCCACGCCTGAGTGCGAAACGAAGATCGCTACTGCGTGCGCACCGATAGCGAGCGAATTAGTGACAACGCTATTTTTCAGCGGTGCACGGGGGGACATTTGTCAGTAATTGTTTGCAGCGTTTAGCGTTCAGGCATTAATCCATCGTTGGCATACCATGGCAGAAGACCAAAGAAAGCTCTTGGAGCAGCTCATGGGTAAAGACGCCATGATATCTCCCATCGTGCGTCGAAGAGAACCCGACTTGACCAGCCACAGGGTGTGCAAAAGCTTCCTTGTGGGAGTGTGTCCCCATGACATTTTCGTTGGCACCAAGCAGGACCTTGGAAAGTGTCCTCAATTGCACCTTGAAAAGCATAAGATGGAATACGAATACCGCAAAAAGAAGGGCGAGAAGTTCCCTGACTTTGAATACGAGTATTTTCGGCACCTTCAGAAGTACATAAACGAGCTCGACCGCAACACCGAGATCGCGTTGAAGAGACTAGACCACACTCCAGAAGAAAAGGCAAAGATAGCCGAAGTGACAAAGGAACTAGAAGACCTAGACATCCGCATTGGACTCATGACGCAAGAGATAAACTGCTTGGTTGATGGTCACGAGATCATGATGGGCTTGCAAGAGACCATCCGCCTAAACGAGCTCTGCAAAAAGCGGGAGGAGGTGGCGGAATCCGCACGCCACATCGCCGAGAATATGGGCCAGTCAGCGCAGCAGAAATTGCAGGTGTGTGAGGGGTGTGGCGCATATTTATCTCGCCTCGACAGCGACCGGCGCTTGGCAGATCATTTTATAGGAAAGACCCATTTGGGCTACGTACAGATGAGAGCAGCCTACGACGAACTCCGAGACAGGCGGCGCCGGGCTGTCTAGGAGCACGAATTACGACAATACAAAAATAAGCACATAGTAGGTGTCGATAAGCGACGATATATGGATATAACGTCCAGTTCTCTAGGCAATTTTCTTCTTCGAGACATAGCCAATGGCACTCAATCTCTCGGCCAAGATTGGGTGCGAGTGATGGTAAGAAGAGTACAACCAGTCTGCATCCATCGTCGACAAGTTTTCGCTGAGCATCTTGATAAGCGCAACAGCCAAGTTGTCTGCGTAGCCCTGTTCCTTGGCAAACGCATCTGCCTCGTACTCGTTTTTTCTGGAGAGCAAGTTTTGAGCAAACTTCGTCAAGCTCTCAACTGGCTCAAAGATATCGTTGAACAACATGAATCCGATCATAGCAGGCTGGGTGGTGAAGCCAAACGACGAGTACAACGACTTGTTGTGGATGAAAGCGGAAAACATCGAGAACACCATGAACATGTGTGCTTGGATGTAGGCCAACATTTGTACCAAGTGTGAGAGCTTCCAGTGGCCAATCTCGTGGGCAACCACAGCGACGGTCTCCTCGACGGTCGACTTCTCGATCAATGTGTCGTAGAGAACAATCTGCTTGCTCCATGGCAAACCAGTAAAGTAGGCGTTCGAGTGGGACGAGCGCTTGGATCCGTCGATAACGTAGAGCTTGTTCAAGGGGAACTTTTGCTGGGCGGCAAGGTCCTCGATAGAAGTCTTCAACTTTCCGTCTTCCAACGGAGTGAACTTGTTGAAGAGCGGCTGGATCAAAATAGGGAAGATAGTCATACCAATCAATTGAATGGCCAACATGAAAACACACATGTAGACAATGAAAGACTCGCCAAAGTGCTCAAGAATGCTCAAGAATCCAGCAAGAATAGGCGTAGCAAAGACAAATCTCAAAGCAGCTGACTTCAAGGTGTCAACAATCCACAACTTCTTGGTCTGCTTGTTGAAGCCAAACTTTTCCTCCAACACAAAGTTGAAGTAGTACGAGGTGGGCAAGCCAACCACGTCTCCCACAATCGAGATTATGTTGAAAAAGAAAATAGACTGGGTGATGGTACCAGACATAAACTTGGGAAGCACAGACACAGACTTGTTCAACAAGTTGCCAGCAAGGTTCCAGAAATAGGGCAACAAATCATACTTGATCACGGCCAAGTTCTGGGCCAACAGAATTGCAGAAGTGACAAATCCAAATTTGGCTTTTGCTCTGGAGTATTCTTGGGACTTGTCAAACGTTTCTTGGGAGATCTCAGCTTTCAAAGAAGCAGGTGGGGTGGCTCTCTTTAAAACCTGATATTGACGGTACAGAAGGTAGTTTTCAAACACACATTGGCCGACGGTGAATCCAACGATTATGGCTTTCCAATTGAGATTGGGATTATCAAGGAATGATAAAGTCTGGGTTAGAACGTATTACAGATAAAATGAAGAGAAACCTTCCCGAGTCTTCTGTGAAGATACTTACGCCTGCTAACGAGAACATGACAAGTTGAATATGTGTCGCGTTTTCCGAATTTCGCACCAAATCTTCTCCACAAAATTGCATCTCTTCCTCGATAACTGACATAACGTCAGCAAATTTCCATCCACATGTCTTGCTGGTGAATATCCTACACAATATTTGAGCTATGGTGAAGCCGCTCAACTTGTATCCTGCTGAATCATACCTTCAGACATGACGTGTATTAGTTTACATTGCCACATTGATGTCCTATTCCACTAGGACATCGTGTCATCTTATCCAAAACACCCTTTTTCAGATTGGTATATGGTGCCAACGCGGCAGAGAACAAGGTACCCTTTGCGTTGTTATCATACCCCTGAATATAGACGCCGCTGTGGCCAAGAAAGTCTTGATGACAATTGATGTCAGTTCTCCAGATTCTGAAATCGCCGTCCGTGTTGGTCACCCCGTGATCCTCTTCATTGCGGCACAAGTTGGCCTCGACTCCTCCGCCAGTTACCTCCTCGGTCTCATAGCGGCCGTCACTGCGCTTTCCTATTTCGTGTGAAGGAATGGGCAACCAGGCAACATGGAGCACTCCGTTGTTGTCACCCAAATGGTACTGGTGCAATCCTCCATTTTTGTCGTGAGCGTGGACACGAACCGACTCAATAAGAGAATCGGAATTTTCAATATCGCGCCGTTGAGTACCCTCCAACGAGTGGTGAACATGGTTTTCAGGGTCCCACAAACCAGCCTCGTAAGAATACAACTGGTGGCCATTTGAATTCAACAAGGTTTCCAAAAGTTCGATGAGACTCGTCACCTCTTCAATCTCTTCACGTTTCTTGCGGTGCTCAAAAAAATGGAAGCCATTACTGTTGCACCACTGGTGAAATTGTCTGATTTTTTTTCCTGCTGAATAAGTAGCTCCACCCCAAGACGCAACGGTCGAAATGATATCGACCAAATATGCCAAGTTGATTTTTGTTCCATTCCCCTTACCGAAATGTTTACAATTATTGACAATGCTATCAAATCTCAAATAAGTGTCCAAGGTCTTGAATAGGGCCACGCCTAATGTGATCCAAAAGTAACGCTTACTCATGTCAGGCTCGAAATTCAGGAAAGCACTAAGCTGTTGTTTACTAATTGGGTCTGGGTAGCAAAAACTCACCTCGGTTTCGTTGCCTGCCACTTGCAACGCTGAGTCAGGTTGCTTAGTTCCGTTTCCAATGATGTACGGTGGGTAGTACATATCAGCGGGGCACAAATCGTCAGCTACGACCAATGCATTCATGTTAACAAGAATTAATATGAACACCACAATTGCAGATAGGCATGTCTTGGTGCCGCTTGGATGCAAATAGGACATTGGAGTTGTGAAATTTGCAAAAAAAAATGAATTTTTCAAGAGATCTCTGTTTCAGTCAATCAACTCTCTTGTTGGCTTCATTCTAAGTCCAATGCGGCATTTAAATATGCTCTAGATGCTATCATGGCAAGTTTTCCCAACAATTGCCGAACATATCTCGATCTCGATGCAGTAATTGGCGTATGCAATGCATATGCACGTCATCCAAAAAAGACTTCTATAGATAGAGCACCTCTGTCCATTCTACTGTATTTTACAGTGAGCTGGGTATTTTTAGTGCATCGCAGCACTATACGTATCACAGTATGCTTCTGTATATTTTCAGGTCACGAACGCTTCATTTATTCAATAATATATTCCAGCATTTTTGTGTCATCTGTACTAATGACACGACTTACGAGACTCGTAAGACGCTTCCCAATTAGTATGTAATCACGCATGAAATATTTGACACAACGAAAACCGAGTCAGGGGGGTATCAAGAAGGTTGTCGATATCAGTATCTAGAAACCATCATGGAAAACAACCCATTTGCGGATCCCTCGGACACTAAGCACCCCATTCTGTTACTGGAAAGATGGAAACGTCTCACTTCCAGTGAGAGGGCTACAGGAACAAAACTTGTTTTGCAGGTGGCAGCAGCCATAGCCGTGTTTATCTTGTCAACTATCGTTCTAGTCACGTTGATCGTGAAGCTTGCCACGTAATCGATGGCCTGTTTGCTGAATCAATCTTCAACAGGAGCCACTTTCATACCAATGATCTTGAGAGACATCATCCCAAATTCATTCTGGCCCAGCTCGTATATCACGTACGGGTCTTGTCAGCGTAGTTTTGATTGGCTTTTCAGTGCAGAGCTTCAAACATCCAACTGGTAGTTGTCAGGTTCAGGCTACAGCAGAGTCCAAGGGTGAATTACGAGAGTGGAAAGGTGAATGGAAAGTAAAAATTCTGTAACCTTTTAGGATTGGACAGGATGATTTCTGTTTGGCGACATGTTTTTTGAGAGATTTTCAGATCAGTTTCTAGGAGTGAACCTGAAGAATATAACAAGAGCATGGTTATTTTGGATACTTCAGGTTCAGAACGCTGCCACCCAGAAACGGTGAAAGAGTCGTCAACTTTATCAGAAATCTTGTAAAGTTCAGCGAGAATGGGAGTGACAGGACGGCTGAACCAAGGCTATAGATTGTCGTTGACAAATGATTTCTGGCAAAGAGTTGCTGGTTGGCAATTAGAACCAAATAGTAACACATTTCAATGTATATATATGGATGACAAGCACTTTCTACGTCCTGTAAGAGTACACCTGAACCTGTCAAAAAAATACGTCAAAATACAAATATGTCAAAATGCTGGACAATAACCTTTCAAGAGATGCAGAACCAAGTAAACAACAGATATATTCTCTACATATCTACTTTTATGCCTAGGCCTCAGAAGCCAATTTCTCGGCCTTGGCAACGACATCTTCGATACCACCAACCATGTAGAAAGCGTTCTCAGGCAAGTGATCGTACTTACCCTCCAAGACCTCCTTGAAAGATCTGATAGTGTCCTCCAATCTCACCAACTTACCTTGGATACCAGTGAAAACCTCGGCGACGGCGAATGGCTGAGACAAGAATCTCTCAATCTTACGGGCTCTCTCGACAGTCAACTTGTCGGCTTCAGACAATTCGTCCATACCCAAAATGGCAATGATATCTTGCAAGGACTTGTAGGCCTGCAAGGTTTGTTGGACATTGGTGGCAACCGAGTAGTGCTCAGCGCCGACAACGGAAACATCCAACAATCTCGACTTGGAATCCAAAGGATCGACAGCTGGGTAGATACCCAACTCAGAGATACCTCTGGACAACACAGTGGTGGCGTCCAAGTGAGCAAAGGTGGTGGCAGGAGCAGGATCGGTCAAATCATCGGCTGGCACGTAGACGGCCTGGACGGAGGTGACGGAACCCTTCTTGGTGGTGGTAATACGCTCTTGCAACAAACCCATATCGGTGGCCAAGGTAGGTTGGTAACCGACAGCGGATGGAATACGACCCAACAAGGCGGACACCTCAGAACCAGCTTGGGTGAATCTGAAAATGTTGTCGACGAACAACAACACATCTTGACCCTCCTCGTCTCTGAAGTATTCGGCAATGGTCAAACCGGTAAGAGCAACTCTGGCTCTAGCTCCTGGTGGCTCGTTCATTTGACCGAACACCAAGGCCACCTTGGACTCACCCTCGGGGTTGATGACACCAGTCTCCTTCATTTCACGGAACAAATCGTTACCTTCTCTGGTTCTCTCACCGACACCGGTGAACACGGAGAAACCACCGTGGGCCTTGGCAATGTTGTTAATCAACTCTTGGATGAACACGGTCTTACCGACACCGGCACCACCGAACAATCCAATCTTACCACCTCTGGCGTATGGGGCCAACAAGTCCACAACCTTGATACCGGTTTCCAATACCTCGGCAGAAGTGGATTGCTCGACGAACGAAGGTGGCTCGGCGTGGATGGGCTTCTTGATCTTGTGGTCAATTGGTCCAGCCTCGTCAATTGGCTCACCAATCACGTTGATGATACGACCCAAAGTACCACGGCCAACAGGAACCGAGATAGGGGCGCCGGTGTCGGTGACATCGGCACCTCTGACCAAACCCTCAGTACCGTCCATAGCAATGGTTCTGACGGTGTTCTCACCCAAATGCTGGGCAACCTCCAAAACCAAGTTCTGGTCGCCGTTCTTGAGAGTCAAGGCGTTGAAAATGGCAGGAAGGTTACCGTCCTCGTAGTGGACATCGACAACGGCACCAATGACAGCTCTGCAGTTAGTATTGGAAGTTGGAAAATGGCATTGAAGATTTTGATCCCCGGGAGGCCGCCACCGACGCTTGTATTGCCGACGGCTCACTAGGGCTGGCACCGCCAAAAGTGGCCACCAGGACCAATTGACACCGGGGATCACGCTGGTGTGCTCCGTTTGGCCCCAGCACTTCGGGGTGTCGAGATATTTCGGGCTTTACTTACCTAACTTTACCGCCAACAGGAGCAGCAGAAGCCAAGCCCCTGTTGAACATAACGTTACGCTTGGCAGCGCTGAAAGCACTGCGCGACGTTCCGGCAAACAATCTTGGAAGAACCATCGTTAAAATAAACTTTGGTATCAGATTCCTTTCGAATGAAAAGAAAATTCAATCCTGTCCTTATATGAACTTTTCGCTGTTCAGGCAACCGGGTCGCGAATTGGCGGCATTGGCCAATGGGAGCGCGAGAACAAGACCCGACCACCCTCCCCGGCCCGCGCCCATTTTCATTGGTGGAGGTATGGTTACCCGCCCCGGCTTCACGGTGTTAAGTGTGGTTGCAAATTAGTGGTTGCAAATTGGCGGCGGCACATATGAACATGACCCTTGTAGTCACGTCGTACATTTCGGTCGGTTTCGTTGTCTCATCAGCTATTTAGTAACATATTAACGTTCACACCATTCCTCTTCTCGAGTCTTCTCTTCACTTGTTGGATCAAGTCGTTCAGATCTTCAACAGGAGTTTCCACCACTAGCTGGGCATGGCTGGGCACTGCTTTTCCATACCGGTCAAAACAGCACTGAAGACACAATCTCACGCGGTCCTTCTTGTCTAGAAGATCATTGTTGGTCTTATGGTACATCCGAGCAATGGAATGTGCTGCTGCTTCTTTCCGCTGTAGCTGTACTTGTTCCAACATTTGTATGCGACTAGACTTTCTCCGCTTGCCCAGTGGTTCGTGTGGTTCTTCCTCCTCTTGTGGCTTTTTCTCGTCGTCGTGGAGTTCCTTTTCAACTAGTGATAAACGACGCTTAATTACTATTTCCTGAGGCGATGCCTCGGGGGTGAGAAGCTGGCTCACCGAGGTAACCCTGGCTCCCTCGAACTCCTCTTGCTTGATTTCGGGAGTTTTGAAAGGTGCTTGGGGCTGTGCTGTCTCCTGAAGTTTGGCAATGCTCTTGTTGTCGAAGTCAAAGTATTGGTACGCAATATGGGTACGGCAGTTGCCGCATAGATCGTCCTCGTCGTCCAGGGCTTCGTCGTGGAAAACTCCGTTTTGCTCCTCTTCAAAACTTCTGGTGATTTCATGTCGCTTTGCTTTCACGCTCGGTATACCTGCGTCACTGAATGTATGCAACATCTGGTTTTGTTTGCCAATGAAATTCTCATAGCTCGAGAGAGCGGACCGCACAAACAGTTCGTCGTGGCGGGTATTCTGACAGTACGATTTGAGGACATTCTCCACCAATTGGTAGTGGTTGAATACGTTCTCTTTCCTGATTAATCGGTAGTCTTCCACCAGCTTCTCGCCAAACTCCAACCACTTTGATATGGTAAAGTTCACAGCTTCGTTAAAATTGAAGCCGCTGTTGAAGCCCGCGTGGTACACTCGTGGATAGGTGATCACAATTTCGTTCGGTTGTTGCTCGACCTCAACGCATCGTATGCCGTGCTCTATTAATTTCATGGGGGAAATAAGAGTCACCAACTGGTGCAAAAGATCCGGCTGGCGTTTGAACAAGTCGGGAGCCGAGTCCTTCATAAGCAGCTCAAACTTGTCTGCCTCCTTAGACGGTATCCCGTACCATTTTTTCGTTGCACCAAAGTGACAGTAGTTGGCTGACAAGGTATAGTGATCTTCCACGTGCCAGCAGAAGGTAGACAATAGAGAACCAACATAGATCCAGGGCACTGTCATTCCCGAAATCGAGCGGTTGACAAAGTTCAACAACGAACCTTTGGCAAAGGGAAGGCGGGTGAGGTTCCAAGGGTGCTTCACATATTTTTGCACATCGGGATCGTTCGTATCCAAGCCTGGAGTATTGGCCATGGGGAATCCACTAATGTGCCCAGGCTTCAAGTGGTGGATATCTGCACCGTATTTTACCTCAAGGTCGGATTTTTCGATCTCCACAAACTCCCAGAACTTTTGTTCAATAACATCCAATGTCAACGGCATGTCGTTGTTATATTCGCTCCGGAATTCTTCATCAAACTCTTTGCACATCTCATAGAACTCGCCTAGTGAGTACTTGATGTCCGTTTCTTCCTCAAAACCGTACTCCCCAGTACCAACCAAGCATTTTTCACAGTACCATTGGCCCGCGGGGATTTCTTTCATGGGAGGGTTTAAGCAGAACATGTGGAAAGAACTATCGCAGTTATCACAAAGGAGTGTTTCTGTGGGACGGCTATTATCGTCACATATCACGCAGTTATCGTTGTCCTCGTCATCTCGGGAGTCTGGGAAGTAGTGGTCGCTCGAGTCCAAGAACAGAGCATACGAAGCAATCTTGTCCTCATATTCATGTCTGAGCACTTCCGGCGAGTCGGCGGTACCAAACTCTTCATTGATAGAGTTCCATTTCTCTTCGTCCATAGGTCCACCGTGGCTTATTTTGTGGACCGCCTGGTACAAATCATAGTAGTATATCTTCTTGCGGTTGTGGTCTTTGGTAACAAAGGAACTGCGTACCGGCCGCAGATCGATCATCTTCAAAAAACGGTTGAGGTTGTCCTTAAAGGAACGCCTACTGCGAGAGGTTATTCCTAAATCGCTCAATCTTTGGAGCCGTGTGTGGAATTTGAAATCGCTTGAAAGTGAAAATTGCGGTTTCCAGCTGGTTGGAGGAACTATTTTGACGATTCCGTACTCATCTCCAAGTCTGGTTATATCTGGCCGTGAAAGGTACCCCACAGGATCTTCAAACTCGGTTTCCGAGGGACGTAGAACCGGACATGGAGTCAACAACGACCGGTTGAAGGAATTTATCGTCATCTTCAAGTCCAGTATATTTGCTGGTCGGCTAAGTCACCAGTGCGGAAGAATCAGCAAGAAACCAGTCGGTAATAGATCGGCTTATCGTGTACTATACTCGGATGTGGCGCTTGGGACGGACTTCCGTTATAAAATTTTGCAGGTCAGATATGGCGAGTTTCTTCTGCCCGAAACGGGCGCTAAGCGGGACGCACGTAATTAAATGGATGGTTGTTTATGTAAGCGGACTGCCCGTAATCCGCTAATCAGGCCGGCAACTAGACGTTGAAGATAATGGCGATCAAGGACGAGTACACGATCACCGTCTTGGGATGCGGTGTGATGGGCACTGCGGTGGTTTCTGCTATTTTGCTGGCCGATTTCAAGCCTTTTCCGTCGAAAATCATCTGCTGCACCAATCGTGAAGAACTGGCTACGGCGTTGAAGCAGAAACTCCCGCATGATATCGTTGAGGTAAGCCATGGTGCCGGTGCCAATGCCGATGCAGTTGCCAAGGCCGACATTATTATCTTGGGATGCAAGCCTTACATGTACCAGGGCATTTATGAGCAAGTGAAAAATTCCATCACCAACCAGCAACTAGTGATTTCGTTGTTGGCTGGAGTCACCGTCAAGGAATTGAGCATTTTTTCGCCCTATGTGGCCAAGGTGATGACCAATACTCCTGCGCAGTTTGGTTGTGGTACTGCAATGGTGAGTTTTTCACCAGAGGCCGAGGAAGAGTACAGCGACATAGTCATGAAGTTGACCAACCCGGTGGGATTGGCGATGCAGATTCCTGAGAAGAACATGGACGCAGCCACCGCACTTGTTGGCTCCGGTCCTGCTTTCTGCTTGTTGATGATGGAGGCATTGGTTGACGGTGGAGTGCGCATGGGTCTTCCCTTTGCCATTGCCAAAGAGGCAGCAGCGAAAGTGATGGAGGGGACTGCTAAGATGGTTCTTGAGACTGGAGATCACCCGGCAGCACTCAAAAGCAAGGTCTGTACTCCAGGAGGCACCACCATTGGCGGCTTGTTGAAGATGGAGGATGCTGGAGTTCGCAGCGGTATCGCCAGAGCAGTGGAGGAAGCAGCCAATATCTCTGCCTCTTTCGCCAAGAAATAGATTGGACGAGCTGTGGCAGCTTAACTTAAAAAGGCCGTTGAAATGGCCATTACTTCATAGCCACTGCTTCATAGCCACTGCTTCATAGCCATTATCATTTCTGTTCTTGTCATTTTCTTCACACTGTCTCTACACTTTCGGCACATTTCTGTTCTTCTGCATAGTATTGTATCTTCCTGTTCTACATTTGTCGTCTTCTCCATTCTGTTCTTCTCTTGACCTCCTACAGTCTCCCATGCTAGTATATTTTACTCTATAATTGCCCAAAGCACCTCTACTCCTGGTACTTTCCATATAAGCTCATAAATGCCTGGATGTCGCTCGGCGTAAGCTCGATATTGGCAGCATCAAGCGACGCCTTCAAGTCGGTCAATGCAGCACGAATGTCGCTTTCTGCCAAAAGCAGCATCATCTTGAACATCGATGGAGGAGGTCCCTTGTCTAGTCCTCTACTGGCAAGAAGCTGCTGGAACTTGTCCAAGTTCTTGCGGATATCCGGGTTCAGACGAAAGGCTCGGGTGATCCGCTCCACCTTTTCCGCCTGTTCTGGCGAAAGACTGTTGTCGAGATTCAGCCTGGATGCAAACGTACGGACTTGTGGCCGAGCATGTGCACGCACAGACACTGCCGGAACACACTTGTAGCCTCTCAGCACCGCAAACAACCTCGCTCCCCGAAACATGTGTCCCTCTGTTGGTTGCTAAAACCTGAGTGGCACCAGGCGGGTGTATGGCGGCACGTGAGTGCGCCTGGTGGGCGCACGCCGGCCGACGGACGCCGTTTGCGAACCCGTCAGCGTGTTTTCCGCCAATATCACCATAATGTCTGCCGAAGGACAAGAAGAATTATTGGACTATTCCGACTCCGAGGAGATCGCCGTGCCATCCAACACCACTGAAGCTGCTGCTGATGGCGCCGACAAGGATGCTGATAAGAAAGGCTCCTATGTGGGTATTCACGCTACGGGTTTCAGAGACTTTTTGTTGAAGCCCGAGTTGTTGAGAGCCATTGGCGACTGTGGATTTGAGCACCCTTCTGAAGGTTCGTATACCGTGTCCGAGTGAAATGGAGGCGGCTGGTTGTCGAAGCACAGACTGTCGTATGATGCTGTCGTGTTATCATCCTTCCCTCCTTTACGCCTGTAAAGAACGTTTTGGCACAACCATGCGTCTCAGGTGCCGAATGTACCGTCTGTACAACAATGTGCGATAGCGTGCATCCAGGGCCTACTTTTTGCTGCGCTTCTGGATGCCCCGCGTACCTCGGTGCCCTTGCCGCGTTTAATTACCAGTGGTATAACCCACCAGATTTGCATTTTTTCAGTTCACATCCCGGAGATTGATTAATTTTCTGCATCATAACGCCTGCAGCCCAGCACTGGCTGCCTTCATTTCTTCATTTCACCTATTTTCACCGGAGCCGTATCCTCCTCCATCCTGCTTTGCAGCCCACTAACCCAGTCCAGCAAGTCTGTATCCCCCAGTCCATCTTGGGTACTGATGTCCTTTGTCAGGCCAAGTCCGGTTTGGGTAAAACTGCTGTGTTTGTCCTCTCGACTTTGCAGCAATTGGACCCTGTCCCTGGTGAGATCACCACCTTGGTCATCTGCCACACCAGAGAATTGGCCTACCAAATCAGAAACGAATACGCCCGTTTCTCCAAGTACATGCCCGATGTCAAGACCGAGGTGTTCTACGGTGGTATCCCCATCGCCAAGGACATTGAAAAGTTGAAGAACAAGGACACCTGCCCCCACATTGTGGTGGCTACCCCCGGTAGATTGCACGCCTTGGTTGAGGAGAAGGCCATCCGTTTGAACAACGTCAAGTCCTTTGTCATCGATGAGTGTGACAAGGTGTTGGAGGCTATCGATATGAGAAGAGATGTCCAGGACATCTTCCGTAACACCCCTCACCAGAAGCAAGTGATGATGTTTTCCGCCACCTTGTCGCAGGACATCCGTCCCGTCTGTAAAAAGTTCATGCAGAACCCATTGGAGATCTACGTTGACGACGAGGCCAAGTTGACCTTGCACGGTTTGCAGCAGTACTACCTCAAGTTGGACGAGAAGGAGAAGAACCGTAAGTTGGCTGACTTGTTGGACTCGTTGGAGTTCAACCAGGTTATCATCTTTGTCAAGTCGACGCTGAGAGCCAATGAGTTGAACAAGTTGTTGGTTGCTTCCAACTTTCCTTCGATCGCTGTCCACTCGGCCATGCCTCAGGAAGAGAGAATTGCCAGATACAAGTCGTTCAAGGAGTTCAACAAGCGTATCTGTGTGTCCACCGATGTGTTCGGTAGAGGTATTGATATCGAGAGAATCAACTTGGCTATCAACTACGACTTGCCCAACGAGGCCGACCAGTACTTGCACCGAGTCGGTAGAGCCGGTAGATTCGGTACCAAGGGTTTGGCTATCTCGTTTGTTGGCTCCAAAGAAGACGAGGAAGTGTTGGAGAAGATCCAGTCCAGATTCGATGTCAAGATCACCGAATTCCCAGAGGAGGGTGTCGACTCATCCACTTACATGAACACATAAAAGTATTTAGATGAATGTATTAGTTGTAGCACCTACACACAGAGTCGATGATGGAGAACACCGACGCCAAGTCGCTTTTGGGGATGAGGAACCATTCTACGTGGATGCTATACTCGGAGCCCGTTTTGGCGCAGCCGGCGCAGAAGACGTCTCCGCTGCCGTACTTGCGGTGCAAAAGTGTATGTATTTGCGTTTCTGCCTGCAGCACCGACGTGGAGCACCAGAAGCCGGAGCCCTGTTTGTCGAAGGTTTTGTACGAGCGTCGGGCGAGGGATAGGTGTCGGAACGAGTCCACCAAGCTCGTCTTCATCTTGGTGCCCGGCACAAGGCATGTGAGTTTGTGGTGGCATTGCAGTTCCCATTGGCTCAATCGGCCAGCCACGGTGCCTGTGGTCATCCCGACCTTGATGAGGATATATTTCAGTTTTCGGGCATCAAACAGGGACCATTTGTTGGTGTGACGCGACGAGGTTCCAGGAAGGTTTCTGACAGAAAGTGAGTTCTTTGATCCGTCGAGTAGACTGGTCAACGTGTACACGTATATCGAGCCAGGCTTGAGTTTGGAAGGTGAAGGCGACCTCGACGAGCTGGGATTCTGCGAGTACCTGAGGGGAACAGGCGTGCTTAGTTTAGTGGATGAATGTTTTGATTTCTCTGTGACTACTGAGAGGCGTAATATAGGGGCAGCACTATGTCCATTGTTCGGTGCATGGTGGTGGCAGAACCCGTCTGCGGTATTAAGCCTGCATCGCTCACCCTTCTTTGTGGTTCCTTTACACTGAATTGCAATTGTGACGCTTGTCCGGTTGGACCTGTATTTGCGATTTTCGCTCCGCAACCGGCGTTCTTGCGTCTCCAGAAAATTAGCGCCACACTTGGTTGCAAAATGACCTACGGTTGCTATATAAGCCGCGTATCGGCACATATACGTCTGCCGTAACCCTCTCCAGTGCCAGGCTGGACCGGATCTTCCACCATGGTCGAGAAAAACGCCATGCCCAAACTACCACAGATCGGTAGGCGGCGGTGCGGCTTACTTGCCTCGGCGCCACACCTGACATGGCGACATCAATTAGTATAATAGGGCCGACTTTCCACCTTTCTGCAAACATGCCATTCCGTTTCGATACCCTTCAATTGCACGCTGGCCAGCTGGTCGAACAGCCCCACCGCTCTAGAGCCCCTCCTATCCACGCCACCACCTCGTATGTCTTCAATGACTCCGAGCACGGCGCGAAGCTCTTTGGTCTCGAGGAGCCAGGTATGATCTACTCCAGAATCATGAACCCTACTAACGGTGTTTTCGAGGAGCGTATTGCTGCTCTCGAGGGAGGCATTGGTGCTCTTGCTGTGTCCTCCGGTCAGGCTGCTCAATTCATCGCCATTGCCGGTTTGGCCCATGCCGGCGACAACATCGTCTCCACCTCCTACTTGTACGGAGGAACCTACAACCAATTCAAGGTCGCTTTCAAGAGACTCGGAATTGAGACCCGTTTTGTCAACGGTGACAAGCCAGAGGACTTTGAGAAGCTCATTGACGACCGTACCAAGGCCATCTACATCGAGAGTATCGGTAACCCCAAGTACAACGTGCCCGACTTTGAGAAGATCATTGCCTTTGCCCACGCCAAGGGTGTCCCAGTAGTTGTCGACAACACCTTTGGTGCTGGTGGTTTCTTGGTCCGTCCTATCAAGCACGGAGCTGACATTGTCGTACACTCTGCTACCAAGTGGATCGGCGGTCACGGTACCACCATTGGAGGTGTCATCATTGATTCCGGTAACTTCCCATGGACTGAGTACCCCGAGAAGTTCCCGCAATTCTCCAAGCCATCTGAAGGTTACCACGGTCTTATCCTCAGTGAGGCTCTCGGCAAGGCTGCCTTCATCGGCCATGCTAGAATCGAGTTGTTGCGTGACTTGGGTCCTGCCTTGAACCCATTCGGCCTGTTCTTGTTGCTCCAGGGTTTGGAGACTTTGTCCTTGAGAGTGGAACGTCAATCGCAGAACGCCTTGAAGTTGGCCAAGTACTTGGAACAATCCCCCCACGTCAGCTGGGTTTCCTACTTGGGTCTTCCTTCCCACGAGAGTTACGAGCTCGGTAAGAAGTACTTGAACTCGGAGCACGCTGGAGGTATGTTGTCCTTCGGTGTCAAGCCAATCGAGTCGGAGCTGACCGACCCATTCAAGGAGGCTGGACCAAGGGTTGTGGATCTTCTCAAGATCGCCTCCAACTTGGCTAACGTCGGTGACTCCAAGACCTTGGTCATCACCCCATACTACACCACCCACCAACAGCTTTCCGACGAGGAGAAGATCACCTCTGGTGTCACCAAGGACCTTATCAGAGTTTCTGTTGGTACCGAGCACATTGATGATTTGATCGAGGACTTCGAGCAAGCCTTTGCCCAAGTCTACAAGTAATCGAGGATAACAATATATAGCGGGTATTATTAATTATTGCTATTCTAATCCCTCTTTCTAAGAGTAATCAACATGTAAAGTACAGTGGTGGAGAGCACGAGTCTCAAGCTGTTCAACAACCAGGATCCAGGGCCGGTGGTCACCTGGGCCACCTGGAGAGTCCGGCCAAGTCTGTGGACCTTGACCAAGTAGTACATGAGTCCTGCGACCATGTATGAGTGGACGGCAAATTGAAGAAGTACTGTCACGAAAACCGGGGTTCTATGGTGTTTTTGAATGAAGTCGGTGTAGCGACAAGGAACGTAGACTGACACGGCAACCAATGCAAACAACACAGTTGCAAAAACGGAAATGTGGGTGCTCCAGCTGGAGAGAAACTTTTGCTGCTTGGCAAAGCTGCGCATATTTCTAGCAGAGTGGAATGCCTTCAATTGCATCATGTGCGTGTCTTCCTTCTCGTCTTCGCCCTTGACGTAGTTTTTGTTTTTCAGCTTCCACATGTCGCCAAATGCTTCAGCGGCCTTGTGGAAAGTAGCCACCAAGTAGGCTGCAACTTTAGAGCCATCCTGGGCCTTTGAAACACCTCCCAATTGGATTCCAACGTCCTCCACTAGGCATGACAAGACGTCGAGACCCTCGGCTGGTAGGCAGGTGCGCTTGTGGTCCATGTTGCTCTCACGGCAAAAACCGTTGTATGAAAAGTGGTAAGTGTAGTTGTTGGTGAATGTGTCGACAGTCTCCGAGAAATCAGCAATCGATATCTGTTCAGGCTCTGCGTTTTCTTGTTCTGTGTGTTTCACAGCCAAGTCCTTTGCCAAAAACGTGGCCAATCTGAGTCCGGCCCGAGCCTGGTCCAAAAGCTTTCTACCCTGTTCCGAGGTTTCTTCGATCTTGACAGAAACTTCTGGGAGACACCATCCTTCCAGCTGGGTGCACGAGTCGGCGGAGATCATACTGCAAACAGCCAAAAGGAAAGAGACAACTAGCATGCCTATGGCAACGAAGCGAAACCTGGGGTTCTGTCTGTCCCGCAATATTCTAGCTGCAACATGATCACGGCGGTACGAGAGAAGCTTCTCTTCTATCTCGATAGAGCCCGGCTCGAAGTCCATACTGTCACGAAGCATCTGCGATTCCATATTGTTGGCTACCGAGAAATGACAACAATAACTGCTTTTAAGTCCTCTCCACTTAGAGAGGCTTTGCCTTCCTAATTAGTACTCGTGGGTTTAATGCTTTCCTAATTAGGCAAGTTTTTTCCAACGCTGATGCACAGAATAGAGCACCAAAACAGAACCGATATTGGTTGTGTGCAGTACCTAAGGCTGCAACCGTTGTCGTACTTTGAAAGCTCTATAAACTATACCCAGTATACGACGTCAAGGTATGCCATGAACAGCCTGCCCCATGGTAACTCGTTAGAGATTTTGGTGTGGGTTTCATGAATTTGTTGAAATGTGTATTTATTAAGATAATTGTTCTTTGGCTCGAAATATAATCTACGGCAAAGAGTGTACGAATGCATATATGTGGTGGTAAATGGTTTCGCCGTTAATTCACCTTGTTGATGAAGTTGTTGTGGTCTAAGAAGTGTATCTCGTCGTCGTTGAGGAAAGAACTGGCATCGTTCTCTCCTCTCAAAGCTAGTCCTCTTTGCAGGCTACCCAGAACATTTCTATCATGTTTCAGATGGGTAAACTCGGAGTACTCATTCCTATTCTGGTATCCGTCATAGGTTTCTTCCCTATAGTGATGGGAGCTCTGGTCATCATTTTCAATGATCGAGGCTGAATCAAAGGGGTCCTCCGATACAGTAGAGAATGTGGGGTAGGTTTTCTTGTTGCTAGTCTTGCGCTTGAGGTGTCTCACAGAAACGCTTCTGGAGAGAGTCTCACCGAGTCTTCTAAGCTCGTCTTCGGAGGTGAACGTGGGCTTGTGCTCCAAGGTTTTCGATCCGTTTTCTGACTCGGGAGAGTCGGAGCCATCATAATCATCGTGGTCCCTTTGTCCGTACGGTTCATCCACAAGTGGAATCGAGGTACCCTGCATGCGTTCTTTGTGTTCGATACCGCCGTATGTTGTCCTTCGGTAGTGGCGTGGAATGCCAACTTCAATGTCATCATCGAAATCTTCCGGTGGGTTGGCGCACCACAAGGGAAGCGTCCATGATGCCATCGACAAAAGTGCAAAAATACAGGCAGCCCACAAAAGTGAAAACCATGCCTTGCCTAGGTGAAACGAAACCCCGAAGTCACTAAGGGATCGCTGGACTTCCAGCTTCACTTCAACAAGCATGTGTGTTATCAAGCCGACACCAATGAGAATAGCCAAAAAGCTCGCCATAGACACGAGCGCTAGGACATTCATGATAAACGTCTGCTGCTTTCTGGCCTTGTCATCATCGCCACGATCCAAGTAGGAAATATAGGTGAGGATGAGAAGGATTGCCTGTGAGACGGCACCAAAGATGACGGCACCAGGGACCTTCTTGTACTGTGATTCTCGCGCCGCGGTTGCCTTCTGGTAAGGGTCGTCATCGTAGGTGTTGGTCTGGTATGCGTATGCCAATATGCTTTCGAGGCCGATATCGGCTAGTTCGCGACGGTAATCAAAGACGTACTCCTTCACTTTGCTGGAGCACAGAAGTACATCGTTATGCTTCTTATATGTGTACTTTCCGTTTTTGCCCTGCACTTGAGAAGTATTATAGTTGCCGGAGCACCATTGCCACATGGACGTGATGGTGTACTGGGGAGCATTGGCTACCTGCTCCAGGGCGTAGTTTGAAAGCACGGTGATCTCCGAGTTTGTGAGGGAGGAATCCATGGGATACACACCTGCGCTGTTTTCCTGTTCAAGTATGGATGGCGACAAGGAGACGAGGTTTCTCAACGACTTGTAGAGCCCGTAGGAGACGTCCAAATGGGCACAGTTTATTCGGGAAATGTAAATCTCATTTGACAACAAAGAACCCACAAAAGCAGCAATAACCAACACTATGACTGCAAAAGAAGCAACGATGCGTGCTATCTGGAGCCCACGTTCTCTTGCCGAGAGCTTTCGAGCGGATTTGAACCAGTTTTTTAACTGCATAGGTTATCAATCGTGTCTGACAACGAGGGTTGGATAATAGTATGGGAGATATTAGCCCCCTAGAGGGGTGTATGCTTGATCTGCTACTTGACAGGGGTCTGCTTACCCCAAAAGACCAAGATGACAAAGCAACGAGCACCGAGCAATAGCAACACAGAACAAGTTCTGGAGGATCTAAGGGAATCTAGTATGATGAGCTAACCCCTGCCTAAGCTGAAATACGAAATGACCGCGCCTCCTGTCTGCAGTACGTGACTACCGGGTAGCGAAACAAGTATGCAATTATCTAAATAGCAAGAACTAAAACCGGACCCAAGCTAGAAGTCTTCGTTGAACGACAACTCGCCATATGTCTGGCGGTACGTTCCCAAGTCTGGGGCTTCTTCCGGCTTTCTTTTGCGGCTGTCTCTTTCCCCGATGACCTGCAACGGGGTCTGCTGCGCCGCAAACTTTGTTTCCCAGTTCAGCAAGCTGGACGAAGACTCTACAGTCGAGCCGGAGCCCATGAGGGATGGTGGCTGGTCCATCTGGGAAGGCAAAGGCACTCTTTGGAAGGTCTGTGGCTGGCTATTGTTGCCGTGATTGTAGCCATCGTACTGGGCGCCTGTCCTATAGCCCTCTGAAACAGCCTTGCGGATGCGCATGCCCAAAAGAGCTAGTTCCTCTGTCTGCGAGTCCCTCGCGGGCTCTAGTTGTGTGAATCTACGTTTGGTGTCCATGGGCAATAACGCGAGGAGAAGACACCGATATATTGGTGCGCTGGTGTACGGGTGTTGGAGGAGGGGAGAAGACGGAGGGAAGACGGAGGGAAGACGGAGGGAAGACGGAGGGAAGACGGAGGAGAAGACGGAGGAATGAAAGTGAGACCACGACAGGAATGAATGCAAGTCCGGGTGCAACCGTACGTCGCTGTCCTGCGGCGGTGCTGATGCACCGTCGGTCGCAGCCTCCGCAACCGGCCCCAGCGCCGTGCCGCGTTCTCCTTCCGAATCGCGTTCTCCTGCCTATAGGGTTGCAATTACCCTCGTGTCCCCACGGCAAGTGTCGCCGACAACATATATAGTGGGGTCACTTCTTCCTATTCTTCCATCATGAACTTCTCCGTTTCTTCTGCCACTGCCGTCGAGTACGAGCAAGAGTACTCTGCACACAACTACCACCCCTTGCCGGTGGTGTTCACCAAGGCCAAGGGTGCCCATGTCTGGGACCCCGAAGGCAAAGAGTACCTTGACTTTTTGTCCGCGTATTCCGCCGTCAACCAGGGCCATTGCCACCCCAAGATCGTGGAGGCGCTCGTGGACCAGGCGTCCAAGTTGACCTTGTGCTCCAGAGCCTTCTCCTCTGATGTCTTTGGTGTTTTCGCCAAGTACATCACCGAGTACTTCAAGTACGAGATGGTGCTTCCCATGAACACCGGGGTGGAGGCGGTGGAAACCGGGCTCAAGTTGGCCAGAAGATGGGGCTACGTCAAGAAGGGCATTCCCGAGGGCGAGGCCATCATCTTGTCTGCCGCCGACAACTTCCACGGCAGAAGTTTGGGGGTGATTTCCATGTCCACCGACCCCGATGCCACCACCAACTTTGGTCCGTACTTGGCGGGTGTCGGCCCCCAGATTCCCGGCGAACCCAAGGGCACCTTCATCCGCTACGGTGTCATTGAGGACGTGGAAAAGGCGTTCAAGAATGCCGGCGACAAAATTGCAGCCATTCTCTTGGAGCCCATCCAGGGTGAGGCAGGCATTGTCGTGCCACCGGCAGACTACTTCACCAAGGTCCAGGCCTTGTGTAAGGAGCACAACGTGCTTCTCATCTGTGATGAGATCCAGACCGGTATCGCCAGAACCGGAAAGTTGTTGTGCTACGAACACTACCCCAACGTCAGACCAGACTTGGTGTTGCTCGGCAAGGCCATCTCGGGAGGTGTCATGCCTGTGTCCGCCGTTCTTTCGTCCAAGGAGATCATGTTGTGCTTGGAGCCCGGCTCCCACGGCTCCACCTACGGCGGTAACCCTCTTGCTTGCCGCGTGGCCATTGCTGCGTTGCAGGTGGTGCAAGACGAAAAGTTGGTGGACAGAGCTAACCAGCTCGGCGACTTGTTGCGCTCCAAGTTGGAGGAGTTGAAGGCGGAGTCCAACGGCATGATCTCCGAAGTCAGAGGCAAGGGCTTGTTGTCTGCCATCGTCATCGACGACTCCAAGACCAACGGCAGATCTGCTTGGGATCTCTGCTTGTTGATGAAGGACCACGGCGTGTTGGCCAAGCCCACCCACGATCACATCATAAGATTGGCCCCTCCATTGGTCATCTCCGAGGAAGACTTGTTGAAGGGAGTTGACTCGATTAGACAAAGTTTGAAAACCTTGCCAACCGCACCAAAAGCAGCTCACTAAATAGCACCCACTAATATCAAAAGACACATCATATTCGTTTCCTATCAATATGTAAATGTTGCCTGTATATCTATTCCTCCTCGTCGTTTCTGTCTCGCGTCTCCGGGATGCGCCCCAACGCCGCTAATCTTCTCTGTCTCTCCACGTTGGACTCTTGAAGGATTTCGTCATCCTCAGAATCTACCGATGCATCGTCATCCTCGTCCTCGTCATAGTCGTCCTGGTCCTCGTCGCTCACCTCGGCAACGGCAGGTGGCGGCGATCTTCTTCTCTGTATCTCTGCTTGTCCGCCGGCTTGTGCACCCTTTTTGTTCGCAAATATGTCAACGAGCTGATTCTCGATCTTGTTCTCGAGCTTGGGATCCTTGAGCGGCGAGCTGGGCTGGGTGGAATCTTGCACTTGGGTCAACACGGGCTCCGTGCCTCCGGCAGACGCTTGCTTGCCTTTGATACCCACCTTCGACAACGCCCTACTCATAAGAGAGCCAGATCTCAGTCTGTTCGCGTGCTTGTTGACCCTGTACCTGCGGACAATGTCACCGTCTTCGTTTTCTATAATAATCAAGTTATCAACTTGATGAGCAAAGACTTTCCTGCGGTTGGGGTCATCTTTCTTGTAGAATGCCCTTCTCTTACTGGGTATCTTACTCAATCTCCCTTGTATGGATTCAGTACGAGATAACCCAGATTCATTAGATGCCGTGGAGAATTGCGTCATTTGACGACGGAGTGATCCAGCAGAGTGGATCGACATGCTATCTTCATCGCGACTCCTAGCTTTCTTACTGCCCTTCATTGGCAATGTCTCTACCACCTCACCATTTTCATCCTCGATAACAATCTGGCTGCCTTCTTGATACGCCACGGTGGGTGCACTCTTCCTACGAGCAAACTCTTCGTTATCCAATTTCTCGGAATCGATTCTTTGGTACGATGGTTGAGGTACAGCAATGGAAACCTTCTCACCAGCGTCTTCGACTTCTAATGAAGGAATAGAATCATTGAGCTTCTCGTCAGTGCGTGGAGACGACTCAGTAGAACCAACTGACTCGTCCAGGGCAGGCACAGACTCGTCTGGAGGAACCGTAGAAGGTGTTCTACCGAGCTGAAGGAATTCTGTTTGAGGACGCTGTCTTTGAGCCAATGCAGGATCATCGTTTTCTGAGTTCGCCATGGACAACGTCTTCTTAAGATTCGATGCTGGACCTCTCCGCTTCTTCTTATGTCTCTTGCGCTTAGCGCCGCCAGCAGGTCTGACTTTAACTCCACTTGTCTCGATAGTATTTGTACGCTCTATCCGTTCGTCATCGGGGACAGCTGTGTCAATTCTATGAAGGGAAAAGGAAGTGGATGCCTTGTCCAACTTTTGCAAACGGCTCATCCAGGATGGTCCCTGGTCCTTTGTGCTTGTAGCTGTGAATGTCATTGTAATTGCCATACGGTTCAAGCGCTTTCCTAATGTCAACACGGCAACAGAAGAACCGTGTACAATAATAGACACTATCACAATGAAACAAACCACTGGCCAGATGATCTCGAGCAACTGGTAATGGGGGTGAGTGGGGGATAAGTCACTCAAATCCATGGGTGTTTCTTCGTGGGTGTAGTGACCTTCGACATCGCCACGAGCAAGAATTGCTGCAAAAATGGCTCCGACACCGATGGGGCCGAAATGACCACAGAACAACGCCTCTCTCCAAGTCTTGACGTCAGGAGTGAAAGGCTTCAAAGCCAACACGGCTGGAACACGTCTTAAGAAGATGACAACAATGGCCAAGACAATGAGTCTCCAGGCTTGGAGTCCGATATCAGCATTGTTGAATTGCGGCCACGGAATGATAGCGCCAAAGTAAACGAAGAACGCCAAGTTAATAATCAAGTCGATGACGGTCGAAACATGTGACTCTTCAGTCTTCTTAGCGAATTCACCGTTCCAACCAAAGGCTGTGCCGGCCGCAAAAGACACCAACAAGTCGTCGACACCTAACATGGAGCCCAAGCCAGCCGAGTTGAAGGCAATAAAAATGAAGAAGGCCAAGAAGGATTCTCTATCAATCAAGTTCTTCTTTTCGGCCAAAGCGACAGCGCGTTTCAACGTCCAGCCGATGGTGACACCGAGAATCACGCCAAAGAAACACTCATACAAAATCGTGAGGGTGATCCAGTCCTTGACAATGCGGCCCGCCTGGCCAGGGTATAACGTCAAGTTGAGAGACAAGAAAATGAAGGGAAATGCCATTCCGTCGTTACACCCGGACTCGGCCGTCAACAAGTTACGCAAGTGACCGGGAACACGCTCGGCAAACTTTCCCTTACCGACCACCGCTGCGGCCAACACCGGATCGGTGGCAGTGACACAGGCACTGATCAAAAGGGCCGAGGGGAAATTAAGATGGGGGATTAAGGCCCACACAAAGAGACCGACCACGAGCCAACCACAGGTCATCACCGGGAGCAAAAAAATGGCCACTGATACCCAGTGTTTCTTCATGTATTTGCGAGGCAATTCGACAGCCACGGCCACGATCTGGATGCACAAGACGATCCGGCTGATCTCAAGGGTGATCTTATCGCTATTACCCCATGTGACGGGGTCGAACCATCCGAGACAATGTGGCCCCAAGATTAACCCTGCGATGGCTGCAACAGTTGCTTCACCGATGTAAAGGCGCTCTTTGACAAAGAGGGACAATAGTGAGAAGAACGTACTGAAGATCCCCACGCACGCGTAAGCGACGTGGGCACTATCTATCTGGGTTAGTATTTGTCCGGGGTGGTGATTAAGTCGGTGTGAAGCAGTGAGAATATGGACCGGAAAACGATTTTCCGCAAATAGTGGCGATTCCAGGCACATCTAGGGACACGTCTGGCTCGATGCAGCCTAAAATGCACGGCCCAAGCTCCGAAATTAGCCCCCATCGCTTCCCCTTAGTGGCATTCCTTGAGCATAACAATGTCAAAACTCACTAATCAAGCTTTTGGAGCCAAAATTGTGGGAGCCACAAGGAGGCCCACTGCGCCAGCTGCTCCTATCGCATCGTACATACCTCTAGTTGTTCCCATGCCATCAATAGTCTTGTCACGTCAGATGAAGATAATGCCAAGAACAAGCTTGGCAACCGGAACGGTGCAGGAGAGAAGATTTTACCTGCAGGACGGAATCTGCCGTCGTGGATGCGTATTTCCAATATTTGTGCGGCAGTTGCAAACATGAGTGGGATGTGGGTCATTGGCTACGGCCTGCTTATATTCAAACCACCACCGTACTATGACTTTCGTGTGACTGGCTACCTCAAGGGATATATCAGACGTTTCTGGCAGAGTTCGTCCGACCACAGAGGCACCGCAGAAGCGCCTGGCCGCGTGGTCACCCTAGTCCAGCGACACGATTTGCATGATCCTCGGTTCCATGACGATCTCCACATGTACAAGCTACGCAGCGGAGACCGCATGCGAGAGGAAACCGACTTGGAGTCGAAATCGGCCACTCCAGAAGCTCCCACAGTGGCGGCGGATATCGTAGATGTGGCGCACAAGGTGAGTCAATTGACTGACGACGACCTAAAGTTGTGGGGATGTGCATACTACATCGCACCTGAGCACGTTGCGGCTATGAAGGAGTACTTGGATGTGCGGGAACAGGACGGATACACCGTGCATCATGTCCCATTCCACATCGTCAGCAGTCCAGATAACGACAAGGCCAGGCGGGTTCTAGCTGACATTCCGCAGAAAGACGGCTACCACGTCATCTCGTCGTTTATTTATATTGGTACGATCGATAACGAGTCGTTTGTTGGGCCGGAACTGATCAACGATACAGCTGCAGTAATCAGCACCAGCGAGGGACCCTCGGGCAAAAATATAGAGTACTTGGAGAACCTTACAGTCGCGGTGAGAGACTTGGACGGGTGTGGCAAGTCCCGAGACTACTATCTAGAAGACTTGCTAGCAGCCTGTAAATAGGTAATTATTGCAATTTTGCAACATCTCGCATTTTCGCTCATTTCATGCAATTACAAACTTTGTAGCTGATGCCTAAGTTTACATGCGCAAGTGGAAAACTAAAGTCTCCTAAGCTACAAGATCACCAGTGCCCTTCTGTTGAGCCTCTAACCTCCAAAAAATATCAAAAAAAAAGAAATCTCCCGGGGGTGAGTCGAACACCCGATCTCAAGATTACTAGAAGTTACAGTCTCGCGCCTTAGCCAGCTTGGCCACCGAGAGGATTTCTGAAGGCCTCTTCAACCAGATCCATTTTGGGGGCCATTCAGGCCATAGTGGGGTAGTACCCTACATTCACATATACTCTATAATACATTCATAACCTCTAAAGCAATTTTGTGAGCTTTTCAGCAGCATACTGGATTGAACTTGCCAAGTTGTCAACCTCCGTTTGTATCTCACCATACTGTTTCGACTCCACGCAATCCCGTATCTTAGGGAAGACGTTCCAACTGTGGTCCTCTTGTTGTTCATCAGGGGCAGCATATGGAACACCAAATAAAACATTCCGATATCCCGCTCTTTTTGGTTTGACTGGACGCTGGATGAAGTACTCGCTGAATTCAATCATGTTGTCGTTCCACGCCCACCTATTCAATGCAACCGTGCTTGGCTCCATCCCTGCACTTTCATTCAAGTAATTGGCCCAAGCATCGAACCATTTATGGATTCCACGCGACGACCCTTCGAGAATGTTGAGCGCATTCTGAAGTCCTTCATAATGTATAACCGGCCTTGCGTCCTTTCCTGACTTGTCAAGAGATTCGCTTATGTACTTCTCTAGGTCCTTGACATAGTAGTGAATGCGAGACACAAGATTGAGGAAGTTGAATGGGATAATGGGTGCTTCTGCAAGCTCAAGAACAATGCTTGAAAGTACTTGTACCAACTTTTCATGCTTTTCCATTTTAGGATCAATTTCAGCCGATTCAAACCTTTCAAAACTATCATAGCACGAGTTCTCAGGATAGTCGTAACCAGTAAAGCGAATTTCAAGTGATGGCATGTTAACATAATTGATGAATGGCACATAATTGCGCAATCTCAACATCTCGTATGGGAACTCGTTTCCATGTTTCTCTTTGTAGATATCAAGGAAAGACTTGTGATTCGCATCCTTGACTCTAGTTAACGCTTTGCGGATCACATCGTTCAAGAATGGATGTGCTTGAACCTGCAAATCGTCTCCTGCTATGGCATCATTGAGGTCGATGTATGTGTACCCTTGCTTCATCAACAGCTCCTTGGCGCTTTCTACCCATTCTGTGGAACCTGCCAAGTTGTAATTGGTAGCGTCAAACAGTACAAAATGTATTGAACGCAGCGGGGACCAAGAATACTGTCTTTGTACAGCAGTGAACGCCTTTATCATCTCAAGCATGACAACAGTACCAGTATTAGCACTGATCGTTCCGTAGCAGCCTGCGTCACGCTCAGCGCCAATTATGATTCCTTGCAGGCTCTTCTCACGTCCTTCAATCGAGCCCACCACATTCCAAAGCTGGTGAATCAAAAAACCGTTGTCACTCACCAGAAGACGTAATTTACGGTCGGCTGCAGACGACTGGACACCAGAGTAATAGCCATCAAAACTGGCTCCGCTTTTCTCTAAGCGTGCTATAAGGCTCTCACCATCCAGATATGAAATTGGGATTGTCGGTATCTTTGGGGTTGTTTCAGACTTGAACCATGGCAAGCGGACGACAAGGCCGTCGTGAGAGGACCAACCAGGAGTGAGAACGTCTCCAGGGCTGACACGCGAGAGTCCTACCCCTTGGCGCTGTATAACATCGGTCACTTTCTCCGAGTTTCCTTTCTTCCCGAGTTCAAACTGCGGGCTTATAAATACCACTGCCTTGGCCCCATGTTCATGGGCAAACAGTACCTTGTTTGCCTCTGGGACACCGCCACCGTAGCGGACTAGCAAGATGGAGTCCTTTATGTCGATTTTGCTGGCTGCAAGCGCCTCGAAGTCAGCGGGCGTGCCGTAGTTTGCAAAATAGTACACGCCCTCCTGGGGATCATGAGTGGACAAACTGTTGGGGTTGTAGGCAAGGTAATGCATATCGTTGTCGTGAAGCTCGTTGAGGGTAGCGGACCACGAGTCGTCGCCAAGGCTGAGGTAGGTCTTCTGGCTGTCGAACTGGGGATAGTTGATGGATGCCTGTAGTTCCTCGAGCTGGACATGGTGCAAGCCGTTGCTCTTCATGAGCGACTCCACGTATCGGGTTAGCGTGAGGTCGCCCTTGGTGCCGGCAATGTGGGGCATAGATGAAAGATACTCCAAGTTCTCTTTCATGGCGGCGGCGTTGATCTTGGTGAAGATGGACTCGGTAAGCATGTCCCTGTCGAAGAACTCGTTCTGGGAGAACGCGCCGCCGCTGGAGCCGTTCACGCCTTCTCGGGTGCTATATCGCGACACGAAGAACATTATGACCATGATCGACAACACGTAAAGAAGCCGGTTGACCACCAAAGGGTTTCCTATTTTCAACACAGATAGTTCGTACTTGGAATACAAAAACTTGTAGAGCTCATAGATCGGATCGATGAACCGGGTCACAGGATGCACCACCCGGGAGCTGAAGCCATACACAAACTTCTTTGTCATCAAAGAAGCCCGGACCATAAAGCTCTCTCGTTCCACCACCGCGTCCTCGATCTCAAACTGCTCAAATATCGAAGGCGACATACCCTGGGTACTCCCACCAGTACCGTGCTCGTCGGAGTAGCCAGGAGGATTCACCGGCATGCCGGGAAGCTGCTGGTACGACATTCGCCAAGTAGGGGCTATTCGGTTTAAGCGCACACGGAACTGCGCCAGGCCGGTTGTGCACGCCGCCAGACGACGCACCGGTGCACCCGCTCTTGCACCGGAGCCACGAGTTTCTCGCGTGCAACCGAGTCGGTGTACAATCCACCATGAGTGGCAATACCACCCACGAAAACACTAGGGGGCCAGGGAGCGAGATTCCGGGCCAGGCTGGCGGTGCGGATACGCGTGCAATGTCGCCAGCCGTTCAGGGCTCTCGCAACTGCAAGAAAAAGGGACCGCAAGCAGCAGCCGCAAAGCCCCCCAAGAAGGATCTTTTTAATGACAGCATGTTGGACTTGGAGCACCAGTTGCGCAACGGCAGTCGTGTGAGCCGCTCGTCCAAGAAGAACAAGATTTCCATCAACCACTTACTCGACTTTCTGTCGTATAAAGACCTGGAAGAGTACCAGATGAACCGTCCTCGCAAGCATCCGAAGAAAGAGAGAAGACCCAGCAGGCTGCATCCGTCGCTCCGAGGAATGGAGTTTGTCAACATGAACTACAAGTTTGTCGTGGACTGTAACGGCAGCTACGCCGAGCAGCAGTTGGACCCGAACGTTCCGTTTGCCTTGAACGACATCTTCCAGATCATTGCTCATCGCGGGAACCAGTGTCCGATTTGCCTCACCGACGAGCTCGTGGCTCCTCGGATGTTGACGGCGTGTGGCCACATCTTGTGCCTCCGGTGTCTTCTTCGTCTCTTGGAGAGCGAGCTCCCACCGGCGCAAAAGAGCCAGGGTGCCGCCGTCATTGAGAAGTACCGCGAGTGCCCGTTGTGTACGTCGGTCATCCGCAAGCACGAGGTCAAACCTGTGCTATTTTCCAACATAGACGAGCGCTTCGAGGTGCCCCAGTTGAACCAGGAGACGGTGCTCAACCTCATGTATCGGCCCCATGCCAGCTTGGTGGCTCTTCCCGTGTCCATGGAAGAACTCCGCCCGTTGGCAGAACCGTTTCCTTGGATGGACTCCAACCATGAATTCGACTCCTACCTGAGGGTGTTTCGTGGCGGATCTGAATACCTCGAACACATGTTCGCAGCCGAGAAGGCTCAGATCAACAAGATACAAGAAGAAGAACGCGCCACATACGGCGAGGATATGTTTACCCAAAAAGCGCTAGACGACATAGATGCTCAACTCGAAGCGTGGAAGGCATTAAGAAAGGACAAAGCACCCGCAGCACCGCATAATAGATCGTACGAGAGCGACCCACAGCCCTTCCGATATTACCAGACAGGCTTCCACTCTAATACCACATATGTGCTTTCGCCGCTTGACATGAAGGTACTTAAAACGTCCTATGGAAGCTACGCGACCATGCCCACCACCATCGTGGCCCCGATTGAAAACATCCGCTACGACGAACTCTCGCCAGAGACAGCCATCACCAAGTTCAAGTATCTCTCACATCTCCCCATAGGGACGACCATTGGTTTCATGGAATGCAACTGGCGCGGTAGCCAGTACGTCAACAGTGAAGCGTGGGCCATGTTCAAGGGCGACTTGAAAAAGAGGTCACACTCGTCCGCACGCAAACATCAAAAGGAGGAGCAGGATCGGATCCGTGCCCTCAATGAGGAAGAATTGCGAACGCGAGCTTTCTACGAGAGAGAAAACGGAGTGAGCAGCGATGATATGGTTGCCCAGTTGAGGGCTCTCGAGATATCTCCAGCAGACCTCCCCGCACTCACCAGCGAAGCGATTCAGGAGTCCGAAGACCTCGATAGCGAGTACAGATCGACTCCCTGGGGAACCAAGATCCGCAAGTCTGAGTTGGAAGCTGCGACAGAAGAACACGAAAGTTGGGAGGCCAACGAAATGATACGACGGGCACGAGAGGACATGAACAAACAAAACGGCAAAAAGAAAAAGAAGAGGATCCTTTTGTCCTCTAATGCATGGTAATAGACTATTGTAACGACCAATAGACACCACAATCAAGGAAAATTCCAAATGAAACTTGATAAATCAAGACATATTTAGGATTGGAGATCAACGGATATAAGTTTCAATAATTGATTTCAAGAATTCATCAGAAACTACTCCGCAACATCTGGCCAAATATCTAAGCTATCTAGATCTCAAACTAGAAGGGGACTACTTTCCGTCTATTTTGGTATCAAGGTGTATCATGAGAAATCGACTGTAGCCTGCGAACCCATCAGAGTCAGAATATACTTGTAAAATCTGCATCATAGAGTCATAGCAAGGTCAATAACCTTATCAAGAAATTCTAATCTACTTTGTGACTCGGCACCTGCTCTGCTATATACTTCCTACATCTAATTTTGTCAGTATGGAATTTATCTTGATTGATTCCTGTCGCGACTATTTCAAGTCGCACCCCAAAAAATCGGAACGTTGCAACTAAACCACCATGTCAGCCATCAAGAAAACTAACTTAAAGTAAGCAATTCGTCTCCTCTGTACTCCAAACACCATCTAACACAGCTCCGTTGACCAGCTACGAACTTCCTGTGACGATAATCTCGCTTTGTCCATGAGTGAGTTGGGCTACGCTCAATCGTTTCTGCTTATTGACACCAAGTTGGCTACGGGTCTCTTATCGGTCACTATTGCAGGTTTATTATTCTACGTGGACAAAAAGTATGGCTTTGACCGAACCTTTAACGTGACTGTCATCTCTGTGTGCATATATGGCCTTTTGAGCTTGTTCTACTACTACTTGTCGTACCATCCCAAGTACAAGAACAACAAGTTTATCGGCTATGCCGACTCCGGAGAAAAGATATTGATTTCTGCCTGGACCCGCAAGCATACACCCACCTACTTTGTCCGTGTAGAAGTCTCCACGATTGACGGCAAGTCATCTAGTTCAGAAGCAAACATCGAATTCACAAAATTGTTTGACGGGTTTGGCTACTACAAACAAGCGGAAATGACCACGTTCTTGAAGGCTGAGGTTGAAAAGTTGCAAAAGAAGAACCTTTAATTCAATATGTTACTTATTTACATCACGATCGTAGTCGTAGCCGCGGGCTATTCCTCCTCTGCCTTCCTCCACCACCGCACCTTCCTCGTCGTCCACGAAGTCGCTGCCTAATCCAGTCCATTGTCGGTTCTGCAAGTGAATTGCAGACGTAGACACCGTGCCTTTGATAGCCACAGTATTGGAAAACCGTTCTACTAGACTGTTATTCAGCTGCTCCGTAGAGTCTCCTCCGGCAGTAACCCGAAGATGCTCTATTCTTCTGAGAGGTCTCGACGTGCTCACAAACTGGCCAGTAACTGGGTCAAACACCGGTTCTTCGTCACTTTCATCGTCCTCTCTTTCCTTCTCCACGGGCTCTTCACTTTGGATTTGATCGAGAACAGTATTGAATTCAGTCACCCACTGGCCAGTCCATCCTATCTCTTCATTCAAAGCCAACAAGAGCTCGTATGGAGTGATGATAGGTTTGAAGTACTCGTTCTGTTGGTCTATAATTATTCCCTGGTGGTCACAGCCTAAGACGCACCACAAGTCCACATTCTCAAAGTTGGCAAGCTTGGCAACATTCGGCTTGCCCACCACGAACATGTAGTACTTCTTTCCCGCATCTCGTATCTTGGTCAGGATGGCATTCAAGAGTGTCTTGGTATTGTTCAATGAAAGGGTGTTTACAAGAATTCCGATTGTTCCAGCAGATCTAGCCATATGCATGTAGCGGTATCTTCTCATTAAGTTAGGGTAGGGTCCTTCGGAAACTTGGTTTGTAAATGGGTCGTAAATGGATACTGAATTGAACCGGGTTGTAAGCTGAAGAAGTCTGGGATCGTGGGGTCTCGTGATGTGAAAAAGATTGTAGTCTTTCAAGTCATCAAGCAGCTCCAAGCCGCCCTCAAACGTCCTGTTCAATGTCTGAAAGCCAGTTGACTTTATAGGTCGATAGTCGATAATCAAGTGGCACGACTTGGGGTCTTGGTAGAGGTCAGCAAAGATTACGTTGGGGTATTTCGGCTTCAAATCTTCATACAACTGGCTGAGGTACCGCGTATAGGGAGCATCTGCCATCAAGACAATTTTAGCATCGGGCTCGGTAAATTTCTTCTCAAAATGGTCCTGAAAAGCGTTCAAGTGAAACTTGGGTTTTCCAAGAACGTATGCAGCATTTATCTTGTCAACAGGGTTGAGGCATGCGTCACCAAAGTGGACCACCAAATCGCTATTTGCATGCTCAGCAGCCACTTCGTCTATGCAACACGGCGAATAGGAAGTATCCGCTAGGATCCAGAGCCTCTGGCTATTGGAAGAATTAGCCACAACCTTGTGACAAGAAGGATTAGCCAGATCTTCACCGCAGCCACAATCCTGCTTTTGACAACTTTCCATGGGTTTTTCATGATTTGCAATTGTGTTCTCGACTTGTATTTGTGGCATATTTCGTTGCAATTCATGTACAACAGTTGCTGCATCCAGCAAAAGGGCATCGGGAAACTGCAACGTTATATGCTTGAAAATGCCAGTTTCACCGTTGGTTCTCAGAAGGTATTTTTCTACCTCATCAAGACTGTAATAATCTCGAATTGCAGCTACCAAATGTGCATAGTCTGTATCTGCAGACACATCTAGATGGTCTCTTAGCTTCTCCTTGGATGCTACTTTGGCAAACTGGAAAGAAGCCTCATCCTGATGAGTCGAGAGTGCAGGGGCCGCTTCCATGGGAGCTTTAGTAATTTGATGCTTCTCGCGAAGTCCAAGCGATGGCCATTGAAGATTCCTGCACTTAAACATGTGGGGACGGGGACGAAGTCCGAAAGGTAGAAAGAAAGAATTGATGCATTGTCTATGAGCTCATAAGTCGCCGCCCCAGCTACGAGGCATTGCTCGGTACACCACCATGGTACCTTTTTTCAAGTCTTTGAGGACATACTGTCCCTTGACTACATGACGCACTCCATTGACATTCTGCTCTCCAACATGGAGAACACCTGATGCAACTTCCAACACCACAGAAGTATGATCAGGAGCTCCGACCGTCTGTGTTCCTGTTGAGCTTGAGAAAGTACATGACTTGAACTGAAGGATATCTCCTCTCCTGATCTCATCGAGCGGTGATGCGGGAACATACGTAGGTCCGCTGGGCGTACCGGTAGCAGTCACTATAGGATAACCATGATGGTAGTACGTGGAAACAAATGCATGGTTGCCACAGCCCTTCTGAAGGGCCTTTTGTGCGACATCCCAGCATTCTCCAGTAGCCACCTTGTTCCCCATATTGTGCTCAGTCCAGGCCGCGATATGCTCGCCAAATTGCTGATTGGCCCCGATAAGGTCATTGGCGGTTAGTGGACTTGCCAATGGCGAAGGAACAAACCGCAGTACATGAACCTGGGCTGAAGAGGCATCACTATTGCTCCATTTGATGTCGTATTGAACTATCGCCAAGTCTGGGAGCCTGATTGTGAGACTTCTCGTCAGTTGCGAGCTTCCACCGAACGAGCTCACGCTATACGAAGTAGTGTAGTTCGTACCTGCCAATGCCTTTGGAAGATCAAGAGGCCCTGTAGTGTTCATATACCACCCAGACGGAATTTCGAGATCCAATCTGGGAGGGCCAGTCACAGGAGGTGGGACCTCTACTCTTTCTCGCTTATAATTTCTTGCCGGTGGAGGAGGAGGGGCAGGTGAAGGATTCTTAGGGACAGCTTCAGCTGACGGAGCAGGACTCAGCGACGCACGCGAACTATTTCTCGATGGCGGAACTGGTGGAGGAGTGTGACTTGCTGCAACAAGCGTCTCTAGCACCGGTTTGGGAGCAACCGTTGGTTTTGGCTTAACCACAGGTGGTGCCCGTGGTGCAGCTTCTGAAGCAGCAGGAGAAGCAGGAGCCACAGGAGACACAGGAGAAGGCGACGTGCCCATTCTTTTAAAACGAGCTTCCAACTCCGAAACGGTGGAATTTGGGATACCAGATGTAACAGCGCTAGCTGTTTTGATTTGACTCTCTGTTTTGACATTCAAAGCTGGCTTCGGTTTTACCTCTGGCTTCGGCTTCACGTCTGGCTTCGGCTTCACTTCTGGCGTCGGCTTTTCCGGTTTTGACTGAACTTCTGGCTTTGGCTTGATTTCCGGCTTCGGTTTCACTTGAGGCTTTGGTTTCACTGGTGCTGAGATACTGACCAGCGTAGAAATAGCAGGAGATTCACTATCCTCTCTCGTAGTATTACGTTGCAAGCGCTCATTGCGAGCAGCTAATTCACCAATAATACCCGTGTTCTGCATTGGCTGCACAATGGATTCCTCAGTCGACTGGCGAGATAAATGTGTTGGCTTTTTGGAGGGCTTGGGTGGCTTCACAGGTGGTGTCTTAGAACCCACTGGGGTAGTAGCTTCTGGTGACTGAATAGGAGGGATAGGAGCCTCAGCTTTTGTCTCAGCTGCAGAAGAAGTAGCCGTAGGCGGAGGTGGATGATTCGAGGTTTGTGGTGATAATCCAGCACGGTACGAGGGAGGTGGAGGTGGAGGAAATGCCACAGCACTTGCTAGTGGGTTTCTAGCCGGAGTAGGCGGAGGAGCAGCAGCACCAGTTTTAGGGGGAATTGAAGGCGATTGTTGCAGCAGAATTGGCGGAGATTTCACGGTTGGTATGGACACAGGTCTGTCTCGGCGTATAGGCGGAGGAGCAAACAGAGTGGGATCAGGAAGAGGTCTCTTTGGTTTCTGTTCTGGCTGCGGCTCGGGTTCCACATTCGTTCCAGGCATAGTTGATCCCAGGTTCTCTGGAGAGAGCACCGGCGGCACAGAAGAAGTAGGAGCCGGAGGAGCATAAGAAGTAGCCGGTGGAGCATAAGAAGTAGCCGGTGGAGCATAAGAAGCTGCCGGTGGAGCATAAGAAGCTGCCGGTGGAGCATAAGAAGCTGCTGGTGGAGCATAAGAAGCTGCCGGTGGATCATAGGCAGAAGTAGCCGGTGGAACATAGGCATTGACCGGTTGACCTGGACGCAATTGCTGTGATCCGTCGTATGAAGGTACAGCTGCTTGAGGGTAACCGTTAGCCAGCAGCTCTGGTATTTGAGCTTGTGGTGGCTGAGAAGCGGTTGCAGGATCGAAAGCTGGTGCCTGAGGCTGAATCGGAGGCTGAGACACTCCGGTTGCTTGGACACTGTTAGGCTCAGATCCGGGCTGGATGACCTGTGGAGGTGCCAGTGGAGCTTCCGCGTGCACTGGAGATTGCACAGCTGCATTGCCAGGCTGTGGTTGGTAACTAGGCTGTCGAGGTGGAGGAGGCGGAGCTTGTCTACCAGCATTATATGCTGGTGGTGGACCATCGTGATCATCTGAAGGCTGATGATTTGGTGGAGTGGCAGCGAATTGGTGGTTTGCAGACCCCGATGCTTGCATTGCTACATCCTGGCCTTGTACAGGTGGTGGAATTTGACCTTGAACGGCCGCATTCTGAGGAGGATAGTTCTGAGTTGGAGGATGGGCGTACTTTGAGGCTTCACCAAACGCTGGAACGTCGTATGCTGGTGCGTTTCGCTTCGGTGGCAAAGGAAGCGTGTTCAATTCTACCGTATTGATGGCTTTCCCTTGAGCAGGAGCCTTTTCTTCTGTTCCAGGCTCGTTGTATGTCTGGCCCTTACGCTTAGCTTCATTCTTCTTGTAGGTATTGTAGCCCGCCTTGGCCACAAACTTGCTTCCTCTGCCAATCCCCACGGCAGTAGCCTTGCCAGCCGATTTGAACGAGTCCTTATTGTTGTCCCAGAACGACATGGAGATAGAAATAGTTGATCGCGAATTACGTGAGGAAAAAGCGCGAGGACGGTGGGTGCAAAAATGAAGTTAAGTTGTACGTTACGTGGTTACATCATGGCTACTAGATAGCTGGCCACACTGCCCAATGCCAATCCAAAACTGAGGAACACTGTGGTGAAACCCCCAGCAGCTTCCTTTTCGTCGTCGTCATCGCAATGGTGTCCAACCTCCATAAACGCAGAGGTGCAGCACTGGCCGTTGGACAAGCCAAAGGTAAATTGGAGAAAGATGTACCAAAGGTCAGACGAAAACAATGCACCTTTTTCGGGGTGCACATTGCAGGTCAAGAACAATGGCACATAAAGTATACGCAACACCGAATACACGAGAAGCGTTTTTTGGTTGCGGATGAGAAGTCTGGATCCGGGCGTACCACAAAGAACCCTTCCAGCCAAGTCGCCCAAGTTCCAGATCAAGTAGATGAAGGGTACATAGATGGTTTTTTTGAACACCCATCCGGAACCTTCGTGGACGGAACGCACGCTCGATGCAAACACCGGGAAGATAAGCGTCACAGAAAAGGTGATGACAATGGACAGAACGAGGTACTTGAGCTTGGACCAGAGCACGCCGAATGGCACATGACGCGACTGACCAACATCGAACTCTCCCTCCTCGGCCCTGTCATATTGTCCACTCGTATCCAAGTTGCCAACTTCTTCGAGTGCGCGGTACTCGTTGTCGGACTTTTTGGTCACTAGGTGCAAGAGCCCCATGCTGACCAAGGAGACGAGACTGGCTGTGATGTAGTAGATGAACAAGCCGTAGTCACTCTCTATTTCTTTTTTGCCCTTCGTCTTCGTTTCTCCCACTATCAAGAGCGAAGCGATGAGCGCAACCGAAGGAAGCACCCCCGCAATGGCCTGGCCGACCATGACTCCATTGGCATATATACCTCCCAACACATTGACCAACGCCATAGTACCGTTCTGAGCCAAGCAAGTGGCACTAGCCGAGAGGAGCACCATCAACATGAGTCCCACGAAGAAAACCACATCGTTCATGGCCAAGAAAATCCTCAGCACACAAGAAATAGCCATGATGCAGAATATCACCGTTGTGATTCCAAGACCAAGGTTCACGCGACGGTGATAGTTGGCTCCCGTTTGCGCTTGTGAAAGGTAGTAGTTGTAGATGAGTGATGTGATGGTTGATACTGTCATCATTGTCGAAGAATACGTCTTGCCTAGGGTAGGAGACGCTGCAAACCTTTCTCCGTAGTACGCTGACGCCGAAAGGAAGCAGTTCCATGGCCACAAGAGCGATACTCCGATTATGGTGAAGGTCACGTATTTCAACTGGGACCTGGTGACGGTGTAGGTGCCGATTTTGAAGACAGGATGGTTCTCATGACTTCCATGACTCTCTGCTACCGACATAGTCACGAACGAATGATCAGCTGTGTGTAGCGGCTAGCTGTTTTTGTATTTTGTATCGAAAAGACAAGTAAATAAGTTAACTTCGACATCGCGCGTTATCAGAGTAGATAAGGCCGGTGGACGTGGATGGGAAAATAAATATTCATTACTATCGTAAACTTTTTACACTTTTTATGTCAGCTTCCTGGTTCTCTCTTGCTTTTATCCAGTCTAGTATCTTGGGAAGAACCTCACTCTCTTCGTCTAGCATTTGTTGTATATCATGCTCCACCTGGAAGAATAGCTTCAAGATCATGTAATTGGGCTCCATGATTGGTAGTCGAAGTGGTGAGCGTTCACTGAGCCAGTAGTATCTTTTTCTATCCTCAATCTCTTGCTTGACTCTCGGCCTGGTATCCCCGGCCACTGGTGGTGGTGCGGCCGCCGTATCCAACACCTTCTTCCACTCATCGTGGCTGTAGCGCTTGGACGGCTCTCCTATGGAGTCCTCAATAATTGGTTTCAATACGTCAAGTAGCAGGAGAAGTCGCAGAAACGTCCGTTTACGCTGCATCACATGCATCTTCAAATTCTGGCTGAGCTGAAGCGAGTCTAGCGGCTTGCTAGAGTCGAACACACGAGGCTTGACCGAAGGAGACTTCAACGTTTCAGATATCAGCTCGATTTCCTCTTCTTCCAGAGCCTCCTCTTCTTCAAGCTCTTCCTCCACACCATCGTCCATATCGTTGGCGGCCCTGACTTCTTGGTCATGGACCTTTTTCAATCGCCTAAGCGAATCAACACGAAACCACTGCCAGGTGTAGTCGCTTATTCGCTCGCCAATATCGTACAACTTGTCACCCAGGTTTGAAATGAGGACAGTCATCAACGGCACTGCCGATAAGCCCCAGGAAACAAAAAAAACCTTGCCCAATGGTTGTTGAGGGACAAAATCACCATAGCCAATGGTGATAAAACACAAGAAACAGAAGTACACCGAGTTGAAGTACGACCACCCTTCAATGTAATGGAAGATACATGCACCCACAAGCCAAAACACAAAGAAGACAAACAACACGAGAACAAGAGAAAACGTGGTTTGACGAGAACGGGCTCTCCTTCTAATAAGTCTCATCGTATGGAAGGCGTCCTCGGGAGCAGGCGTCTCGTTGCTGTTCTTGGCAGCTTGAAGAGCGTTCTGTCTTGCAATCTCTATATGGTGCCAGAATATCGTCGGACCTGCTGAATGAAGCGTCACTTGGCGAACCATGGCAATGACAAGACCCAATGTTAGAAGGCCAATAAAAGCCCATGCTAGCACGAACACCTTGGCTCCCCAGGACTCCGGGGTTATATCTCCCAATCCCACCGTAAGAATAGACACCACACAAAAGTAAAGAGCACTTCCGTAGACCGTTGATTCCAAGAGTCGTTCAACGACAACTGCACCAATAACCAACCAGAAAGAGAGAAAAACAGTGTAAAACATCAACAAGCGCTGCTTGGAATCCAAGTTGAACACAGGCGGATACATTTTGAGACGATAACCCACATAGTTGATGGACATAAGGGTAGCACACACAAAGTAGAAGAAGCAGGTGAAAGTAGCAAACCAGAAGCCTTCAGTACGGGAGTACCGAGGATTGGGGCCTGTGAAATCACTGTTGGAGACCAACAAAGCAGCCATGAGTAGAATACTGCCCAGAAACCAGCAAATGATAGAGATAACCTGGGTGACCAAGTACTTGACGGTGCCTGAAAAATTCATTAGAAGCGACATGTTTCCAATGATCCCAAGGGCCAAACTCAACGAGTTCAACGCAAGTACCTTTGGAGGATCAGGAACCTGGTTGAGGGTAGCCCTTTCCTCCCGCCAGTGTTCGATAAGAGCAACAATCGAAATACAGTTCGAAAGAGGGCCCACGCAGGCAGACAAAAGGGGAAAATACGTGGAAATAAAATACCACCATAGAAAATGGGGCTCGCCAGGACGAACAGTAAGGTTGCTGATAGCACCGATTGGAGCCGTGAGCACCAGCAGGATATGTAGCGGAGGCACAACTTGTTGATTCAACTTGTGGGGAAGGGTCGCGTCATGATACCCGCCTTCTAGAAGCGGATTGAGCTTGTCTTGGTATCGGAGGAGTTTTTCTTCGGTCAAGTCGTCTATAAGGGCTGTCTCCGGCAGCGCAAGCAACGTTCGTGCCCGCTGTAGTCGATTTCGAAATTCAGTCATGTCTTAAAAAAGTAATAGAAGAACCAACGGCCACTTTTACGGGTGACGAATGATGGTGGGTACACTGGAAGGGAGAACAAGGCGCTATATGTTGCTCATTGTTACCTGAGATCTGGTTTGATAAGTATACTGGAATGTGAATTAAGTTCTGTTTACCTCTAGAAGAAATTCGCGAGTCCGCCGGCTACGCACGGAAGCGGGTCGGTCATTGCTATGTACATTGATCGTCAAGATATACCTAATAGGGTACAGGGCAATCGTTTCTAGGATCCAAAAGGAACTTGCGCAAAATATTTTTCTGTGTGAATGGCTTCATGTTGTCCACCGAGGTTTTAGCCTTCTCCGTCAACACCTTTTCTCTAAACTGAGCATGCTCAGGAGCCATAACCTGTTCCAAAATGCTCTTTATGTTCTTTGCTCTTCTCTCGATCTCGGTGATGTCGGCCTCGTCCTGGTTGAGCTCGAGGGATAATATTGGTTCGGTGGTGGGCCATGATTTTATGCCGTACTTGGCCTTGATTTTGTTGATTTCTTCCACGAGATACTCCTTGTCGGCTTCAGGGTTGCTCTGGAATTGCTGGTGGATCTGGTCGAGCTTGCGGAGGTCCTCCACCTGACTGACGATGGACTGCGACCGTTCTTTTTGCAGGAGGAAACTTTGCAACTTTTCCTGCGCCTCGGCGGCCACCCTTTCCTTGGCCAAAGACTCGTACATGGCAAACTGTTGACCCTTATTTACCTTAATCTCAGCAATGGCAAAGTATTTCCGGGACGAAATCTTGGGAATAGATTCTATACGCACGATATCTCCTTCTTTGCACAAGTTACCCTCATCGTGGACCAAGTAGTCCTTTCTCTTGAACACCTCCTTATGCACTTTTTTGTCATATGTCTTTGTCTGCACCCGTACCTTGACGGTTTTCTGCATTTTTCCCTGGGAAACCACTAGTCCCACAAAGTTCTGCTTTGTCATGGTCAAACTACAAAGTTGAAGAAATCGCTTTTGTCGCAAAGAAAAAAAAACACCACACCACTACACCCACACATAAGGTCTTGAGTGGGGGTGAGTGTAGCTGACGGCTATTTCGATGTCTATTTCGATGGCTATATTGGTGCGTATGCCTACAAACTCTGGTAGATCTCCTCGAAACAGGTGTGGAACTTCTTAAGCAAAACCTCGTTTTCAGCGGGTGTTCCGACAGTGATACGAACTGCACCTGTACAATTCAACTCTGTGCCTCTGAACCGAACCACCACCTGGTGAGTTTGTGCCAACCGCTCGTACAACTTCTTAGCAACCTCGTTGGACGGGTTTCCATCCTTGTCCAAAACTTCTAACAAGAGAAAATTCGAATCCAAGCCGCCGAGGTTTTTACCGATTCCGGGCAATTTCGAGAGTTTTTCAAGAAGATATGCTCTCTGGTTGATAATGAGTTGAGCGGTATCGTTCATGATTTTCAAGCCAGCAGCTGAGGTGGCTCTGGTGGCCACATCGGACGTGAGCGACGAAATGTTGTAGGGGTACTTCATCGAGTTCAAGAAGTAGGATAACTCTTTGGAGCAGTAGGTCACACCGAGTCTGATTCCCGCAAGACCGAACGACTTGGAGAGGGTTTGCATGACAACAAGGTTGGGGTACTGGTTGACGAGCGTCGACATGGACTGGCTTGTAGACGTTTCTGGGTCCAATTGGGTAAAGTCGATGTACGCTTCGTCAACGACCAAGTACCCGTTCCAGTCAGAAAGACGTTCGAGGAGGTCGATAATACTCTTAGGCTCCAACAAGGCTCCCGTAGGGTTTCCTGGCGACGTTAAATATATGAGCTTGATATTCGAGTCAGCCTCAACAGCAGACACTATTTTGTCGTTATCGGTCTGGAAATGGGGGAACGTGAGAGGAACCTTGACCAATTCCACGTCGTTAACGGTAGCACAGACAGAGTACATGCCGTAGGTAGGAGGACATATCAAGAGCTTTTCTTTGCCAGGGGTACACACACAACGCAAGAGCAAATCGATGCTCTCGTCAGAACCCACACCGAGACACAAGTTAGCAGCGTCGAGCAAAGCGGTGTCTTTCTTGACAAACTTATTGGGGTTTTCGTTTCTGAATGCCAATATTTGCTTTTTCAATTCCACCTGGTGGGGGTCGGGGTATCGGTTAAGTTCCAAGCCATTCTCGTGAGCAGACAATTCTTCTACCGCAGCACCGTAGGTGTTCTCGTTTGCATCTAGCAACACCCCTTCCTTGTAGTCATCTCTGGCACATCTGTATGGTTCCAATTTCAAGATATTAGGCCTGAGTGCCTTGGTAATGTCGAATGGCATAGTTGTTGCGAGGAAGTTTTGGCGCGATCTTATCAGTGAAAATTTATGAGTCAGGACCCAGTGCTGCATGGCTGCGAAAACCGGCTGCGAAAACGGGGAGCCCTTTAGGACGAGGACGGGGGCTGGGGTAGTGGAGAAAGCCAATGGACGTGAAGAGATGCAATTCTCTCTTTGAATCTGCTGACTCTTCGCATGGTGGGTGTAAGCTGCCGGGGTAGAGGAGCAGTTTGTTTTTCGGTGACGATCGCGGCTGGAGACTCGGGTTCCTCCGAGAGGTTTTCGGAGCTTTTTGGACTTGAAGATTCGGGGAAAAGCTGCTGGTTGATCGTGCGGTCCAACGTGGCGTCGGGACGGTGTGTGCCTGGGGAGAATACCGCATTGGAGATGGCGGAAGATGAGGCGGAGGATGAAATGGAGGATGAAGACGAAGCAGGTGGGGAAGCCGTCGGTTCTTGTTCAGGTGGATGGGAGACAATTGGTACTTCTGGGGCTGTTCTAATAGTCAACTGGGTTTCAATTGCCTCTGGCAGCTGGGCAGATGTTCCTCTTTGTAGTAAGATGCTGCGAAACGTGAAATCCAAACGGTTTGTGCGTCGGAAGAACAGCCTGAAAGCGTCTAGGGGACGGCGTTTTGGGCTGTCAGGAATCAATACTGGAAGCGTCAATTCGGTGTTACATTGTCGTGGAACAAAGTCGTCCGGTGTGATAGTGGGCTCGTTGAAACTTTCCGGGAGGTTGAGACTTCCTCTGCTGTTGAAGAGGAAGCCGTACTGGTCCAAGTCCAAGACGGAGGAGCTGCGGGACACGGGATTCATCAATGGAAGCCAGGCGTAAACGAGTCAGGTGTAAACGAGTCAGGTGTAAACGAGTCAGGTGTAAACGAGTCAGGTGTAAACGAGTCAGGTGTAAACGAGCCAGGTGTTCGGAATCGTAATGATGCATACAAGTCAACTGTGCTTGTACTCGCGGTGTTTGTGTTCGCAGCCCGAGCGGTTTCGCAGCAGTTTCGCAGCAAGTTTCGCAGCAGAATTCCAGCACAACCCCACCACCAGCTTTCGCGGCCGCCTGCATTTTCTCTCCAGTTTCCAGTCGCAGTCGCAGCTTCCACGTAACTCACCATGAACGTGTCTGTGGTGTACGACCCAAAGTCCAAGACGTTGAGCATGCCAGAGCCGGCCGCAGCCGTGCTCCCGGACCTCAAGCTAGACTTGGACCAGCTCAACACCTTGACAGCAGAAGTCATCGGCTGTGGTGCAGACGTGCCACCCCAACCCACCCAGGAGAATTTCAACAAGGACATGAGCAAAATGATCCGCAAGTTGTACGAGGGAGGGGTGCAGGCATTCAAACAGGGCAAGTTCCAGGAATCCGTCCGCCAGTTCGACATTGGCATCGGCATGATCTGCAAAAGACAGAAGTTTGAGTCGTTTCAGGGCACGCTCCAGGAGCTCAGTTTGTTTCTCATGAGCCGGGCAGACGCACAACTCAAGACCAAGCAGTACCTCGGCGCGTTCAACGACGCAGACATGCTTTTGGGCATCCAGATGAACAGCCCAGACAACTTTTTGCGCCGTGGAGTGGCCAACTTCTTCTTGGGCAACTACGAGGCGGCTCGGGCCGACTACCAGCGAGGCTTGGCGTTTGACGAAGACAACCCACGGTTGATCACCGAGTTGGAGATCTGCCTCGACAAGATCTTGGAGGAAAACGGCGACTATTTGCCGGAGGAAAAGGAGGAGTGATTTGTAGTATATAGGTAAGGCGACATTACCACCCGCGCGCACATTTCCTTCTTTCCGTTTCTACTTTGTAGATTCGTATGCATGTGGATCTAAATGCAATCATGTCGGACAGCAGCCAGGAAGTGATCTATCTCAGTTCCAACGACTCGGATGTAGATACCACCCCGATTCCTGCTCCCAAGCAGCCGCCACAAAAGAGCTCCCGACATAATGAAGAAGTCGCCGATAAAGGAAGGCGACTAGATTCGCTCTACAAACCCGTGGCGGCTCGTCCCTTCGCAGACCAGGTACCCACGGCACCCACCTTCCAGTTCCACCTTTCACCCAAAGACGAAATCATCGATTTGACCGAAGACGCCGTGGACCCGCTGGGTGCACAAACCCACATCCAACACAACAATAACGCCACTCCTGGCTGGCCGCCCCACCCAGAACCAGAACCCGTGGGGATCAGCCAGGCAGCCCAGCCTCCACAAATTCACCATAACCATCCATCTGCCAATGGCAATGCCCCCCAAGTTCTCGCTACTCAACCTCACACCCCAGCATTAGAAACAGATAGCGACGACGACCTCATGATTCTAGACCCGGAAGAGGCTACAAAGTCCGGCAAGTTTAAACAGGCCTCCTTCACCACCCACCAGTCTCCCAACAGTTTCCGCTACCCTTCAGAAGTAGAGATCGTAGACCGTCAGAACCAACATCCGAGCTTGTTCAACCAACCCGCTCCAGTGCAGCACTTTGGCCACGAAGACCACGCACAAGCCACGACCCAGGCAGACATTCTCCGCATGAACCAGCTACAGCAGGTGCGGGCCCACCACATGCGAGAGATACAGCAGCTTCAGACCCGTGGAAGCTCTCTCGCCCAGGCAATGCAACACGACCAAAGAAACATCGATGCCGCTGCAGCGAACACCATCAGACTCGAGGAAGAATTGCGCCTACTACGCAGCGACCCCAATAGCCGCCGTGAAGAAGTGGTCGCTCTCGAAGACGAAACCCAGAGACTGCTTGTCGCATACAGAGGACTCCATCAGCGACGCAAGAATTTTACCAACGAAATTCGGCGAGTGCATGCTCTGATACCACGCCTTCAGGAAGTGGTGCAGAGAACGGAAATCGAACTAAACCGGTTGATGGCCATCCAAAGCTCAGCGCAAGCTATGCTGGAACCGCACCCACAGCAACCCCACCAGCCACTCCAGCCCCAGGGCTACATCGGGAATGTCTACGGAGGAAGCGAAGATGTCGATCTCAAAGATTTGTTAAATAACATTCGTCCAGATGAAGACGTGGACGCAGAAGGTCTGGCTCCTACACCACCGGAATTAGCTGTTTCGCTATTGAAGCACCAAAGATTGGGCTTATCATGGCTTCTTCGTATGGAGGAATCCAAAAGTAAGGGCGCTATTTTGGCTGACGATATGGGATTGGGTAAAACCATCCAGGCCTTGTCTTTAATAGTCGCCAACAAATCAACCGACGAAGACTGCAAGACTACCTTAGTAATTGCCCCTGTTGCGTTGTTGCGTCAATGGGCAGCAGAGCTTGACTCCAAACTAAAATTTTCATTCCGGTTCAAAATCGCTATTTACCATGGCAATGAAAAACGTCAGATGTCAAGATTCAGAGCTTTAAAAGGCTATGATGTTGTCCTCACGTCGTATGGAACCTTATCATCAGAGTGGAAAAAACACTACAAATCGGCACTTGAAGAAGCTCTGGTGACTAGAGGACAAAATTTGGTCCCTGACCTAGATTCTGGCGGAGACCTGTATGACTCCCCTTTCTTTTCCAAAGATGCCGTTTTCTACCGTGTCATTCTTGATGAGGCCCAAAACATAAAGAACAAGAACGCAATTGCTTCGAAAGCTGTGTATTGCATAAAATCAAAGTATAGGCTTTGCTTATCAGGAACGCCCATACAGAACAATCTTGACGAGTTATACCCCATTCTTCGTTTCCTCCGCATCAAACCCTACAACGACGAGCTTAAGTTCAGAACAGATATAGTTATCCCATTAAAACTGAAAGCAGGCTATACGGACGTGTTTTCTCAAAAACGGAGTATGAAGAAGCTCCAGGCATTGCTTCGTGCCATTCTATTGCGACGTGCAAAGGATTCGCTCATCGACGGCAAGCCAATCTTGACTCTTCCTGAGAAACACATAGAGGAGGTTCATGTGGACATGGAAACAGATGAGAAGGCTCAATATGATGCTCTAGAACTGAGAATCCAAACTAAAGCAGAGGGTCTTTTGATGTCAGCTGGCCTGACAACTGGAATACTTACTCTTCTCTTGCGCCTTCGCCAAGCTTGTTGCCACAACTATCTAGTGGAGGTAGGTGCTCTTAAACAAAAGGCTGATGATAACCCCTCTCTCCTTGCGGTTGATAGCTGGAGAAAGATGTACTCGGCTACTTGTGAGTTCACAGATGATACTATCAAAAGAGTCAAACTCGAATTAAGCGACGATATAAGCGGCGAAGGAGGCGGTCAAGAAGAGGGTTTGTTCACGTGTCCACTTTGTTATGACGTATTCGCAAGAGAGTCCATCATGCTTTTCCCAAAATGTGGCCATATGATATGTGAAAATTGTGTTGAGAATTTCTTTGAACGATTCGAAGTCGGTGACTCGATAGTAGGCTACAGAAGTGCGACTTGTTTTGCTTGTTCTAAGGAGATCAAGGAGAAGGATTTGATCAAATATGAAATGTTTCACAAAGTCCATTACGACAATTGCGACGAAGAGGCAATTGAGAAGGTGTTCTCTCCCCAATCGAGCGTTTCTGCAAAAGTCAGTTCCACTGATGTTATAAACAGTCTTATACAAGCATCGCATGGATTCACACCGTCTACAAAAATGGAGACATGCGTCAAGATCTTGAGCGATATTCTCCTGAAGTCCCTGGACGAGAAGATAATCGTGTTTTCGCAGTTTACTACTCTTTTTGATTTGATGAATTTGGTGCTTGACAAGAAAGGAATATCATTCTTGCGCTATGATGGTTCGATGTCTCTCGACCATCGTAATAATACTATAAAGAACTTCTACCAAGGGCTGTCACAAGTCCTATTAATATCATTGCGAGCAGGAAATGTTGGTCTCACGTTAACCTGCGCAAACCATGTTATCTTGATGGACCCTTTTTGGAACCCCTTCGTTGAAGAGCAAGCAATGGATAGAGCCCACAGAATTGGTCAGCAACGAGAGGTGTTTGTGCATCGTATTTTGATCAATGGAACGATCGAGAGCCGTATCATGGAGCTTCAAAAGTACAAGAAAGAGTTGGTACAAAGCGCGTTGGACGAAAACGGAATGAAGTCAGTCAGCAAGCTAGGAAGACAAGAGCTTGGATTCTTGTTTGGCTTGAACAATTTAATTGATCGTGTATTATAGAGTTGATAGAGATAATCCAAACGATTCTTAGAGAATAGTCTTATCTATGCGTAAATATCAACCTTTGCTAGGTTTCGTTCCCAATCCTCGGTGGTGATGCCCGTGTCTCTCTGGTAGCAAAGTTCGGACATGATTATGGTTTCAAAATTTGTGCCAAACTTGGCTACCGACTTGCACAAGTAGATGATTTGGAGGATAAAGCCATCCTTTTCAGCATGGTCACTACTATCGCCGGCCTCAGACTGTATTTGAGGAAAGTATTCGTTGATCTCCTCGACAAGACGCAATGCCAAGTTTTTCACATATTGATACAAGAGAGCTCTATCGTCGTTCTTCGAGGCTTCTTCGTCGGTGGAAGTTTGGGACGAGAAGATAGTATGGTAGATGGAAAGCGAACTGAAGATGTGCTCTCTGTAGGTTTCCACAAACCGCTTCAAGTATGCGAGGCGGTTGAAGCGGACCAACGGAGCCAAGTTTTCCAACTCTTTAACGTTAAACTTGAACCTCGCGTTGAGGTAGATGAGCTTCAAGAATCTTGTCTTGTGGAATGAATCTCCGGCCGCGACAGGCAGCAATATTGGCGTAGATTTGGAGCTGGATGCAATGCAGTTGAGGTTCAAGCGGTTGAGGATCTGAAAGATTTTGAGGATCTGGTTTTGTCTGAGGTTGGTGTTGAGGAGCTTGATGAGTCCCTTGGCCATCAATTCCAACTCTATGTCGACCTGCCTGCTGATGCGCTGGAAGATGGTGAGTTTGGGGAACCGGATGAGAAGCGACTGGACGAGTATGGATATCTCAAGACTCTCCTGGTAGTTGCCCTGCGAGATGCAGAGCTTGCACAATGTCGGAAGCTCGAGGAAGTCGAGCACCAGGTCAATGTTGGCAAGAATCACGTTGTTTGATTTGATGGACTCTTCGAGTTTTTCGTTGATTGGAACCGCAAGACGGTCGGCTTTATCTCCCGACTCCACAAGCTGGAGAATGCTGTCAAGCTGAGCCGGGATGGTGCGGGCTAGTCGCAGTTTGATGTCGTCGAGGTTCTGAGATATGCCCACAATCAAATCGCGGTTTGTGTCGGTTTCTGCTGCCATTTCCTTGCTGAGCACATGGTGCTGTTGGTCTAGCTCGGCGATCTCCTCGGTCAATGTCTTTTGTCTGCTGGGATCGTCTGTGGTGGTGGTGGAGAAATTCGCCGTGGACAAGAGCTCGTCATTGATCAACAACCGCGAGAGGTACTCCTGCGCTTCGCGCTGCAAAGCATCGTCCGCCAAGAGCTGGTCTCGGAGCAGCGGATCCAAGTCCTCCGCGAGCGTTTTGAGCAAGATGGACGACATGGAGTAACGCACGTAGCAGCCTAACACTCTGGCACGAGAACAAGGTGGTGGTGTACGGAGGTAATTTTGGCGAAAGATTAGGGACGGAACATAGCGAGTCCTTCACCCTCAAAACATGGAAGGGTTGTTTTTCAACATTGACTACGGCTATGTGGAGGGCGTTGTAAGAGGGTACCGTGACGGGTTGCTCGGCAACAACCAGTACGTCAACTTGACCCAGTGTGACAATTTGGACGATATCAAGCTCCAGTTATCGTCGACGGATTACGGCAACTTTTTGGCGTCGTACTCCGGACCATTGTCTACGTCTGTCATCCAGGATGGCATGTCCAAGAAGCTCTACCAGCAGTTCCAATATATCCGTGCCCAGGCATCTGGAAAACTTCTTCAGTTTTTGGACTATATCAGCTACGGCTACATGATTGACAATGTGTCGTTGATGATCACCGGCACGTTGCACGAGAGAGACAAGTCGGAGATTCTCTCCAAGTGCCACCCGCTTGGCTGGTTCGACACCTTGCCCACGCTTTCCATTGCCACTGATATCGAGAGCTTGTACAGCACGGTGTTGGTGGACACGCCGTTGGCGCCATTCTTCAAGAACTGCGTCACTGCCGACGACTTGGACGACCTCAACATCGAGATCATCAGAAACAAGTTGTTCAAGAACTACTTGGAAGCGTTTGTGGAGTTTGTCGAGGCCGAGTTCCAGTCGCCAGACAGGGAGATTATGACCCGCTTGTTGAGCTTCGAGGCCGATAAGAGAGTGATCAACATTTCGCTCAACTCCATGAACAACCCCGACTTGACCCCCGAGGACAAGGCACTGTTGTTCCCGTCCTACGGCAAGTTGTACCCAGCCCACCACACCCAATTGTCCCAGGTTGAAGACCCGGAGCACTTGCGCTCGATTGTCGAGTCGGTCGGCGAGTACCTGGACATCTTCTCCAGCGCGCAGGACTCGGGCTCCAAGAACTTGGAGGACTGGTTCTACTTGCTCGAGATGCAATACTGTAAGAATGCATTCACCCAGCAGTTCACGTTATCCACCATCTGGGCCTGGCTCCGCTCCAAAGAGCAGGAGGTCCGGAACGTTACCTGGATTGCTGAGTGTATTGCCCAGAACCAAAAGAACAGGATCGACAACTATATATCTGTTTACTAATTAATAGATACTCGTACTCAGCTACCACGGCCGTCTCCAAGCATTCTTCAACTTGGCGTCGCGCTCTTAAATTTCCATCTCTGTTCTTTATCGACCATCACTAGCTTTTGAATGAGTCTCTTTGTGGACTCCAGCCAGCCCGAATCCGATCGCCATACCACCACCAGAGAGTTTTCTGCATCCACAACCCAGATTTCCCACCTTGCCGATGTCATATCGTCGGTGACTCCAGTGAGCTCGCTGGCGCTCATGATAATATCTCCCAAAGGAATCACCCTCTATGCTGACTACAACCACATATCCAACATCCAAGTGAGCATTGACGCCTCCTTATTCACCAGCTTCAATTTCTTCTCCGAAACTTCACAGGAAACCGAAGAGCTTCGACTAAACATCGATGTGAAACTCATGTCTGATTGCTTTAATGCCGTGGCTTCATCCGCAAAGCAAAAGAAAGCTGGTGCTGCTGATTCTGGGGGAACAAAGTGTTTCATCAATTACCAGGGCGAAGGTACTCCGCTCATAGTGGAGTTCGAGGATAACATGCTCAGCGAGCTGCTCAAGTTTTCCACTTTCTACTCCGATATTCTGTATCCTTATGACGCGTGGGAAAGAAGCTACGACGTGGAAGATGACTATGGTCTAATACTAAACTACAACGAGGTCCAATTCGAGATCATACTAAAGAGCGACGTGTTCTTCCTAGTCCTCCGTGACCTCGAACTTGTCAACACGGTAGATCTTTTCTTGATAGTTTCAAACGAGGAACGCTACTTGGGCAACGGGAACAGAAGAGGCCCCAAAATTATAGAGAATCTGCTTCAGTTTGTGTCCAAAGGGTTCATGGGCCATCTGAAGTTGATGTACCCGCCAGAAAAATCGATCCTCGAAAAGCTCAACGTGTATGAACAGCGGGACGGAAAAATGGAAGAAACCAACGCCGCCATCACCACCAGCTACAACTACTCAATCTTGAAGGGCATACAGAAAGCGGTCAAGCTCTCGTCAAAGTGCAAAATAAGAAAAGATATGGCTGGCACATTATCTATACAGCTATTATGTCGAACACAGATGGCTCTGTACCTGGGCACTCTTATCACCTTCAACATGATGGAGACATCGTCAGATCCGGGTACACTTACTTCAGTCAAGTTCAATGAAATGTTCGATGAAGATTACCAGCTTCGCACCGAAGAAGCTGGAAACGAAGAGTACCAGGATTTGGCCAAGGTTTCCAAACCCTCTGTGTCGTACGATATGTTCCAGCAAAATGACCACGAGGAAAGCGATAGAAACGTAGGGGCTCCACTCTTCTTTTAGAATGTATATAATGTGTCTTAGAGATACTTTACCTGGAGGGCCATCCTAACCGTGTCTTGTATAGCCTCCCTCAAGCTGCCCCCACGAAGCTTAAACGCCCGAGATGCTAGGAACAAAACTATTATGGCCACAAGTATGAGCGGCGAGTTCTTGGTGAGGTAGCTCTTGGAAATGTTGAAGAGATATAATGCACGCTGTTTCAAAGACTCGACGTCCCGTGGCTGGGGTGTGCCTCTGTCCGAAACAACAGGCGCAGCACTTTCAGCGGCAGCCTTCTGTCTGAGCTGGTTCAAGGTTTGATACTGGAGGTCTTGGTTCTTCCTCAACTCCTTTTCAGCCTTGGCTTTCTTCTGCTGCTCCTCCTTTGCCCGCTGCTGTTTCTTCTTGGCTTCTTGCTCAGCGTCCTTCCTCTTTGACTCTCTCTGTTCGATTATAGTCGACAATCTCTTGAGCGCCGCGTCGACATCAGACTCGTACAAAATAGACTCCCGAACCAAGTTCTGGGCCTCCTTGTCCTTGTTGAAGTCCGGGAGTATCTGGAAAACGTACAAGTCGGAAAGCCTCCTCATAAAAGGGTCGTCTTCCACTTCGATCAACGAATAGACACGAGTGAACTTGGAAAGAAGGTCGCTTCTGTTCTCAAAAATCACGTCGCTGTTAAGGTAGTAGACCAAAAGCAAGTTGAACAACACTGCTGAGGGTATCGCGTTGATATTATCTCCATGGAAGACAAGTAATTCATCAAGAAGCTTATCCTTTCTGAGATCAGAAATGATTTCCTCACGCTCTCGTCTGCCCAAGTTGAAGTGATGACCATTGTTTGACTTGTCTATGAAAATCCCAATCTCGGTGAGGTATAGATTGATGATTTTGATGAACAATGCCTCTGAGATAGTCTCGTTTGACAACTGGTGTATGCTGGCATTATAGAGTTTCTTGGTTATTTCGAAGGATCGTTCAAAGCTTTTGTTCATAAACAACTTCAACGCGAGCTGGTAGTTCTCCTCTATCCATTCCCTGGGCATTCCGAACCCGGAGCCACTCAACGACAAGTCCATGGTAGAATACGTGATCGCACAAGTTGGTGAGACTGTGGAGAAACCGAGAGGAGAGAGTGTGGGTGCAATGGATGGTTGCATCGAAGCCGAGGCTCATAAAACGGCTGTATCAAAGTAGGTACATCTATATAGGGTTGTAGTCGTTCTCGTAAAGTATGCTGCTGTCCTTCGGGAGTCTCCGCAAGAAAAACCACGCGCCTCCCAGGAGCAACACGGCGGTTCCCACCACAGGGAAGCACCAATAAGGCAAGATCAGATTTGCAGCCGATGAGTTTGGCGGCGGGGGAACAAACGGGAATACCGCCAAGAAGATGTTGGCGACCAAGAAGATGACGATGCAGATTACGGGAGCCTTGATCTTGGGATATTTCTGCTTGGAGTGGATCAACTGGTCCAACTCGGTGAAGGATGAATCGGAGTCATCGTACTGGGGCTCTGCCGAGTGGTCTACTCCCCATTGCTCGGACTTGTTGAGCTTGAGGTATATAAGTCCCACTGTGATGAGCACGTTGATCCATGTTCCTGGGTAGATGTAGAGGTTGACCACGAACTCGTAGATGTTCTTGGATGGAGGCGCGACCAACACTACGACCGTGACGAGCCAATGCAACCAGAGGGAGTGGTTGATGTTGTGGAAGTACTTGGAGAAGGGCAAGTAGTTGTTCATGGCCAACTCCTGGTTGACATGTGCGTGGGCAAAGCACACCACCAATACATTGCCGAGATTCGAGAGCGAGATGACCAATGGAAGGATCCGCGAGGTGATGGTTTCGCCAAAGATCTTGGTGAAGAAAATGCCGGCAACGAGCACCCCGCTGTGCAAGAGCTCCTGCGAAGGAATGACGACAAGATATGAAAGAATGACGAGGAAATAAAGCAAAGTGACAAGCGTCACCGCAGCGGGAGCGGCAAACACGAGGATGTGGTATGGGTTTTCCATCTCGTTGAGCACGTAGTTGGCATTTTCCCAGCCTTTGAACGAGTAGATGATTTCCAAGAGCGCTGCTGCCACGGCGTACGAACTGGGAGACCCCGCCGGAGCAGCCTGTTCCACTATTCCTGTCAGCTGCATAGGAGTGACGAAGCCGAGCCACACGAGGAGACCACAGACAATGATGAGGAAAAGGACAAGCACTTTGAACAAGCCAAGAACGTTGAAAAGTGCCGTGCCATGGTTGGCGTAGTTGACATGCAAAAGAACACAGCCGGTAATACAGGCTACTCCGATCAACTTGACAAGCCCATCGTGGCCGTCTTCGTCCTTGCCCGTAGCAGCATACACCACGTACTTGCCAAACGCATAGGAGTTGCCGGAACTGAAGCCCAAAATGACAATCACAAACGAATAGATGCAGCCCAAGAGACCTTTTGGAGCGCGTGGAAAGCCACGTATAAGATAGTTTTTCTCGCCTCCGTTGGCAAACGGAAGGTTCAATGCAAATTCAAGGAAAATAGCCAATCCGCTGAAGATCACCACTCCACCCACGAGCCACAATGCCAAATACAACTTGACGTTGCCCTCCAAATACTTGAAAATAATGGCTGGCGTTGAAAAAATTCCTGTTCCAATCATCTTGTTGATGATTAGAGACATGCATGATAACGTGCCTAGTTTCTGGAACTGTCGACCGGGCACCGTCACTTCTCCAGAGAGGGTAGTGGCTAGCATGTTTCCACACTTTGTAATGAGAATCAGGTTTTCGTGCTGCTTATCGGCACGTGATATGACTCAACTGCCCTGATCTGGGTGATACTGCATAGCCGCATGGCTGCGTAAGTGGCTGCTATTGTAAGCTTGAATTGTTACGGTTTACATGTGACTTCTTCATGTTCCAAAGCATGACTTAATGTTGTTCCAAAAGCATTCTTGAAGAGGGGTCATATGCCTTATTTCATGTTGAATCTCGACGCTTGAGAAACGACTCCTAGTATTTGACTATTCTCAGTAGCCTATTTGGAACCACTGGTGAAAAGTTGCATTCAATCCATGCAGCACTTTTGTTACTTTTCTCCACAGTAGCGTGTGCTTGGGAAATAGTCTGTTCCTGGCACCAAACAATCCGGGTTTTCACTCCGGCGCCTCAATTCTACATCTTATCGTGGAATCGTATCTTGGTGTCTATATTTTATTAATGCAGGAAGAGGCTGTCGATGTCAAACACATCGGGTCCAAGACCAAGACCTCGTTCCATGTGGTTGACTGCAACACTGATGTGGCAGTTGTTGAGCACCGCCAGCTCATCGTCGTTATTGAGGAGCGAGTTCAAGTCGTCGTTGTCTGACAACTGCTGCAGAGAGCGCTTCTCAAACATGGTTATTCTGGAGTCGGAGTGGAACGCAGACAAGGGGTGGGCGGCATAGTTGCGGAGGGTCTCGAGGTAGTAGTACGACTTCTTGTCCACAAACGTGGTCTGTACGTGTTCTTCGTACACCTCGGCCTCGTCGCCATCTGCCGGCACCTCGACAATCTCGTCTTCCTCCTCCACGCTTCGCTTGGCCACGCCAGCAAGCTTCAACAGGCCCTGCTTGTGGATCACGTCGTCGGTGACTTTGTATCTGGGGAGCGACTTTGGCACCACGGATGCTGGGGCCTCGCCCAGAAACTTCACCTGTCTAAAGTCGGGGTTGAGCTTGGCGCGGGGGTTGCTGGAGGTGGCGCAGTGGGAGTTTTCGTGGTTGATGGAGGGGATGATCACGTTGAGGGCCACTTGTGGAGGGAGAAGACGGTTTGTGGCGCCGGCCTTCTCCTTCAAGCGGGTCACCAAGTCGATGATCTTCTTGTTGGTGAAGCGGATGTTGCGGGCAAACACATTCTTCTTGAACCATTTGGGCCGGTGCTGCTGGGCGTTGAAAAAGTGCTCGTCCTGAAAGTAGATGTGGTGGCTGTCCTCGCTGGAAACCGCAATGGTGGAGTGGTTTTGGGACGCAGAGATGGCAGCCATGGCCTGCATTGACTCGTAGTACTCTGCTGACTCCTGGGGCGTGTACGAGCTGCCCTCCTGGGGGCCCAAGATCACCAAGTCCGGCGTAAAGTCGGGGTAGTACTTGGGCAAAATGATGTCCATGCCAATGAGAAAGGTGGACACCGGCAGCGAGTCCACGTACCAGAAGGAGGGGTCAAGCGGGTCCTGGCCAAACGCGTCGTAGGACGTCACCGGCGCCGTCTCTTCCTCGTCCCGCTTGTGCACGACGCGTTTGGGTCTCCTGGCGCCAGCCATGTTCATCGAGCGGATGTGCTTGTAGTAGATCTGGTGCACTGGGAGAAGATGGCCAAAGTCGCCGCCGTCAGAGATCGCCTGGGCGGTGCCGATCAGGCGCTTCAGGGCCAGGTCGGGATCGGCGCTGTCCACCACCAGCAACGGATTCTCCTTCTCATCAGACACCAATTTTTTGGAGCCCATGTTGTCGTAGAGGGGCGCGATGGCAACCACCGTGTGGTTGTCGGCCTCGAGTGCTGCCTTCAAGTGGCGGACATTCTTGGTGACCCAGGAGTCGGGGGTGGATATGAGGATGTTGAGGGCCAACGCCACGTTTGCGTAGACGCAAAAAACAAACAAGTGCATGGTGGCCGGTGCTCGGGAGGCTGTAAATGAGCGTCTAAAAGGTGGATGTGGCGTGCGGATTTACCGAGGGAGCAAAAGCGTTTCAGGGTGTTTCGAAAGGTCAAGCTGGGAGGAGGGTAAAAACCGCCTTACGTCTGCTCTTAAACCTCAACGCAGAAAATGCGTCACCCTAAATATAGCCCATGTGGGCTAATGATGGCTTAGGAACGTGGGAGTGATGCACGGGTATGCCTGTGTGCAGGACCCCCGAGTATTATTTGTCGGTTTACGGTCTTAACGGCGTAATATACGCGGGGCAGCCACGATGCGGGTGGCGGTTTGCGGGGCGCGGATTGGCGGCGGGTGGCGGCGTTGGCGTGGGTAGAGCCCGTGGTGGCGGGTCGCTGGCTCTGGATGTTTGCCGACTGTGGTAGGCGGGCAATCCCCGGTCCGATGGTTGCAGCCAAGATGCATTGTTCGACGTATGCAGCACGGGGATGCGAGCATTTAGCGCCGCACGCGCATGCGCAATGTTATCTCCCACGGGTGTGCATCCCGCTGCAGCGGGAGGACGGACGGCGCAGGAAGCGTCTAGCCATCTATTCATGTAGCATGGGTAAATTCTATATTTAATTTCGGCAACGTATCACACGAGACAGGCCGAGCTCGCCTTAGTATATATGCATTTGTGGCTGGCAGCCGTGAACGAAGGGGTGGGCGCCAGCAGCTGCGAGGGAAGGTGACTGCGAAGGCAGGGCGCAAAAGTTGACTTAGGCGAGGTGCATCTTCATCTGGTAAATTCTCTCACATAAATAAACCCGACTATTGCTTGCCAGTCTGCACTTCGTCGATGATCTTTTGGCGATCGGCGATAGCCTTCTGCGCCATTCTCTTTTTGTAGAAGATAGCCGCAACGGGAATAAGCGCTAGCACCAACACATTCCAGATGATCAAAATGGCGTAGTTGCGGCCCAACGCACCTTTGTAGGTGTCGAAGAAAATCACCTTGGACACCTCGTACGACGCGTGGATGGGCATGGCGTAGCCGTACCGGTAGAAATGGGCGCAGAGCGCAAGCGGCGAAAAGGTGGGCGACACATTGCTGATGACCCAGAACAACAACCACGCACCAACAAACGGCGGGATGGTGGCAAAGCAAACCAAGAAGAACACCTCGTTCATGCCGCCCACGGCGCACATGGTCAAGAACGACGACATCCAGTAGACCAAGAAACCAGACTTGCCGAACGCCTGGTTGAAGTCCACCTGCATGGCCAACGACACGAACGAGTACATCAACGAGATGACAAAGTAGCCCACGTACGACACGAGCAACTTGAGCAACACGTAGTGCTTGTTGTTCAACCGCATGGCGCCCATGATGAAGTTGATCGGCATGAAGAAGTTGAGCTGGATGAACGTCAAGATGATCATGTAAATGAGACCCACCTGGGTGGGCGAGATCAACACCGGGTCGGTGAACGGCCGCATGTCGTCGAACACGAACGGGAACTGCGTGGACACGAGGGCAGTGGTGTTGTCGTTCTGGAAGAGCGCCGACTGCTGGGTTCTGCTGAGCCGCTGGATCAACGGCGGCGCGATGCGGGCGGCCGAGTTCTTCAAGAACGCCTCCTCCACCTGCTTCATGTTGGGCGTCACGTACTGCAGCATGGCGTTGATGTCGCGGCCGGTCTCGTAGATGGACGTGATGGAGCCCAGCGCATTGTAGCTGGCGTCGGCGCTCTGCAACGCCTGGAAGAAGTCGTACGTGGCGTTCTCGCGGACCCAGATCGACGACCAGAACTCCTGGTGGTGCACCTGCCGGCTGATTTCCTCGCCCACCGTGTTGTCGCGGCTGGCGGCCTGCTCCCGGAACTCGCTGCCCGAGTAGATTTTCCAGTTGCCCAACCGCTGGATCTGCGGCTGCTCCAACAAGCTCCGCAAGGACTCGCCGATGACAGGCGACACCCCGCCAACCGCCTCGTCCTCAATCACAACCAACATCTTGAGGTTCTTGAACTTTGAGCCCCGGTCATACGCTGCACCCCAGTAGAGCGAAAACACACAGAGGGAGTATGCCGAGATGAACACGAGCGAACGCAAAAAGTTCTTCAAAAGACCGATTCTCAACGGCTTCAAGTGTTGTGCAAACACCGAGTTGGTCACGGGCGCCGTGGGTTGAGCCTCGTCGGCCACATCCTCTGCCTGTTTGTCGGTGCCGTTGAACTCGGCTGTCGAACGCGTCGAGTCCGGCTCCAATAAGCTGTCTCTGTTGACCTCAATCTCGTGGCTCGCCATTTTGCCTCCAAATAATGTCAAAACGTTGCGCATCGCAAGGCTCATTTATACTAACCGAATCTCGGGCCGCCCTGCAGGGGCCTCGGCCGAGGTCACCCAAAGCGCGCGGCGGACAGCGCCGGAGAGCGGCGCATAGCGGACATAAACGGATTACCGCCGAAGTCAAAAGTATATTCCAGAAACGCTGCAGGAAACTACGGAAGAAGCACCGTCTCCAAGGTCGCGCGCTGCTCATTCGTAAGCTGGCCGAAAACCGCCAGCTGCAATTCCGCCAGCAACTGCCCCGCAAACGACTTGAAGATCTGAAACACATCTACCGCTTCCAACGCATTGGTCGCGAGAGGGTCCTCCACCACCTGGTCGTCCTCGTCGCTGTAGTAGCCCGCATGCTTGAGCTTGGAGTTTTCCAGCTGCAAAAACTGCAAATACTCGCTGGTGTCGTTTTCGTTGCCGCCCAACTCGGTGTACTCTCCGTCGCTCACGTCGTCTTCGGTGGCATCGTCAAACTCCAGCGGGTCCCAGTCCAAGCCCTGGTCAGTGAAATTCTTCCTCTTTTTGTCCAACTCGGCTATCAGCTTGGGTAACCGCTCCATGATCTGGGCAAGACCGTGGCCCGCATGCGGAAGCACCTGGTCCAACTGGGGTATTTCCGTGCTGGTGGTCACCGCGATGAGCCCAAGCAACGAAAGCTTCAAGTCGTAGACGCGGCGGAGTTCCGGGATCAACTTGAACCACCGCTGGAAAAACTGCTGCAACGTGCCGTGCTGCTGGAGCAACTGGATGGTGTGGTTGGTGTCGTAGATCATGGCGGCAATCACCACGTCGTGCATGTTCACGTCAAAGTTGTTGTTTCCAACCAGCGTAGCACTCTTGACTGCAGCGTAGGCGTCCATGGTCGACGTCACAAAATGCGGCACAAATCTATGGGCCTCCGACTGAAGTGCAAGTATTAATGTCTGGGCCAACTCACACGCATAGGCAAGGTCGTTGAGGCCAATGGCACTGGCGTCGCCTTCAAAGATCAGCGTATAAATAGTGAAAAAGTGCTCGGCAAGCTGGGCGTTTTTCAACAAGTCGTCTTTGCCGTAGAGGATGAAGTTGTGAAGACACGGGGTCAACTCTTCGATGTACATCAACGCCACACCGTCCTGGAAGCTCGCGTAGAGATACTGGAAGCATTGCCACATGGTAGGAGTCACAGAACGAAGCAAAAACGTGGAGTTTTCCATGAGCTCGGCAACCTCGCCGAAAAAGTCGTCCACCATGTTCACCAAGATGAACTCCACGGCGGGCGCAAACACATGCTCGAGCTTGATGCAGACGTCTCTCAGGTTCTCGAAACTGAGCAACACGGTAATCATCGTATTAAGGAGTCCAACAGCAGCCATAACCTTGTCCAGCTGGTCCAGAACGCCGTCAAAGTCGTCAACATCAACCTGCGAGGCTTGGTGAATCTCCGTTACCAATCGCAAAAGCTGCTCGGTGAGTTTCCCCATCAACTCCACCCCAAAAGGCTGGAGCTGCTCCGAAAAGTTTTCAACGCACTCTTGCATCACCATGGGAATGGCGTCGTTGTCGATGTCGTTCAGAAGTGCCAAGAGTTTCAGCATCGTTGGCACAATAACATTCGCCAAAGTTGCCTTGAACACGTCGAGATGGAGAAACGACTGGATGCCCAACGACGCCTCTAGTTTAACGGGGAGCGAATCGGATTCAAAGTTGGTAAGGATGCCCTGGGAAATGGTCAAGACAACCTGTTCATCAGCAAATTCAAGATCGGAGACCTTCTGCACCACCTCCAACGTGCGGGCGCGGAGAAATTGATGATCCGATTCGAGGGATGGAAGAATCAAGGTTTTAACAAACTGCTCCATCTGCGGGTGGAAGGGCAGGCTCCGTGCGGTCACGTAGTGGGTGAGGGCACCAAACATACGGAGGAGACCCTCCTTTTTCCGAGCCGCCTCTAGCGAGTCATCGTTCTGTAGCAGTGATAACTGGGTATAAATATATGTCATGGTGGGTTCCAAGGTGGTCTTCTTTCGTTTCAGGACGAGCGATGCTAGGAAACCCAATGCGGCGATATCTGGGGTGTTAAATTCGTCGTAGATATCAAAATTAGTGTGAATGTACTCGTGAGGGTCGGTTTCGAACACCTCCAAGTCGTTATCGGTGGGACAGACCAAGGGAAAGACAAAGTGGGACACCAAGGTGTCGGCATACGGCTGGAGCAAGGGCCAGGACGGCTTCTGGGTCACGGTGTGGCTGAAGAACTGGATGAGGTGGTACAATGCGGGGCCGGGAATCCATTTTTTCTGGTGGCACCACTGGTCGACGATGGCCAAGTAGTTGGGGATTAGATGCGGGAGAAAGCTGGCGGTGAAGGTATCCTGGAACGCGGTGTAGGTGAACTTGCGGCTCAAGCTCTCGGACGCGTATCTGGTGAAAAGGCGGTAGAGGTTGGCAATGGACCACTTGACGGCCTTGGAGAACTCGAGAAGCGGCCACTCCTGCTCGTCGTAGTTCTGGACGTAGGCGGGCGTGGGGGTGTTGATGACCAGGCCGTGGAACTCGCCCCAGGCCGCAAAGCAGTCCGGGTTCTGGAACTCGGCGGGGAGGTCCAAGTAGGTGACAAACTTGTAGGCCTTGAGGATCAACTTGAGCATTTCTGCGCGGAGCTCGGTGAGGGCTTCCGGGTGGGAGAGGATGGAGGTGCCCACGCTGAGCAAGTGGGGGAACACCACGAGGATGGGGCTCAACTGCTGGTCCCGCTCCTTGTTGGTGACCCACCGGAACTTGCGGGCAATCTCGGCAAACGCCAATATTCCCGTGTACAACCGCAGGAAGCTGGAGTCGTCCACGTCACCTTGCGGGACCTGCTGGAGCAACTCGCCGGTGTCGGCAAGCAAGCTGTCCCACTCGCTGGGGAAGTCCTTGGATATGAGTGTCCGCAACACCGGCACAAGCTGCTGTTTCAACTGGTGATCCGCGGACACAATCGTGGGAAGAATGCGTTGGCGGACGTCCATTCTGTCCTGGCGGGCCACGCCCGTGGGTTCGGATACGTTCCAATGGCGCACGATGTGGTTCTTGAAGTATACAGCCGCCGCCTTCTTCACGTGCGGAGGAATGTCGATGGCAGTGTCGGATATGATGTCTAGACAGCCGGCCAAAAAGCCGGTCTGGGGCGCCCAGGAACGGAGCTGGGCTTCCGAGTCACGGCGGATGGTCTGGTCCGGCTCTAGGGTGCCGGAAAAACACGCCAAAAGCTGGCGGGTGTCCATGATTCAGTGTCTGGCGTGAAACCTGATTGTTTGCAAAGAAGGACGCAAAAAAATTAGTCAGAAAGTGCGCGAGCCGGGAATCGAACCCGGGGCCCAGCAATGGGAACGCTGGATTTTACCACTAAACTACTCGCGCATTTCTACCGAGGAGGCGGCGGCCAGGCCTTAAGTAGCCTGGACTGTCTATGAATATCTATAACATCTATGACATCTGACATCTGACATCTATGACCTCTATAACATCTATAACATCTGACATCTTCTCTTTCATCTTCATCTTCTCTTTCATCTTCTCTTCATCTCTCTTCATCTCTCTTCATCTTCTCTTCATCTTCTCTTCATCTTCTCTTCATCTTCTCTTCATCTTCTCTTCATCTTCTCTTCATCTTCTCTTCTCTTCTCTTCATCTTCTCTTCATCTTCTCTTCATCTCTCTTCATCTCTCTTCATCTTCTCTTCTCTTCTCTTCTCTTCATCTCTCTTCATCTCTCTTCATCTTCTCTTCATCTTCTCTTCCTCTTCTCTTCATCTTCTCTTATCTATATATTGCCCTGTTCCCGCGCTCTTTCCGTGTGCTCGTCAATGTGCTGTGCGTCCCACGGGTAGATGATCCATTTGTCCACCACCGTCTCGCCCACAATGTAGCGTCCGTCTTGCATCATCTCGTCGGGAAGATTGGCCTTCTTGGGCTTGTCTTTGTTGTGGAGAACAAACACGGAAAACGTGGTTTTTTCGTCGGTTCTGCCCAACTGCTGCTGCATCTCGTGCACATCCCTCTCCAACTCGCTCACAGCATAGTGCAAGGTGGTTCTGGTGTCGTCGACCTCATCGACAATCAACACGTTTTTGCCAATCAAAGAATCAAAGTGCTGGCTCAAGTTTCCAAAGTCTAGCCACTGTGTGCGGACCACCTCCTTGCCGATCTTGTCTTCGTCTTCGGTCATCTGCTCGTAAAGCGACAACCCGATCGCCTGGATCGGAATGTTCTTTTTGCCCTCCTCCTTGAGAAACGTTCTCAAGATTCTGGCGGGAATAAAACCGCCTCCGCCGATGGCGATGATCAAGTCGACGGGGCGGTCGTGCTTGATTTCACCAGCAGCCTTCTTGCATAGTTTGTGTATGTTGTTGTAGGAAATGAAGAGTTTTTCTGACATGATAAAGAAGATGAGAAGCGAATTTTTGAGAAAACGCGGCGCAGAAGACAGGATTGCGACGGAAGATGGAAGATGGAAGATGGAATGGTTGTGATTTTAATGGTGTGTAGCGATACGGTTGGTTCTATATTACAATGCTACTCTTTCTATCTCTTTTAATTTCCTCCATCTCTCTTCGAGGCACTATGCTCATCTCTCATCTCATCGCTCTCTCATCTCTCATCTCTCTCATCTCTCATCTCTCTCATCTCTCTATGCTCTCCCCTCTCCCTATGCTTCTTCCTCGCTCTCCAACCCTTCTTCCTCTACCGCCTCAGCATCGTCGTCTTCGCCGTTGGCATAAACCACCGAACTCTCACGCACAAACTCCGGCTCCTCGACGTCGAGCAGCGTGTTTCTCAATTGCGCCTGGGCCCGGAGCAAATGCAATCTTCCCTGGAGAGCCAACAACTGCGGCATCTGCTCCATTCCCTTGGACAACCCTCTTTGCAACTGCTTGAACTCGCTGTAGTGCTCGCCGCCCTTGGAAAGCGCCCCGCCGTGCGCCAAAAGTATCCACTTGAGCCAGAGCGCAAGCACACCAGTGTCGTCCGGCTTGGAGGCCACCTCGTGGCTCACCAGCAGGTAGAGCCTGGAGATGAGCCCCAGGCCGTCGTCGTCGCCAGAGAAGCTCTTGACCACCTCCTTGATGCTGTCCTCCTTGTCGTTGCTGGAGCACAAGTGGACGACGCCGTCCGCGTCTCCCGCCTGGACGAGGCTGCGGATCTTGCCAAAGAGCACATCGCTGGGCAAGTTCTGGATCGCCGTCAGCGCCGGCACCACGATGGCGGTGTCGCTCTGCACCTTGCCGACGGGCTCCTTCTCCACGCCTTGCACTGGCACCGTGATTTCGCCCACCGCCTGGAAACTCCAGTCGAGCGGTTCAAACTGCGGCTGCAAGCCCTTGTACCAGATGCCCGTGAGGGCGCCGTGGCAGTAGCTGACGGCCGAGAAGCGGGCAGGGACATCGGCGTCTTGCGACGACGTTCGGATGAAGCACGTGGGCGGCCGGTCCTGGAAGTTTGCCTCAAAGTCCATCACAAACACCTCCACGCCGCTGTCGCCCACGGCAAAGATGGCCTCGTCCGGGCCTTTGGCACAGACATGGATGCTGGAGACGGGCGACGAGGCCGCGTGGGTGCGCGCGGTGGCGGTGGCCGTGTCGTACACGTATATCCTGGGGTCGTTCTGGCGAGCAGCGTAGAACACCGTTGGGTGCACCTTGGAGGGGACAAGGGAAAAAACGGGCTGGCGGCCCTCAAAGCGATGCACGAGAAAGTTTTTGGGCTTGGAGGGGTCCACCACCCACACGTCGTGTGTTGCGAGGATGTAGTTTTGCTTTTTGGCGGAGTCGGCAACCACCAGCAATGCGTGGATGTTGGAGATGTCTTTGAAAGTCTTTGGTTTGAGGCGTTTTCCGTCGGGAACCGTGACTTCCACCACCGCCAGAGCCGTGTCCACACACACCACCGACCGGTCGCCGGCGCACATGGCCAGAACCGGGGATTCAAGGTGGAACGAGTTGAGCTCGGAGGTTTGGCGCGGGGAGAACACGGCGATTTTGCCGGACTTCTGGGCTACCACGAGGTACTCGTGGGGGGCGGCAGGTGCGGGGGAGTTGTCGGCGCCGTGTGCCAGCCGTTTCCGGGCCCGGTCTGATTTATTAGTGGCGCTGTCGACGTACCAGCAGGCGGCGACAATCTCCAGGTCGTCGGAAAGCTCTATTTTAAGCGGCCTAGAGCCGTTTTGCGGAAGCGCGTAGAACTGGAGCTCGTTTCTGCCGCGCCGGGAGATGACGTTGGCGTAGCTGGTGCCGCGCGGGCTGACGTACCCCCTGGAGCCAGTCATGAAAAACTGGGCATCGCGGCGGGAAAAATGTGTGGTGATACTGCAGGCGGCATACTGCATACTGAAGTGTTGCACTCTGCATACAGGCCACTGCCCTGCATACAGCCACTGCCCATGCCTACTTGCCCTGGATCTCCATCATCTGCTGCACCTGGAGCTTGCAGAGCGCCCGCAAGTCGTCGACGTCCGCCTCCAACTCGGCCACCCGCTCGGACTTCTCGCCGATGAGTTCCAACATGGTCTCGGCCGCGGCCGCCCGGTCGGCGATTTGCAGCCGAAGCCCGGCGGCCTCCTGGCGGAGACTGTCGTTTTCCGACGCGAGATGGAGCTTGGCCACGAGCTCCGCCTGGAGCTGCTCCTTCTCGTCGAGAATCTGCGCGCACTCCTCCTTCACCGTCACCAATTCGATTTCGAGCCGCCGGATGGTGGAGCTCATCTTGGTGAGCATCTGGATATTGGTGCCGCCGGCAGCGGCCATGGCGAGACTGGGCGCGTGCGGGTCGGCGGCGGTGCTGGCGGCGCTGGGAACGTGGTGCGACGACTCGCCCACCTCAATTGCGCCGAGAGAAGCGTCGTCAAAGTCGGCCGCGGCGGCCTCGAACGACGCCAGCGACGGGTTGCGGTGCATAAACACCAGCGACGCATGGCGGGACATGGCCGGCGTGGTGCTCGACTCGCCGAACCGGATCTCCGGCCAGCTGCTGGTGTGCGGCGACAACGCCGGCCGCGGCGGGTCGAGCGCGAGATGGCCGTCCCGTTTTCTGTCCACCATGTCGGAGAGCCGTGCTAGCTTGTGGACGAGGCCGGCGCGGTCGGCGGCGTGGGCGTCCGCGAGTCTGGCGAGCTTGTCCTCGAGGGCGGCAACCGCCTCGTCCTTCAACTGGAGCTGCAACGACAAGTCGTCGATGGTGGAGCGCAGGCTTTTGGCGGCGGCCGCAGCCGAGTCGAGCTCGTCGGACTGGCGGCCGAGGTTGGTCTGGAGCACGCGCACGTCCGCCGCCAACTTGGCCCGCGCCTTCTTGCCGGCGGCGACGGCGGCGGCGAGCGTGTCGGACTTGTTCACGAGATTGGCCTCGATGAGCTTCCAGTTTTCCTGCGACGAGAGGTACTGCTGCTGGAGGGTGTGGTGGTTCGCCGCGAGCTTGGCGTAGTCGGCGTAGTCGATGTGGGGAGTGTCGGCTGGCGCGTGCAGCTCGGGCCGATGGCCGCCCTCGCGCCGGAGCCGGAGCAGCTCGATCTTGCGTTCGAGCCGGGCCACCTCGTCGGACTTCTCCTTGCTGCGGCCGTGGAGCTCGCGGCGCAACTCGGCGATGATGGTGTTCTTGGACTGCGAGTCGAGGTCCCGCTGCCGCTGGGCCATGTCGAGCTGGAGCGCGATGTCGCCGGCGTCCTTCAACGCCTGCTTTTTCTCCGCGAGCTCGTGCTCGTAGAGCTGCTGCAGCTCGCGGTACTTGTCCTCCCAGTGCTGGCCCGCCACCGCCGCGAGCTGTGCTGCCGTCTCCTCGAGCAGCCGGCTCGTTTCCTGGTACTTTTGCTCCCACTGCTCGAGGCTGCGGAGCAGGTGGGCCTTCAAGAGGTGTTCCACCTGGAGCATTTTGGCGCTGGACTCCTCGTCCTTGCTGGCGTAGTCGCGCAACGACGTCTCCAAGCTGGCGACGGTGGTGCGGAGCTTCTTGATGGTTTCGTTGAGCCGGAGCTCGGTGTGCGAGAGCGCCTCGCCCTCGCGGCGGAGCTGGTCGATGGTGGCGTTTTGCTTTTCGAGTCTCGCCGCCAAGGACGTGGCGGCCGGCTGCTGCTTCAACGCGCGGTTTTCCTCGAGCGCCTGCGCGAGCTGGTGCTGGAGCGCCTGGAGGGTTGCCGGTGGCTGCAAATCTGCAGCCGTTGGCGTTGACGTATGCACCGCCTGCAGCGGCGCCTGCAGCGAAGGTTCTGCGCTGGCGCTTGCAGCCGGGGCAGCCGGGGCAGCCGGGGCAGCGACCGGATCGTGGACCGGATCGTGGACCGGATCGTGGACCGGCGCGCTTGCAGGGGAGCGCGCAGGGGAGCGCGCAGGGGAGCGAACAGGGTCCGCGGCCGTCTTCTTGCCCTTGGCGGCCTGGGCGAGCCGTTCCTGGAGGGTGAGCCGTTTGCGTCTGGGCTTTGCGGCGGGCTGGCCCTGCTGGTGGTCCGGTTGGTGGTCCGGCTGGCGGTCCGGTTGGTGGTCCGGTTGGTGGTCCGGTTGGCGGTCCGGCTCTTCGTCTACCGAGGGTGTGGCCGAGGGCTCGCGGGTCGTCGCGTCAGGGACGTCGGCAGGGGCGTCTTGCGCTTGCGCTGCATGCGTGCCAGCGTCGGGGCTGGCAAACTCCGGCAGCGACCAGGCGTCCATGCTTGTGAGGTGGCCGCCAGCGCGGATGAGGAGGCGCGGTGTGGGCACGACAGGCACGACAGCCGACAGTACGACAGGCACGGCTACGGCGGGATTGTGAGTCTATTAGTACAGGCGTTACGGCGTAATGATCTGCAAAACCCGACAGCTGCAGCTGCCGCATCAGTCCGAGCTCGACGAGTCCGCCGACGTGACCGGCTGCACGGTGCTGCCGCTGTCGGGTTTTGCAGCCTCGAGGACGTGGAGCGGCGGGAGCGCCGGCGGGCTGGGGACGCTGTAGCGCACCGGCGGGAGGGTGATGGTGGGCTGCAAGTAGGTATGGGCCGGGTAGAGCGGCGGCGACGGGAACGGCCGCAACGGCAGCTGCGTCGACGACGTGGACGAGCTGCGCGACTCCCTCGCGGGCGGCAAGTAGTGGAGCGGGGCCAGTAGCAGGAGCGGTGCCGTTAGCGACAGTAGCGACGGTGCCGCTAGCGGGGCCAGCGGCGCCAGCGGCGCCAGCGTGGGCGCGACCCACGCAGCCCCCGGCTGCGCGACCGGCGTCCCCGGATACCCAGCGCTGTAGAGAACGTACGCGGAAAGCAGGCCGGCGCCATGCAGCACCAGCAGCACCAGCAGCAGCGGCAGCAGGAGAGGCGGGTGCTGGGGAGGGGCGCCAAGCGTTGCTGCAGCAGCGTGGACGCCAGGGTCGGCCGCGCTGTAGGGGGCCTGCAGTGCATACGACGGGCCGCCAGCGGCAGCCCCCGCGGCAGCAGCAGCGCCGGCAGCAGCGACAGGATCGGGGATAGGGTCGAGGTTGCGCGGAGGGATTTCCGACGCCTGCGTCGGTCTTACGGGCACCCCGTACCAGTAGGTGCCGCTGGCCTGTTCTCGCCGGGTGGGCCAGTCGGCCACCGGCTGGTGCATGTGGGCGGTGGGGGCGAACGGCGGCAGCGGCACCAGGTCGGTGAACTGGAAGTCGGCCCTGGACTTGCGCTGGCCGTGTTTTTTGGTGACGATGTGGGCGTTCAAGTGGTTGAGCGAGCCGTAGCTCTTGTTGCACTGCGGGTACAGGCAGCAGAAGCGGCGGAGGATCTGGTTGTAGCGTCTGCGGACCCGGCGTGGAGGTTTCTGCGGGTGTTGTTTTTGCTGGTCGGAAGTCGATCGCTGGGGAGGCGGCGAGGGGGGCGTGTCGGGGTCGCGGTTGAGTAGCAGCAGGATGGCGGTGTTTCGCAGCCCAGAAGAGCCAGTTTGCATCGTCGTTAGCAGACCGGGCATCTACAGCTAGCCGTGTGCTGAAAAAAACCGGCAGTACGGAAGGGTATTTATCCATGGAACATGCGCCGAAAACCCGCGGGGCTGCTTCAACGCACCTCCGAATGCATAGATGATTCAGCTTGCAGGGTGCGTAATTGACCCTTGCCAAAGAATTAAAGTTTAATGTCTAATCGGGACAAATAAGCCGCAGTGCCGGGTGGGAACGCCACATGTTCCGCCGGCGTGGGACTTTTGCGCGGCCGTGGCCACCGCCCGCGGGCCAGTGCAACCATGGGTGCCAAGCGGATGCGCTGCCACCAAGCCCCGTCGAGCGCCGGCGGCCACCGATCCCACCGTGCTGCAACTGGCGACCTGGTGGTGGTGCGGCGCGCGCCGCGTGCGGCGGCGTGCGGCGGCGTGCAACAGGTACATTGCACCCCGCATCAGATGAAATTTATTGTCCGAGACAGTTGCATTGCACCGGCAAGGAAAAAAACAATTCAAGATGCGAGGGAAAAAATCGGCCACACACGCGCGGGCTGCCGCTCGGCTGCCAGCCCTTTCTAGGCATGTTGCAGCAGCGGTGGCATTTGCCGGCATATACCCAAATGGTGGGCCTTGTGGCCGAAGCGATCTGATGCACCGGGCGCGCAATCTGGGTATGGGGGTGCGTATGCCAGTGTGCAAGCGTGGCCACAAGTGGGTGTATGTGGCTACATATGTAGGTGGGCGATGTACGCAACCTACGCGATGGGTGCCATGTATCGCTGGTCTTAATAAAGAATGTGTATGCACACGTATGCACATGCAACCATAGCCATAGTCACCCACACACACAGTCACTGCCTCACCCGCATACTCTACTGGGCAAAATATTCTGAAAAGAAAAAAAAACAAAAAAAACAAGAAAAAAAAAAGAAAAAAAAAGAAAAAAAAAGAAAAAAAATTATATTTAGTCGCAAACGAAATTCAACAAGATAGACTTTGCGCCCACACTTTCAGCGGTGATCAGAGTCAACGTTTCTGCTGGGCTGTTCCTGTTGCACATGTTCGCATGACCCCATATTGTAGTTGTGCACTGTCTAGGCTGCGGGTGTTGGAGTTGAGGCAGAACCCTGCATGAAATTTAAAGCTTAGAGGTTACGAAGATCCATCAAGTCGCCCCAAAATCCTGCAATAGGATAACATTTTTTGTGGCGACAAAAATAGTTGGAAAGAACTGTTATTTCTAACCGAGCAAGGGTCTCGGACTAGCTGTGCAGGGAGGGGTAGCGACAATGCCACCACGTTGCCACGCATATCCACCTTTTCCCACCTGCGTCGGCCGAACAGAGAAGTGCCGCCGGCAGCAATTCTTGCACATACAGCCCGCGAACGACACGGGGCCCATCTCACGAACAGCTGCTACACACGATAATCACAATTGAGGCTGTAGGTGACAGTCATTATACGAGTTGAAGATCCCTGAGGCCGCGTGCAGCTATCATTCTGATTTGGTGCAGATAACTCGCTAAAAAACGCTTCGTATGCGGACTGGTTACGTCAGGTTGGGCACAGTACCCTGCATAGTTTGTGCAGGATGCCTCAATCAGCTGGGGCCGAAAACCAATCGGGACCCTGACTTGGCCCTCCGCTGCTGTTCCAGACCCGAAAAAAGTGCATTTACCCCAATAATATTTGCAACGAGCATGCAATGAGCACCTAATTGCATCATGCGCAATTCACGTACGGTGGCATTATTATCTCGGCGGTGGGGACCAAACGGTGCTTTTCAATATTGCGGACGGATGCGCCGTGATCGCGCCTTATCAATCGAGGAGAACTCCTATTTTTAGGTCTCGGTGCATTTTTTGCAGTTTGACTCGCATGGCCACCTGCAGGCGGATACAGAATACGTTCTTTTTTTGGTTTTTTTTTTTTTGCGCAAGCCGGTACCGGCCCCGGATGCGGAACAACTGCTGCACCCGTTTTCGCATTTGCGTCGCGGAACTGAATCGTAATTCAAGTGGACCCCGTAATATCGAGCATTGCCTTTTGTGCATACCGCTAGCTGCCACTTCTATTTTTGTATCTCCACCATGCATATACCATGCAAGCCGGGCATATGAACATTGACGTGGTGCAGGGGTCCGATTTCGCGTTGCATATAAATTAATTTTCAGCATAATGCAGGAAGGGGACTCGCTAAGATAAGCTTTGCCCTTCGTTCCCTAGGTTCATAATTGCTCCGCCTCAGACAGCCTACCTGCAAGTTGGCATTATAGTCGCACGATTAGAGCAGAGGGGCAATTGACCCCAACAGCCAATGGCGAGCCAATAGCCATCCAATGGCCAGCCCATATAGAAGCTACAGAGTATATTGTGCATATCGCGATAGATGTATGCCATTGATCCAGATGTGGAGCCGGCTGCACAAGTGCCGAGGCCCAAAACCGAATCAAAACCGAGTCCTGCAAAAAATATATGCAATGCACAGCAGGGGAGTTGCGCCACAATCGGGGCAATTAGCCAAGCTTCTCAAATGCAAAGCCCAAGTAGAAGCTTACAGCTTCCTTTTCTGCGCCTTCTGCGCCGTACTTGCCGTCCGCCCGCTTCATCCCATCGATCAAGTTGCGATTGAGCTTGTGGAAGTATTTGGGGATTTCCTGGTTGAAGATGTCGATAAAGTTCTTCTTGTAGCGCAACGTCAACCCGAACTCTTCACACAACAGCCGGAAAACCTCAAACGGCACCACGTACTCGGGAACATTGTCGACAGCATCTCTCAAAAAATAATCGTATTTATTTCCAAATGGAGGGCGGAACACTCCGTCCTCTGGCGGTGTGTTCTCGAACGTGACCGAGTAGAGTTCATTGCCAAACTTGTTGTCGGTTCCCGGAACAAAGTCCTTGTTGACGATCTTGTCCCGGATGAAGTCCGACGACGGTATGGTGCCGACAAAGGTGCCGCCTGGGCGTAGCGACCGCGACACGTTGGTGAGCATGGTCCGAACTCTCTCCTCGGACTCAAACGAGTAATGCATGGAAAACTGGATCAGCACGCAATCCACGGGGAACAAGCCGTTGACGATGCCGGGGAAGTTGGGCTCGAGAATGTCCGGGATGGACTGCTGGAAACAGTCGCCGGTCGCAAAGCAGGCCTCGAAGTTGTACTTGCGGGAGTCGCGGGCTGCGGGGCGGCCGTCTTCCCGAGGAATAAACCGCGCCTTGTTTCGCCGGTAGCGGTGGAAAGCCTCCTTGACTGAGGCGTCGGAAATGTCGATTCCCACGTACTGGTCTGTGCCCACGAACTCCGCCTTGTTGAGATCGCCTCCCTTTCCACAGCACATGTCGAGGATCACCGTGGGCTGGCCGCGGTTGGGGTTCCTGCGAACGTGGTTCCCCAAAAGCATGTACTTGACTGCGTTATTGAAGTTGCGGAGCTTGTAGATGGGTGACTTGGTCCGGGAGCCCTGCATTTTCGACTGGATCGTACGCTGGTTGTAGTGCGAACGCACAATGCTGTTGATATCTTTGTTCTCTTTGTTGGCAATGTGGCTCTGGAAGGTGTGGTAGTGTTGGTTGGATTGCACAGACGTGGCTAGCCGAGAGTATGGCTGCGCTTCCGGCTCCACGTCGGCAGCTGAATCTTCTTCTTCTCCGTCGTCTTGAGACTCGCCATTTCCTTCTGCCGCACACTGGCCAGCCGCCTGTGTCTCGTACCGGCGGATCCCTTGCCGGCGGTCGTCAATCTGGCTGGGTGATGGCCCCGGCTTTCTTCGCTTATCGTCTCCGCCATCGACGTCTTCATGACGTCGTATACGTCCTTCCTCTTGATCCGGACGCATGTATTTGGCATACCTGGAGTCTGTGCGCAGTTGCGGCACCCGAGGATCACCGCCACGCCTGCTGTCAGCCCTCGGAACGTAACGGTGGTATCGGTTTTGCGGCTCTTCTGGCTCTTTCATCCAGGCTGGAATGGGCTTTTGCGCTGGTCCCGACGCCTGTGGTTTGGTATCCAGCAGCACTACCGGCTCCTGAGCTGCTGGGATGTTTTTGGGCCCTGTGGAAACAGTATCAACGCCTTTTTGCTGGTCATTTTGAGCCGCCTGTTGGCCACTCGGCATTTCTTGATCTTCTGAGACGTTTTCCGCAGACTTTATTGGTGATGTATCATTCCCATCGTGTCCTGGTTCTACAGTACCCGTCCCAGGACCTTCCTCACGTCCCGTTTCTGAATCAGACATCTCGGAACCAGTTCACAAATGTTGATAATTTCAAACGGGTGCCACTAATGTACAGAGTGGTGTTTGGATGTTACGGCATGCAAGTTACATGGTTAGTCTAAGTTACAAGTTGGCACGGCCGCCGACGATGTCCATGACCTGGTTGATGATGGGCTTCTTGTTTGGCACGAGATGGGCCGCGTCGTGCTCGATTTCAGTCGCGTTTTGGAACAATGTTGCAACATATTTCGACCGCACCGGCGGCACCACCTGGTCCATACTGCCGTAAATTACCACCACCTGGAGGTCGTTTCTGTTCTCCTCGTAGTAGGTCTCGTAGCCAGGCACAATCCGTACACGTCTGGCGTACTCACCAACATCCTGGATGTCGTTGTTCAAACTTATCCTGTCGTCCTGGTCGCTGCGAGCGTCCGTGAACACGAATGGCAGCACCAATAATGCTAGTTTGACCAGACTTTCTTGTCGGGCAACAATGGCCGCCATAGCAGCACCCTGGGAGAACCCAAAGATGCCATCGTACGGTCCGTTCTTCTGGACGTACTCCGTGACATAACGAAGCGATTCGTCAAAGCCGACATATGGTCGCTCGTTCAGTCCAGACAGATCGTGCTGCCACCAGCAGCGGTTGGCGTTTTTCTCCAACAATTTGTTCCATCTTTCGTCTCTTTCAGACCCCTCGCCCAAGGAAAAGGGTAGTTCCTCGGCACTGCCGATCACGATCGGTGGATCTATGTAGTCTAGTTCATAGCCCAACTTCTTGGTGAGGGCTTTCCTGATGCCTGACGATTTTTCAGCAAAGATTTTGCCACTCTGGAGGTAGCCTGGAAGGCACAAAAACCTCATCAAGTCAGGCCAGATCCGAAATGTTTGCAGCTGAAAATCTCGGGGCGTCATGCAGGACTGCCATTCCCCATCAAGTAGGTGTTGATGCTCTGGAGGGTGTTTCTGCTGGGATTGATGCGTCTGGTGTGAGCAAGCGCAGCGCTGTGACGCCTGACCGTATCCTTGTCAATGAATCGGACTTGTTCCCTCTTCCAGTCGTCATCAAAATACTTACACAAAATCGCCAACGCTAGACCGGGTCCCAAATCGGTGCCTGTATCACAAGCAATTAGGATGGTTTTCGAGGAACTGGTGCTGATGTCGTTCATAAGTTTTGGTAAGATGGTTCGGAGCTGTTTTGAGCCCTTCTTGGAGGATTGTAGTCTGAAATGTAGTACACTTACCGACTTGTCATCGGCAGAAACATCCTTTTCTGAAAGAACAATCACATGGGAAAACCTCTGATGTAGCGACAGCACACATAGTGGCTCCGGTATTACTCCAAGAAAAATACCAGTGTCATTTTTCTCGTTTTTGATGCTTGTGATGTCTGTAATGGATGTGCCTTCTTTCGCTGTGTCAACGGTAGCAATATATGCTTCATTAAGTCTGGCAATTAACTCTTCGTCGGTCAACCAGTCATGGAGGTACCCTGTATTTCTATCGATGAATTTTGGCTCTTGTTCTCGTATCAATCTCCAGAATAAATTAGCGTCAAGTTTGCCGTTGCAAATCTCACTCGATATCCACAATTCGTGGTCATCTGCTGCTCCTTGAACGTAATTCCAGGACGTGCTGCTACCACCATGGTTAAGCGTCATATACGTGCTTCCTGTAGCTTTCTTGGAGGCAGTTACACAATGGACATGATACACCAGTTCACTAGTTTGGCCAGTAGTCTGTCCCTCTGGTGTTGCTCTTCCCGGATATAACCAGCTGGGAACGATAGGTCTGTCGAGTATCACGTTTTCAAAGAGGTTGAGACGCTCAGCTTCCAACACAAAGTGATCAATCCTTTTTGCAATCTCGTTATGTTCGCTCTCTGAAACCATTGACGATGGAGTATGAAGCATCATGTCGTCTGTGCTGTTTTCAATGTGTCCCTTCCTGACCATTATTGTGGATACAACGGCACACCAGATAGGAATGGTTTTCAGGAGGGCATCTGGCATCAATTTGCCTCTTCTTGTGGAATCAACTATGGCGATGGAGTTGTGTTTTTGCAACAAAGGAAGGAGATGCAGATTCAATCTTCGAAGAGAAAAGGACCATTCGTTCATGTGGCCGTCTGTCGACTTGAAGTAGGCAGAATCGGCTCTCAAAGCAGTCGGAACATACCATAATCCGCACCTTTCATTTGGCACCAAAACTGGGAGTTGAAGGGACTCTACAAACTTTGCGTCGTGAACGATGGATTGGAGTCTGTTTTTAAGCGACAATGACTGTTTCCGGAGCTGCTTGGTCACAGAGTGAAGGCTGGGTAGGATATCCTCATCCTCCATTGGATCGATTGGATCGGAGCAAAAAAGTTGGAGATGCAAAAGTTGATCTGTGAGTACAAAATTTCGCGACGTGAGTCTACTAGGCTGAATAAATAATGCTGTGGTTGTATGCTAATTTTTCTTCTGTTTGCGTTGGCGCTTGAGTGCCTGCAAGCGTTGCTCCTCTGCCAATTCTCTCTTATCCTCCAACTCGGCCGTTCTCTTGGACCGCATTTCCTCTTCCAAGATCTCGGCACCAGTGGCTTCCATATCGTCTGAATCGTAGGCGTCGTAGCGGTTGAAATAGGACCGCTTTTTACCCTTGTTGAACATCGCCCAGATCTCGTCCCTGTCAAAGTCCCGGGCCTCCTCTTCCTCGTCGTCGGAGGCCAAAAACGACAGCATATCTGAGTCGTATTCCTGTTCCTCGGTGGCACGCCGGCTGTCGAGCGACTTTGTGAGCTTTTCTGACGGTCTCCGAAATGGGAGAGGAGCAGCTCTAGGTGGACCTGCCGGAGGCACTCTCGGCCGGGCGTCAGGGATTCTGGTTCTGGTTCTGTTTCCGGTCATTTGTCGAGGTGGTGGTGGTGATGCTTTGCTACGGTCGGTTCTCGATGGTTTGGGAGGCTCCCTGGTGGACGACAGGGGCCGTGGACGGTCTCGTGGAGTTGCCTGGTTGTCTGGAGGCAGTTTTTGCTTGGCCTTGATCTTCAAAGAGAGCTTGCTGTTATCGATGGTGGTTGCCTTCTTCATCAAATCTTTGTAATTGACCTTCTTTCTCGAGGATGCAGCGGTAGCAGCGGCTTGTGGGAGCTGCCTAGAGGTCGCCGGGTTCGTCTTTTGTCCGTATCCCGTTGCTTTCACCAGATTCGATGGAGATGTCTTTCGTGGCATAGGTTCGTTCTTCTTATTTGGAACAGCACGAGATTTCCCACTGGCCAGGTTCTTGGCCATTTCCTTCTTCTCTGTTTCCAAGCGTCTGGCTTCCTTGAGTCTGGCCACCACCGGGTCTACAGGGCGAGGCTGGCGCTGGGACGGCTGCATGGAGTAGCCACTTTTCGGCGCATTATCCGGTCGTTTTTGTTGGTTCTGAGCAGCGCTGGAGGGTGATCCAGCCCCGGGTGACTGCGTGACAACCTTTCCCCGTCGTTGGATCTGCTCCAAGATGCTAGAAAGTGACATGCCTCTAGCGGCTGGGAGAGAAAGAGTGAGGAAATTCGCCGCGAACTTAGAATCCGCTGGCAAAGGGTACAGGATATACCGAGAGGAAAGAGCGACGGAGAGACAAGAGAGAAGAAGCGAAAAAGAGACAAGAAAAAGAAAAAGAAAAGGAAAAAGAGAACAGATGCTTGCACTACACTGGTGGTATAATATAGTGGACTGGCAGCTATGGCGGGAATAAATATCTTCGACTTCCGATTCGCAGCCATTAGTCTTTGGGACCAATCATCTTCTCGGGTCTGACCCACTCGTCAAACTCCTGCTCGCTCAAGACGCCCAACTCCAAGGCCGACTCCTTCAAGGTCAAGCCCTTCTTGTGTGCGTTCTTGGCAGTCTTGGACGCCGCGTCGTAGCCAATCTTGGGGTTCAACGCCGTGACCAACATGAGCGACTCGTGCAAGGTCTTCTCGATCTTGTCGACGTTGGCCACGATGCCGTCGACACAGTGCTCTCTGAACGAGGCCGAGCCGTCGGCGATCAAGCGGATGGAACTCAACAAGTTGGCGATCATCACCGGCTTGAACACGTTGAGTTCAAACTGGCCCGAGGCGCCGGCAAACGTGATGGCGTTGTGGTTACCAAACACCTGGGTGGCCACCATGGTCAATGCCTCGTTCTGGGTGGGGTTGACCTTGCCCGGCATGATGGACGAGCCGGGCTCGTTTTCCGGGAGCGACAACTCGCCGTAGCCGCATCTGGGGCCGGAACCAAGGTACCTGATGTCGTTGGCAATCTTGTACAACGACACAGCCACGGTGTTCAAGGCGCCGCTGGCCTCGACCACGGCGTCGTGGGCGGCCAACGCCTCAAACTTGTTGGGTGCGGTCTCGAAGGGAAAGCCCGTCAACTTGGAAACCTGGCTTGCAATCTTCTTGTCGAAGCCCTTGCGGGTGTTCAAGCCGGTGCCGACAGCGGTTCCGCCCTGCGCCAACTTCAGCAAGTTGGGCAACGTCTTCTCCACGCGCTCAATGCCGTTGGTCACCTGCTGCACGTAGCCGGAGAACTCCTGGCCCAACGTCAACGGGGTAGCGTCCTGCAAGTGGGTTCTTCCGATCTTGATGATGTCGCTGAACTCGTCGGCCTTGCGCTGCAACAGGTCGCGCAACTTGGTCAACTCGGGAAGCAACGACCGGTTGATCTCCGTCACCGCAGCAATGTGCATCACGGTGGGGAAGGTGTCGTTGGACGACTGCGACATGTTGCAGTGGTCGTTGGGGTGGACTGGTTTCTTGGAGCCCAACTCGCCGCCCAAGATCTCAATTGCCCTGTTGGAGATCACCTCGTTGGCGTTCATGTTCGACTGTGTTCCCGAGCCTGTCTGGAACACCACCAATGGGAAGTGGTCGTCCAACTTGCCCTCGGCCACCTCGGTGGCTGCTTGCTGGATGGCCTGGGAGAGCTTGGGGTCCAACGCACCGAGCTCCTCGTTGACTATGGCGGCAGACTTCTTCAACACACCAAAAGCGTGCACCACAGGAAGCGGCATGCGGGCAGCGGCACCTCCGATCTTGAAGTTGTGTTTCGACCGCGCGGTCTGGGCGCCGTAGTACTTGGAGGCATCAACCTCGATCTCACCAAAGGCATCGGTCTCGATTCTGGTGCTCTGGAGGAGTCTCAGAACCGACGCAAAGGTTCTGGACTGGAGTTTGGCTGGGTTGGCGTATCTCAACATGTTAGGATAAATCGACGTTTTGCGAATCCGGGGAAATTTTCACCGCGGGACCAATGAGCGTGCGTCCCGGCGGCACCAGCACCGGGTGCAAAAGGGTGCAAAATGGTGCAAAAAACGATGCATATATTGGGAGCAGAAAAAGGATAGCAAGACGTAGGTATGCAATTGGCGGGTGGTGCGAGCTTGTAGGTGGCTGAGATGTTCTCTGCGATGGTTCTCAGAGCAGTCTCATTCTAGTATGGATTCTCTTTATGGTTCCTCTGTCTCTTTCTTATGCTTCTTATGGCTCTTATATCACTTTCTTATGACTCTTTCTCATGTCTCTCATGTCTTTTGTTCTGTCTCTTTCTTATTCCCTTTCTTGCTCATGTCTCTCTTATGTCTCATCTTTCTCATATCCTTCCTCTCATTTCCTCGACGCTGGGCCACGCCCACACACTCGGTCCCTTGCCCACCTCTCCGATGCTCTCCTTTCGTATCTTCTCAAAGTGGCTGATGCACCGCAGAGCAAAGTCGACGGGAAGCGCCCGCAACAACGCCATGAGTGTTTCTGGCGAAGGGTGGAACTCAATCTCCACCCAAGTCTGGAGTATGGTCGACAACTCAGAAACATAGTCAAATTGTACAAGCATGGCGATGTAGCGTTGCCAAAGCTTATCGCTGGGTCGACACAACTTGATGCGCCTGGTGGAGGTGTAGCTCTTGAACTCTTTAATAGCCACCTGTGGCGCAAACAAGTTTCCCCACATAAGCACTGATTCCGACGAACTTGCAGCCGCACCTATAAGCGCCAACAAACACTGTTCATCTGGAAGCAAACCCCTCTGTTCAAGTTCCTCTTTGTACAAGTGGTAGATGCGGTGCGCCTGGGTCGCTGCTTCTCCGTTGAGCATTATGCCCACCAACTTTGGAGTCTTTCTCGTCTCGCCATATATGTGCCGAGCGAGGTCTAGCGCCTTGGTTTTTCCTTGCATCTTCCACATCCTATCAGGAACCACGGTCTCGTCACGATGCGAGTAAAGTACAGCTAGATACTTTGGAGTCAACACCGAAATGTGCGCTGCAAGCAATGTGTGGCCGGCTGGACCAGACGCCAAAATCGTCATGAACTGGTGCATCTCACTCAAAGTCTGCAAGGGCGACACGAGCACCAGAACAATGTCTTTGGTGATGAGGAGCCGGTCGCTATGCTTTACTAGCTCGTCAAGAATCTTCTTTGATCGTGTCACAGTCATCAAATCGAACTGTCTGAGTTTAGTAACAAACGCAAACCACAAGCTAGCGGAGTGAAAGCTGTCGATGGCGCACGCATTGAAGGTGTCTAGAAGTGCCTCTGGTGTATCACTCAAGAACGTCTTGGTAAAGTTGTAGCATCCTGTTTCGCGGCTCAGAAGACTACACCCGTCTAGAAACTTCTGTTCTGCAATTGCAAAGAAGCGCTGGGCCTTCGATGGCGAGATGGCGTTGACTGCTAGCACCACACCCATATGTCCCTCGAGACTCAACTGCACTTCGCCTACTGTCCGCATGTACTTGACGACGGTTTCTTGAGCAGAAACGACTGGTTTGACGGTTTGGTTGTGGCTGGATATCCTGGTGTAGTCGTATGCTAGCGTCCACATGAGTCTGTTCAAGTACTCCTTATTTACAAACGGAAACTGTAATGCTTTCTTGGGTCTCGTGAGATGCCCGAGGGTGCTGTCGAGGACTTCTGGCACCAAAGCGTTGTCGTAAACAGCACAATAAAATAGCAAGTTGTCCACGATGGTTTTGATGTGGGAACTGCGGTGGTGATACGAACTGGAAATGTCTCCCATGAACTGGTACCATACGTCGATCTGGAGCTGGAGGTCTTCTGGACTCATGGGAGTGCGGAGGAGTATGTCTGACGTCACGAAGGCTGGTATGTCTGTGAGTGTTGCTAGAGCTTTACAGCTTTCCACCACCGATGGTGCTGATACAGAACGAACCCAGCAAACAAAGTCCAGAAAGGTATATCGATTTCCGGCCAGCAACCGGAAGAGGCCTAATGCAAGTCTAATATGGTCGGCACCGCCCTTTGACTTGAGAACCATTTTCAGTGGTTCTAATGGCGATTTCTCAATAAACTCTTCAACCAAGTACTGAACATGGCCCTCCACGGTATCGTCAGGAACATGCTTAGAATCGGAAAAACGAGAGATGACCTGCTGAAGGTCTCTGGAATAATTCTCGTTCACCAATCTGCCATTTCCTGCGCAGTATAGTGCCAAAATAGCATGGAAAACTGCTGCCTCTAGTAGTTCTGTTTCTCTAGCGTCTGGAGATGGGGTCTTCATCTGAATATGTTTGATGCTTCCGTCGCTATCCTTGTGCATGTATATCAAAAGATCACGTATTCGGGGACGGAGGACTATGCTGGTTTTCTTATATCGTGTTTTCTCTCTTTCGAGCGCTCTATACATGAGTCTATGCTGTTTGTCGACGGTTCTGGCCGTCATCGTGTGGACAGTTTGTAGTCTAAACCGGATGTTTTGGCTCACCAGAAACACGTGGCGAGATAGTCGGGGTCGTAGTATTGTACCAAGCATAGTCGCATGGCTCTATATGCAATAGCAGGTGTCGAGCAATTAGTTGATGAAATCGAGACTGGTTTATTAGAAGCGCGATTCGAAATCTCATCACTTGAACATGGTCTGGTATGGGGGACAAAAATTATTCTATGTTGCTACGTGAGGCAGCTCAGAGTATGACGGCATCGGATCAACCTAGAAAGCGCAGAAGACGGAATAACGAGTCAGCTACGCCAGAACCACAACCGGAAACGAAATCTGTAGATACAAACAGTACTGACAATTCGCCACAACCACTCTTAGATGAATCACTCAACGATTTAGAATCAGATTCAGACATTGATTCTGACGACTTTGAGGACATTGAATTGGGTGCCACTTTGCCAGACAACTTACAGTCAACAGAACCAAAGGACGATTCCATCACCATCACGATAAACCACCAAAAACAGCAACCCCGCAAAAAGGTTGTGGTTTCGAAAGAAGAACGGAGACTGCGCAGACTTCTTCACCAGTGGAGTATAGTGACCTTGCTCTGTCATGGTGCTTTCAGAAACCTGTGGTGCAATGATTACCTGCTTCTCAGAGCAATGCGCAAGACGGTTCCAAAGTCAATTGTAGCTCTTTTGGAACAGAAGGATACAGAGACCCTCAGCATGGTGAAGTCTCGCCGCTTTCTCGACGGTATCAGAAACTTGATGCTCATGTACTCTGGTAAGTTCACGGTCACTAAGCGTGGACTCATTCGCAAGAACTGGAGCGACCTCTCGATGGTCCAACAAAAGGTTGAGAAAAACATGACATTCACCAGATTTCAACGACTGATCCTAGAATATAGAGGCTCAAGAGACCTCGGTGCTCAAGGCTTCGTGTGTCTTTTGCGCTCTTTGGGCCTTCGTGCACGATTGGTCTTTTCATTGCAGCCGCCAGACTACACTTCTCTTGCTATAGTAGAAAATCTGTCTGAACTGCCTGGGGCAGATAATACTAGTGCTGTTTCTGCTGCTGCTTCTGCTGTCTCTCCAGACGACAACAGTGCTGCGTCCTCGAAAGCCAAGTTTCTAGCAACTCAAAGGCAGCGGGCTACCTTTGTAGAAGCAAACATGGAAACTGCAGAACAATCGTCATATCCCCTCTTTTGGGCTGAAGTCTGGAACAAATACGTGAAGAAATGGGTCAGTGTAGACCCAGTAACACTTCGAACAGTGGAAGTTGCACCGATGCGAAGAAAATCTTCTTTTGAACCACCAACTTCAGATGCAAGAAACCAGATGACTTATGTTATTTCCTACGACCAATTTGGAGGCGTCAAAGATGTGACACGCCGATATGCCTACCAATTTAATGCTAAAACTTCTAGAAAGCGAATCCAAGCCAGATCTGACGAGGAAGTTTTATGGTACAATAGGGTTATCCGACAAGCAACTTCATTGATTCGCCGCGATAAGTATACTGGCCTAGACGCCTACGAGCTTAAAGAATTCCACGATAGAGACAAAGCGGAGGGAATGCCGAACAGTCTCACTGACTTCAAGAACCACCCATTATTTGCATTGAAGAGCCAGCTTCGTTCGAATGAAGTCATTTACCCAGATGACGACACCAGCAAGGTGGGGACCTTCAGAGCACGTACGAAAAAAAATTCTACCGTGATGGCTGTCTATAAGAGGGCGCATGTGTATCAATTGCGGTCTGCACGAGGGTGGTATATGAGAGGCAGGGTTCTCAAGGTGGGAGCTCAGGCGTTGAAGGTCAAGACAAAGCGGAGTGCTGAAGAAGATGAAGATCAAGAGGATGGGAGACTATATGCTCAGTTTCAAACCACCATGTATGTTCCACCTCCAATTACTGATGGAAAGGTTCCCAAAAACGCATATGGGAATATCGATATTTATACACCTAGCATGTTGCCCGAGAACGGGTTTTTGCTAAAGGCAGACAAGAATGTGCCGTTGAAGATGTTGGAGAGAACTGCCAGAATAGTACAAGTGGATTACGCCAAGGCGATAGTCAAGTTTGATTTTGGCAAGGGAAGCAAAGCCACCGCCAAAGAGGGTGGAATTGTTTTCGACATTCAGTACCGGGAGGCCATGGAGTTGGTGTTGAATCAGTTACTAGAGGAAGAGCAAGAAAAGCTGGAACAGATGGTGGAGATGACGGCATTGAGAAACTGGAAGTACTTTTTGACAAGATTAAGAATTTCAGAGAGGTTAATACGGACGCACGGCGCAGTAGGTGCTGATACGGAAGCGTCGCCTGTGTCAAAAAGTGATGCACCAGGTGGTGGTTTGGAAGCAGAGGCTGGTGGCTTCGAAGTAGAAGCTGGAGGTTTCGAAGTACCTGCTGAGGAATTTCAACCTAATGCAGGTGGCTTTGAAGTGGATTCCGATGAAGGTCTGGCTAATGCAGGTGGCTTTGAAGTACCTGCTGAGGAAGGTCTGGCTAATGCAGGTGGCTTTGAAGTACCTGCTGAGGAAGGTCTGGCTAATGCAGGTGGCTTTGAAGTAGAATCTGACCAAAAAAAAATCGGCGGTTTTGACTCAGAATCTGCGGAAGAATCCGGTGATGGCTATGCAGCACCAAAAGCAAGTGCAATTGATCCAACTAGCTATATCCATGTGAAAGATGAGTCTCTGGACGATTCAGCCAACTTTTGCGCTCCTGCTGGCGACGCAAGTGAGGCCGAGTCCACCCCACAGTTTTTCGGAAACGCAGCCCGGCCCGCAGCCGAGAACGCAATTAAAAAGAAAATCAGTATCCCAATTGACGTGGAGTCATGTTCATACTCGTCTGATGACGACGGCCTAACAATTGTGGATGAGAAGCATAATTTCATCCCTGATATTCCACACCTGGTGGTTTCCGAAGCGCCACTATTTGGTGAAACGCACCATGAAGCGGCTGCAAAAATTGCTGCAAATGCCAAGACAAAGAAACGCACGACGCACGTCACTGACGATGCAATTGAAGATTGTCCGTCGACATTCTTCCGTGCAGACACTTCTGGTCGTCTTGTGTTTGTTCCAGACGGTGACAGCCCGCAGGTGGAGCCAGTGAAAGGGACAGAGGCACATGCAGATTCCGATTACCCAGAACGGAAGTTTCCGGCACTCTATACTGGCGCGGTGCTGCAAGCGATCGTTCTGAGTCTTCTGTCCCGATCCGGTGAAGACGAGTACGGGTTTGAATTCGACTCGGAGTAATGGCAAGGAGATGGCATTCTAGAAGCGGCAGAACGCATATTTGAGGCACGCTCCAATGGTGTGTTGTTCGCAATTGCGGCGTTCCCGGACCGGAAGGCCGTTACGAAATTGCGTCAGCAGACAAAAGAAACTCTTCTGCACAGGCACTTTTTTTGCTGCAGAATCTGACAGAATTTTTCCTTGATAAAAATTCCGGTGCCCGATTCGGAATACCATCGAGCAATTTGCGCGCGTGAGGATGATGTGAGCATCGAATATAAGAGCTATACTTGCCTTAAATTTTTGGGATGGAAATTAGATACTAATCACACGTACAACATCCATCACCAGCACTAGTCAGCACCATGCACAACGCAGTAGCAGAGAATGTGCTTGGTACCATTGGCACTGTATTCTGGTGTGTCCAGTTGGTACCCCAGGTTATCAGAAACTACCGGCAGAAGGAGTGCGAAGGTCTCCCACCCTTGATGATGTTTCTTTGGGCGGCGAGTGGTATTCCCTTCTCCATCTACTTTGTGGGAACGAAAGGCTCCATCCCGCTTCAAATCCAGCCCCAACTTTTCACCTTTTTCTGTGTGATCTCATGGCTCCAGACATTGTACTATCCTCCAGTGAAAATGAGCACGCGTAAAATCGTCCTCCAGGGAACAGCATTTGTGTTGATTCTGGTGGGACTAGAGGTTGGATTTATCCTCTGGTTACGTCCCGTCCATGAACACGGAACTCACTGGCCATTACTCATCATTGGCATCATTGCATCAGTACTTCTTGCCGTGGGACTAGTTCCTCCGTACTTTGAATTGGCCAAACGCCAAGGCAGAGTCATCGGCATCAACTTTGTTTTCTTGACCATGGATTCGTTGGGAGCATTCTTCTCTCTTTTGAGTATTGTTTTTGGCACTATGGATATCATGAGTTTGGTCTTGTATGCCATTGTGCTCGCCATGGAATTGGGAATCTTCTCCAGCCATCTTATCTGGTACGTCCGCTTTGGAAGAAGGTTGAGGAGGGAGGAGCAAGAAGACATTGAGCGCAAGCTCGAGCTGGAATCACAGACATCAACGGACGCAGCATAGGCCGTTTCACGATAATAGACTAATTTAATGCATATATATGAACACCAATACTAAGCTATGATTGACAATTGCGGCTCCTGAATATTCTCACTCGAGGCTCTCATTTTTTCTCGCATGGCGTGGTGGTCCCTCAAGACGGTTTGCGCGAAATCTAATCCTTATCACGAACCGGTCTTCATGTTATAATGGTATGTTGAAAGAAATTCAGTCTTGTATCGTGTGGTCCTAACTAACACAGTCGTCCTTTGTTCCCCTCAACCTCTCAAAGGACCCTGCCACATCCAAAAAGGACCTAGAAGAGGAACACACGCGAGAACTCCAAATCGAACTGGCACTCCAAGACTTCCAAAAAGCACTCCAATTGCAACGCAAATCCCAGTTCCAAGAAGCTGCAGACCAGTACGAACTCCTATTCAAACTAGAGATCATATCCAACCATTACTATGAAGAGGAGTCGTTGATTCGTGGTGTCCAGAACGGCCGCGACAACACCGTTGTTGATGAACTATCTTTCCTTTCTCCTAGCATAAAGAGTCTTCGGTACCATGTGTTTCGAAACCGGGCGTTTCTTTACTGGGAAATGCTTAGAAATGGCATATACCTTACCCTGGGGCAGTCAGAAGAGCCGAAGAACGAAAAGGAACTTGACCCGAACATAAAAGGCATGTTTTACACAATGATAGACGACATGGTCATTTCCGTTGTATACCAGGAACCAGATGAGCACTTGCTCTCGGTGATGTACAAAATATTCTCCTATCTCGGCCTTCAGAGGCTTTTACGGTTCGCTATCGAGTACGCCCTCAGTGGGGAAATCGAAAGCGATGATATCATTACCACCTTGTCCATCAACGACAAGCTAAAATCCATGTATTCGGTGCTTCTTGAGCGCATTAATCGCGGAACTTTGAAAGTTGAAGACGAAGACCTTGAACTGCAACTAAAATTTCTCAGACCCGTTCGAGACGATTTCCAATTCCAGATAGCAAAAGTTTTGAGTCTCACCAACCTTGAAATCAAAATAAAGGACAAGGAAATTACATGGCTTGATGTCGTGCAGCGAATAGATTGGGCTGTAAAGTCCAAGGTAGACAAAGAAAAGAACCTGAAGATGACCAGGTCCCGCATAAAGCATTTGGAACCTTACCTTCTCACCGACGCTCAGTGGGATAGAATAGGGTTTCACGCAGACGAAGATGAAGAAATAGTTCCTCCACCTGCTGATCCTGTTGAAGAGCCTGATGCAAACCTTGAAGTACAATCCCAGAAGAGCCAACTGGAACCCCCAGCAGAAGTTGCCGAAAAGGACTCGAAGGAAGGCAGAGAAGAAAAGGAACAGAGACACATACAGCGAGCTTCGAAGCGTTTTAAGCAAACCATCGGAGATGCTGAAGACATTGAATTGAAGGACGATTTTTTTATAGAGACTTCAGTTTTTTTTGACAAACTTGCCCAACAGGTGTCACAGGCGTTTCCACGCATACAAGGCTCACTTTACCTGGGAAACATAGTTCAATCTTTCCTTTCTTCTGAAAGTGGCTGCTCGAAGGAGTTCGTTGACATTTTAAATGACTGGGACGGGAAGACATACACAGATGCATTCTTCAGTAATGAGACAATGCTGAGGTCTCTGGCCAAAGAAGAAGATGAGGCTAAAATCAAATTGCTTGACATTTTAGACAAATTTGGAAGCAAGGAAAGCGGTCCTACAGAACTTCGCTCCATTGACGAGCTTCAACCCTCGGAATCTGTAAACGAAACGCTTGAAGAGTGGAGAAAAGAACATATCCACTACTTAACAGTGAAGGAACGGCTTTTGATCCATTTGTTGGTCCCTATATCAAAAACACCAACAACGGGTAAATCTACCAATGTTTGCTTTTACAGTGATTCCGTTTGGCCTGACGAACTACGAACTATTACGAAGTCATGGATACTTCAATCATGTGATACTCTTCTTGAAAAACTTAATTTGTATCTGATTGAAAAGGATGGTCTCTCTGAAACCAGGTTCTACTTCTTCTTGGGCGTTGGCATTGTGGAATTTCTTATTGATGCCTATTCATCCGCCCGAAAGAACATGAACAAGACCATCTCTCATATTCTTAAAAAAGGCGGCTCTAAGGCTGATAAGGCAAACTTGAGTAACATAGCAATCGAGCTTCTCAGAACAGGTGTCAAGATACAAAAATGGGTGATATTTGTGCAAGAAAAATTATTCAGACTTGGGAAGATTTCACCTGATCAAGACTTCGACTTGTTTAAATCCCTTTGTCGTTTGAACTGGGCATTGATACACTTTAAGCGGTCCAAAACCATAAACTGGCAAGATATTAACGGCATATCTGAGAAAATTGAAGAACTTCTCACGTTGGTAGGTCTGTGTGGGCAGGATATCGAACTATCATTTCACAACTTCTCTAATATCCCCGATCTCACTCTCGACAGCCCACAAGCAGAGCTCACTGTGATTTCAGTGTTATCCATGTTTGCAAAGGTATTAAGTGCTAAGTCTGGAGGCGATACTAATGAAGCTATCAAGATTATGGAAACAATACTTTTAGAAAACATTGACTGTCCCGTCAACAAGGAGGCACTTGCTAAACTTCGAATGTTTTTAGGGTCTTCACCTGTGGACATGTCGCTTAGCCTCTGGGATATATTGTTTCTGTTTTACGAAGAGAGTGGTCAATTTGATCGATTCAACAACGCATTCGAAGTCTATTCGGGTTATCTTGTCGGCATTTTGGAGTCAGAGAAGTATAAAGAAAGCGAAGTATCCAAAAGGACAGTACTTTTAAGAGTCCTTGGGTCCTTTTCATCCTCATTAAGCAAGTTTGTTGCTATGTTGGAATCCAATAAGTGGAAATTGACATCCATTTCGCAAGCAGCCCTTTCGAGTTATTTCAACATATTGGAGATTTTCTATTTATTTTCGCTACACGAGGAAGCGAGTTTGATAACCAGCAGAAAGACTTCTATCGAAAGCAGATCTCAAAAGGCTTATGATGCGTTCAAAGACACTATAGTCAGGTTGGAATCACTTCTCGCCATTTATGTTAGGAACTCGATCACAGAAGCATCTGAAGATCATGTGCAGTTGATTAGAGATCTTATTGCTCTTACTCACGACCAACTTGGGGGAAGACGGATGTGTGATTGCGCTCTGGGATTGTACCTTCGTCTTATTCAAAGCCTTTTGTTGGATCTCGATCCCAAAAGGTTTAGTACAGATGTCGCACAGGCATTACTTTGTAGATTCCATTGCAGCCTCTCCATTAATGGAATTTCACCTGACAACCATGAAACCAAAAGCACTGAGAAGTTCGACAATTCTACTGCGATAATGGTTATTAGATTTGTGCTTCCCATTTGCTTTGAAAAGAATCCAATCTCCAATACATTGAAGTCCGACGTTCGGGCTCTTGTGGATCTATTGTATGAGGAGATTGGGGACCCAAACATGGACATTGATATTGACGCAAGAAAGGGCCAAGAGATGCTAGAATTCTTCTTGGACTCAAGTACTTTAACGCCCAGATTTATGAGGAATACTTTCCATGGACTCATGGATATTTCATTCAGAAGTGCTGACGTCCCAGAGAGCCCCAAAAGCGACGTAGCTGCTTTAGGATTGTATTTCCTCCAGGCAAATATTATCTTTGCCACGTACAAGATCAGGAAAAAGTCTATGCAGACAAGAGCAGTGGAACTTGAGCATGTCATCACATTGCTAAAAAATGATTTGATTTTCTGTCCTTGGAGAGCAGAGAGTTGGTTTCTACTTGCTCAAGTTTATGGCTACTTCGTCCAAGACGAATTAACGTGGACTGCTGATAAATTGCAATCCGACGAGAAGAAGGTTGTACCTGCAAACATTCAAAGAACTTCCTTACTCTGTTACTTCATGGCGGTGAATCAGTGTGCAAGGACTGCGAACAGATTTGACTTTAAGCCGTTGGTGGGTCAGCTCATGGAATCTTTCTCCAAAGAATTATTCAATGCCTGTACTCCTCCGATGTCAATGCATGCTTTTAAAGTGACTAAGCACCCTAGATTGGTGAACGATGGCGCTGGAGGGGAGTTTGTGTCTGTTGAACGAGAAAGTGCTTCAAGTAAAAGAATTTGTCTTAAGATTCTTCAACAGGTATTGCATCTTTCCATTCGTGCTACACCAAAGGAGTGGAGCAATATCTATCTTCTCTCTAAAGTCCAAAGGAAGGTTTCTTTAGATCCAAAGACGGTGATTGACACGCTTCTCACGTCCTGTGAAGCGGCTAATAAGGCCAATAGCGGAATCCTTGAACCACGATACAAATTGTGCTCAGTTCTTTACAAGTATGTTAAGAAACAAAGTATTACCGTCGAGTATGCTTTGAACTGTTTGAAAGAGGAATTTAATTTGGATGGTATTAGTGATATCAAAACAGAAGGAGATTTCAACGAAGCTATATTGAAATGTCTCAGAGAGATCATATCCCAGGATAAGAAAAAGTGGCAGCACAAACCTCGCTACAGACTTGCAAAAATTTTGAGTGAGTATAAAAAGGATGCTGAAGGGGCTCTCGAGGAGATGAGTAGCATGATATCATCCAAGTCTAGCGGTAAGTCCCTAGTCCAGATTTGGAAACCGGATTTTGAGAGACCAGGAAAGCACTTCTGTTATACTCACCAATATGCTTGTTTTTACATGGAGGCCTCCATTGAAACAAAAAATATGGGTAACCTCTTCTTCATGATGCCCAAACTCAAGAAGGCGGGCTCTATAATGGTAAATTCAGCAGGTGCTTGGAATATTCTCTTAAAGTCTCTCTGCCAGGTTGTGAGAGAACGTTGTGACATAACTCACTATTTCACGGATCGATTCATTATGTATACCATTTACTCCAAATTTTCGGAGAAGATGAAGATGATACTTGAAAAGATTAATTCAGAAGGAGTCCCTGAAGAGGTCAGACCTTATTTCTGCTTGAACCACGATTTTGTTGAACTCAAGCGTCTCAACACTGGGTTTGGTCCCACAGCACTTATTGATGATACTTTGATCGCTATTATCGTCATACTATACTCATTCTACAACGCGAAGTACGAACTAGACAAATTGGCTTCCCAGACAGAAACTCTGAACAATAAAAAGACGGCAAGAAAGGATATTTTGCCCTTGCTCACGGATTTGGCCAAAAAGACCACTTCTCAGTATGATAAAATCATGAAGGAAAGTCCTGAAATTTACTCCAAGTTCCTCAAGCTCGAGTGGCCGAACGTTTACGAGCGCCGCCACCAACAGAAACTTATCGATAAGACGGAGTCAGAAGAATCATCTCCAAAGGTGACACATGCTCCGAAGATGATTGGAAATAATATTGTTTTTGGTAGAATGGATGGACTTATTGGCGACAAGATAGTCTTCGCCCCTACACCCAAGCCAGCAGACAACACTATTAACACGTCTAAGCCTACTGAAACTGGTGAATCCATTAAAAGACCTTTAGTTGAAAATCTACTAGACACAAGCAAGAGGGTCAAGTTGGACGAGGAAGTCGTAGGCCCTAGTCAAACTCCACCTGGTATATAATTAACTTTCTTAATGATAAATCATACACTATCCCGTTGATTTTCTTCAAGCTATACTTGAGCTTATCATATTTTCTTCTTATGCCATCGTTCTTAAGGTCTAGTAGTTGGAACCCAGATTGAAGCTTGTTTAATAGGTTCAAGTTGAGTAGACTCAAACTGTACTGGCGTTTGACTGCAAAACTCTCTGACTGAGGGTCAGTGGAAAGATTGATGATAGCATTTGTAGTATAGTCGACCACCACTTCTGAGAGTTCGAGAAGAGCCAACAAGTAGCTGGAATATGTGAACGTGTTTTCCCCCAATATTTCAGTTATTTCTGCTGGCGATGCTATCAAGCCGGCTGTTTCTGTTGGAGATGTGGAAACAAGACGAAGCACCATTTTTTCAGAAGTCTCATGGCTTGCAAAATGATAAGCAACAGCGTTGAGATATCGGCTTGCTAGTACAAAAAACACAGACTCTTCTTTAAGCTTGTTTGCTAGGCGTTCTTTGGCTGCAGGCTTGCATCGTAACTCGTTCAATTCTTCAATTAACTGGTTAAAGTTGGTGGTGATATTCAGGAGGAACGAGCCATTGACCTTAATCAGTGTCAATTCAGTATCTTGAAATGTGAATTTCTTGCTTTCCCTGTCAAAGTAGATGAAATCAGACCACAGAATCTGGATAGGTGTTTGTTCCAATGCTTTAGAAAGGGCCAACCTCGCGTCAGAGGTGTAATTGTTCAACCGGGATTCTAAGTCGGAGATGGATGCTGAGCTATGTACACTGTGTTAGACAGGAACAGTGGGCCTGATGCTGCACTACTTACTCTTCTTCAATGTCACTGCGCAAGCTAGAGAAGATCTCGTCAAGAGCAGACCTATTAGAGCTCATTGGAAAATGCTTGATTTCGCGACAACAAGTTGCAAAAAGTGTCTTGGGCTACGAGTATAAAAGGTTAAAACTCTCATTCAATGCTATTGTGGGAGCTATTTCGGTATATCATACGTCTAATCTGGCTGATATGTCTTCTAGCATCTTGATTGACTGCGCCAATGCAATAGTTTGCTCCTTACGTGATGCAGTGCTACCATTTGTCCGTGGTGAATTTTCTGGATTTCCTGTCATTAATGAAGGTTTAACTGTCAAATCGACTTCTGTGAGTGACATCGAATCCACTAGTCCTGGTGGCACCATGTCAAAACCAGTTCTCGTGACGAGAAATCTGACTGAAAGCAAATGGATTAACCTTGAGATCTTATCTAGCACAGAAGCGTATGCTATTTTGCCAGGGAATTTGTCAGGGTCTATTAGTGATACGTTATATTGCAAGTCGCTGTCGGACGACAAGGTGTAACACCTGAGCACATTGGGGATGTTGAGGGTAGGTTTCTTGAGGCTGTTGAAAATCTGGCACACCATTATGTTGATCTGGGAATATGTTCCGTGGAGTATCATGGAGCTCAAGCAGGGATGGCTCGCTACTGCTACGTGCACGGGTGGTTCTGCTGAGTCTTCGTTTGTCTCCATGTATAACAGCGCTTCCGAGTGGGTGCTTCCTGACCTGGAGGCGTTCCTTATGTCCTTTGAATTTCGCCAGGTGAGTGACAGAGATAAGAACTGGAGTTCTCGTTCGTAGTAGCCGTCGGGGTCGACCAATTGGCTCATGTCGGTAAGGGAAAGCAAATAGTTCAACACATACATGAACGATATCTCCTGGCGTCGGACCAATGGGTCGTCGGCCACGAATGCGGGATCGTGGGATGATGAAGGCTCTGGCCAAGTGGGTGGATCTATTGACTCTTCGTTGAAGTTGTACTTGTGGAAGACCAGTAGCTTGAGGTTGGGAAGATTTAGCAAAACCCGGAAGAAAAGATCGGCTCTCATATTGTAATGATCTTCGATGTGACTTCCTTGCACGGAAAGCGCTACGAGGTTGAACGCCGCGTATTTGAAGAAGTCGGTCACCACCAAATACTCGATCGAGGAGTCTTCTATCAATGGTATGACTTCGAGTGGAGACATTGACTTTAATATTGCTGCTGTATGGTGGGACAATCCAGCGATGTAGGCAGACTTGAGGTAGTGGGTGAGTATTCGGACGTAGGTGGATGGTGAATCATGACGTTTTATTGCTTCCACGAGGGCAGTGCATTGAAAGATCAAAATGTCAGTGTTGTTGAAGTACTGGACTTCGCCGATATACTCGACTTCTGCTAGGGATAGGATGTTGCATATGAGTTCCTCGGCGCTGTGGACAGCTATGCCCAAGTCCAGCCCCAAAAGTGTCAGCGCCAACCGGCCAAACGTGCCGTAGATTTTAGCAATTCTGCTTTCTACAGGGAGGGTATTCCATTCCTGTTTCTTAGAAAGCACTAGCGAGCGGTAGTATTGCTTGTAGATCACCAAATGCTTCAGGTAGAGTGTTAGGAGCTCCACCCACAATTGTGTTTTGTGGGGATTGTGTTGGAGGACAGAACTGAGGTCGAAAAACACGTCCTGGAGGGTCTCGAATTTGGAACAGAATTCGGCCTTTGTGGTCTTGTCGTCTAGTGGGAGCTGTGTGTTTATACTGGAACGTATAGAAAGGGCCACCTGTTGGACCAGGGACAGCTGGCTCTCGGACATGGTTGAATCGTTTAAAAAGCGAGCGCGATCAGGCTGCGATTAGCGTGGATCAGACTGCGAAAAGGCTGCCAAAAGGCTGCGAAAAGGCGGCGAATAGGCGCGAATAGGCTACGATATCAGACTCAATTGCAGACAATGAAAACCTCTCGGTGAGAATAGTGCCAGGACACATGGACAAAACGTACTGAAAGCAATTGGGTTCGGTGACTTCATTATTTAGACATTATATATCAATTCCATTGAAATTCGTATAACTTTTTGATTTTGTTGCAGCCAACGCTGTGTAAAAACTGGAGCTTCAAGTCAATTGCTCATAAGGTGGGGAAGGGAAAACGTCTGTGGCAACGGCTAACAATCTCGGCATAGCCTGGTGTCGCTGGGGAGATCAAGCCGTGTCTTACCAAAAAGTCCACTATGATCAACCCACAGTTGGGCTTGAATTCACCAGCTGCAAGCTTCGGCAATATCTCGTCAAGGCTCATGAGCTGGAAGTAGTCGACCTCGCCGTCCTCTGGATGCGGCACTATTGATGTCTCGTCGTCAAACTCGAGGTCAAACGTGTACTCGACTTCTGGCTGCACTTGATGCTGGGGTCCATCGGGCTGCACCATGTACTGGACTACACCGGTCGGCTTGATGTGCAGCTTCACGAACTCAGCATCCAAGCCGGCTTCCTCTTGGCATTCCTTGGTCACCGTCTCGAGGATCCCGTGTGGGTAGCCGAGTCCACCAGCAACGGTATTGTCGAGCATGCCTGGAAAAGTGGACTTGGTGGGAGAACGGCGAGGGATCCAGAGCTTGAGTTTTCCGTCTTTGGTTTTGCTGGCTGGAACGTAGCCATTGATGTGCACGCCGTACGTCACCACTCCCAACAACACCAGAAACGCCCTCTCCACCAACATGTACGGCGTGGACTGGGGGTTGTAGATGGTGTACAATTCGTTTCGCCAGCCCTTGTTTAAGGACACAGAAAACTGTGGGAGATGGCGCCAGCGCGAAGCTATCAAAGCACACACCTCGCTTCTGGCCTCAAGTGTGTTCAAGTGTTCTGCCATGGACACCGATCTAGCCCCGCTGTCAACCTTGAACTCTGGTTCGCCATCAAACATCTGGGCCATATCCACCGTCATGTATCCAATGCACACGCCGTCGTGGGCTAGAAAACGGTAGTAGTGTGTGGGAACATTGTCGTACGGGAACGTATCCACCTTCTCGATCACGTTTAGAAGGTTCATCATGTAGAAAGAATTGGCAGCGAGCGTTGAAAATAATTGATCACTCATTTTCTTCTCCACGCCACACGATGCTGGGGTCATCCAGGGACCTTCTACGGTGTCTAGATACCGTATTTGGGCGATTAGAAGACGTGTTGGACCAGCAAAATGTCCAGCACGACGCCGACGTGGTCCATCTCAACGACGCCATCGAGGCCTTTCTCCGCAAGCATGACACTCTCCATTCGATAAAACAGACCATTAATGTTAACGACCACCTTCGCCGTGTGTACAACACCTTCATCGAACCCCACTCTGATCTCCTAGCCCAGACGTTTTTCCTCCAGGTGTTGATCCGGTTTGTGCCAACCTTGTTGGAAGACGCCGCCATGCTCTGGCTCCGTACCTACCTTCCAGCCGTGCTCGACAGCGCTGGAGTCGACTTGAAGTTCACCGAGACGATCCAGGAGCTCGTGGTGAAGCTCAGCAACTCAAATGACACATATGTGGCTTCCGCCGACCCGGCGCTTGAAGCTGCAAGATGCCAAAGGGCACTCAAAATTATGAACCATATACTCAACATCTACTTGGGCCGTACCAGCGTGTCGTTTGCCATCAAGCAGGAGAACAACAGCCAGATGCAGCTCGAAAGACAGCGGTTCATGCTCAGAAACTGTGCTTCTTTCCTCACCTCCTACGGCGCCAAGCATCCCAAAGACCTATTTACAATATTCGATGCCCAGTTCCGCTACCCCTCAGAAAGACTCGAGATATTGCTCTTGCTTTCCCAGTTCCTCGAGGGAAACAGAGCCAATATGCTCCCTCTTTCTGGAAGCACCTTGATCACCAGTTTGTTCAAGTCGCTCTTGTTCGACAACAACATGTACATAGCCGAGGCGGCTCTCAACTGCGCATACATGGCCATCCCCTACATTGCATTGGACGACCCGTCCCATCTTTTTATATCAGATCTTTTGTTGGCATTCTTGCGGCTCACCCTCTGGGGCTCCAACGCCCACATGCCGCAGATCTCTGGCACCTTTCTAGAAACCCACGCCATAGTCTGGAACGCTGCTGAATTCGACATTCTGTTGCACCAGCAAGAGTACGTCACCCGCAAACTTGGGAGGGGCCCGTCCACCGTGAACATCCAGCACTTTGCTACCATTCTCTACGGCTTGGTGCCGTACAACTTCTGCAGCTTTTGCAAAGATCCCGAGCTGTACCTAGCCAAATTTCCATCCCATATCACCCCGATTCCGTATTTGGATCAACTCAACGACACTCCCAAAAAGGTGGAGGTTATTCAAAACCTCTACCGAGACCAGCTCCAGGCGTTCAAATTGCATCCTTCCTTTGTGGACTACAAGAGCCCGACACACACGGATCTCAAGCTGGAGTTGGTGGAGCCGCTTTCGTGGTTCAAGGAAGAGAAAACCCCAGCACAGTTGTCGCTCGCTTGTTACAAGCTCAACGCAGGGCTTGTTTTTGATATTCCGTTCAGCTGGCTGGACGCCGATATCAAGGTGATCAACGGCAACGGCTCGTTCGCAAGCCTTGATGAGTCCCAGTTGTCCTCACGCAAAAGTTCGTCGGCCGGCTTCCTCTCTATGACGGTCAAAGACGGTCTCGCTCAGAAGATCATGCTCGAGAATACTCAGCGACGCAAGGCTAGTATTTTTGACTTTCGGGAGAACAGTTTTGAAGAGAAGAACGGCGAAGAGCTAGAAAAGCAGCGGTCCAAGAGCCACCTTGACGACCTCTATTCTACCCACGAGAAAATGTATGCTCCGACAGACCAGGGTTCGTTGCAGATACTGCGCCAGGTATCTTCGGCGACCACCTCAATTGAAACGATGGCTGTTCATACTGCCAACTCGGGGAAGCCAGAGAACAGTAGTCTGAGAGAAAACGGTTCGTCTGTGGTTGACGAGGGCGGTAAGGAGTTCTACCACCGGGAGTTGACGATTCTTGCCAACGAGCTCGAGTTCAGCAACTACATGCGCCACATCACAACCATGCAGTTTATCGACATGCGGTTAAAGTTGAACCAGATGCAACGCGACAGCTACTTGAGGGAAGAGAAGGAGAAGATGGCGACGGAAACGGTGCCCCGGAGCGGCAGTTCCACCGACAACGAGCCGGAGGTGCTCAAGAATGCGGTGGATATGAATGTGCTTGTGGAGCAGCTTGAAGTGTTGGGCCAAGAGAAAGGCGATCTTGAGCGCCGGTTGAAGGAGCTCGAGAGCCAGCACCGGTTCTTGAAGAACAACGTCGACGACACGTTCAGCAGTGTGGTGCCCAAGAGAGAGGCCGAGATTGCCGAGCTCCGGCGGCAGCTTGACGAGAAGACGGCCATTACGCTAGAGGAGGATGCCGGCCACATTGAGATCAGACCGCCCAGCCGCGGCGGCACGCCGTTGAACATCGCCACGTCCGAGAAGGAGAAGCGGATCTTTGATCTTCACACCGAGCTCGAGGTGATGCGCGAACAGAACCGGCGGTTGACCAGCGACGTCACCGGGCTCCAGCAGACGTTGGACGCGCAGGTGACCAGCTACGAGGCACGGCTCGCCACCTCCAAGCAGGCGCTCAGCGACAGCGTGGGCAAGTACTCGTTGCAGTACGAGAAGAAGATACAGGAGCTTTCCGCGGTGATTCTCCGGTACGAGGGGCTTCTCGAGGAGCGCAACTCGCGGATCAAGCAATTGTCGTCGCTGAAGCCCATCCAGATCCCGGCCAGCGCCGACGCCAGCAACAGCATTCCCGTCGGCACGTTCCGAGTCAACGACAGAACCATGGCGGACGCCTTTGCGTACCGGCGGCACGACCGAAGCATGCCCGACGTGCTAGGAGAAGGGCTAGACATCCGCGCCCAGGCGGCGGCGAGAGACCGGTCCAACTCGTCGCTCGAGTCGCAGTCGTCGCTCCACCGCGAGAGCCAGAAACCTCCCACCAGCCGCTACAACAGTTCCAGCAGCATGTTCACGCAGCCGCCTGCAGTCAAGGGCCGCGGCGGCCTCCAGAAACGGTCGAAAATGAAAATGTAGCATAGCCACCTGCGTTGCACAATAAAGTAGTATAGCTGCAAACCGAACAATAGCCTGGCTGCGCGGCGCCTGTGCCTGCCTGTGCCTGCCTAGCGCGCCGCGCCGTGGAACCCAGTTTTCAGGCACGACTCCCAGACACCGCGAAAGGTGCCACGACACGATCGCACATTTCATCACTTTGACCCGTTTGCTATTCCATGTCTGAGCTCCGGAGACGCGGCAAAAAAGCTGGCTCGGCACCCTCGGCGCCGGTGGCCGTCGGCGACAAGGCCAAGGTACACGTGCCGACTGCTGTCAGCCCCCCAGAACCTGCCCGCAAGTACTACGTCGCGCTCGCGTTGGTGACGGTTTTTGCAATCTACACCCGGTTCGCCAAGATCTCCAACCCGTCGTGCGTGGTGTTCGACGAGGTGCACTTTGGCAAGTTTGCCTCCTACTACTTGGAAAGAACATATTTCTTCGATTTGCACCCACCGTTTGCCAAGTTGCTCATCGCCGCGGTCGGCTGGCTCGTCGGCTACGACGGCTCGTTCAAGTTCGAGAACATTGGCGACGACTACGTCCACAACAACGTGCCATACGTCGCCTACCGTGCGTTCCTGGCCATCCAGGGCGCATTGACGGTGCCGGTGATGTTCCTCAGCTTGAAGACCATCGGCTACTCGGTGCCGGCGTGCACGTTTGCAGCCGTGTTGGTGTGCTTCGACAACGCCCACGTCACCGACTCGCGGCTCATTCTCTTGGACGCAACCCTCAACTTGTGTGTGGCCGTCACCATCTTCTGCTACTTCAACTTTGTCACCTACAGAAACCTGCCGTTCTCCAAAAAGTGGTGGTCCTGGCTCATGGCCACCGGCGTCGCCCTCTCGTGTGTCATCTCCACCAAGTACGTGGGCGTGTTGACCTACGCCACCATCGGCATCGGTGTCTTGTACGAGTTGTGGGTCTTGCTCGACTACCGCCGCGGCTTGTCCAACGCCAAGCTCGCCCAGCACTTCTTCGCCCGCTTGTGGAGTTTGATCGTGTTCCCGTTCATGATCTACTTGTTCTGGTTCTACGTCCACTTCTCTATCTTATCCAAGTCCGGCCCCGGCGACAACTTCATGTCCTCCGAGTTCCAGGAATCCTTGGTGGAGTCCCCAATGGCCCGCTTGGCCAAGCAGGTGAACTACCACGATATCGTGTCCATCAAGCACAAGGACACCGACGCCCTCTTGCACTCGCACTTGGCCCAGTACCCGTTGCGTTACGAAGACGGCCGTATCTCGTCCAACACCCAGCAGATTACCTGTGTCTTTGACGAGGCCAGCAAGGCCAATCCCGACATCAACAGCCAGTGGGAAATCGTTCCTACCGTCGACATCAAGAAGGGCCAGGCCGTATACACCAACGACGTTATTCGTTTGAAGCACGTCGGCACCGGCGGCTACTTGTTGACCCACGACGTTGCGTCGCCATTGAAGTCCACTAACGAGGAGTTCACCATCACCTACGACGAGGAAAAGTTCTCGCGTGCCTACAATGAGTCTTTGTTCAGACTCCGTCACTCGACCAGCAACAACAAGAACAAGAGAAAGTTGGTGAAGACTAAAGCTGTGCCCTTGAAGATCATTCACGTTGACACCGTCGTGGCCATGTGGACCCACGACGACGAGGTGTTGCCAGAGTGGGGTTTTGGCCACCAAGAAGTCAGCGGCAACAAAAAGCTTCAGGACATGGACAATACCTGGACCTTTGATGATATCTTCAACTTGCCGGAAGATGACAAGAGGAGAGAGTACGTACCCAAGACTCTCCGCAGAATCCCGTTCTTAAAGAAGTGGTGGGAGTTGCAAGGTTTGATGTTTTACCACAACAACCAGTTGTCGTCGGAGCACCCCTTTGCTTCGCAGCCTGACGCCTGGCCATTGGCATTGTCCGGTGTCTCCTTCTGGAATGACAACAACCTGAGAAAGCAGATCTTCTTCATCGGTAACGTCATTGGCTTTTGGTTGGAAGTTGCCTTCCTTGCCATCTACGTGGGAATCTTGTTGGCTGACCAGTTGACCCGCCGTCGTGGTATCTACTTGCTTCACGACCAGGCGAGATCACGGTTGTACAACACTTTGGGATTCCTTTTCGCTGGATGGGCAGCCCACTACTTGCCCTTCTTCTTGATGAACAGACAGAAATTTTTGCATCACTATCTCCCTGCGCATCTTATTGCTGCTTTATTTACTGGAGCTCTTGCTGAGTTCATTTGCTCCTACAACAGAGTGGGTGCAAATGCTACTGGCGTGAACAAGAGAAAACTAGTCACTTTGGTGACGTTTTGTGTCATCCCGGTCATTTGGTTCTTCTTCTACTTCCGTCCAATTACCTACGGTGACATCTCATTGCCTGTGGAGGAGGTGAAGAAGAGAAACTGGTTAGACATCAAATTACATTATGCTAAATAGATCGCTATTTAGGCCTTCAATTTGAAGATCGCGGATAATAATTCCTGGAGAAATTCAGCGTCTCAACTTTTCGTAAACTCTTACATTATTTATATGCTAGTAAAGGAATTCTTGACTGGCCTCCGTCGCCATCTCAATGACAAGCCATTGAAGTTTGTCACAGGCAACCAGTCTGCTGACATGGATTCAGTTGTCAGCGCTATTTCCTATGCGTTTTTGAGAGCCCAACAAGCACCTTCTGAACCTGTCGTTCCCATAATCAACATAACTAGAGAGGAATTTAAATTGAGAAAGGACATCAACTTGTTGCTCGGGACGTATTCCATCAGCCAGGACCTCTTGTTCTTTATTGAAGACTTCGAACGATTGAGTGAAAAATTCGAAAAGGTACATTTGACCCTCGTGGACCATTGCAACATCCAGGGAGACATATTCCACAAGTACGAAGAGGAACAAAAGCTCAAGATAGACTCGATTATTGACCATCACGAAGATGAAAATGTGGCCAAGGATGCTGAGCCAAGAATCATTACCAAAAACGGCTCGTGTTCATCGTTGGTATTCAATCACTTCTACTCCACTCTTCAGGATAAGTCCATATTTGACACTTCAGATGTGTGTGGGCTCTTGTTGGGTCCTCTCCTTATTGATACCAGCAATATGACACAAAAGGTTGAGATGGGAGATTCAATTGCCTTTTCTAGATACTTGATGATCCTTCAAGATTCACATATTCCACTGAAGATGACTGAAGTGACAAAGGCTGCTGCCGACGCTTCTACCGAGTCTTTATTACTGAGCTACTACTCAACCTTGAAAACAGCCAAGAAAGACTTGAGTGGTCTCTCTCTCTTTGACGTATTGAGGAAGGATTACAAGCAGTTTACCTTCAATGGCTTGAGGGTTGGTTTCAGTTCGCTTGGAAAGCTGTACCTGTGGATATTCAACAAATTCTCTAGCAAGGAGGTCGATGAAGCAATGCTTCGTACAATTAATTATCACAAATTGGACATGCTTGTGGCTACCACTTCATACACAAAGAAGACCAACAATGAGTACACGAGAGAATTCTCCTACTACTTCAAGCTGGACAATCATAAAGCAGCTGAGCTCAGCAAAATCGGGGCCTTGGCCAAGGAAGGTTTAGCACTCAATGACAACGTCTACGACTACGATAGTTTTGCTACGAAATTGCTGGACGTGACTCATTTGTCTGTATTCAATCAGGCCAATATCCAAGCTTCACGGAAGCAAGTTGTTCCTCTCATAAAGGAAATTTTAGAGACAAAGTTTTAAGCTGTTCATAAAGATACATTAATCACTAGTCATAAAGCTAACATGTAAATCCGTACCAGTGACAGATGCAATGCGGTGGCTCGAAGGCAATCGTGAATTTATCTCTTGTAGACGAGACATGCAGTCGTCGAGGACGGTAGGAGGAACCGTTATTTCCTCGATCGTTGAATCCGAGTTTTCTTCCATATCGGTATCATATAATAGTTTTAATGCATTTTGAAATATTCCGTCATCTGTCGAGATGTCCAATCCAATATTCAACACCCATATGAACAATGACTTGGCACCTGATTTTATGATAAATTTCCGGGATGCTGACAGGTTTATCTTGTCAAGCAAAGAACTAAAGACATAGAGATGCGGTGGAAATAGCTCCTGCTTCGAGTGGTAGTTGAGCTTTAAATTGTACTTGAATATTTTCTTTGAGCGGGAACCATCGAGTACACCAAGCTCAGCATGGCATGATGGACACAAAACCTGGTCTTGCTTGACCTCTAGGTCGCCTGCTTCGTCCAATAGAAAGTAGAAGCCGCCAATTATGACATTCATTCCTTTTGGCTTGAGCTCTTCGTATTGATGGTTAGAATGCTGATGCCCATCATGCTTGTTGTGATCATGGGGCTTATGGCAGTGCCAGAAATCCATCATCTCGGACCAGAATTCTGAGGGCATGTCGAAAAACCCACACTTTCTGGAGTTTATGATTTCGTTGTCACAATGGATGCAACTGAAGTGAAAAATATTTTGCTTTTCAGCATTTTGTGGGGTCTTTTGTAGGTCTGAACAAGACCACTTTTGGATACTAGAGCGGTTGAACTCCATAAATGACTGTGTGTGCTCGGAGATGTGTTTAGCAGGGAAGCTTAGGGATAGTTTGAGGCACAGATCCTGGCACTTCACCGATGATATGCCTAAATCAGCAACATTGAGACCTTCATCAATGGGTAATCTTATGCGAAGCGTTTGCTGTTTAGTGGAGATTAGAAGCACATTCTTCTCGACACTGATTCCTGTGATATCTTTGACATCCTCCAAGAAGTCCACTACAACGGAGAGCGTGCTTAGTCGAGGCAAAAGCTCCGTGTAGTACATGACGTCGTCTAGCGCGATAAATCGATGAGGCGCGAAATAATGCCTAAGATACCGGATGGGCCTATTGTCTCAGAATAAGCTTTTCAGAATTCTTTCGGCGGTTCTTTCCTTTTCAACTTTCTAACAGTGATAGGTTCGTTGTAATGTTTCTGCAGAGGCAGCAATTGAGTTGCCCGTGATGGCGGAAAAGTATCTGAACCGGGATGCTTGGGAATTGAACTCGTGAGCGGGTAAGGAAGGTCCTGGGGATTCAGAACGGAACGCCTGGAGGTGGAGGTGGAATTGATGCTTCTGTCGATGCTAGGGTTTTCTGTCTTCGACATCAGGTGGGAGCGCAGGCGTGAGCCCATCAATGGAAAGTCATCCATGTTGGAGAAGGAGGGTATGGACTTGACCTTCCTCACAGGAGCAGGCTGTTCCTTACGGGGCTTGGAAAGAAACTCCATGGAATCGTCGACAGACTCCAACGTGTCGTCCTGGCTTATGTCGAGGTAATCCAAGTCGGGGCTGCTGATGTCGGGGTCATTCTTCCTGCGCGAGAAGAAATCGAGGTCTAGATTGTAAGTCTTGGAAGCCAGTCTGGGGACCGGTTTGGAGCTGGACCCTGGGAACAGTGTTGTTGGGATCTGTGGGGGCAGAAGCCGGAAGGATTTGGGAGAAAAAGTCTGGGAATGACCCCGCTCGCGGCGGATAGGTTGCTGTACTTGGAATGGCAACCGCAAATAAGCCAACCAGAGGACAATGGTGCTGACCAAGTTGTGGTAGCGTTGTCGGAGCACCTTGTCGGAGTCGATGTAGCATATTTGGTCGACACAGAAGGCCAAAAACGACATGCCTGAGCGAGAGTATGCGTTATAGAAGCGAGCATAAGATGCCAAGGAACCAGTGTCTGCGACTAGGAACGAGCCAGAAGGAAGCATCCGTGCCACGGGCTCCACATACAACTGCTCAAACTCCACAAAGGCTCCTGTCCGGAAGAACAGACACAAGAATGGTTGCAACAACACCCGGGCCACCACCAAGCAGCCGTGGTAGTAAAAGAGCCATAGTTTGACTGCAGAAAACAATACGCCCACTATATCTGAGCTCAAGGGGAACCCTGCGAGCGAAGCAATGGAGAGTACCGTCTGTATCTGTCCGATAAACCAGTAGCAAAGCCAGTAATGTAGCAAGAATACCGCCCTGTGGCTGGTTCTGATAGGATCAGACATGTCTGAGATCGTCTTCAAGGTGAGGAGAAGCGGGAACACAAAGTAGAGCAACGAGCTCGCGATTGCCAACGCTGAGCTGATCATGGCAAAAGTTGTGTTTGATCCTGCCAGAGAGGACTATTTAGTGAGATCTGAGAGAATGCACGCGGCGCGACAAAAACAAAAACCGGGCAGGAATACGACTCCACTTTCTGAGTTCTGGGTCCTACAGCAGACCATATAGCTAATCGCGTGTTTTTTGTTCTGTTTTCGGGCGCTATATTGCTGTTCACATTTCCAGCATATACTGTCGACTACACGTCTAAAGCATACCTAGAGTACCACAGAGCATTTTCTAGCGGACTTGTTTCAGGTTCCTAAACGCGCCTCACCTCAAAATCATCCAATGTCTGACGACGTGCTAGGGCTTGACCAGCCTCTCAAACTTACCAAACGTGCTAAGATCTCCAAGATCGACCTTGATGGTCTTATGGACAAACAGAAAGGGCTTCCCTTTGTCATTTCTTCCTACAGAAAACCGCTTCGAATCCTCGAGCGCAACGACAGGCGTCTTGCCACCAAACTAGAAAACAAGGAGCTCACTTCGTCTCAGAGAAGACGGTTGAAGTATGATAACGAATTCGATAACCTCCAGACTGTGCTTCAGTTCTACCAGCTCTGGTGCCATGGTCTTCTTCCAAAGGCAAAGTTTAGAGATTGCATCTACTTGCTCAGGTCGTTTGGTGCTCGTGATGCTTCGCTAAAGAGATACAGACGTACCCTCATTGAAACAGAGATTAACAAGAAAAAGGAGGAAATGGGCATAGCCGTTCCGTCAGAAGAACAAGATCAAAATGACATTGCTGCATCCACCCAACCAGAGGGACACTCCAATGACCCAGATAGTATCTTCAGCGATGAGGAATTCTACGCCGCAGCACAGGATCCACAGGGCCCACAGGCTTCAATAGAAGACCAGGACGAGAGCCTTTTTGTCCGTCCTGACGTGCCTCATCTTGAGGACATACCTAACGAGTCTTACGATGCGGAGATGGAACTCTTACGAGAAATGGACGCGTGAAAGCTATGGCTCGATATATATGCGGCGAAGCAACATGGCCCCGTTATATGCTGCATCAAGCACATTGGCGTTAAAATCAAAGCTAGAATCGTGGCTGAACACGGCAATTACATGCCCGCCAGAAATCTTCTGGATGCAAATGGGTTCCACAACCTTGCTTGAAGGGCATTTCAGTAGGCGTGACGGCCATTTTTGGAACAGCATGATAACCCCGCTGTTGTACGCCGTATGCCCCCGCAAGTTCTTGTAGTACATTCCAGTCTGCGATAGGGAAGCTTTTGCAATCATACTAATGTCAAAGGTGGTTTCTTCGCATGAGCCAGAACTGCCGATAACCCTCATCATAAGGTCTTTTGTACCAGGTTTTCTCGCAAGCAATTCACGGTACCTAAAGGATTCGGCGTCAATCTTCCCCGTGTATGGGAAATAGGTGCTGTTGATCTCACAGATTTCGGTACACCTGAGTTCCAAAACAACAACCATATCCAATTTGTGGCTCGTCGTCAACATTTTTGCCAATACATCTGCCGCCGACCTGAGACTCCCGCAATTGGATAGCTTGTTCCAGAGGATTATGTTTGCTTCTTCGTCCTTGCCAGCTGTATCCAAGATGTGGAACCGTAATTTCTGGTTCTGCGCATATGAGTTTCCCGACCCGTCTTTTTCATATACCAGTCTTTCAGATCCCCGGCTGGTAGCACGTCCAAACTTTCGCTGCAACTCTTCCAATTCATCAGCTGGCCCCAAGGCAGTCATGGATACATTGTAGGGCGATGACAAGAATTGGACCACTTCAGTGGCGTGTTTCTGTAGCTCACTCAAGCCATGACTGTCAAACGAAGATTTGGGAAATGGGTCCATTATTGCTAAAACTCCTACCTTGACACCACTGTATACGAGTGGAACTCCACAATAGAAGCGTGCCTTTGGAGGGCCAGTGACAAAAGGGTTATTTCTGGTCCTCCAATCCTTGGTTGTGTCAAGAATGACAAGGTAATCTTTGGACAAGATGCCATGGCCGTCAATTGATACTGACCGCGGAACGTTGTCAAGGCCAAACGATGCCAGGTATTTAATTATTTGCTTGTTGGTTTCCATAAGCGAGATGGTCACTCCTGACACAGAAAAGGTTCGACGTAACATCTTGATCAAGTCCTTGAAGAATTTCTGGGCATCCCAGTGAGGGAGGATCTCCAATTTCTTGACAAGCTTATTGGCCTCGAAGTTGGCGTAGGGTCGAGGAGCAGGCATGAAGCCAACGTCCTCCAAGCAATTTGGAATAGGTAAGTTCGTTAAATTCAATTTGCCAGACAGGTATTGATCTATAAACTGGGCTCTGATCTGGCGAAGGTCGCTTAGAATGCGATCTTCCAGCAGTGCCCATAAGACCGGCTTGGTGGTAGGTTTGCGAAAGGTATTCTTCTTGCGTTTTGCTGTCATTGATAGATAGAATATTTGGGTTTGTGAGCACAAATAGGTCGGCACAAATACATCTATTTTCCTTTTAAGTACGTGACAAACTAATTGTATGAGCAGACAGGTGCGCTACGGTTATTTCTTATCTGCGTCCTCCATGGGCACATCCTCCTCTTTGTTTTCTTCTATGCGTCCCAAGTCTTCCGAGTTTCCTTCACCGGACTCTGCTTTGGCCTTTTCGGCTGCTTCTCTTTCCTGGCGCAACTTCTCCTCTTCCAAAGAAAGACGCAAGGCCAATGCCAAGTCTGGGTCCATGTTAGGGTCAATCATATCACCACCTCCAAAGGCGTCCATGTCGGCATCACCGCCAACACCTCCGTCGTAGTCTCCTTCCACAAGGATAGGGGAGGTAGCGATCACCTCGTATAGCAAACGGGGACCAGGCAGTACTGTGACGAGGTGGGAGTTGTCGTGGTTGTTGATCACGGAGTTGAACTTTTCCAATTTTGCCGTGTTCACTGCTTCTTCACCAAAATTAATCACATCGATCGCAATGTTGTTCTTCTTCATCTTCTTGGCAAGCTTCTCGAGATCCTTCTCCGACTCCTCTATAGGGCTGCCCACAAACACAATAATGCGCTGGTTCTGTACCTTATTCTGACGGTGTTTCAACGCAAGAGCAGCTACCTGGATACCGCTCGAGAAGTGGGTGGACCCACTGATCTTGGTATCGTGAGCTCCCGATAAGATCTTTCCAAAATCGGTTGTGAGAGTGGACAACACCTGGGGTCCCGCACCTCCGTATGCTAGTAAACCAACAGTGTTTTCAGGATTAGAATTCACTTTGTTCTGGAAAATGAACTCGGTGGCTGTGAGCTGAGCATCGTATCTGGTGGTCATGAAGTCTCCATTTCTCATGAATTCGGAGTTATCAATGGCAATCATGGTCGCTTCGAGCACCATCTTTATATACTTGTACGTAACTTGAAGTGTTGTAAGATTGGCGGATGGTTGTTTGGAATGATTCTGGACAATAGAGCTAGCGATTGCTCCCAAAAGTTCTACGGGCAGTTAACAGGTGTTGTACCCTAGTGTCGATAGCTAATCGTGGTGCTCGCGTTGCCACAAAGAACGTCGTGCGGTGCACGTAAATATGGTGATTTCTCACAAAAGTCTACAAAGCATACTTAGAGGGCAGTTGTGGGGATGTTGACAGAAAAAGAAAAACAGATTGTTATTGCCCGTTTTCGAGCTATTGCGGAACAGCGGTTGGCTCTATTGCAAAGCGAGTCTGAAAAAATCGCTCAGACATGTGAACGGCGTATTCTACGTAGACTAAACACTGTAAGCGTAACCCTACGAGACGTGAAGCTCAAGGACGTGTTGGAAGTGGAGCGCAAACACACACCCACTATCAAAGGGTTGCTAGGAGACATTCGGGTTGACAAAAAACGCATTGCCAAAAAGAGATGAATGATGATACAAGACAAGTAATGATTTATGATGATGAGAATACGAAACACAGCACAAAAGCACAAAAGCATAACAGCATAAACAGAACAAGCAGAACAAGTAGATGACCTCGTGTACAATATACTGATATCTAATATAATTTCATTCAAATATTTATGCTTCTTCAGGAATGTCGTCGTGGAAATACTTACCTTCTGTAGTTTCCTTGATGACTCCTGTTCTAATACAGAAGTCTCCGAAAGGCTCGTTTTCGTTTCTTTCAAGACTCCATTGCTTGAACAATGGTTTCAAGATGTCCAAGATCTCATCCTCCTTGATGGAATATCTGTAGATCTTGTTCAATCTTTGTCCATGATGGCCTCCTCCCAACATCAAGTTGTAAGCACCATAGGCTTTACCAACAAGGGCCACTTCTGCAACCCAAGGTCTGGCACATCCGTTAGGACATCCGGTCATTCTCATGACAACAGAGTCGTGACGAAGTCCATAGTCCTCCAAAGCTTCTTCCAACTTGGTGATAAGCTCAGGCAAGTATCTCTCGGACTCGGCCATGGCCAAGCCACATGTAGGGAAGGCAACACAGGCAGCAGACGACAATCTCAAACCAGAGAAGTCTGTGTTGTCCAACTTGTACTTGGCCAACAATGATTTGACGGTCTCCAAGTCCTTGTCTTCGATCTTGGAAAGAAGCATATGCTGGTTACCGGTTAATCTGAACTCTCCTGACTTTCCGTCGCTCAAGTATTCGGCAATCTTGCGCAAACCAGCCTTCTGGGGAAGATCAGGTGTGTCTTCGATTCTTCCGTTCTCGATGAAAGCAGTGAAGTGGTTCAAGCCAGTTTCATCTTTGGTCCAACCGAAGTAGTCGACGTTCAGCTTGATCTCAAACGGTCTTGGTGCTTCAAACTTGTGTCCAAGGAGCTCTTCAACCTTGCTGCGGAACACATCGACACCCAAGTCGTCGATTGTGTACTTCAATCTGGCATGCTTTCTGTTGGTTCTGTCACCGTTATCTCTCTGGACCAACATGATCTTTTCACAGACAATGTGGACTTCTTCCTTGGAAATGTATCCCATCATGGAACCAGTTCTTGGATATGTTTTCTTGTTATTATGGGTTGATCCCATACCACCACCTGCTAACACATTGAAACCAATCACCTCGTTGTCTTCCAAGATCGCAATTAAACCAATGTCATGAGCGTAGACATCCACATCGTTAAAAGGAGGTACAGTGATCACCACCTTGAACTTTCTTGGCAAGTAAGTAGCTCCGTACATTGGCTCGACATCGACCAAGGCATTTCCAGATACTAAAGTCTTTTTTCTCTTAGGACCACTGGTTCTCTTTTCCCAGACCGCACTGTCGCCAGGTTTGTCACCTTCATCCTCGCCTTCAAGCCAGATCTCGTGGTATGCAGTGGTTTGAGGCAACAAGTACTCGGAAATGAGGGTACCAACTTCGGATATTTGTGAGTGGATCTTAGCGTTCTGGGGAAGAGCAGATACCATGACATTTCTGTTAACATCACCACAGGCTGCCAAGGTGTCCAACAAAGTGGAGTTCATACCACGAATGGCTGGCTTCAAGTTGTGCTTCACAATACCATGCAATTGGAAGGTAGCTCTGGTGGTCAACTTCAAAGTACCGTTTCCTCTCTCGTCAGCTAACTCGTCTAACTTAAGGTACTGCAGTGGAGAAGCAGAACCACCTGGCAATCTAAGACGAACCATAAAGGCGTATGCGGGCTCTTTGCCTTGAGCCTTACGTTCGTCTCTGATATCTCTGTCGTCTTGCATGTAGATACCGTGGAACTTGGTCAATTGCTGGTCAACAGCACTGATGGCACCAGTAGACTGATCCTGTAAACCCTCAGCAATGGTACCACGAAGGTAGTCAGAACCAATCTTCATGTCCTCGTTTGTCAATGGCTTTGGCTCCTCAACGCCTTCAACGTTGTCAACACCCAAAGCCTTCCACAACTTTTGTTCCCATTCCTTGTATCCGGTATTGTAACCGTCAGCATCCTGGTCGTCACCCAATCCAATCTCCACGAGTTCAACACCACCGTAGAAAGCCAATTTTGCGTGTAAGTCTTTACCAGGCTTGTTGTAGTAGTGCTTGTCCTCTTTTCTTGGCCAGTACTCGGAGTCACCCAAACCAAAGACAGAGAATTTGATGCCTGACAAGTCAATGTCGTTAGCACCCTTTAATGCATCCCAGAACATCTTACCGTTAGTAGGGAACTCACCCTGTCCTGAAGTAGAGGTAACAAAAACGATGTTGGTTTCAGTAGGCAAGTCTTCAATAGACAAGTCGTCCATAGCCAATACAACAGACTTCAAGCCTCTACCCACAGCTTGTCTGTTGATTTTCTTGGCAAGACTCTCAGCGTTACCTCCGTCAGAAGCAAAAGCGACTGTTAATGGTGGACCCAGTAAGCCGTGGAGAAGCTTAGCAAAAGAGTCTCCAGCAATCTTTTCTTGATGTTTGCGCGAGTCGGTGTTTGCGTTCGATGTCAAGTTTCTTGACAAGAGAGGGTCCTTGGCAGTCAACAAACTCAAACGGTTTTCACGGTCTAAGAACTCAGAAAGCTGGGTTCTCAAGTTGGAAGAGTCCAATTTGAATGCTTCTTTCTCGTTTTCGGGATTGTATCTGTACAATGGCCAGTAGCCAGTATCGACAGCCTTCTTGGTCTCTTGCAAGATGCTTAAAGTGTCGTCGGCTTCACTGTTGTAAGGCAAGTAGGCCAACACAATGGATGGACCATTGAACTTTTCGGCTTCGATGAATGCTTGAATAACTTGGGTGTAAGAGGAGTAGATAGCAACGGAAGCCACGTAAGCACCTCCATAGTTCATGGCGTATAAACCGACATCCTTCTTTCTGAACCCGTTGATAGTCTTTCCTTCACGCTTCTCGGCGTAAGGTTCAGAATCGATGAGCAACATGTTAATGTTCTGGCCAGAGCTTATCAAGTTGTGCACACCAGACGAGCCGAGATCGTAGGACCATGAGTCAGAGCCAATCAACCAGTTGGATTTGATAGAGAGGTAGTCCTTCTGGGCTAAGATTGCAGCTGCTGCCTCTGAGGAATCACTTTCGAGCAAAGGGATTATTTCAGATGCCAAAGCAGCAGTCTCTGCAGAGCCTTCACGTTGTGATATCAACCACTTGGACAACAAGTCCACCAACTTGTTGTTGTCCAAAGACTTGAATGTGTTTTGACGCACAGAAGACTGGACGACGTCGCTTAATGCTGCTAACTTTTCCTTGTTAGAAATGAACAAACCAAAACCAAACTCTGGGTTCAGTTGTCCGATGTCTTGGGCATTATACTCGTTCAAGACAGTCACGGAGTCGTTCACTTGTTCCAAAACCTTCAAGTAGGCCTGCTCCAACTTGATGGCCTTCTTTATGGATTGCAGGTGTTCTTCTGAGCGCTGCTTAGAGGACTTGGTCGTCAATTCTGTGTTGAGTTTGCCGAACGACAACCCCTGGATGGGCTTGGCCGAGTGCACATTGTTGATCAAGTTGACCACGGCCAGGTCGTACTTGTCAGCTGTGATGTGACCGAAAGTGGCCGTGACGATCTTGGTGAAGTTCTTGATAGGCTGGAACTTGGAGTACTCCTGGAAAAAGTCGAGGAGCAAAGGAGAATAGGAAGATGCAGTAGTGGACTGGATCACCACGGATAGGGTTTCCACAGAGGAAGGCACGATGCTGAGCAACAGCTGCAAGTCGAAAGGCTTGTAAATCTTGACTGATATTATCAATGCTTTGTTTCTGGTTGCGGCGGATACGAATTCATCGGTGAGCTGACCCAAGAAGAGGATAGCGTCTTTGGGCTTAGAAACCTTGTTGACGATCTCGAACGGCTTGGTGTTCAAAGTCGCAGCAATCCTCGACACGTTGGAAGACTCCAAGGTGACGTATATGTCGTCGTTGGTCAACTTGACAGACTCGTTGGTCTTGTACAGGGAGGGTGCAAAGAAGTGGAACACTGTTTTCTTGAGTTTGGAAGACAAGTTGTAGGCAAGCTTTGCAAACTTGAGACTCTCAGCAGCGTTTTGCGACACCAAGACGGGGAACTCCAAGTCACGAAGAGCGGTGACGAGAGAAAAGTCAAAGTTTGCAACTTCAACGTGGGCCACTACCTTGGCGGTAGAAAAGACCGTAGCAGAAAGAAAGGGAAGATTCTTGAAAAGTGTAACGCCATCTGTGGTGATGGTGGTGACTTCCTCGGCGTCTCCTTCATTCAGAATTGAATCAGCTATAGCTGCAAACGGGTCATTTGCTGCTATCAAAAAGTTGGCCTTGGGGAAGAATTCCGAGAAGGAAGACGTTACCGACTTTGCAGGCTGGGTAGCAAAGACCGGACCCCACACCTTGTTCACAACGTGTGCTATGGCTTCCTGTTGAGACGTCATGACACGAAACGTTGAATAGCTAAAGAACGGTTGTGAAAATCAGGTGTAATAAAGCCCCAATATGGAGCGGCTGCAGGAACAGGTTGAATCATCTCACGTGCCAATCGATAATCTATGCGACGGAGAGTTGATTGGCTGCAGCCACGTGAATGTTCGCGAAGCTACGCAGGAATGAGAGAACGAACCAGACGCACCAGGTGCATAAGCGACACTAATGGTAAATTAAAAAGGCATTATGATGTAAAAATATAAACGCACAGCGTAGGTTTCATCTCTGTTCCATGATGATTACGACACACCACATGCTGGCGAATGCTACCACCGCGAATCCCAGCCAGAGGATCACAGTGTGCGACGCCAGGTGGTAGTACCGCTGAAGATTAAGATTTATGCTGATCATGCTGAAAATGAGCGAAACAAAGAGTCCCAAAAGTAGCACAAGTACCACGAGTAGATTGTTGGACATGAGTAGTTTGGAGTCTTCGCCTTGTGCCCCGAGAAGACTGTAGATTATACCGAGCTCCACGCCGGAAACGAAGAGCGAGATGAAGAAAAGCGAAAAATAAAAGTATGACAACGTGTGGTCAAAGTCCTCTTCAAAGATGCGCCGCAAGGCATGCTGTCCCACAGACATCCTGTTGTCGTAAGTGGAGCCATAGTTGTTTTCCAAGTCAGTGTCGAGGGGGTCGACTTCGCGGTCGTAGCTCTTTCTTCTTCCCGGCCGGGCCCTAATGCGTGTAAGAGCTCTGGTTTTGAAGCGGAGCATGCGGAGAATAAAGTCCCCAATCACTGACTCGCTCTTGGACAGCTGTGAATGTGTCTTCAAGTACTGCTGATATTCATTGTCGTCTTCTTCGTTGGTGCTTTCTTCGTCGGAAATTAGGTCTCCCAACAGGCCGTGGCGTCCCAGGTAATCGTGGGTGAAGATCGACAAGTTGTCTCTGGTGGTGGCCATGCTGAGCATTGAGTCATATTTGGTTGGTGGAGGCGGGCGCAACGTCTGTAAGTCGGTAAACGACTTGAGAGAGTTCTTGTGATGCAAAACTTGTAAAGAATTGTTTCTCAAAAGCCTGTTTTCGGCGTTTCGCTGGTTCTTGAAGTTCTCTACCTGCTCGTAGTTCTTGAGGAGATTCAAGTTGAGCAAGTGCGTAAACTCGCTGTTGATATACTCCTCGTCGAGTGCCACGTTGAAGTAGCACGAGAGCATGTAGTGGTAGTAGGACAAGTTCTTGACTAGCGTCAATGAATTGTTGTTGGCGAGAAGTTCCTGGATCTTCACAGGAAGCTTTCTTAGCAAGGTGGACGAGTAGCTCTGGGCGATGGAGGAGCCATCTTCGATGGGAGTATGCAAGTCGTTAACAAAATTAGACAAGTTGGAGTCATTAGAGTGGATTGTGAGGTGAGCGTATGGGAATATGTCAATAGCTGCTTCGTGGGCCACCTCGCCCAACGTACTAATGCACTTGGGGTCGGTAGTGGTCTGTGTCTTTTTGTTGAGGGTAATGTAGTAATCGTCTTGGTAGGTTTTCCCCTCAAACAACGAGGAGTCGTCGCCATCGTGGCTGTGGGCCTGGGTTAGCTCGATGTCCTTGCGCATCAAGTAGCGATGGCGCTGGAAGTCCATTCTGCACTTGGGTCTGAGTTTCCGTTTGATTATGGTTTCGATGGTGAGCTTGGTGAGCAAACTCAGGGTTGCGTGGTGGAAGTAGTCCTTCAACTTGTCAGTCTTGGAGTTCAAGTAGTCGAGAAGGTACTGGACCACGTCGTTGGGAAGCACGCAGTACGAGTACTTGCGAAGGCCGCCGGTGTGGGCTATCACCGTGGAAACGTCCTGGGCGTGGTCGGATATGATGTAGGACGGGTCGCTGTTCATGTTGTCTGAGTTCAGGAGGAACAAGACGGACATGAAAGACACTTCCTGTTTTGCGTCGAGCACCTCGAGGCCCAAGTTGACGTTCAAGTTCAAGAGGACTTCGTTGACGGTGTTTGTTTCGTCGGGGATGATGCAGTCGATGTGGAAGTTCTTCTTGACGCAGGTGAGGAGGTCGAACTCGGTGCCGGCGCTGGAGAACTTTTGCTGGGGGTGCAACGGAGACGGGTTCGTGGCGGACAACTTGGTCATGGAGGCCACAAGCAGCGAGGAGGGGCTGTAGTTCTTGGACTTCAAGTCGTCGCACTTGCGGTCGCGGTGTTCTTTGATCAAGCGGATGAGTTCCGAGAGCTTGAGGGTGAGCGACGACAAGTCGAGGTTGAAGAAGGAGTGTTCGTTGGAGTAGAGGTAGTCCTTGAGGTTGTCGACAAACGCCGCCGCCTTGGCCTTGTTGGGGGTGTGTTTCTGGAACTTCTTGAAGATCTTGCGGCAGGCGATTTTCTGCATGAGGATGAACTTGGCGAGGTCCTGGGTGGCGCCCGACACCTCGTAGCACTGGTACAAGATCTCGTCGATCTTTATTTGGTCCTCGACGTGGCTCCGGCGGTGAGCCAGCCGGCCGATGGAGTTGGCCACCGACGCTGTTTCGGCGGTGCTGTCGTCGCCTGGGGTTCCCGTGGGCAACATCAGCGAGAACGCCATCTCCTGGAACGCCAACCGGCGGGAAAGCTCGCCGTACTTGGTGATTGCAAAGAGGGAGACCCGGTCAAAGTTGTCTACAAACGCACGATTAAGGTGGCGCAACGTGCGTTTGGAGGCTGGGAAGCCGTCTTCATGGTTTTCCTGTTGTGTGGTGCGTCGTATCTCCCCCTTGAGGTGGTTGTAGTCTAGGTTGTGAGTGCGCCATTGAGGGATGGAAAGGTCATCAAAATTATCGCCGAATTTCATCCTTTAGTCCGCGGATGTCGGCACACGAGACAACGGGGATGGGAGGTGGTGGGCAATATAGGGACGTGGTAGGAGGATCTAGGGGCCAGCTGTGGTGTAAACCGATGGATTGCCGATGGATTGTCGATGGCCGTTTCGTAGAATGCGATGGAGAACGGGAGGCGGAAAAATAACGAAACAAAAGGACGCAGACCCGCCTGCATAAATAGTAGGGTGGCTCGTGAATGCCAACGGCTCAGAAGACTTTCGCCCAGTTAGTGCCGATCTGCAACGCACGATATTTGTGGACGCCTAAAGGAGCAGGAACTCACACGAACGATTGCAATATTAGGTGTGCACATAAATACCCACGTGTCCCCGATTGGGAGTTATGCATGCGAGTGCAGATTGCGCTGCAGCCGGTGCTGCGGTACGCGACTGGTGCAGCGGTGCTGCGGTGGCGGGTGCTGCGGTGTGTGCTGGTGTGTGCTGGTGTGTGCTGGTGCTTCGTCGTGTTGCTGTTTACTTGGTCTGGCGACTCGCTACTGCGCCTGGACGTTCGTTGCGCAGGCGAGTGAAATAGCCGTACCGAGCGCCGCACGGTTACCAGCACTTGTCTCACTTGACAATCGGCATCCTGGGATGAGACCGAGGGTGCAGGCTGCATGCAAGAAGAATATAATCGCGAAACCTGCATTCGTAACAGCGGCCAGGCTAAAATAAGCGGTTGTTTCTACCGCAACGCAGGTTACCGCTGCCGGTGATGTGGCAAGGGTGCATGTGCTGCGGGTGGCAGGCGGACGCATCCGCGGGGCGGTGGTGGCGATGCGGAGGTGATTTTTGTGTTGGTCGGCTCGCGGGAAATTTTTTCCGGCTCGTGCATACGTCAACTCTGCGTTCGGCGTTAGCAAACGCGGCCATTATATAATTAGCGCAATTAGGACCAGTGGAATGCTCGGAGCGCGGCGTCTGCCGGAAAGGGCGTGCATCTACGTGGGGATGTTCCAGCATACTGCAAATGAATAGACCCGCGGCTAGATTGAATAGGCGTATACTCAAACAGTCAAACAGTCAAACAGTCAAATATCGTATATAGTAACAAGGCCGTGCATCATGCATGCACCCTCACCGGCCCGTGGGGGACATTTTTCCGTGGTTTTTCTCGTGCAAACGTCACGTCGTGCGTTCGGCTTTAACAAACACAGGTATCATGCCCCCGGTTCCCACCGCAAACGGCCGGTGGCCAAGCACCAACAACTGGGCGCGGATGGTGCCGGAGTGGCTGGTGATGCTCACCACCGGGTCCGCGGTGGTGTTGAAAATCTCCTGGAACGACCGGTTGACGCGCACCGCCTGCTCCCCCACCGTCTCTCGGTAGTCCGGCTTGTAGTAGATGTCCTCTTCTGCAAAGCCCGGCTCAATTACGAAGCCGCGCGGCTCGTATTTGGCTGCGATCACCCGCCGCGGCGACCGCTTGTCGCAGGTGTGCACCCCGGTAGTCTCGCGGAGGTTCTCGGTAATACGCGGGTGCAGCTCCTGCGGGTCCTGTATTCCCTCCCACGTGTAGATGAGGGTGTCTGCGGACCGTCTGAGCGGCGACAGGAAGAACCGGGTGGGCACCGGACAGCCGCGGGCCACCTCCTGTTTCCACTGGGCGCGGTTGTCCCGCGCCTGCTGGATGCCCAAGTCGGTCAATTCCGGATCCGGCCCCCACACCATGTCGCCGTTGCCGTTGAGTTTCGACCAGTGCGAGTTCCATGCGTCGTCGCCGTACATGTCATGCGCCACGTTGTGGAATCCCTGTCCGTGGCGGGCCAAAAAAAAAATCTTGTAGACTGCGCGTCCATTTCCGGCCCGGTTGAGCTGCGCGAGTGTCTGTAGCTGCTGTTCCCACGTCCCAACCACGCCAAAGTGGTGCTTGAGGTAGTCGAACAGGTGGTCGTCGGTGTCGGCCAGCGACTGGCGGAAGTGGCCAGGCACAATCTCAAAGCGCCAGTCGGGTTTCTCTGCGCGCATCAACGCGGCGTATTCTGCTGCATCCTGCGGCGCAGTCTGCGCCGCCAACACGTCCAAGTTGTCGGGACTCGACATCGGACGCGGTTGCAAAGTGGGATGGGTGGGTGTGGTTGGGTGTGGTTGGTGGTTGGGTTGTTTGGTGTTAGGGTGTCCGGTGTATGTGACGTCGTTAGGTGTTTGGGCGCGTCTGCAGCATGACTTTCAACATCCGCCGCATCAACCCTCAAATATGGACAACTTCAACGATGATCTCTACCCGTTGGCGTTGCTCATGGACGAGCTCAAACACGACGACGTCGCCAATCGGGTGCAGGCGATGCGCAAGGTAGACACTATAGCGATGGCTTTGGGCCCAGAACGCACGGTCAACGAGCTCCTCCTTTTCCTCCACGACGTGGCTCAGGACGACGAGGAGGAGGTGTTTGCGGAGCTCGGGACCAAGCTCGGATCGTTCGTGCCGCTCGTCGGCGGCCACGAGCACTGCGAGCCGGTCATCCAGATCTTGTTGATTTTGGTGTCGATGGAAGAACCGATTGTGCGCGACAAGGCCATCGTGTCGCTCAACACGATTGCGGGCGAGCTTACCGACGAGGAGCTCCAGAGCCTCTTCTTGCCCATGGTGTCGTCGTTGAGCGCGGGCAACTGGTTTCTGAAAAAAGTGGCTGCGTGCGGACTCTACAAGGCGGTGATCCGGCGGGTGGACGAGGGCACGCGCCACGAGTTGCTCCAGACGTACCTCAAGCTCCTCACCGACGACAGCCCCATGGTGCGGCGGGCGGCCGCGTCCAACTTGCCGGCGGTGATCGAGCGGTTGGAAGCAGCCGGCGCGGCGGACTGGGACGTGGTGCTGGCCATGTTCCACCACTTGGTGCTGGACGACCAGGACTCGGTCAAGTTCTTGTCGGTGGACGTGCTCGTGGCCATCTTGGCGCGGTTCCGCGAGCTGGGCGACGACAGCCACAACGCGCAGTTTTTGGCGTCGGTGCTTGCGCTCATCGGCGACGCCTCGTGGCGGGTGCGCTACACCGCGGCCGACCGCTTCGGCAAGCTCGCCACCAACTTGGGCGACGCCGAGCTCGCCAAGCTCGTGGACCCGTTCGTGGCGTTGATGAAGGACAACGAGGGCGAGGTGCGCAAGGCCATCGCGCGCCAGTTGCCGGACTTCTGCCAGTTTGTCGCCAACATCCCCGACGGCCGCACCGTCATCGGCGACAAGATCGTGCCGGTGGTGTCGGAGTTGGCCGAGGACCCGCACGAGGCCGTCCGCGCCGCCGCCGCATCCAAGGTCACCGGCTTGGCCCCCATCCTCGGCAAGGACGCCACCATCGACCAGCTCTTGCCCATCTTCTTGGTGATGTTGAAGGACGAGTTCCCCGAGGTGCGCCTCAACATCATCTCCAGCCTCACCGTCGTCAACTCCACCATCGGCGTCAGCCTCTTGTCCACCCACCTCCTCCCCGCCATCACCGAGTTGGCCCAGGACAGCAAGTGGCGCGTGCGCCTCGCCATCATCGAGTACATCCCCAAGCTCGCCGACCAGTTGGGCGTGTCGTTCTTCAACTCCGAGCTCCTCTCCTTGTGCATGCTGTGGCTCTGGGACCCGGTCTACGCCATCCGCGACGCCGCCGTCAACAACTTGAAGGAGCTCATCGTCATCTTTGGCTCGGAATGGGCCGACAGAGAAATCATCTCCCGCTTGTTGCGCGCGCCCGACGCCCCGCAGCTGGGCCTGGACCAGATCGACTACTCCAACTTTGTGATCCGCCTCACCTGCTTGTTCACCGCCACCAAAATCATCCCCGTGGTGGACTTTGACATCGTGGTGTCCTCCATTCTCCCGTTCGTGAACCACTTGGTCTCCGACGCCGTGCCCAACATCCGCTTCAACGTGGCCAAGTTGTACTTGGTGTTGGCCGAGATCCTAGCCCAGAGCGGCCGCGCCGACTCGTCGTCCATCGTGTCGAACGACATTCTTCCCAAGTTGGAAAAGTTGCAGAGCGACGACGACGTCGACGTCCGTTTCTACGCCAGCCGCAGTATCCAGGGAATTGAGAACCTCGCCTTGAAGGCAAATTGATGTATAATGATATGTAGATGTATGTACAATGAGGTGTGACTACTTGAGCCCCAGCTTTTTTTTCTCCAACTTGTCAAAGTCAAAGTCGAACGACGCTCCACACCCACACTCGGTCGACGTGTACGGCGACTCCACCACCTTGAACGAGCTGCCGATCAACTCTTTGGTGTAGTCGATTTTCGACTCCTGGAGAATTTCGAGCGACGACTCGTCGATGGCCAAGTTGGCCACCTGTCCGTCAACCTGTCGCTGGAACACCAACATCTCGGGGTTGTCGGCGAGCGCCTCGTCCACCGTAGTCAAGTTCAAGTTGTACTGGAACCCGTGGCAGCCTCCGCTCTCGACAACTATACGTAATGCAGTTTGGGGGTTGTTGTCGTCTTTGGCTATCTGGCAGAGCTTCCTGGACGCCCGCTCGGTGAGCGCTATTTCGAGCTCTGTTTTGCCGTGTGTAAGCTTTGTTATCTGGAAATCCGACTCCGGTTTGTCCTTGGTGGGTTGTGGAAATGAAAAAGAGGCCGGTTTGAGCGACCTAGCCAGGGTCAGATTGGCACGCAATGTTGCTGGCGGGACTCTGCTCCTCATACAGCACCGCGAACACACCGCCCCACGCAAAATTTGTCTTCGAACTGCAGACGCTAGCATGTTGCTCTCTGCTTACAAGTTTGGTTTTCCCCAGGTCAGGAAAATGCGCTGGAATGGGCACCCGTGCACCCATACTTAACTACAGGCCGGCGACTCCCCGGCGGGTCCAATGTAATGTGCATTTGTATCAGTATCAACGGTAGTTCTCGTTGCCGATCCTCCACGAGGGCAAGAGGTCGAGGTAGGCGTAGTTTTGCTTGTCGCCGAGAAGCCCGAACGCAATGTGGCGCCAGTACCAGAACACCCCCACCACCGCGGCGTAGCTGCCCACGACTAGAGCCCAGTAGACGGCTCTCCAGATGGCCTTCTTGGAGTTGCGCAACGGCTCCGTGAACAGCTCGAACTCGTAGCAGTAGACAAGCATGGCAAAGTACAATGCGGGAACGTAGTGGTGCACGTAGGTGACTCTGCCCATGATCACGAACGGCATAAAGTGGAGACCCCAGCCAAACATGGGGTAGATGCCGCCCATGACAAAGTGTCTCAACTGGAGTGCTCGCGACTTGGGGAAGTCCACAATCTGTCTCTGCCACCGCAACAAGTAGTAGAGCACGACACCAAAGAACGCCAACACACCCACGGTGGATGGCCAGGTGGTGGCCGGCGACCCGATCATGTAGTACTTGGGCTTGTCTGCTCCCCAGCCACACATGCGGATACCGGTGTGGAGGGTGGGCCATTGCCAGGCCTCGGATGCGAGGTCGTCCTGCTTGTCGGTGTCGGGAATCAACGCATTATTAGTCGCCATCATCGCCAAGTTCAACTGGATAAAGTCCTTGAGGAATCTTGTCTTGGGGAGCTTGAAGCCCTCGGGTGGTGGCGGGAGCAATCTGTTCTCGTTGTTTTCAATGTTCCACCACGTACGCTTGTCCTTCTTGAATGGGTTCTTGTAGCACACAACCTCGCCCTGGCGGAAACCCCAGGCGGGAAGCGAGTTGCCGGACACACCCAAGTAGCAGTTCATCACCGCATTACGGAGACGGAACGACGACGACAAGGGGTGCAATCTCAGCTTGTCCTCGTTGCCGGACTGCTCCATGATCTCCACCACCCAGTTGTCCTTGAAGTCGCCCACGGTAAGATTGCCGTAGCCGGCAACCTCGTACTCGCCCTTGGAAAGAGGAGCGGCAACCTCGTGGGTGTGCAAGTTGCGGCCAGTTTGAGGGTGCACGAGTCGGATTGACATGCCGTCAAGAACGTACTCGATTTCCTCGGACTTGTCAGAGTCGTAGATGGGCCGTCCGCGGGCGCGCTGGAAGATCCAGTTGTTGTTGGCGTCCTTGTGGGAATAGGTGGTGACCTGCTGTTGCTTGGATCCCTCGGGGAAGCCTTGGATGTGCGAGTGCAACAAGCCGCCGGTCAAGCCCTGGTTCTTGAGGGTGGTGACAGAGTGGCCAATGGTGACCTCGCGAGGACCGCCGCCCACGTCGGAGCCTTCCAAGTTGGCCTGGAACAACGAGGACATGTTGGCGTCGCCGGTACCGGTGCGGTACAACAAGTCAAAGTGCACCTTGAAGGCGATGAGGAAGATCAGGAACGGCACGATGATGAGGGCAAAGATGCGGGCAAACCAGTGGTAGGCGTACTTTCTCCACGAGAGCGTCTGGTCGCCAAACTTGTTCCACAAGTCCACCACCGTGTAGATGCCCACCAAGGTGGTGACAAACAAACCCACCATCTTGACGGAACAGGTGCAGCCGATGGAGATGCCGGTCAACAACAACCACTTCCACCACTTTCTGGTGAATGGCGTCTTCTGGTTGAACGAGTCGAAACGAACAAAGCAGAAGACGGTGGCCACGGTGAAAAACAAGAGCATGGAGTCCAAGAGAATGAACTTGCCGAGGGTGACGTAGGACAACTCGAAGCACACCATCAAGGTGAAGAGCCAGGTGGTGGCCACCGAGTAGCCGATTTCCTTCATGGTGTAGTACGCGAGCGGCACACACAAGGACGAGAAGATGGCCTGGAAAATACGCATTTTCGTGTAGTCGATGTACTCGGGGTAGTCTGTTCCCGAGGGGAAGTCCCACGAGCCGTTGTAGCCGGCGATGTAGCCGGACAAACCAATCAACATCTTTCCCAATGGAGGATGGACATCGTGGTAGAACTCGTGGCGCAAGTAGTAGGAGCCAAACTTGCCGAAATGGGCCTCGTCCCACACCACCGACGCATTGAGGCCAATGCGGTACAATCTCACGCTGAAAGACAAAATCGTGAACACGATAGGTGCCAACACCTTCTCCAACTGAGCAAGGCCAGAGGTGAAAGACTCGTCCTGGACGTCATCATACGAGTCCTCGGGTTCCTGGTCTGCTTCTGATACCTTGGGTCGTTTTCCACGAAACCGGAGCCCGTTCTGGTCTCCAGTGTTCACTCCAGTCGACATGATATTGAGTTGAAAAATATCGCGACGTGTTAACTGCTGGGACGACGAACGTGCAGCGCGCGTGGTGGTGTGCAGGGAAAATATAGGGCGACTCCAAGCATGGGACAAGTATGCCGGCACGGTATTTGGGGTAGGTGTATGCAGTGAGTCTGCAGTGGATGTGGCGTAGGACAGAGGATGGTGGTGTGTTGGGGAGTGTAAGGCGTGTGGTTCAGTTGGGGATGGTTTTTGTAGTGCTGGCGGAAACGATCTGCAGGGTGGCTAAAACTGGATGTGGACGTGGAGGGAAAGTGGATGTGAATGTGAAAAGTGGACGTGAAAGTGAGAGAGAAAGTGAGAGAGAAAGAGAGGGAAAGTGAAGGTGAAAAAAGAAAAATTGAAGTAGACAATATTGGGTTGGATGAAACCAGCCAAAGCAGTTTTTGTAGATTGGAATTTGGCCTTAAATCATAAACCCAAGTCCTTGTCCTTTTCCATCTCTCTCTCATTCCACCTTCCTCCACTTCTCTAATCATCAGTTAGCAATCTCTCCTGTTCCCTCTGTTTCTCCGTCTCTTGCCCTCTCCATGATTACCGGAATCACGCGTTCGGGAAGGCTAGTTTGCACCCGGGTCCGTAGCGCCAATACCAGAGAACACGATACCAGCGCCAATTCCAAGTTGGCTACCTTTATCCCGCTGCTTCGATGTAGGTACTCCTGGAGTGCTTGCGATCCCGGCCCCGTGGACCTGAGTCTCTCAAAGTCCTTTTCTGGCACCGATACTTTGATCAGCCGGAGTGCGTCGTTGGTGGTTTTGACGGTGTAGACCAAATTTATGTCGTCCGGCTTGGCACAGTCCAATATCTGAAGGAGGGTCTTCAGCGTCAATCTGAGCTTGTGGATGATCAACGGCAGAGGCAAGGAAACCAGTTCGAGAATCTGGATCATTGTTGTTGCAAACGTGCGGGTTCCCGAAATCAACACGAGGTTTCTGTCGTTTTCTGTGACGAATACAACCTGCTGTGGAGCTAGCAAACGGCTATCTGGGTGGCTGACAACGACGGTAGTGATATCAAGCGAATCGACCGTGTCAACCCGACGCGTGATCGAGATATCTCCCACTATATCGTGAGGCGAGTTGTAAACAATTGCATCTTCTGGCTTGTTGGAGTGTTCAGAGTAAAGGTAAGCCGCAAGGTTGTGGCTGATATGGCGCTTGTGAGTCTCGTCAAGATCTGGAAGTGTTCCATTACTGGTATAGATGCCAAACGGGCAGTGGCGTAGATGGTCCATAACAATTTCGCGAACGTAAACAGCGCTGGAGAAGTGATGAGACTACAATAGTGAAAGTGGTGAAAGTGGGAAAGACAAAAATAGGGCATAGAAAGTCACACAAGGAAGCAGGGTGGCACACAAAGCCCATGTGGTGCCATTGACTCCATCGGCACACTGCACAGCAGCCCGTCACGGGCAGCGGCGACTACGATAGCTAGCGAGTAATCTGTATTGAAATACTACCTTTTCCAGTTGTGGTGCTTCGTGGGGAACTACAATTTGTAGTCCGAGCTGCCGTCCAGGGCTAGTTATTGAGAAGCCTTGGCAACGTGCTCCAACAAGTCAACAACTCTGGTGGAGTAACCGTACTCGTTGTCGTACCAGGAGATCAACTTGACAAAGGTTGGGGACAACAAGATACCGGCCTTCTGGTCAAAGATGGACGAGTAGCTGGAGCTGAGGAAGTCGGTGGACACAACAGCGTCCTCGGTGTAGCCGACAATGCCCTTCAATGGACCGTTGGCAGCAGCCTTGACAGCCTCGGAGATCTCCTCGTAGGTGGCAGACTTCTTCAATCTGACAGTCAAGTCGACAACCGACACGTCGACGGTTGGCACTCTCAAGGACATACCGGTCAACTTACCGTTCAACTCAGGAATCACCTTACCGACAGCCTTGGCAGCACCGGTGGACGATGGGATGATGTTGCCGGAAGCGGTTCTGCCTCCTCTCCAGTCCTTGTGGGATGGACCGTCAACAGTCTTCTGGGTGGCGGTGATCGAGTGCACGGTGGTCATCAATCCCTCCTCGATACCAAACTTGTCGTTGATAATCTTGGCCAATGGAGCCAAACAGTTGGTGGTACAAGAAGCGTTGGACACAATGTTGAGGTCCGAGGTGTACTTGTCCTCGTTGACACCCACAACAAACATTGGGGCGTCGGAAGATGGGGCGGTGATGATAACCTTCTTGGCACCTCCGTCAATGTGCTTCTGGGCACCCTCCTTGGTGGTGAACACACCGGTGGACTCAATGACAAAGTCAACACCAGACTTTCCCCATGGAATGGAGGCTGGGTCTCTCTCGCCGAAAACCTTGATGGCGTGGCCGTCGACAACAAGAGAGTCACCCTCGTTCTTCACCTCACCCTTGTATTGACCGTGGGTGGAGTCGTACTTGAACATGTAAGCAGCGTAGTCGGCAGCAATGAAGGGGTCATTGACAGCGACAACCTTGATGTCAGATCTTTGGAGAGCGATTCTCAAAACCAAACGGCCGATACGACCGAAACCATTAATACCAACAGTGATAGCCATTGTAAATTATTCTTTGTGGGTGGTGAAATCAGGGCGCGCCGAATGGCTTTATAGCCTTGCGCTCGGGCCAGGCCCCCCCGGGTGCCGCCCGGGTGTCACGTGTGCGTGCTCCGGTTGTGGTGGCCAGTGCGGGTTCAAACGCCGAATGGGGTCCGAATGGGGTGGTGGTGCCACTCAGGGGCGCGTCCAGGGTGTAGTGGGAGCTGCAGCGCTCGGCAGTGATGGGCCCGGTATGCGGTCGGATCTGGTGGTGTTGCATACTGCACCAGCAGACGCACGGGTATTCGTCGTCGGATTGGTGGCTACCGCGGGTTTTGCCTGCATGGTTCCGGATGGACGGGTGGGTGGCGTGGATACTGGCGTGGATTACTAGCGACTCCGGATAGCCGAGAAATCGTAACATGGCAACCATGGCTACTTGTTGCGATGGCTGACAGTTGTCCGTTGCCAGTTAACTGCTGGTAGTGCTAGTTGAGAATAGGTGGATTAGACGGGTGTTGGTGTTGGCGTCCTGGTGGCCTCAAAGCGCAATTGCGGTGGATATTTTTGGCCTCGCTGTTAGCTGCTCCGGGCCCGATCTGGCAGTCCCCACCTTCTTCTTACAGGCTGCTGCATAGGCAACGCATTAGTGGATCTGCATCGCCTCTGCATGGCCTCTGCATGGCCGTGCACGGCAGTTGCATGTGCATCCAAATTGCCATTTGCGCTGCTCCCCTCGTAGATCGGCCTCTGCGTCAACGTGCTTCATGTCCGTTCCGCAGTTGCAAGCAACACCTCTTAGTATACCTATCGGCGTACGCATCTCATGCTCGATACGACTGTCAATTGACACCGGAGCAATTGTCTTGTTGTGCACCAGCCAGGAGTTTCCAGAGCCCAGCTACGTTGTCACCGTGCACACCGTGCACACCGTGCCCACCTCTGGTTCCAGCCGTGTCGTCCGCTTTTTGGTGGTTGCAGATATTTCCCAATCGGGTGCGCACGTGATTTGTGCCTTGGACCAGCCCGGAAGTCACCGCAGTCTACATGCTGCAATTGACCTGCCAATGCAAGGAAACTCCGGCTGTGGGCGTGGTGCCGCCAGGGGAATGATATATAGCCAGTGGCGTCTGAAAAATCACCGCATTGCCGATGTGGGGCACGTTCGTTTCTTTTTCTGCGTAAAGTCTATGTGAGCCGATTCCACACGGGGAAGACACCCTGCGTGGAGGTGGTGCTGGATGCGACACCTACATACACGCACATACACGTACATGTATACGACGCAACTCCCCGTATTTGCCATGCGGACGGGTAAACGCCATATGTTACCTGTCGCCGGATGGCCACCCTACGCCTGAATGGCGGGTTTGGTCAATTAGCTCCCCACCAGAAGTCCAGCGTCAATAGCGCCGGAACCTTTACGAAGGGGGAAGGATAACCCGGTCTGCATACAGCGGTGTTGTTCGAGTGTTTTTTGAAAACGCGATAAAGCCGCCCGGTCTGACAAACATGTTTACTAAGCAGCCACCATTGCCAACACACCACCGTGTGTCGACCATGCGGCTGTCGGGCTTGTGTGTCTTGTTTGCAAGCTGCGCCACAGCACCAGAGTTGCGAAGACGTTAGTTATCCGGGTGCCATCGGCGGGGCAGCGGTCCAGAAGAACATCCCAACATTAGCGCCGTGCTCATGTTTCTCATCCCGACCCCTCCGCCTTCCGCTTCCCCTTCCCCAGGCGGCACACCTTCTTCTTTCCCAATCGGTGCTGCATTCTCGCCCGTAATGGGTGCAAATCTGCAGCCGTGAGCGGCGGTGGTGCACGGCTGTTTCTCGGATTTACCCCCGCTCCATCCGAGCCGGTAGCCGCATCCGCATAATCACCGGCAATTACCAGCCCTGCCTCTGGTAGCAACTAGCTCCGGTGTCTCACCCGTTGAAGGAGATACGCCGGAGCCAGGAGTGGGTGGAACGCCGGGCTGGGACACGGCGGACCCCCGCAATTGGCTGCAAGCCCCCCCTGCACCAGCCCCGTTCCATGCAAGCCGTTTAAGCGGTTTGGCCGACTTTCTGCTGCCTCGCTCATATCGGTGCTAGGATCCCCAGATTCTGCGAAATGCCGCAGATGGTTACTCAACGTCATCGGCCCGGTCTCAAAAATATCGCACCTTTTAGTAATTTCCTGCAGGCGCAGGCTGTATAAAGAACACTTGGCGCCCCTCAGCTTAGTTATGCACGCAGTATCTTTCTAGGTTAAACTATGTATTCCCATGCTGAGCCTTCATCTCCTGAGGACCACGACAGCCAGTCGCACCTCAAAAAGAAGAGGGTGGGCAAGGCCTGCGACCTGTGCCGTATCAAGAAAACAAAGTGTGACGGCAAAAAGCCCTGCGGCAGGTGTCTTGCTGACAACAAAATCTGCGTGTTTCTGGAAAAAAGAAGATCCAAGGACAAACTGCCTCCGTCGGGCTACGTGGAGCTCTTGGAAACGCGCTTGGATCTCCTCACAAAGTCGCTAGAAAAGATGGTGCTGCTCTCCAAAAAACACCTTCCGTTTCTCCGCGAGTTGTACGACCCGGAATCCGACTCCATTCCCATCAACGACGTGGTCACCTACCTCATCAAGGAAAAGGGCTTGCTTGCGAGCCTCCCGGTAGAGTGGGAAAAGGGCGCCATCATAGCTGCCACCATGCCAGCACACTCGCTGAAGGGCATTGAGGCTGCAGCCAGCGCGTTTGCCCGCCATCGCCGCGACCGGGAAGACGACGAGATCTCGCTCGTGGACTCGCAGCCGGTGAAACACTCCCTTTCGCGCGAAAGCTCGCTCGACGACGACCAGCTGCTTGCGTCGTTCGACACCTTGGGCCTCGAGCCGCGGCTCGGCCGCCAGATGCTTGCCAACCTGGTGGCCTTGGGCGGCATTCCCTCGCCCCAGTCGTCCACCCTGGAGTACGACGGCGACGGCTCGTTGAACAACCACCCGGCAGAACTGACGTCGCTCTTCTCCACCGACCTTCCGCTCCGCAATTCCTCCGTCACCTCGCTCACCAACAAGCTCGAAACCCACACCATCCACTCCCCCACCCTTGCATCGTCCGGCTCCACGCTCCGAAGGTCGTCGTCGTTGACGCGGCCCTACCTGCCGTCGCACCAGAAGATGAAGAACCACGGCCACGTGCAAAAGAACACCCACCCGCACCCCCACCTCTCCCACTCGTACAACAACGTCATTTCCAACAACGGCAACGAGTTTTCGCTCTCGCTCCGTCCCTCAAACACAACCAATTCGTTGGACTCGCCCCAGCCCAACCCCTATACGTCCTTCAACCTGCAAGACTACCAATTGCTGCAGAGCGCATCCAATGGCGCCGCAAGCGACTTTGCCTCGCTCGGCAGCCCCTACGTAGACGACGACCTTCCCTCGAACGCACTCACCATCGATCCCCTCGACAACTTGGACAGCCTCATGAGCAACCCGTTCTCCAAGCCGTACTCGTTCGACATCAATGAACCCCACGACCATTCCCATACATACGACCAGGCCCTCTAGCCTGTGCCTCAGTTCTGATTGTACTTTACATAGTGTTGATTATAGATTATGATTCAAGCACCGCAGCAGCCATGTTCTGTAACCTGTAAAAGTACCCAAATACCGAAAAACCAGAACAGAATGTGAGCAAAGAAGAAATTTCGAACCTGAGCAAATTACCTCTGGACGAGACAGCAATTGCCGGTATCTGCATCGGCCAGCGGCTATTTCGTTGACGAAAAAAAAGAGGAATTGACACGGACAGGAATTGAACCTGCAACCCTTCGATCTGGAGTCGAAAGCTCTACCATTGAGCCACCGCATCCCAACACCCTTACTAAGGGGGGTTTCGCACATTCGTAGCCACTAGGCCACCACGTCATCCTCTGGGATATTTTTGCTTCCGCGGCCTTAAGACGGCCATGCGGCGTGAGCCACCCATTATGATGCATTTTTTCCAATCTGATTAGAATGGCAAAAAAGTCAAAACCGGACCCGCTGCCACCGCCCGGAAATTCGGGGTCAAAATCGAAGAAAAACGACCCGCAGGCGAATGAACGAGATCCTAACAAACCACAAAGGGGTTTGGCTATCGGGGAGAATTTTGGATGGACAGGAAAGTTGCCTGCAACATTACTCCATGAACACTGTCAGAAACAGAAATGGGGGAAAGTGATATTCGACATGAAGAGAGCGTCCGGCGGATATATAGGCGTGGTCAACTTGAGTTGGGAGAACCCGAAAACAAAGGAATTGATCAAGTTAAGAATGATTCCTGATCCAGAAACGTATCTGCCAAAAGAAACTACAAACGAAGCTCGTCATTATGCTGCTACATATACGCTCCACCGCATTAACCACGTCAAGAACATGAAGATGGTATTGCCGATCATCTTCAGAGACTATTGGACAGCCTTGGAACGAGAACGGTTGGTGCTTCTGAAGTCCAACAAAGAAGAACATGATTTCAAGTTCAACGCCAACCCATTTGCAGCGTTCATGGAGAAGAGAGAGAAGAAGGAAAAACGAGAGAAGGAGCGGCTCGTGAGACAGCAGAACGAACTCAAGTTAAAGAAGCCTACCATCAGCATCGGCACCATCAGTTCCCTCTCGAAAGGTTCTTCTTCGGCTCCAAGTCGTCAGCTGTCCAACAATAAGGTACACGCTGCTAATGGCTCTGCAGCCAAGAATCCACTGCAAGGCAAGACTCCCCCGCATGTTGTGCCATTGCAAGGTCCACGGACTTCCTTCCCTAAGAAAGTATGGGCTAGTGCCCCGTTTATTGACTTCAGTTCTGAGGTTCGAGCGTCGATCGAAGAGTCCATTAAGCACCACATAGACTGGATTCTCACCAAAACTAATACGTCTGCAAAGTCACCCGTTGAAGACTACTCGTCTACTTTGGAGACTTTGGGGTTCAGACCGCTGCATATTCAAGAAGCATTCACATATACCCTGACATTCACTTCTGCATTGGAGTGGCTCATCTTCCACATTCCCGAAGATGACTTGCCTCCTATATTTGCCAAGTCCGACAAGGACTCGGCAGTGTCATTGAGAATATCGAACAATATCAAATTTGAGTACATGCTCAAACGGTTGGGAGAGTCGGGTTTTGACAACGACGAAATCATCGCAGAGCTTGAAAAACACGACAATGACGAATTTATAACCAGTGTCAAGTTGACTCGGAAGCTTATCGGGTTTGAAGAACAAGCGTCTGATCCAGTGGAAGACTCTCAGGTTTTGTGGGAAGAAGAACTCGAGGCATTGAGCAGTATAGGCAACCACAAGATTACTTTCCAAGAAGATCCAAGAATTGTCAATATATCATTGAGCCCCCAGAAATTGTCTCCTAATTTATTTCAGGTTCGCTTGTTGCGTTGCGATGATTATCCTAATAACCTTCCGGGAATTCAGATCATCGTGGCCGATCCGTCGTTCAAATTGGCAAAGTACATCAAGATATCTATCCTTAAACAGTTGTTGGCTTACATATTGGAGAACAATTTTGTTGGTGAGTGCATGGTGTACTTGATTGTGGAGTGGCTTGAAGAGAACATTGCTTCAATCATTGACAATCCTGGGCCTTTGGTGACTGGAACAATAGAATCCCGTGGCTCTTCATCAAGCGTCTCAAAAGCAAAATCTGACAATAAGTTGTCATCAAGACGTCCTAGAGCGTCCCAGATTAATACGGATGAGCTTGCAAAGAAGTACCAAGAATTGATCAACTCTTCCAGAATGAAAAGCTCTATTTCTGAAAGAATGAAATTACCAGCGTGGAACAAAAAGAACGATATTGTCGCCACTATCAACAGCCATGAGGTGACATTAATTACTGGAGAAACTGGTTCAGGAAAGTCAACACAGGCTGTGCAGTTTATTCTCGACCACATGAACTCAACCGGAGATTTCAAGTCCAAAATTATTTGCACCCAGCCAAGAAGAATTTCAACAATAGGACTTGCAGAGAGAATTAGTGACGAGCGCTTGTCTACGGTAGGAAAGGAAACTGGTTACATTATTAGAGGTGAAAACAAAACCGGTGCGGGAACTAGGATCTCCTTCGTCACTACTGGTGTGTTATTGAGAATGCTTCAATCATTCTTGTCATCTTCTAATGCAGAAGAGACAAGCGTGTTCGACGATCTTGGCTACATTTTCATTGACGAAGTGCACGAGAGATCTGTTGATGGAGACTTCTTGTTGATTGTGCTCAAAACAGTGATGTCAAAATTCCCTAAACTTAAGATCGTGCTCATGTCGGCCACTATTAACATTGATACTTTCAATAACTTTTTTGGCACGAAGGTGAATCATATACACATCGAAGGAAGAACTTTCCCGATCAAGGATTATTATTTGGATTCCATTTTGGAGGACCTCAATTTCACGATCTTATCTGATGAAGGGGAGAAGTTGCAGCCAAAGGCTGATTCTCGCTTCTTCAAGATGGGTAATATCAACTACGATTTGATTGCACAATTGTGTTTGAAGATTGATAACGATAGCCCAAATTCCGAGGGATCCTTTTTGATATTCTTGCCTGGTGTAATGGAGATTAACCGTACAATCAAGAAAATCGAGGCACTATTTGATGACAACCAGATTGCTTGTTGGTGTCTTCCCTTACACTCTGCACTTTCGCCTAGTGATCAGAAGAGAGTATTCCACAGACCACCTAAGGGTTCAAGAAAAATTGTTGTTGCGACCAATGTTGCCGAAACATCTATCACAATCCCGGATTGCTTAGTTGTCATCGACTCAGGCAAGTCCAAGTCACTTTTCTACGATTCCAAGATGAATGCCACCAGGTTGGTTGAAAACTGGTGTTCCAAAGCAGAAGTCGGGCAAAGAAGAGGTAGATCTGGTCGTATTACCAATGGTAATTGCTACCATCTCTACACGATGGAAGCAAAGTCGCAAATGTTGCAACAACCTATCCCAGAAATAATGCGTACCAGGCTCGAAAACTTGTACTTGGTGGTCAAGTCAATGGGAATCGAGAATGTGGAGAAATTTCTCAACAGCGGAATTGATCCTCCTGATCAGTCTTCGCTTGCAAAGTCCCTGCAATTGCTTACTGAGATGGGAGCATTAAACGAAGGCAAATTAACTTTCTTGGGTAAATACCTTTCTTATCTTCCCACAGACTTGCCCAGTGGAAAATTGCTTATTCTCGGTTGCATTTTTGGATGTTTGGATATCAGTTTGACTCTAGCGGCGGTAAGTTCTAGTGGCTCTCCATTCTTGAACAGCTTTGAGAACCGAGACAAGATCAAGCAGGTACAATCATCCTTCTCCAAGGGACATGGTGATTTCATTGCACTGGCTCTAGCTTTCGACGAGTACAATCTGGTTAGGTTAAAAGGTCAAAACTCCAAGAAATTCATCAAGGACAACTTCTTGTCCTATCTCAACTTGACTGCGATATCGTCGACTCGAGAACAGTTTGTTTCCATATTGAAAAATATTGGTTTCGTGCCTATGGGCTACAACTCCAGAAACAAAGAACAGTTTTCCAACCTCAACAGAAACAGTTCCAACTTGACGATTGTGCTGGCGGTGCTTACAGGAGCGTACTATCCGAACGTTGCCAGAGTCCAGTATCCAGAAGCTAAATATTTTCAATCGTCAGTGGGAGCTGTTGCGATGGATCCAGATGCCAGGCTCTCCAGGTTTTGGATCAGAAACGAAAATTATGACGCAGACAAATCTGCAGAGTCAGACGAACTTCCAGCGTCCCGCACGTTTATCCATCCATCATCTGTGTTGTTTGATACCAGTTCCGAAACCGCTACTGGTCCGGATTTGAAAGAGTTCATGGACGATGAAGGAAATATAGATATGGCGAAAGCAAGGGCCGGATACAAGGCTGACTTCACACCGAAGGTCCAGCTGAATTCCAATGCCTTGAAAGCGCCATTCTTGGTCTTTGGCAACTCCCATTTTTCAACCAAGTTGTATGTTCGAGAGTTGACGCCGACAAGTTCATTGGCCACAGTTCTTCTTGGTGGAGAAATATCCTACGATGTCACAGAGTGCCTCAACACCGGAAGACCCTCTCCAGGAATTGTTCTTGACAGTTGGATTCCGGTAAGAACTTGGTGCAAAAATGGTGTGCTTCTCAAGCACCTTCGTCTTATGCTTGATAGGCTCATTGATGAAAAATTGTCCAACCCAGAATCGGCTGTCGGCAAGCCCAGTCAGGATGTGCTACCAATAATAGAAATGGTACTTACGCAATAGTCAATCTAGAAATAGTCATACTCAATCTATCGTGTAATTGCAGTCGGGGTATTCTTGCATTTTTTGGAGATTTCGCAAAATCACGTAATTTGATATGTACGTCAGATAATAGATGCTGCATTACTAATAGAGATCATTTCGCAACTGTGGAGCAGTTAGGAGAAAGGTGGTTTATCATCTTTTAAGCAACCCATATGCTGTCGGATCCAACGGCCAGGAATAAGCATCCTCACGATGATGCATCGAGAGATCCGTTGATTAGAAACCGGCATCAGTACGGATCAATTGAGGAACAGGACAATACCAATGAACAGGCATGGGATAACAGCACAGAAGGAGAAACATCAAAGGATGACGACATTCCAGACTTGATCCTTGGGTGTGTTCCTCTAAAGGACGACACTCATTTGACGGTTATCACCTTTCGATACTTCTTGTTATCGACTTTGTTCGTCATTCCCGGAGCCTTCATAGACACGATGAACACTTACAGAACCACGGCTGCAGCATACTCGATCTTCTTTGTTCAGATAGCGTCACATTGGGCCGGCAAATGGCTTGCAAAGGTTCTTCCACAAAAACGCATTTCCGTCTGGAGATGGTCTTTCGATTTGAATCCTGGTCCGTGGTCTATCAAAGAAACCGCTATGATAACCATCACAGCCAGCAGTGGTGCCACCGGTAATCTCGCTACCAACGCAATTTCATTGGCAGACTTGCGCTTTGGTGAAAAGGTGCACCCGATAACTGCCATAGCATTTATGTGGGCCATTGTCTTTGTCGGGTACTCGTACGGGGCAATTGCCAAAGAGTTGGTGCTCTACGATCCTCAGCTTCCGTGGCCAAAGGCGCTCATGCAAACAAAGTTACTTCAAACGCAAGATGCGGCCGACAAAGATCCCCAAGAAGGCGGGCGAAACATGAGACTTTTTTTCCTTGTTTTGGGCGGAGTGGCCATCTGGCAATTGTTTCCAGAGTACATATTTCCTATGACTTCGTCACTAGCTGTGCTTTGTTGGATAGCACCTCACCACCATGTTGTGAACTTTGTTGGTGCTGGTCTCGGTGGTATGGGAGTACTCAACTTCTCGTTAGACTGGGCCAATATTAGCTCGAGTATCATGCTCTTCCCATACTGGGTTCAGGTGATTCAGTTTATTTCATTCGTTATCCTGGCATGGATCCTCATTCCCATTGCAAAATGGAGCAATCTCATCTCCTATCACCATGGATTAATGTCCAATAGTCTTTTCACGATAACAGGAGCACCGTACCCGTCATCTGAGCTCTTGAACGACGATCTTACATTTAACCAGGCGGCATATGACAAATACGGTCCTGTACTTCTCGGAGCTCAAAGGGCTTGGAATATTTTCTTCGACTATGCTGCTTACATTAGTGGAGTTGTTTGGATCCTTGCATTCAGATATAACGATATCGTGGAAGCTATTAAGAACCACCGCAAGTCTCGGAAAGGTCCCCATACTGATATCTTGAACAGGATGCAGAGCAAGTACGAACCCGTACCAAACTCATGGTATTTGATTCTCTTCGCAGCATCGTTCGTCACATTGATGTGGATTTTCTTGACAGGGCAAATGTTCATGCCTTGGTGGTGTTGTGTCATCGCTCTTTTATTGGGATCTATTATCGTCACGCCCCTAGCATGGCTCTACGCTTTATCCAATTTTCAATTGGCAATTGGGACATTCAACGAGCTATTTTATGGCTACTTGATCCAGACACAAAAAAAGGCTCATCCTGTTGGTGCAGCAGTTTTCGGGTCGATTGCTGGAGATGCTTGGTACAGAGCCCAGTTTCATCTTGAGTGTATGAGGATCGGCTTTTATAACCACTTGCCACCTAAAGAAGTATTTCGTTGTCAACTCTATGGGGAATTCATAGGTGTTCCAATTAACTATTTGGCTGTTCGCTGGGTGCTTAAGACAAAACGTGAGTACTTGGATGGCACCAAAGTAGATCCATTACATCAATGGACTGCGCAAGGAATTACGTCTCTTCACTCTAATGCTATCCAATACGTTGTTTTGGGCCCTTCAAGACTATTTGAGAACTATAAATGGCTTCCTTATGGGTTTTTGGTGGGCCTTGTTGGACCTTTGGTGATATTTGCCTGTCACAAGTACTTCCCAAAGAGCCGATTAAACTTCCACCTTTGGAACACTACGGTGTTTTTTTCCAGCATGTCCACTTTTTATGGAAACATATCCACAGGATACATATCAAAATTTATCGGAGGCACAGTGACGGCATTCTGGGCATTCAATTACCATCATTCGCTCTGGCAAAAATACAACTATATTATGGCCGCTGCTCTTGACACCGGCTACAACCTTGCAATATTGACTATATTTGGGCTCTACTCAATGGGTTGGGCTATGCCAAACTGGTGGGGCAATAATGATCAGAGTGTAGAAAGATGCTTTGCGTTATAAGGCCAGCCTTTAAGATGAGCCGAACATCGGTGGGACCGGACTTATCTTTGCATTCCCAAAAGAAACATTGCATTGCAATTTAACCTAATTTTAGCTCTAGAACCATTTATGCAACATATCTAATATCTATTTTGCCCTGTATCACTAGATATAGCGCAGTTTTCGTCCTAGCCTGGCGGCAGATTTTGCACCCATAACCATCCGATCCTGCATATCGGTTCTCATAACTTTCTTGACGTGAACGTCTTCCTTGTCACTCTTTCTTCCATTCTTCGAATCTATCACAGAAGTTATGAATCAGGGTAACCAAGGGAACCACCCTCAGCAGATTCCCCAGCAGGGTCAGCAGACTCGTTCTCAGGCACAGATTCCTACGATTCAGCTGAAATACGTTGGCCAATTTGTTCAGGCATTACAGAAGGAAGCAGCACTTGCTCAGGCAGCAACCAACGAAGCTGATAGAGCCAAACATTATGCAAAAGTCGAGTCCTTGAGACAGATATTAAAGAAATACCAAGCATCGCAACAGAATGCTCGTCAACAACAACAGCAACAACAGCAAAACCAAATGAACCCACAACAGAATAACCCACAGGGTTCCACCATGAATCCACGGCTTACCACAGGTAATGCTGGTCCTTCGCAAATGGATAATAGACAAGGATCTCCCCCAATACCCCAATCTATGCCTCAGAACTTGGCAGCTCAGCGCCAGAATACTGGTGCCCCAGCTGGAGGAGCAGGCGCACCACAGAGTGGTGGAGCAGCTACAGGAGGACAAGGTTCTACTCCAGCACTTGCCGTATCTGCTGATAATCTCAAGCGGATTAACACCGTGCTTACGGAATTGAGCAAACAGATAAATGATCTTGAATCAAGGAAAGCAAGCGGGTTGCCTGGCGAACAGGCAGCAAACATCGATAACCAGTTGAACCTGTTCCGCTCCAAGTTTGCACAATACCAAAAAGTGGCTGTGTACATGAAGGGGCAGTTGGACAGGGGTGTTCAGGGTGGGCAACCAGCCAACGCTGGAAGTCCTGCCGTAAAGGTTGGCACTCCGGGCATGAATCCAGGAGGAGCAGGTCCAGACCCTCGCTTGCGTCCTGGATCCGCCCAGAATGCTGGCTCACCTATGCTTTCTAAGGCTTCTGGAACACCTCAAGCTGATGCTCGCCCAGACACACCCGGAGCCATTGGCGCTAATGGTCGTTCCGCGTCACCTCCAGTTCCTGGAAAGACAAACGGAACCCCATCCAAGACAAGTCCCAACCAAACCCCAGGTCCACCCGCCATCAACTTATCTGGAATTACGAAGCCCAGTGTTTCATCAATTCCGATATCCAATACAATCAATGTCAAACCACCTGCAGCAGTTACCCTCAAACCAAACCCAAACAATAGACCTACACTTGCAGGAGGTGTCGCTAACGGCATTGGCCAACTGTTAGGTACTCCTTCCGTTCTCAGGATGCCTACATACGACTTATCCAGCACGGGAGGTCCCAGTGCTCTTCCCGACAACGGTGGCCGTGTATTAACCAAGAGAAAATTGTCCGAGTTGGTGAACAGCATTGGTGCCGATGAGGGCGATGGTAAGACAACGATCGATGGTGACGTAGAAGAATTATTATTGGACCTTGCTGATGAGTTCATTAGTTCTGTGACCGGCTTTGCTTGCAGGCTCGCAAAGCATCGTAAGGTTGACTCAGTGGACGTTAAAGATATTCAGCTTCACTTGGAACGCAACTGGAACATCCGTATTCCAGGTTATGCGATGGATGAGATTCGGAGCACACGCAAGTGGCAACCTACTCAGTCGTACAACCAAAAGAAACAAGGTGTTGAAATATCCAAGTCAGTAAATTAGAACCAGTTTGTAGGTAATGCTATTTTATTAAATGAATTATTTAATCAATGGCCATGAATGTGTCTGGTGATTTTTCAACAAGAACTTCTCTCTTAACCCAAGCAGCCAATGCCGACCGAGCTGGGAATTGCTGCATTTTTAATTTTGTGCAAATGTCAGCAACAGTCAATTCTAACTCAGTGTCACCAAATTCTAAAACGACTGCTGCCTCGTTAGGTGAGACATGAAAGGTCCGTGCATAGCCATTAGTTTCGATATCAAGTGTGACCTCACCTAAAGTGGGAAGAAGCTGGAGCGATCGGCCTTTTTTGTTCTTCTTGTAATTTTTGTTGTAGGCTTTAAAATACCTTTGAAGATGCGACAGTTCGAACTGGTCAAACTCGGATATTCTTTCGGTGACGCTGGTCCAGTACATATGTGAAAGTATGGATGAGTGGAATGGAGCATTGGCCGAAATTTCCTTGTTGGTCTGTCTACTGTTGATAACGTCACGAATCATGACGTCAAGGGTAGTGAATTCTTCAGAGCCGAATTTGAGTTTGAGTAGGTCAAGTTGTTGTTGTATGGGTAAAGTGTCATAATCGTGAAGGTTGATCAAGCGATCGCCAAGGATCTGGGTGAACTCTGAAATGAAGATATCTTTCAGGTCAAATATGGATATTAGCGACTCGATGATATCGGTAACTTTGCCCTTTTTGAAGTCAGGAAGGGCGTCGATCGGATCAGGCATCCATTGCGACATATCCTCATCGATGGCATGGGCGGGAACGGTCAGGCCCCGGCGTAGTTCGTGGGCGAGTTCCCGAAGTGGGTTGTCGTCGCTGCTGTTGAGAAGGCCGTGGACAAGGGTAATGATGATATCTTCACGGTTCTTAAGGTAGCGGCGGATGGGGCGCACCACCTTGTCCAAGAGAACACCCTTGGGGTCTATGACCAAAAACGAGCGTATTGTCGCTGCGTAGGTGGTGATGACTTCCACGGTGTTGGCGCCGGAGTGGAGGAGATTCTGGTTACATTGTTCAATAAAGGCGTCGACCAACTTGGAGCGATGGGACAGGTTTTCGGTTGCCGACACTGCCGTCAGCAGCACACACTCGTGGAGTTCTTGGAGGGCCACGGACGAACGTGGATATGCTGCGACCAAGTTGAAGAGCTCCAGGATCCGGGTCAGAACGAGCTCGGTGTGCGCCACTTTCACTAGATGACGGAGGGGAGCATATGAAGGGTCTATGGTGTGGAAGCAGTGCAATTGGATCTCCACCCATCTGTTGAGGCTCTGGAGCAACGGGCGGTCCCACACGCCGGCGCAGATGGAACCCACGTATGCTCTGATTCGGCTGATAGCGAGCCTGGTTATGTATGCTGCGATTTCTTCGGACATGCCGATGTGGACAAGCAATTGCACTTTTCGCTGTGCTTCAGGCAGCACTGCCGGGGAGTTGACGAAGTTGTGCTCGAGGTACGAGGAAAGCTGGTTGGGAAACGGCGATGTTTGCAGCAAGAGGCCAGCTCGAAACATGGCTCGGAGACTGCGGAGGAAAATGTGGGCTGCTGGCTGGTCCAAGCCGAGGTAGTCGGTGCAGAGCTTGAAGTACGCGACGTATGTGTCCACGACCGCCATAGTGGCAGCAAAGTCGCCTGGTTGCAGGGCCGCTGCCAAAGCGCGAGGAAGGATGGAGCGGAGGGAGTTGGCATACAACCGTATAAAGTCCAGCTGGCTCTGGTGGTCCTTGAGGCAGCGTCGTATAGCCGCCCTGACGCGTGGCGACGGCTGAGACGGTACCAGAGGTGGACAGTGGGACGGATCAAGCCACTCCAAAAGAAGGGCCACGTCGTTCTCGATGTCTGGGACAGACGAGGCGAGGTCCTGGAGGTCGTATATGGCTAGGATGGCACGCACGTTCATCAGGACACACTGGGAGATTTTGCGGCACTCTAAAGCCACCAATTGCCGGCGTGTGGTTGTGTTGTTTATGGGTGTTTGTGGTCAAGAAGTTGTGAGAAGGCCAAAAAGGTGCGGAAATCAGCGCCAGTCACGAAACCACCCTTGCAGGCTGGGCGTCGGAATACACACAAGCAGCAAGTCTAGAGCATCTGGCATGGCACCCGCACGTTCTACGGCACGAAACCAGCTCATAAGCATCACTGGATGTCCGCCAGCAGTCGCCACCAGTCTTCTCGAGAAACACAGCTGGAACCTCGAGCAGGCGGTCAACGCCTATTTGGAGGCGGCGCTGTCGCTGGCCAGTCCTGTGGCCATAGACCCGCAGTTGGAAAAGATATACACCAGGTACCAGGATGCCGCTGACCTGGAACGCATAGATGTGGACGGAGTTCTCCGCTACCTCGAGGACCTAGGCATCGAGCCAGAAGAACCCAAGAGTTTGACGCTTGCCTTCTTCTTGGAGGCTCCGGTCATGGGGGTGTTCAGCCGAAGCCGGTTCCTTGAAAAGTGGAGCGGTGCCAACGTCCACACCCTTGACCAAATGAAACGTTACATCGACGAGCTCGAGGTGGCCACCAACCAGGACCCAGACAGGTTTGTCGAGCTCTACAACTTTACGTTCGACTTTCTGATGGAGAACCCGGGCCAGCGGCTTCTAGCCATAGACACAGCCATTGAGTACTGGACCATGCTCTTGTACAAACGACCGGAGTTTGCCGGCAGCGGCGTGCGGTTCGACCAGTGGTTCCAGTTTCTCCGCAGCAACAAGAAGTCGGTCACCAAGGACACCTGGCGCATGGTGTACCTTTTCTTCCGCGAGGTGGTGGCCCGCGACCCCGCCGGGCTTCTGGACTACGACGAGATGGCGTCGTGGCCGAGCGTGATGGACGAGTACATGGAGTGGTTGCGGGAAAACGGGCTTGTCAGTCTTTGAGCCGCCGGCGCTGAAGTCTTTGAGCAGCCCGCGGTTCTGTCACCTTGCACATATCTATTCTATAATACACTAATTCAACAAATTGTCGATGCTTGACTTCCGGAGCGCAAGCAACGCCTTGGTGGCATCCTCGTCCATCTCAAGCGAGCCCGGGTACGTCATGATGGTGTTGTTGGCTGGCACCTGGGTACGGAACATGCGTTTCTGCGGCTCGGGCACGTTGTCGGCAGAAAGCGCCGGGTCCGGCAACAGAAACCGGCTGGTTACCTTGGACTTCATGGCGGTGGTGAGCGGCGACGGCTCCGACGTGCACGGGTAGGCAAAGCCCCTCGGCGAGTTGGACAACGACGAGGTACGCGATAGCGACCGGGTGGGCGAGTAGGCAGGCTGGTGTTTATTCATCATAGAGAGTATGGGGCCCATGTCCGGGGTGATCTGGGGACTGGGAAGCTGGCGAAAGCTGGCGAGGCCCAGCATGCCGTGGTCGGGCGGCGTGGGCTCGCTGGATATCTCGCTGTCGTCCTCATCCTCCTCCTCCTCCACCACAGCCTGGTGTTGTTTTTTTTCGTCATGCAAGTCGTTAAAGCTAAAGTCGTGGTCAATGTCCCGGTACTGGTTGACGTCGAGGGGCACGTCGGCGAAGGATGCGTCGAAGTAGTCGCTGCCTTCCATCGGGGAGAGAAGCCGGTGCTGCCGCTGGACGGTGCGATGCAAGTATAGGATGTACTCCACGGCAGCCTTGAGAATGGTGAGCTTGTACATGCCGTCGATCTTGTTGCCGTTGAACTTGGAGGTGGTGTTGGGGTAGTTGCACGCGGCGCCGGACTCGCGACACGCGGGTATGAGGTACTTCAACGCCTCGAACTCGCGGTTGATCTTCAACCGCCGTCTCTTCTCGATCACCAGGTGGAGCTGCTTTGTTTCGTGCTTCCGCTTGGCCAACTCTTCTGCGTCGGCATTGGCCGTGCTCCGCCGACGCTTCTTCTTGCTGGGCACCGCCGACGCCACCGCGTTGGCATTGGAGCTGGCTGTCTGCTCGTTGGTCAAGATTTCGAAATTGCCGTCTTCCACGTCGAGGTCCTTGTTGAGCTGGATAATGGTGGTTTTCAACACCGGGGGCCCGGGAAACCGTTCTGTCATGCCTGCTGCGCACTACGTGCAAAGATCTCTTTAAATAGTATCTGCCCACGTTCGCCAACACGTTGGCATTCCGTCACACGAGGCTAACACCACGTGGGCATGTTGCAGCCACAAGACAAAATTAGCCCCATGTGCAAAAATCTGCGACGGGCACAAACACAGCACAGGGGCACCAGACAAACACCGTAGCACGCGCCGCGCCCCAGCAGCTCAGCAGCCCCAGGACAGGCGGAAACCACTTCCTTGGGCCGGTAATAATTGGGTCACGTGACACAGGGTGACCTCGATTTATCTTCACCTCTATCTTCTTTCTTCACCCCGACCTCGACCTGGAACACGGTGCTGATCTGTCAGTTGCGTGGCAGCAGCCGTAGCCCCACGCTCCGCCATGATAGTAGCTTCCCCAGGCGGCTGGATGGAGCTTTGTGTTTTCGTCTGTGCCTTGCGGCTCGGCGTTATTTGCAGGCGCAATTTCGCCAATTTCGCCAATTTCGCCCGCTCCGCTCACTTTGGCTGGCCCTGCGGCATGCGGCTCGGGCGCTCGCTCCGCTGGCTCCGGCTCCGGGGTGCGGGTGTATTGGGTGTACTTGGCAAGAAGTGCCTGGCGACGACTAGCCTTTTGCTGGCGGGTCTTTTCGGCATCTTGGCGGGCTTGTAGGGTTGTGGCCGTGGGACTGGCTTCCATGTTGAAGTCGAGGTTGGTTTGTGGAGCGGCGGCCATGTTTTCGGCAGTGGTGCCGGTGAGGGTCTGGAGCAGGTGTTCCAAGGTTTTTTGCAGCCGTTCTGCCTGGAATTTGCGGTCCTGGTCCCAGGCAAAAGCACGTGTGGCTTCAAAGCCGGTGTCCGCGGGCTTGCTGGCAGCCACAAACTGGTCGTCTGAGGCCACAATGCCCGTATTGGGCTCGTCCGAGCGGACTTTTCCGGCCGAAATCCGCTTGATATAGTCTGGAACGTCGTGTCGGTCCCGGATAGTCTTTTCCTCCGCGTCCTGCTTGCCGGCCGCACGCACGTCTCGCGGATCGAGGCCCAATTCGATCATTTCCACCCCGTAATCGAAGTCTTCTGGGTGAGAACCGGCCACTTTCGCCTTGATGGTTTCCCACTTTTCTGCCACCTGAGCGTAGTCACGCGCATCAAAACCATGCCAGCGGTCGCGCTTGCTGTCGTAGTGCTCGGAAACATCGGAAAAGTCGGCAAAACCCCGTCCGGGTTGTGCCACCGAGTAGTCCACCGGGCCGTCATCGGGGTGTTTCAGGTGGTGTGACCGGTAATCGTTGTCGTCTTTCTGCTTGTCCTTCTGGTACCAGGGCACACGAGTGACGTACCTGGGTATCTGCGGCCCCTCGTTTGCACCCGGCTCTTCTGCCATGGATAGAAGTTTGCGACACGAAACGAAACGAAACGCAACAAAACGCAGTGGTGAGGAAACGCTCACGTAACGATCAGGAAATGATCACGTAACGCTCACGTAGGCGGCGATGAGATGGGGCCTGTATGCACACCAGATGGGGCAGGCTACGGGCGGCTGCTATTACTTGTACCATTTCTATTTAAAAACCCTTCCATTCCTCCTCGTCGTCGTCGTCGGCGTCCTCCTGGGTCTGCTCCAGCCACTTTTGGTATCTTTCGTCGTCAAGCACCTCGGACTTGCATTTTTCTCTCAATGTCTTGAGCGCGGCCTCTTTGCTCAACCTGGCAAAAGGAGCCACAAGATCGTCCACAGGGACGCCTTCGAGCTTGGCAGCACGGTCCTCGTCCTCCTCATCCTCCTCGTCGTCGTCCTGGTCCTGTCCCTCTTCTGTGTCCTTCTCAAACACAACCCGCTCCAACTCGTCCATCCAGATGTCGCACAAGTGGTACGGCAAGGCGGTGCCCACGGCCTGATTTCCGCTCAATGGGTGTTTCTGGAGGGCGTCGACGTACGCCTGTACTAACTTGGGCTCCCACAGCTGCTGCTTGAGCTGTTTGAAACAATGCCGTACCACCCTTCTAATAAGAAGATAGTATTTGTCGATTCTCCACTGGTCGATGGTGGGCCATTCTCGTATCATGATGACCCAGAACGCTTCCACAAACCTGGGGAAGGCAGATAATGCTATGTGGCTCGAGTACAACAGGCCGAGACTCTCCGCCAAGCGCTGCTGCGGCCCAGGACGGTCAGAGAACCACATGGAAAAATAGAGTCCCTTCCACAACTTTTCCATTTCCAACGTGTCTAGCTTGGCAGCATTTCGGGAGGAAAGGTACTTTGAGAGCGCCTTGAACGTGGCTTCACGCGTGGCCCTGTCGTTTGATGCCAACTTCTTGACGAACTTGGAGCTCTGAGACATCACAGATTGCAGCCTTTGCGATGAGTTGACGACCGCCGCGAATGCAGCACCACGCTCCTGCAGAAAACGCACCAGAGAGAACTGGTGTGCACAGGAGCGCACTCTACCGTACGGTGGCACTTCTGACAGACTACCTGCAGTACATTAATACAAGACTAACACTAGATGAACACTATTATACGATCAAGTATCTGATGGGGATATGCAACAACTTCACAGCGTATCCGACGACACCCATCATGACGAAACCAACACCAACGGCTCTGATGATTTTGACGTATTCTGCGTTAGTAATGCTTGGCCCATGGAGACGACGAACTGGTGGCGTAGACAGCAGTGTTGTCAAAACGACCGCGGCAACTTGATTGCCGTGTGAAGCGCATTTGTCCGCTTTGGCTCTTTGTCCGCTTTTTGGTTACACCTCTCTTATCTGACACACTCCGAATGAGGGCTATCCCAAAGCCACCTAGATTGCCGCCTAATATACATACCCTTCTTATCAGGTCTTTGGCACTTTCTCAAGAAAGCACTGCCATCCTTGAAGAACTCAACAGGAACTTCTGTAAACTTTTCCAAACCCTCAGCCATTGCGTTGCCCAGGCGGTTTTCCAGCTTCGTGTCAACGCGAGCGGCGGTGCGCACACGACCGGATACTGGCGAGCTACACAGGAACGAGGAACGAGCAAGAGAAGGAAGGTATGTCTGGACAAAGTGAACAAAGTGGACAAAGTGGACAAATTGAACAAAGTGAACGAGGTCGAAAAAATGGAAAAAGTCGAAAAAGTCAAAAAAGTCAAAAAAGTAGATCTTTGATAATTGGAAGAAGTCTTTCATAATTTACTTTTTGTATTTTTGCTTCTGGCGACTTTGGTTCATTAACTGGACTCGCATCCTCTACCTCTCGTCACGCATAGCTGGATCAGTCGCATTTCGCATCACTTTGCATAGAAATCCTGCCGGAATTAGCTGCCAAGACGCGACAACATATTGTCCTAACCCCACCCACCAGTCCACCACCAGGGTAGTCAAGCACAACAAAACACTATTGGCAAGTATACAACGACCCGCAAACCCATACCAGCTCCAGCAACTGCACCACATTATATACACTGGCCAGGTCTCCCCACCACAATTTTGCTCCGCCCGATCATTCTATTTTGCAACCACTGTTATCTTCTTGTCTTCCCGCAGCGACTGCGTCTAAATATATATAAGGCTGCGCGATCCACTTTCGCTGCTTCTTTATGCCTGTCACTACTAGTTCTGTGGCCGGTATAGTGTCGGGCAGAAACCCGCTCGAATACTCTGCTAGTTCACCATGGACCCTCTTCTTGTTCCAGGTCATCTTGGTCACGGTCATGTGCCAACTTCTCCACATACCGTTGAAGAAGCTCCGCCAGCCTCGCGTCATAGCTGAGGTGCTTTCGGGAATCATCCTTGGTCCTTCTGTCATGGGCCGCATACCCAACTTCACCGCCACGTGTTTCCCAGAAGAGTCCAGACCTGGCCTTTCCCTTGTTGCCAACGTTGGAATCATCTTGTTTTTGTTCATCATCGGCATGGAGGTTGACCTCAAGTTTGTCCGCAAAAATTACCGTTCCGCCTTCTCGGTGGGCATCATCAACATGGCCATTCCGTTTGCCATGGGCTGTGGTATCGCCAAGGGCTTGTATAACCTGTACCGAGTTAACCTGGACGACATGCCTGCCATGGAATTTACAACATACATGGTGTTCATCGCCGTGGCCATGTGCGTGACCGCGTTTCCCGTGTTGGCTCGTATCCTCGTGGAGCTCAACTTGATCGGCGACAAGATCGGAACAATCGTCTTGTCCGCTGGCATCATCAACGATTTGACCGGCTGGATCTTGTTGGCATTGGTGGTGTCCTTGGCCAACTCCGGTAGCGGCGTGAACACCGTCTACATTCTTCTCTTGACCGTCGCTTGGTTCTTCTTCTTGGCATACCCAGTGAGGTTTGCATTGAAGTACTACTATAGACGGTTCACCAACGAAATGGTCACGGGCGAACCCTCTCACCTCCTGATGGTGCTCTTGATTGGTCTCGTATTCACTTCTTCATTCTACACCGACATTATTGGCGTCCACCCGATCTTTGGAGCATTCATGGTGGGTGTGTTGGTCCCTAGAGACAACGGCTATGTGGTTCGTGTCACAGAAAAGCTCGAGGATATCGTCCATATTGTCATGATCCCCGTCTATTTCGTTATTGCCGGATTGGGTGTCAACTTGGGCGACTTGAACCATGGACTTGACTGGGCCTACACGATCGGAATCATCTGCTTGGCAATGGTAGGCAAGATTGCTGGCGGTCTAATTGCCGCCAAAATGAACGGCCTTCTCTGGCGTGAATCCTTAGCAGTCGGCGTGTTAATGTCCTGTAAAGGTATCGTGGAAATCGTCGTGCTTAACGTTGGTTTGAACGCCGAAATCATATCTGAGAGAGTGTACTCCATGTTCATCGTCATGACGTTGATTACCACATTCTTGACCACTCCTTTGGCTTTGTGGGTATATCCACTGTCTTATAGAGAGAGGAAGGACGTTAACAGTGAACTGCATTCTTCCGACGAGACAGCCATGTTGCGGACACACGATGAAGTCTCTGTTGAAAACTTCAGAGACCTTCGGTTCTCAGCGGTTGTTCTTCTCTTAAACAATATTGACACCGTCCCCCAGCTTATGCTTCTTTTGAAGAACTTGCAAGTCGCTAACGAGTACTACCAAATCCATGCCATACACTTGCGTGAATTCACAACAAGAACATCCCATCTACTCGAAGCATCTTCGAAAGATGAAACCAAATTTGGCACGGGCGATTATGATCAAGGAAAATTTACATCCATAATGGCTATTTTCACGGCGTTCAGTTCTATCCTCAATATGAAGTCTTCGGTGAAGTCAATCTTAGCGCCCGTTGACAGCTACGCAATCTCTGCGAGTGAGCAAATTGGCAGCAAATCCGACTTTCTTTTGTCTTCTGTACCAGCTAGCACTTTGACTCATTCTCCTGACGGCATCGAAATCATCGAAAACCAGTATAAGCAATTATTCACCAAATGCCGGGCCAATGTCGGTGTTTTGATAACCTCCCATGCAGACAGTTGGGATGGTATGAAGAATGTGCACTGTGTGTTGAATCACGACAACTTTTTGAGCTCAAGTGATTTGCTTTGCCTAAAGATAGTTAGTCAGTTGGCCCAGACTTATCCTTCGATTCATGTTCATATTCATTCTTCGACAGGTGCGAATAAGGAATTTGAACACCAGTTTGACAGTCAGCTTCGTTCTAGTGGTCAAAATGTTGATCTCATCATTTCCTACTTCAAGACATTTGATGACCTCATAGCTGTTTCTGCCCGTAAAGATATGGATAACGCGCAGCGCATGTTTGTTGTTCCATACGATTTTGCTGAGTGTGCTGAAGTTTTGAAGATTTCTCGACTCCGCCATTATGAACTGTACGATGATATCTTAGTCGTGAAGTCACATAGCGAGAAGTAGGTTTACTTTATCGAAATGTACGAGCGATTTCTATTGGAGAGCGACCAAGCCTTGGCTGTGAATGCACCCACTAAAATAGATCTCTTGGTCAGACTACAGTCGTTTGTGTGTCATATCGTTCATTAGAATAAGTCAAGGAGTTTATCTTCATCTTCCACTTCCTCTTCGACCTTTTGCTCCCTCCTCTCCTCTAATAAGGTTCTATATCTTGGAAGGTTAGAGGTGAACTGAGTCCTTAGATCATGGCTCATTTCCTTATCCAAGCTCCATTCCTCGATCAATGGCTCGATTTGGCCTATATAACCCAGGACGCCTTTAATCTCAACTGCATTGGCCAATGCCTGTTGGTAAAAAGTACGTACGCTATCATCGATATCGTTGACTCGATTTGCAATGAGATGGAGCTTATTGAAGGACTGACTGCTGACGGAGTATTGATGGTGGCACCGTGCCAAATATGTCAAAAGGCCGTAATACAAGTCCAAGCTTGCTGGATTTGTTCCAAGGAAGGATAGGTAAGCTTTGATTACTCGGGAAGAGAAGATACCATTGGAACTGTGATACAACTGCCACAACTCGGTCATGGTGGTAGACCGCTTTTGCTCTAATTCTTTGATGAATGTCAAGTATCCTTCGTAGTCAAAGTCTGCATTTGACTGCACTTGACGAAGTTTATCTTCCCTTCTGGTTCTCTTATCCACGTTGATACGAGACTGTTTTAAGAAGTAGGTGAGTGCTGTGTCCTCGTCGTATCTTGTCATCATTTCTCCGTATCTGAACACCTGGTCCCACAAGGTCTTGGCTCCAGGGACAGTCAAGTCAATGCCGTATGTATCTTGGAAGCTGTTCATGTATCTCATGGCCTGGAAAAACTGTCCGTTATGGAAGAAGGAGACGACGATGGCCCTGAGTATAGAGATATCTGGATACCGGATACTATTTTTATCCACCTTATGTTTGCACTTGCCCTTTGGGGTTATGCCCCATATGCTTTCGATGTAGTTGGACAAGTAGCTCAAACTGCCATTGTAGCCCATGCAAGAAATCAACACCTGGTTCATTTTATTGTCAAGCACCGGTTGGGAGTTGACTGTGCGCAGCATTGTTCTCAAGTATTGATCAAACACCTCGACCCATGGTCTCTCTGACTTTAAAAGTCCTCTTCTGCGCTTAATGTCGCCGCTTCCGATATCGGAAGTTGGGCCGGACCACAAGAACGGTGCTCCACCACAGTACACTTTGAACCTTAAGAGCCACATTTCATGGGTGTAATGCTTGAGGGGGTCGTCAAACTGGCTGTCGAATCGCTGGAACCATTTAGATGCCAAATCAAGCTTCTGGTTTCCAAGTTCGAGTTCGATCAAGTTTTCATAGTCAGACGGTGCTAGGACATACCCAGTGTAGTTGTCCGAGGTATATACATTGATCCTTTTGGATCTGTCGTAGAGAGACTCCTGGGGGTTTCCGTACAAGAGGCTGCTGTAAAAGCTTCGTATTTTCTCTCTGAGGCTTCTAGCTTCAGCAAACTTTTGACGAACAACGTTGATATCCCGGTGAGTGGCTTTGGCGTCTGCAGCTTGGTTGATGACGGCTACCTGGTACACGACGATGCTGTTGATGAAAAACGCCATCTCACGTTCACTTATGACTTCTGTCCATGAATTTCCCATACTCGAGTCTGTCCACCGGAGAAGTAGATCCAAAACCTCTTCGTAATTTCGGTTTTGCAACAAGTCTATTATTTGTTTCTTGATCAGGGAAGACTTCTGGGGTACGTATGGCTTCAAGCAAGAAGAGTATGCCTCCGATAAGCTTCCAATGAATGTCTGAGAGGGCAAGTTGCCGATCAAGGAAGCCACGGTTGGCTTGGATTCCACACTTCTGCTCGCCTTGACGCTCCTCGAAGTGGTGCGAAATGAAGCTTCACCTAACACGACCGCAGGCCCCGTGGCATAGCGTCTAGCAGTCCCTATGGCTCCTAGAGGGCGCTTGGGTAGGTAGCTCATGTGTCGCCAAGTTTGAAATTTTTCATTAAATTCTTTAAACAAAATCCTGCATATGTATATATCACTGATTCCCAGGAAGCCCGACTACAGCTTGCAGCAGGCTGGCATGCGGATCTTCTACAACTTGACACCCACGCCCATCATGGCTTTCACAAAGTTCTTGTCGATGTTGGTGGCGTTGTAGTGGGCGATGTTTTTCAAGCCCTCCTGGACAGAAAGTCCATCGGTGATGTCCTGTATGGACTTCTTGGTGCCAAAGATGGCCCATTGCTGGCTCCCGGCGATCTCCAGACCAATCTCCTTGATGTACTCGACACCCTCCGCCAACGTGGGAACGACCTTGCTGACGAGACCCAAGCGGTGGGCTTCGTCAGCGCCAAAAACGTCGCCGGTGAGAGCGTGCTGGTACAAGGCAGACTTGTTGTTCACCAAAGCAGGGAGTCTTTGCAAGGAACCCATGTCGGCAGAGATGCCGATCTTGATTTCACGGATGGAGAACTTGACGCCTTCAACGGCAACTCTGATGGTGTAGCAAGCAGCCATGTCCAAGGCCAAGCCGTAGCTCACGCCGTTAAACAAACCAATTGTGGGCTTGTTGATTCTGGCTGGGGCAGCAATGGCGTGCTGGAACTCTCTGATGTGCTGGTGCATGTACTTGTACTGCTCCGTGTCACTTTTGGTGGCACTGTGGCTAAAGGTAGCGATGGCAGACTTCAAGTTAAGACCACTGCTGAAAGCTCTTTCTGAGGTAGATGACACTAAGATGACGTTCACGTCGGGATCCTGGTCAAGCTTGTTGAAAATCTCCGAATATTGTCTCCAGGTCGTTTCAGAAAAGGCGTTCAAAGTCTTGGGGTTGTTAATCTGAACGTGCCACAAGCCTTGTTCGACTTCAGACACGATGAACTCGTCGTATTGCTTGTAGTCTTCCGCAGTGAATACCATGGCGATTATGCGTTTATCAGGAGGGGATGCTTAAAAAAATTACCTGGAACTTTGCCTCTCTTAAAAACGGTGAAATCCCCGTACCCCGCGATTAAACCGAGGCCCGTTGTGTATGGTACGCGAGCCGAATTGGCGTGTGAACCGCAAAATCTGGGGTAGTGGGGAGGATGGATCGTCACCATAGGGGCAGCAACAATGGCAAAAAACACCATACTATGCCGGTGAACGTTCCTGAGCACTAGAAATATAGATCTATATTCGTATACTTTGCGTGCAAACTGATAAAATTTAGTCTGACATTCTGGGCATTTGCAGCCATTGAACCTCGGCGTGGAATCCTATTGGTACAGCATGCTCCAGTACTTTTGCGGCTCTACACATTGTACCTTCCGATTGGAGCCTTGGCATCTTCCTCTGTCGCAACATCCACACCCTCTATCATTTTCTGACGAAGAAGCTTGTTCGCTTCCTGGACAGCCGCCTTGGTCAAGCCTTCAACAAGCAAGTAGAGCTTAGGCAGAGGCGGAACCTCACGGCCATATTTGATCGTGGGCTTAGGGAGCTTCGTGTTGGGTGGATAATACTGGCCCTTGCTTGTGATCGATGTTGCAGTAGCATCAATGATTTTAGACAAACTGTCACGATTAACCACCACCCATCTGGCCTTTTGTGGCAAATCGTTGATCTCAATTCTGGAATGGAATTTGCAGCGGTCTGGACCTGAAGTCTCCGGGGCTCTGCCCTCAACGATATCAAAATCAGGAAGCTTGATGCCAGCAGCTTCGGCAGCTTCTGGCGTGCTGAGTCCTTTCCGTCCAGACGATACACTGACACCTCCATTGGCCTCCTTGACCGTATCACCATACATCTGCATCTCAATTTCTCTCACATTATCTCGCCGTTCCTGCAAATTCTCAAGGCCTTTACCGCCAAAACCAGAATTATACTTCTCTTCACCAGACTTCACCTTCTTGAAAAACTTGTCTGCAATGCTTTGCAAGTCCGAAGGGATATCAGATTCCTTGCCACTCATTTTCATAGCCCTCACCAAGTCCCGTATTTCTCTTTCTTGGCTCGTTCGGACAAACGTCACAGCTGTTCCCTTCGCTCCGGCCCTGCCAGTACGGCCCACTCTGTGAACATAGTCTTCCATATGACTAGGAGCATCGTAATTGACGACTAGGTTCAATCCTCGTACATCGAGCCCACGAGCTGCAATTGACGTAGCAATGAGCACACGTAAACCGCCTTTTTCCGAGAATTGTTTGATCGCATGCTTCCTGTCTAGCTGATCTTTTCCCCCATGAATAGCAATGCACAGAACCTGATTCTTTAAAAGCTGAACCATGAGATCATCGGCAGCTTCTTGCTTGTCGACAAATATTAATATTTTCCCCTCTGGATCCTCAACGGAAAACTCGTCAATCGTACGAAGTAATGCCAGTAACTTTTTCTCCAGCACTTCACCAGAGTCCTCAATTAACACAGCATTTTGCTTGATATCGGGAGCCACCACACTAATACCACCTGCAATAATTTCTATTGGATCAACCAAAGAATTTTTTGCAAGAGATTCCAATTTCTTGGGGAATGTAGCGGAGAAGAGTACCATCTGCTTCTCGGGTCTAATTTGATAAATGACTTTGTTGACCTGTGGTTCAAAACCCATATCGAACATACGGTCTGCCTCATCAAGAACCAAGAACGTCGTCCTTCGTAAGTTTGTAACCCTTCCACTATTGGCCGCCAAAAGATCTATTACACGGCCGGGAGTTCCGACTATTATCTCTGCCCCACGTTTTAGTTCGGCAATTTGCGACTCTATAGGTGATCCTCCGTAGCAACAACTTACGGATAAGTCCAATGCTTGTGTGAAATTTAGAATTTCTTTCTGAATCTGAATGGCCAATTCTCTTGTTGGAGTCAATATGACTCCGATTGGACCATCTCCAGGCTGCAATGAAGGTTGGTCCACAATGTGCCGTATGAGTGGAATCACAAATGCAAGAGTTTTACCTGACCCAGTATTAGCCACGCCGATAATATCTCTTCCAGACATGATTGCTGGCAAGGCTTGGGATTGGATCGGAGAGGGTTTATCATAGCGAAGCTTCTCTTCAATCACTTTCATTATCACGGATGGTAGTCCGAGCTGTACCCAGTCTTGAATTGGTACTGGACAATTTGCACCACGAACTTTGATGCCGTTCATTGCAGCTCTCGTAGCACTAACTTCCTCTGAGGAGACATCCTGAAGTTCTTCTGGAGGAGTGTAAAAAGCCTTCCTGACCGAGGTATACTCCATCAGTGAATAGTCCAACGCTTTGAGCTTTTTTTCCTTATTGGTTAACTTTTGCAACTTTTCACTCAAAATACGCTGTTGGCCTGCTTCATCGTCTTCCGATTCTGCCTCACTACCAGTGGACTCTAGATTTTCTTCAGTATCCTTCTGGGGGGTCAGCCGTGTCGAAAGCCCTGACCCAGACTCTGCCTGTCGTATTCTTTCGAGAACCGTATCTTCATCTTCTGGTTGTGGCTCTTCCTCCTCCAACAGATTCTCGTTATTTTTCTCACCAGGGACTTTAAATACCTTCTTCTTGGATTTGGAATCGTCCTCATCTTCGTCGTCCCCGAATACAGACCGCTTTTTTGGAATCACCTGTGATTTCAGTGATGATTGAGCTTTCATTTTGGCCCTAAGAATAGGCTTAATGGATGTTGCTTTTGGTAGTTCAGAATGAGACACTTCGGGCGTAGCAGACTTCTGTTGTCTCCTTTTTATCCACTCCTGGAGCTTCAGCAGCTCTACCTTAGGCTTATCATTTTCGTGGTTTTCGTTATTTTCCGTATTCTCCGCCTTGGCTTTCTTCTGGTTCCAGGCGGCTAATCGAGCCCTACGTTGTTGAAGCTTATCATCCTGAATCTTACTATCACTTGCAGCCTTATGAGAGTTAGTATGTAGTTGTGACATTAAATCATAAATACCCACTATTTACTCGGAGTAAGTGAATCGCCATCACTCGATTCTCGTTTATATCTAGAATGCACCTGCAGGACCACATGTCCCTGACGGTGAAGGACACATTTACAAGGCTGTAGTCACCGTAACCGACTGGGAGTTGAGAAGGAAGATAGGACTGAGGCCATCCAACCAGACTGCCAAATTATTTGTGTACTCAAACGCATCTTCTTCATCAAGATGTGCACCCAAAGTTGGAGCTGGTAGAGTGGAAAATATTATGTCAGTGGTGTCCCTTGGGGAGTTACGTCTCATAATCTCGTTGAGCACAAGATGCTGGCCCTTTGCTGGAAGGTCGTTGAAAGAAACGTGTTTAAGTTCCTCCTGCAATTGCTTGGGTGTGAGTTTCGCATCAGCTTGGGCAGGTGTCATCTGAGGCACTCCTTTATATGCGTCGGAACGAGAAGTAGAGGCAGACGACGGAACAGATCTAGCCTTAGACTTGGGGTCTTTAGGATCCACATTCGAATCACCGCTGTTGCTACCCTCGTCATCGTCTTCCGCATCTAAGAAGAGAGGAGTCTGAATCTTGTTCATTATGTCTTCTTTGTTTGTGAGTATTGATGGTGATCTTGTACCTTCCACATCTGACCTTTTCTTCGTGACATCTCCATGTGGCTTTATCGTAAAGTAATCTTTACCGGCCGATTTAGCCGTTTTCTCAACATTCGACTCTTCACTTTTAGCCTTCTTGTTTTCAGTTTCTTCTTCGTCATCATCGTCGTTGTTGTCAGGGCTTTCAGTGTCTTCAACAAACCCAATAGAAGGCTTATTATCATCTTCACCACCACTATCCTCATTATCCTGAATCTGAGCCTCAGGTATTTTGTATGACAAAAAGTTGGGCCTGAGGTTGGATCTGGAAGAGCGAACCGAAAGCTGGTCACTTGACCTATAGCCGCCCTGTAAGCCTTCATTCTGCTTGATCTTGCTTGCCCTTGTTTTCAATTCAGGACGCAAGTGGGAAGTTTCGGTGTAATTTTGCTGTGAACCCCGAGAAAACTCGAACTCACTATTGTTGGTACTGGTATCCTCTTTTTCACTCTCGCTATCGGAACTGGAGCTCTCATCTTCAAATGACTTGAAAAACTGGTCACCTTGTTGAGTCTTCATGTTAAATGAGAGAGAAAGTCCCTGGTCATGCAAATTAGAAAGCGTGTATCTTCTATTCCGAACGCCGCCAGTGAAAGGTTGATCTTCCAATGAGTGTGGTATTCCACCAAAATTCAACGGTTTGAACAACACATTGTCTTTTGATTTGGAAACATTTCTTGCTTGACGTCTCAGTTTCTGCTTTTCTATTTCACGAATAGTTTCTCTCGCATTGCACAAATTGGCCCACCATTGGTCGCTTCGCAAGACCTGGTCTACACGGGAGAATTCTTTCCTGTTGGTCGCCGTCTTTGCGTAGCCTTTCACCATGTAATTGTAAGTATCAAGCGAACCATCTCCGAGATGAATCACCTTTACTTCAGCATCGATACGCAATGAGTCTAACAAGGCTTTGAGTCTTTTTCTTTCATCCTCAATTTCTTCTTCCAATTCAACAAACACTATCACTCTAAGCACATGTGATGTGTACTTCCACTCTGGAACAGTCACTAAGATAGCTCCCAATTGCAAAATGAGGGTGTATGTGTCAAAATTGGTGGAGAGAATAGATTTTCCGTTTTCGAGGAAATCAATGGAGGACATCTGAATCGGATACAAATCAATATACTTCTTCTCACGGTTGGAAAAGTGATCCTTGGCTCTCGAGAAAATTGAATGATCCTTTTGGTCTCGTTTTGGAAGATCCAAGCGATTGAAGTTTGCAGCAACGGCCACGGTGGCCTGCATTACAATCAAATCTTCAACTATCTGAACCCACTGCTTGATGGACACCTTCTGCTCCTTTCTGCAGCTATCAGTAGGTAACGATACTAGTTTCTGTTTGTCTTTGAAAGAGGGTAATAGTGGTAACTGGACTCCATGTTTAACAAAGTCATAAAATCCCAAAACAGTAATATTTGGTCTCATGCCACCCAAACCAGATCCCAAGAAGACATTACGGACACCCCAGGGAAGAGTTGGGCCTGCAGCAATTTGAACAAAAGCCTTAATGTTGGAAATGTCACGAAGCTTCACCCATGCATTACGCTGGGATTTCAATTCTTGATATGCATTGACGCCAAATTCTGAAGAACTGCCGTCGTTATTTCCATCGTTAATTATGACAACATGTCCAAGAATATACAAACCACCCTTTTTCAAGTGGTTACAAAAACCGATAAGATTCCAGCATGAACGGGGATCGTCACACAAAAGAAGAATTTGAGGACGCCAATACTTTGTACTCATTTGCAACTTTAATCGAAGCAAGTACTTACGCACTTGGTGGTAAATCAATAACTGGGATATGTCACCGAACTTCAGCGGTGGAGTCATGTAGTGTATAGCCATAATCAAGAACATTAAGAATGCAATAATGAGGGTTGCCGAGATACCATCCACAATAAACATGGCTATAATGGAGGAAACGCATCCCAAGAATGCGGTCTTGGAACTGAAGTATTTGAAAGATGGTCTGAAGTTGGGAGCAGATCCTATCTTCAATAAAAAGCAAGCCAAATTGGTGACAATGAACGTCATGAGGAAAGCCATAGTGATGAAAGTGGCGATCTGGTTAATATCAGCGAAAAGGAATGCCTGGGCTATAATCCATGTTACCAAAATGCACATAATCTTAGCCTTGGTGGCTTGCGAGGGAGTCTTTTTCACAGTGGAAAATATCGATAAACCAGGAATGATCCGATCATTGGCTATAGCACCAAGAATATTGGCGGCTCCGACAACACCCATAATTACGGAGAAAAGCGAGGTAGAAAACTCACCCATAATGATAATGAGGCCATGCATGTTCACTGTTTGAATCACCTTAATGTCTTGATGCAACAATTCTCTAGGAATAGACACTCCCAAAGAGGCTATTACCAACAGATAGAAAATAAAAGTAAAAACAAGCCCTTTGATTGTACCTTGCGGTATAGACTTACTAGGCTTCCTGAGTTCTCCAGACATCGAGGCGCCGGCGAAAATACCAGCAGTGGCCGGAAAGAAAATGCCAAATAAGTTACGGAAGGTTTCGGGCTGGCCCTGCGGCTGGACTGAACCTGCAGCTCCACTGGTGAATTGGGGAAGGAGATTTTCCTTGAAAATAGTCCATGATGGACCAGTATACAAGATGTCAAAGCCAGGAGGGTAGAACGGCTTCACAAATGCCGCGGAGATGGGAATGGAAAGAGTACTGAAAGTGAGCACAATGAAAAGAAGAAGGGCTGTCTTGGATACCAACCTGGAACCAACCAATGCAACACCAGTGCATGCAAGAAGTAAAACTGTCGAGTACAACAACTGCCACCAGTATCCGACGGGGAGGATACTGGCCATGTCACCTGACAAACGACCAAAGTTGACGGTCAAAGGTTCGATAAAACCCACCACGTTCAACGATGCATTCAAGATCTGGCCGATATAGAAGATAATTCCGATAGAACCACCAAATTCCGGTCCAAGAGAACGCGAGATCATATAATAAGCACCTCCACCTTTGACGGTACCATTGGTAGAGATGGCACTGATCGACATTACCGTGAACATATCGATCACATAGGACATCACAAGCAACAAAAATGCTCCCAAGATACCCATCTGTCCAACAATAAACCCGAATCTCAAAAACATCAAGATAGAAAGCACATTTAAGGCGGTCGGAAGAAACACGCCGTCAAAAGTACCTAGTTTTCCAGACTTTTTGGAGTCTTTTTCTCCATTTTTGCGAGCCAGTTTCTTCTTGGTGCCTTTTCCATTCGCATAGTCCTGCCCTAGAAGTGCCAGCGTTTCGGTGGGGTATACCATGACTGAAAAAGGACGCTTAGCAACAACAGGCGTGTAGAAAACGGAAGCTATAAGCTGCTATGTGGAACTTTTCGCGTAATAATGCAAACAATAATGCTTCTCACAGTCACTAGGGCCCGAGAATTATGCCCTTACCACCACAAATGTATCCTAAGGCTCGCTACTCGTCACACGTCACCTTATCTGATCTCGCCTGTCTCACCATGGAGAATGTAATCCTTCGATTACGTAATCGACGATGGGAACTAAAATTTCGGTGTCGTGACTGCCTCACACAACCAGACCACTTTTACGCCACCTACAATGTTCAGGTTACTCGCTACTAGTGGGCAGGCGAGTTTGCGACCGGTACTCTTGCTGCATGTGAGGAACAACAAACATGGTTTAGGGTTCCCAAATGCGTCCGGGGTCCCCCAAAGTCCAGCCTCGGTTCTGTCGCTGCAGATCGTGTCTCCGTCTCAGTTCAGCAGGGCAAATCTGAGTGCTGCTGGTCTCTCTGACAGTCCTGCGTCGTCTGTTGACTCGAAGGTCGAAGCATTTTTGTCGAAAACTGCAAAAGATCCACTTGTTCGTGAAGCTTTTGATGCGGAAACCAAGAGCAAGCTCAACTATTTCAAAGAACAGATCGGCTTGGCCAACCGGTTCCGGTCCATCCGGGACTCTGAAAGCGAGAGAGCGTTTGTTTCTACTATGTCCAACCTTTCTCGTGCACTTGAAGACGAGTCATTAAGAGACCTCTTCGTTTCAAGAGACTTGTTTCTGTATGCCCAGGTGCTCAACTTTGGAGTGTACAGCAACCGTACCAACCGTCTTACCGGCTCCAGAAATAGAGACAGCGACCAGTACCAGAACCAGAACCTCCACGACGAAGTTTTATTGAAGCTGGCTGTGCTCCACTTGGGAGAACTTATCACCAACGGCGAGTTTAAGGCCATTTTGAACGCCCCAACCTTGCTGTTCTTGTTCTACCTGATGAAGCAGTTCCTGCTTTACCCCGAGATGATCCACCTCTGGGAAAATGGCGTGAACGACCAGGAGACCGGCAAGGTGTACTTGGACCCCAAGATCTTGGCCGTGATTTTGCCCGTGTCGTACGAACAACAGAGATTCACTTACGAAGAAATCCTCCACATTTACGAGATCAACACATCAGAGCTTCAAAGCATTGGCCACGAGCTTTTGACATCGATCGGTAAGATCGCCATTGCTGCTGGCGACTACTCGCGCGGCTTGGACTCGTTGGAATCATTGTTGCAGATATACGAAGCCACCCAGCAACAGCACAACAAGAACAAGGTGTTGGCGTCGCTTAGTGACTTGCACTTGAGCTTTATCGGTACCTGTAAGGATATCAAGATTTCCAAACACTTCTTTGACAAAGTGGTGCACTACGATTTGCCTTACCAAGTCAAACTAAAGGTGCCCCACATCCAGACTTTGCTTGAGAACTGCTACGAGCAGAACGAGCCTATCGACAACATCCTCTACTTCTGGAGAGCCACGATTGCTCACTACAACACCGAAAAGCTGCAGACTTTGAATTCGAGGTATTCAATTTTGAACAACGCTTTGTTCACGATCTTCTTCAAGAAGTATCCTGAATTGAACGAGGAGTCTTTCGGAAAGTTACGCGAGATTATTGCCATGTACGCAGAAGTCAAACCAATTGATGAGGTTTTCCTTAATACTGTTATTGGTAATTACTCCTGGAACGACAAGGAAGTGTTAGAACAACTCATCGAGAACTACGACGTCTATAATGTTAGAAGGACACCAGTGTCTTTTAGAGTTTGTTTGAAGAAAACTGGCCAATTGGAAGCCTACTCTAATGAAGAAATCTTGGAAAAGTGGAACGCTTCGCTTCAGCATCTTGATGAGAACAAGTTCAAGTATATTCCAATTGCTGACTGGGCAGCTTTGAGAGATGCGACCATATTGTCAAGCTTCTCAAGTACCCGCAAAGAGTTCTACTTGTCTGTGTTGGACAAATACAAGGACTTCATCCAGGACCAACGCTCGTGCGTTCGTTTTGTGAAGTACTGGAACAAGAAAGGAGAAGTGGCTGCAGATATCGCCAGAGTTTCCCTGAAGCAGCCACAAGTATTTGACAGTGATATTGAGATAAAGGTGCCCGATTTCCGTCATTTAAGAAAGAACATTGACTACGTTAAAGAGGTGCAGAAAATCAGAACCAGTGGTTAAAGACAGAGAGATATGCCACGACGAACTTGTTAATAGATACTAAATACCACGACATTGAATTTGCAACTGGCACAAAACTGGGAGTGCATCGAGAGCTTTACTTCTTACCGCGATTTGGAGTTGGAACGAACACTCAAACACAACTATTGCAGGTCTGAACGGAACAAAATCCGCCAGAATTAGAATGATTTTAAACTGATAATACATCAACTCAACAGGAGAAAGTTTGAAACAACTGTATTGAGCCATAAACAAATCAAAAATTACGATGAAAGCTGCTTGTGCTTCTCTTCCTCGCCCTTCAAGATCATCAAGGAGATAATAGAGTCGGCTACTTGAGCTGCTGTAATCGAAGTCAACTCAGCTACTGTGTCAAATGGAGGAGAAACCTCAACCACGTCTCCTCCTACAACGTTAAGACCCTCCAATCCATCGAGAATCGTGAGCAATTCTCTAGAAGTCCACCCACCTGGCTCCACAGTTCCAGAAGCAGGAGTATTAGCTGGGTCCATGGAGTCGACATCAACAGTGATGTAAATGGCACCATCACCAACTCTCTCTCTGATTCTTCTGATAACACCGTCGGTTCCAATTTTGTCGATATCTCTAGCCAAGATCCGGTCGAATCCGCATTTCTCGTCGTGCTGAACGTCTCTTGGTCCTGGGTAGGGGCCACGAATGGCAGCATGGATAGACAGGTTTGTCAAGAGACCCTTCTCATGGGCCCAGTGGAGGTAGGTTCCATGGTTAACCGACTGGTAGTCCGTAACATTTCCTCCAAAGTAGTAAGGATTCCAGGTGTCCAAATGGGAGTCAAAGTGGATAACGGTGATGGGTCCAAAGTTCTCGTATGCTGCCTTGATAGCTGGCAAAGTGATAGTATGGTCACCACCAAGAGTGAAGATCTTTGGAGACTTGTTCTTGTTAGCCTTGGTGGTTTTGTGCTTACCGATAGCACGGTTAGCACGGTAAATCTGGTCCAAAGCAATCCTGTTGTCCAATGGAGTAACAGGTGGGTCTCCACAGTCGACAATCTTGGCCCAGTTGGAGTATGGGTCAAACGAATCTCTGTAGACAGAGTAGGCTGGTGCCAAACGACGAGAACCCATTCTGATTCCACTAGGACCAAACCGAGCACCAGGCCTGTAGGAGACTCCCGAATCAAAGGGAGCACCTACAATGGCAATGTCAAACTCCTCCTTTTCGAAAAAGGCAGGGTCGTAACAGTTGGCATATGGAGCGTGTGCAAACGTCACAAGTCCACCAAACTCTCCACCACGGTACAACACGTTGGTACCATTGATGTCCCTCAAGTCATCCTTGTCCGGATACTCGTACTCATCATTGACCATAAGTGAGTGCAAGCTCCAGTCAAGGGCCTCCGGGCTCTTCTTAGGACTTCCATCTGGAGCCATGCCATTTGCAGATTCAATTTGCATGTTGTCAAAGAAGGAACCAAAGTAACGATCCAAGAATGGCATACCCGAGACATCCTTTCCAGTACGTGACATCTCCAAAGTGTTTCTTCCTGAGAACATATTGGAGTTGGAACTGACTTTTTCCTCTTGATAACCTTCACATTGTAAGATTAATGGCTTCTGTGAGTCAACGGGTACCACACTGGAGTACACTCCAGAGGCTCCTATCAAGGAAAGAATTGCAAGCTTGAGTACCATAGCACAAAGTCGAGGTAGCCCTGGGCAATGTATCCGATAATACTGAAATTATTATTTTGCACCCATTTTATACCTGGCAAGGTTGCAGCGCAACTGCGGGTCGGAATATGATTCCGGCTCAAAATCAAAAAAAATTGCGAGGAAATTCGATTTATAAGAATTTGCGCGGAAATCCCAATAGGCTAGATCTGAAGATAGCAATTGCAGCCATTGCCGATGCAACCGCATAGTCCAGTAACAATAATCAGTGGCTGTGTTCCGAGCGATTAGTTTGCTTTGGTCCCCGATAAGCCAACGATACCGGAAATTGAGGTATATTACTTTTGCAGCCGACGGTTCATGAGATTCTGATCTTCCTTAGCTTACAGTAATGGGTCTTTCAAATCCTCCATCAAACGACTCAACTGGTCTCATATTATCAAAGACCCGTTCGAGTGAGTATGGCAGTATTGACCCAGAAAGCAGGGTATATTTGCATAACCAAGGTTTCAATAAAGGACTAATTGCTGATTTCTTGGCGGTTGGTAAAGATTCATTACCTTTAATCGTCACACTCTTTTTGCAGTACTCCATATCTGTGTTCGCAGTATTTTCTGTGGGCGCACTAGGAAAACAAGAGTTGGCTGCTGTCTCCCTTGCAACAATAACTTACAATGTTGGCAACTCAATCTTCAATGGTATGGCAACAAGCCTTGATACTTTTTGCGCTCAGGCTTATGGGTCTAGAAATCACAGGTTAGTCGGTATGTACTTTCAAAGGGGAAGTGCCATGCTATTAGTGACTTCTGTTCCAGTGATTTTGTTCTGGTGCTTCAGTGCTTCGATCCTACAGCTCGTGGTACCCCAGAAAGACTTGCTCATACTTGCTCAAACGTATCTCAGATATTTGTCGTTTGGTGCGCCAGGTTACATCCTCTTTGAGACCGGGAAGCGGTTTTTACAGTGTCAAGGAATCTATAGTGCTGGTCAGTACTCTCTCTTCATCGTTGTGCCCATTAATATTGCTTTGAACTATTTGTTGGTGTGGAATAAGTCGTACGGAATTGGATTTATCGGTGCCCCAATTGCTATTGCAATTAGTTACTGGCTCATGAGTATCTTGCTTTTCTTGTACGTTGTCTTCATCGATGGGAAAAAATGTTGGTTTGGACTCGAATTGAGAGGCGCTTTCGATTTGAGAGAATGGTCTTCCATGTTTGCACTTGCAATGAACGGTACAGCCATGCTTTTATCTGAATTTATTGCCTTTGAGATCCTCACATTATCTGCATCCCAGTTTGGCACAACGGCACTTGCTGCTCAATCAGTTGCATCAACAACCGCAACATTGGCCTTTCAAATTCCCTTCGGAATTTCTGTGGCACTTTCAACAAAAATTGCAGATCGCGTTGGCCTGCAAGATTTGGTGGGTCTCCAGAGATTAAACAAGGTTACATATGCTCTTGCATGCTTACTGGGGATATTGGATTCTCTTATCTTGATCCTCTTCAGGAAACAAATCGCAGCCAGCTTTACTTCTGACAAAGATGTCATCACGCTCGGTCTGAAGATACTCACCATCTTGGGAATCAATCAATTATACGATTGTGCAAATATAATATTTGCTGGTTACCTCAGAGGGCAAGGAAGACAAGCTATTGGTTCACGTCTTAACTTGATTATCTACTACTTGATCGCAGTGCCGTTGGCCATGATGTTAGCTTTCTATTATGATTGGAAGTTATATGGGCTTTGGATTGGGCTTGGCGTGGGAATTCTTGTTTTGGCGGTATCAGAACTTTATTTCGTTCTCAATTCTTCCTGGCAGTCGATTTTCGAGGATGCAAAGAGAAGACTTGAAAGATGAAATTTTGTTTCTCCATATTCATAGACATAAAGTTATACAATATATTCGAATCAATGAAATAAACTTGAATCACCTCATTGTATGTTCGGCGATCATTTACCACTTACAGAACGTAATCAAACATGAGAGTATAAGAGTTTGTCTCCAAATTAAATTCACAACTAAATTTTCATATAAGAACTAAATACCGTATTGCTTCTCTTTAAAAGCAAGCGAGTCGCCTTTCTCCAAATGGTCTTGGGTAACTTCCGAACCTGTGATCACTTCAACCTTTCCTAATGATCCTTGATCGCTAACTTCGTAGGTTCCGAAATAGTCGTGATCATCGGAGATAGCAATGTTTTTGGGCTTGAATACCATGCAAACTATGATATATAGTAAGAATGGGCACACAAAACCAAAGATGATATTGCCATAGTAAAAATTGTCTAATCCCTCGGGGATTGTAATATCTTGCACTCTAGCGATCAACCCGGGAATACCTGGAATAACTCCTGCTAGCCAAACAAGAATCGCTCTATAATTGAATCCACGGGTGAAATAGAAGGTGCCATCAGGACTGGTACTGTAAAGGTCCAGCACAGGAAGCGTTGATTTGCGGACAACAATAAAGTCAGCAACCAATACCGCTATGATTGGAGTGACTATAACTCCAAAAGAACTCATAACGTTAATAAATATGGAGGAAGTATTGTAGAACCGCCATGGTTGTACCACCCACGAAAGCAAGGCTGTGATTATTGCGCCCCTTCTGATATTGATAAATTTAGGGTAAACGCCAGCCAAGTCCATTCCACCGGCAAATCCCATGGCCAAGACGTTGAAAGTCAATTGGGAAAAAGCAAAAGCCAATCCAAGGAAAAAGGCAGCAGCCCGTAATCCAGGACTATAGCTATCGCTCAACCATTGAAGAACAATATCAGTAGGTAACCACATAGCCGTTCCATATAAATCCCTAGTGGCAGAAGCACACATAAGTCCGAATAATGGAACGAAGGTACCTGTTATCAAGACGGAAACAATAATTCCCAAGTACATCTTCTTCTTGGACGATGCAAATCTAGCGAAATCGCTCTGATTAGTGACATCGGGAGACAATGCACCATACCAGATAGTCATTGAGTATAGCCACATCCAGCCTGTTTTGGAAGGTCCCAAGTTTACTCCTTCATGAAATAATGTACCTGGTCCGTTGTTCTTCTTCAAACAAGTTGCAAACATTGCAATGAACGCAACTGCACAAGCAGCACAGGATATGTTCACATACTTGTTCATCTTTTCTGGTTTCATGAACAAAAAGAAAAATTGGATTACCAGGAAGCAAAAAAAGCCAACAAAGTCTCTCGTTGACATCGCCACACTCTCTGGGAATGTATTATTCATGTTCAAGAAGTTTTCACTGAAACTAGAGAAAGCGACCACGAGTCCCAATCCTCCTAACCAACTCTGAGATCCATAGTATACCACGGACAAGAGGAACCGAATTAATATACCAATCCCAGAACCATAGATACCAAATATCATTCTCATGCAAACTGTGTACCCAATATGGTATTTCTCTCCCATGGTTGAATTTAAGCAGGTATACACAACAATTAGCAAGTTTGCCAACGTAAGTGCTCCCATGGCATGCTGGATATTTAATCCCAACTCTAGCATGGCACTTCCAGTAGACCACGTCCAGACTGTTATATTAGGAACTGCCCAGTAGCCGAAGAAAGACCAAAAGCCCCAAATACGTCTTGATGGAGGCATTGGCTCTAAATCAGGATTCTTCAAAATATTTGGAACGTCATTGCTCTCATGTGGGACTTCGAGCTTTGCAAGGTAATCACTTAACATTTTGCAACAAGCCAACTATTCGTAACTCTTTAACTATATCTGGAAATTGATGGAAGGCAAAGCTTATAAGCATTCTCCTCGGTTATTATCGATGATAGATTTATCAGGTCCTAATCGTCAAAGAATCATGATATTGAGATACAGATGTGCGATAGCCGCTGGACCGGGGCTGAATGTCTGAGTGATAAATTGCTCGCAATTTTTTGCAATCGCTCACAAGCGGCAAAATAATACTACGATAATGGAGAATGCCATCCAATCAGACGCACGCAAGAGCAATAAGCGAAGCACTCATATGCAAGATACAGCTTAATTCCTCTAGTATGCGAATACATCAACATCACTGCTACTATCTAAGTAGTCATCGGTGCCATCCTTGTCGGGCGCATGATTCCAAACTTTGTTAAGTTTTCGTAAAGCGTAAGATGAGTTAGTAGTCCCAATATCAGCTGAGTTTCGAAAGAACCTCATTACCAATAGTTTTTCCTTATCGTCTAGACAATTGAGGCCTGCAACAAGTATAGGCCATTGTAGTAAAAGCATCGAACTTTTCGTTTGACTGGACAATTCCTGATAATTTCCTAAGAAGGAAATCAATTCTAGTAGCTCTCGGTTCACTGTCTGAACATGCCGTGAACGCCTGGGAAACTCAAACACCTTCCTTAGTAGGATTACTATGGATGCCAAAACATATGCTTGGTGAGACACATCCATCCAACTGATAACGGTTTTTTCGTTTTGAGCGCTGATCTTATCTACAAGTGATCCCTCGGAAATCATATGGCTATCGAGACGATCAGCTTTGAGTTTTCCCTTGCAACTGATAAACTCAATATTCCGTTGATCATGGAATTGACTCAACACGCCAATTGTTTGAAAGGTATCGGGTGATTCCTTGCTTTCTTTATCTCTTCTTTTCCTCATTAGGTTAATTAGCTCTCTTATGGGTATCAAACAGCTGTAGTGCATACCTGTAAGTAAATTGAAGCCGTCCGGCCGTATAATACCAATCTCCTTCAATATCTCTATCTCCTTGGTGCTATCTGTCGTCAAGATCATGTTCATTTCGTGCTGTGTTACAAGTGTGCCACCACGTCTCGAGCTTAGGCCAGCCAAAATCTCAAAAGAAATGAACCATTGTTTACAGAAAATCATTATCTTCGATTTCACAAGTGAGCTTTTCCCGTTGGTAGAAGACGAGTAGCTTAAGAGTAATTCTTTAGCACCTCTCAAATGAGAGCGCCAATCCAGGTTCAGGATAGATGCATTAGATGAAGCCAAGAGCAATATTGTCAAGAGAACAGTCTCTATCTTGGAACTGACCAAACTTGTATCATTTCTTGCTTTTATCAACGCTGGTTCGAGTAACTTTGAACACGAAACCAAGTATTTGAGCGAAGCCTAGTCGTCCTCCTTGAGGTGATGTTTTTTGTAACTCATTCTTGCACCCTGAGCCAAAATGGCCGAGAGGAGAAACGACTCCCTAGAGGCTCTTTCTAATAATATATCTCGGGCAGGACAAAAATAGCCGATTGTTTTGTCATATGAGTGGAAAGGCTGGATTATTGTCGCAAAATTATTGTAGAATTCTTCAAGATAAAGGCTCTCCTGGTTTTTGTGGATCTTGATATAATCAAATGGTATGTTTTTGGGTATATGACCTTGGTCCTGGAACAGAATAAGCTCACGGTCGATCGGTTCATAGTTCTCTGCGATCGTCTCTCCGTCGCTACCTTCGTCAGAGTAACTACTCACTCTGTGTTCAACAACCATCATGTCATTGACGATCTTGTTTAGGTCAGAAACCAACAATGTTAAGTCACGCTCTCCCATGTCTTGTAATGCCTTATCGTTTTGCAATACGAGTGGGTCGTTTATAGGTGGTACCTCTGCACTCAAAAGCTTATCTGCTGGTTCACCTTGGGGAGAATCTGTGTTTCCAAACATAGGAATGTTTTCGAATGACTGGGAGGTTTGTTGCGGTGAAACTTGAGCACTTCTAACCTGTGGAATCTCAGTCGTTGTGAGGACTCGGCTGGGTTCTCCGGGAGAATATATCTGGGGTACATTCTGAGGTTGTTTTCTGGCACCACTAAGATCCAGCCAGCCGGAGTCATTTAAACGCTTCGCACTATTATTCTTCCTTCTACTGTTCCGCTTAGCTATACTGCTGGTATCTGTGGTAATTTCTGGGTACAGGCAGCGTCTCTGAAGTCTCAGACACTGCCAGCATTCAGGCTTTCCCTCATCACACTTCACTCTTCGGGTCTTGCATGGTCGACATCCGGATCTGCTGTAACTTCCTCTCTTCAGCCTTCCGCTCTTGGTAGCGTTTTCAGCCATCCTGGCAGTGTGGGAAATCTTAAAAATGTCTGGCTTGTTTCAATATTGAGATTCATTCTTATCAAACCAGTTCGCACCACTTGCCAGATTGGTGTACATGAGACCAATCCCCGAACCAGTTGCTCTAGTGGTACTTTAATGATGAGTAGATCATATGCACTGGACATGATTGTGATACTACAGCAAGCGAGAAAATTCTTAAAGAAGCTGATGAACATGCTCTAACTGATACATACCGTCACAAGTCATTCCGTGGTTCGTGGATTAGATCTAGCAAGTAGCATCCTAGTTAGTAGCAGAAACCGCAACTAAACGGTTTGTGGATTCCCATGTAGTGACAAACTGTGACACATACTGCACAATTGCAATGCCCACATTCATACTAGTACCTCTAGGGTAGCAGACTCCTTCTAGCGAGGATAAGGTGTGCTTACGTCAGCGTGGTTCGGAGTCTTTATCTGGGCCGGAATAGAGCACAATCGAGGGTGCCGCGACGCATATCGGCATGGGAAGCTGCATATCGAAAGATGTGGGTGACGTAAAGCAGCAGCTGCTGCTGCAATCGAAACTGCATACCGTTCTGGAGAAGCAGACAACTGGGGCGCTGAGAATAGCGCAGAGGAAACAGCAGAAGCCCGAGGGCCATGTTCTTGGTGGCACACAAAAAGCTGACGCAGATGCTAAGCTGGCGCTGGCAAGAGCTGCCGAGGAGCGATTTCTGAAGCTGCAACTGAAGCGGAATGAAGGCGATGAAAAGTTGAGGAAGTTGTCAAAGATGTCCCGATCCGAGAAGGGTCTTTAGAGTACGTAAAGAATGCATCCAGTCACTGAAAATGGAGAATAACACGGATAGACTGTGCAATTAGGTGGACTGCAGCTTCGTGCTGCATCGCCTGTGCATATGACATCTGCAGCATGCAAGTAATAACTGTTTTTGGCCAGTCTCCGCATCGAGGTATGCAGTTTCGAAACAAAGTCGCATACGTTTCTGTTGCAGCATTTCGCTCACAGACAAACGGCATAATGGGATACTTTAGCAAGTCATTCTACAAGCAGCAGCAAGACCAGATAAGACAGGAGTTGGGCGAAGACTTGCTTGAACTCACACTTAAGTACTTGCCTCATCTCCGACCACAACCACGGCAGGATGACTACTGGGAGCTCATTGCTATAAAGCTAAACGAGAAATTGGCCCTCAAGCGTATCGAAGAACGCAATAACGATGAACCAAAGCAGAGCATCGAAGAGATATCCACCATCAATGGACCACGGGTTAAAGAGATCTTTGAGTATGAAATGAAACATTACTGGCCATCTTTGCAACGGCGCCAGCAGGGATCCGGTAACGTCGAGCTGGCAGTGATGGTTCCTCTTAAGCGCAGAGAGCGTATAGTTCACGAACTCAGTGAACTCCATAATTATGACATCGACATCATTTCGGATATAGCCAAGAACAAGCTTCGTGATACATGGGAAAAATACCTTGAGGATGATTACCAGGACATCGAAGATGGTGGTGAAGATGACAATGCGCAAGCAGTGAATGAAAAGAAAGCAGGACTAGTTGAAAAGGCAAAGCAGATCCTGAGAGAGAAGCTCATTGAGTCGCTCATGGACCAAATAGCTCTGCGGGATCAGAAGGTGGAAAAACTCTCTCAGGAAGTGAAAAAGTTGTTGGACCTCAACCATGCACTTGTGGGAGGAGAGAACGAAGAGGGGGGAGAGAGATGAAACGGGTGAACAGTCAAAAGAAAAAGAGAAAGAGTTTGTCTTTCACTACTATGCATATCTCTGGACTTATGAAGAGCCAATAATGAAAACTGCATGCCAAATATCAGGTCGAGTATTCATGTCATTCGATATATATAATTCCATTCTTAATTCCAGTAACAATACCATTGGAACCATACCTTCTACCACAGTAAGCCCACAATAATTTTGTTCTCCACAATCCACCCTACTGTAGAGACCAGTCCTGCCTGTGCGCACCACCAAGTTATGCGCAGCTTTTCGGTTTCAGTTCTCGTTCCCAACCATGGAAAACAACTCGGGCATCTCGCTTTCCCATACACTCTGGTCTCCCCATGACACAGTAGGCGATGTTGCTGAGTCTCTAGGGATCAATTTACCTGAAGAGGCGGCCAAAAACCTCGCGATGGACGTGGAGTACAGAATCCACGAAATCCTCGAAACCGCCATCAAGTTTATGAGACACTCGAAACGAAAAACATTAACCACAGAAGACATCAGTCACGCACTAAACGTGTTCAACATAGAGCCTCTCTATGGCTATGATAACTCGCAGCCTTTGAACTTCAAGGAGACCATGGTGGGTGCTCTGGGACAAACCTTGTACTATATCGACGACAACGAAATCGAATTTGAAAAGCTTATAAACCAAGAACTCCCCAAAGTTCCACGCCAGACCACGTTCACAGCCCATTGGCTCGCAATAGAGGGCGTCCAGCCGATGATTCCCCAAAACCCACTTCCCTCCGAGATCAAGAGCCTCCCACCTATCATGCGTGGTGCCACCACCTCCATCCTAGGAAACGACATCTTGCTGTATGCCAACGGGGACGGAGTCAAAGACACAGAAATCACAAATGGCAGCGCCAAAACTCAAAAGGCCGACAAATCTACCGAGATCAAGCCATTGGTCAAACACGTTTTGTCCAAGGAACTCAAGTTGTACTTTGACAAAGTGCTGGAGGTGTTGGTTTCATCTGACCCTGAGAAGCAGGAGCTTAAGGATGCTGCGTTGACCTCCTTGAAAAGCGATCCCGGTTTGCACCAGTTGGTGCCTTATTTCATCCAGTTTGTGGCTGAACAGATCACAAATCAACTCAGAAACATAGATATCCTCTTCACCATGTTGGAAGTCATCTCCGCTCTTGCTGAGAACTCGACCATTTTTTTGGAACCGTACGTTCATGCCTTGATGCCGTGTATCTTGACCTTACTCTTGGCAAAGAAGATCTCTTCTACTCCAAAAGACCAATCAGAAGAAGAAGAAAAGGCTGCTTTGAAAAACCAGTTGGCCGTCCGTGAATTTGCTGCTATATTGCTCGAGCATATTGTCAAGGTTTACGGCTCGTCATACTCGACCCTTCGACCAAGGGTCACTAGGACACTCTTGAGAGCTTTGTTGGATCCCTCAAAGCCAACTGGAACGCAATACGGTGGCTTGCTTGGTCTCAAAAACATGGGCAGCGAAGTCATCAAATTTGTCTTGGTTGGTAACTTGAAGGTGTGGTACAACCTGGTTCAGGCTGATTCCAACAAGCTGCAGTATGAGAAGGAGGTGTTGACCTCGTCAGTAATCGACGTCTTGCGTACGTTAATGGTACCTGAGGATGCAATGGAGGAAGATGTGGGTAAGGCCTCTAAAGAAAAGCTTGCCGAGCGTTTGGGCGATTCTTTGGCTGAAGAAATCTTGAAGCAGGAAGATGCCTCCGAAATAGTGCAGGGTCTCTTTTTTGGAGAAGCTGAGAAGAAGTAGTGGTGTAATGTATTATAATAAAAGATGACTATTCGTATAATGCTAACGTTTCCTCTTTGATATTTTTCCGAAGATGCTACTTCGATTAGTGTTTGACGTTGGCGATCCGTTAAGGCTTGTGTGGAAAAAGGGTGATTCCTGGACTGATATTGGTTCTCCTGGCTTGCGCTTTAGAGACAGTCTTTGAGGCGACGAAAGTATTGGAGCTTCTGTCGGTGTCTTTAGCAGCTCACTTCTATCTACTGAGCTCGGTACAACCTTTCTCGAATCCGCTGAAGTTGTGAATGCGCTATGAACGACTTTAGACCCGGTATTAGCAGCTTCATGTAACTTTGCGGACAAGCTCCGACCCTCGGATGATTTTGCACTTGGTGGGATTGGTACATTTATTCGTTCCTCTGGAGTTACAATAACTTCATAGGCATTGGGTACCACCAGTGATGTGATGGGGGTTTCAGATATTTGGGGCACTTTTGCTTTCACGGGTGTAGAAGCAATCGTGGCCAATTCCGTGGAAGATGGTTTGGTTGCTTTTCTTGCATTTCCAAATATTGAATCGGTCGTAGCTGGCGGGTCATATAAGCTTTGCAGTCTCTTGAGTTTCTTTCTTTTCTCTTTACCGCCTTCGGGTTTAGGAAATGACATGTCAACCTGCCGTCTCTGTAAGTTCTTGGATGAAATGTTAGACTGCGATCTTTTGAGAGAAATTGCTGGTAATAAGTCTTGACTGCCTGCTAGGGGAATGTTGGAGCGCTTGAGATTAGGATTCTTATGAGGATCAAGATGTAGTTTCTGAAACCGAGAGCTACGGCTAGGCTTTGGAGCATCCAGGACTTTAGGTTCGTGCTCATTCGCGGGCTCGGCCAGAGCCAGTCGTTGCCGAAGCTTTATTTTCTCCTGTGGTTTGATCTTCTCAATCACATACTTGGTGATTTCTGGTAGCCTCTTGTTGAAATAAGGAACGAGCACATACGCGAAGAAACCCAAGTGAGACTCCCTTTTCTTTCCTTTGGACGTTTCCTCTAGTGTGTCCCACAAGGTGAGATTTTCTATCAAAGTGTTGAGTATGGCTATGAGATCTTTTTCTCGAAGTTTGGTAGGCGAGGAAAATGCAGAGGAAGATACCTTTTCTTCGTCTAGCGTGACACCCATGCCAAGGAATGTGGGGACTACCTTTTTTCGGCCCTTTCGTTTGCGTACAAGGGACTTCTTATTCACTTGCTGTCCTTGGATGCTGCGTTCCTCCTGCTCCTTGTTAGCTGCTAAAAGCGACTCCTCTGCGACGTTAGCATAGTCAAGAATCTCAAAGATTAAGAGGATCTGCAAGTGCGCTTCTCGTACTTTGAGCGCAGAGGTAATGGACCTTAGTTGTTCGGAATTAGTACCAGACTTTTGTGCGTCGAAACTGCTCAAGTCTCCAATATCTGGCTGCAGTTCCCAGAACTTTTTTCTGTGGGCCTGTTCTTCTATTGAAAAACTCAAGGTCGAGGAAGCATCCGGGTTTCTGAGAAGACCTAAAGATCCTCCATGTCTTTGTAGGAACGCATTGTTTCCTAGGAGGAGTTTTGAAAGATGTTCTTTCGCCTTGTTGTTGTCCTTGGCACAAAGAACTCTGAAACGAGATAATGCAATTTTGGGGAAGTAGCTGAGTGGGGTGTTCAAGGAATATAAAGCATTGTAGTACTTCATGTAGATGAATGCTAGAGGATCCGTTTCCAGGCTTTTAGAATCAGGAGTCTCAGACTCTGTCGATGTAGACGGTGGAACCATAGAAAAAGATTTTGGCGGAGCTGTTTTGGGAGGATCAACCTTCCACTTGGTAAGACACTTTTGAGCAGAATCACCCAGTATCGGTGAATTAGCACCGTCAGAGAATATCCTGCTGTAGTTTACCGTTCGTTCAAGAGGTACCATACCCCATATAGTAGCCAGGATCCGAAACACGAGACCTCTTTCGTAGTCCCTGTCGTTTGGATCTGCTCTTGTTTTGACAAGCCAGTACTTTTCGGACCACGATTCAAGTGCAGTGGCTGACTCTGGGTCGATGCTGAATAGTATGGGAGTCTTGAACCACTCTGGAGGAACCCGTTCTAGCTTTATATTGGTGAAAAGATGAGATATTGTGACATGGCGGGATATTTGAAGCCTGGAGTTTGAGGATTGTTCAACTTTGAATGAGTAGGGTAGGGTGGGTATTCGATTGGCACCTCCTATACTTTCCATTGATGCATGGAGAACGATTACAAATGCCGGTATTTACCTGATATGGAGAGAAGTCGCGTAAATTTTGTGGACTTGAACCGCTGCGATGATATAATGCGAAGGTTCTACGATAAGCATATAAGCAGTGCTGCAGCGGGATCGAAAATGGAATCCACAAAAGTGTCAGGACACATACGAATAAACTATAAAAACAATACATACCTTTCTTACTCTCTAACCAACACACTGGCACCGCCCATTCCGCCTCCAATGCACATCGAGGTTACCCCAATCTGTCCTGGTTGTAAGATTCTTAAGATAGTGGCATATTGTCTTATGCCAGTTGCACCCAAGGGGTGTCCTAAGGCAATGGCGCCACCATTGATGTTCAACTTGTGGTCAGGAATGTTGCAGGCGAGCTGAGAATAGATACACTGGGCAGCAAACGCTTCATTAATCTCGTAGACGTCAACATCCTCACTAGTGAGACCTGTTTTCTGCAACACCCTGGGGATTGCCAATGCCGGGCCAATACCCATTACATCGGGAGGCACACCGACAGCAGTATGGAGCACAAACTTGGCGATAATCCGGTAGCCAAGCTTTTGGGCCGTGGAGCGTCTCATCAAAAGCACCCCACCAGCACCATCAGTTACCTGCGACGAATTGCCTGCATGCGTCGTACCGTCTTGCTTGAACACTGTCTTGAGTTTAGCTAAACCTTCGGGTGTGATATTCTTACGGATTCCCTCGTCCTCGCTGACAAGAACAGACTTGTCGCCGAGAACAACCTCGATAGGAAGAATCTCGTCCTTGAAAGCTCCAGATTCTTGGGCACGCTGTGCTTTGTTGAAGGACTCGGCAGCGAATTTGTCTTGCATTTCTCTCAGAATCTTACCTCTGGCCGCAACATTCTCGTTGGTGATACCCATTGGAATCTTACAGAGTTGCATGGTTTCATCTTTATCGTAGACGCTGGTAATCCCGGGCTCCGACTTGCCGGGTCCCCAGTCTGTCGACATGGATTCAACGCCAACGGCGAGACCGCAATCGATTTCTCCACTCTTGATCTTGTTCGCAATGTCACCTATAGCCACAAGACCAGACCCGCATTGACGATTGATTGCGACAATGGGAACTGTGTCTGGTATTCCAGCCTTGATCGAGGCAACCCGATGCTCGGTAATGCCAGAACGCGGCCTGAGCACATTGGCACACGCAATATCTTCAATGATACTGGGGTCAATGCCTTCTTTTTTGATGAAGGCTTCTAAGAACTTCACCAATAAGTAGTCTGTTCCCACGTCTTTGAAGCTTCCTTTCTTCCCTCTCGTGAGAGCAGTTCTGTACGAAGCAACAATAACGACATCGTCTGCGTTCTTCTCCAAGATATGATTCTTCGACGAGGGCAGGAGGTGGTTTCCAACCTGGTTGACACGGTTCGTTGAATAGCCGAGTGTGGACATTTTCAATTCCAATTGGGTTCTTGGGGACAAGCAGTATATATATTTCCTCTCGGTCCTCGGTACCGGCTACGGCCTCTCCCCGCATTCTTTTCACCAAGTCGCATGCAGGTCGAAATACGGGGAAGGAAGGAGCCAAAGAGGGGGAAATTAATCCGATCTAAGCCACTCGTCGTCCATTATGTCGGTAATTGTTGGCCTGCTCGGAATGTCACGCACCAAAATGCGCCGGATAAGGTTGGTGCACTTGTCGCTGAAAGTATAAGGTATGCGAAGGTCTCCTTCCATTATCTCATCGACGTTATAGAACGGATTCTCTTTATAGAGCATTGTATAGAGAAGGATTCCAAGTGCCCAGACATCCTGTGGTCTGCCGTCGTATTTTTCGCCTCGTAAAACTTCAGGCGAAGCGTAGTCGATAGTGCCCACGAAAACGTCAAAGGGCCCCAGCTTTGTGTAGCCTGCACTGCCAAAGTCGATGAGCTTGATGATGCAAGTTTCGTCCACAATCACGTTCTCGTCCTTAAGGTCGCGATGCGCAATGCCATGCTTGTGAAGATGACAAATGGCCAGAACAACTTGTCGAAAGATGAATTTACACTCCGACTCCATAAGATTCGACCGAACCTCAATAAAATCGAACAAATCGATAGCTGGGTTTCCAAAGATCGGGGTTTCAAGGTAATAGTACTTGCGGTCTTCAAAGAAGTCTGTGATACGCATGATATTTGGATGTGGCTCGCCCGTCAAGTAGGACATAACCTGGATCTCCGATGGAATGGTACCCAACTTTCTGTCTCTGACCCAAGTATCAACCAAGATACGCTCCTTATCGATACATTTGAGAATCGTCTTATACCCAGAGTCCTGGCGATGCTGAACCAACACGACTTTACCATATGCTCCTTCTCCGAGGTTTTTCAATACTTGGAAATCGCTGAATTTCTTGGTTCTTCTTTTCTCGCCAACGATCCTTGGCCAGAGACCACATTGTTTCATCTTAGAAGCAATGTAATCGTTCTCTAGCTGTAGCAATTCTTCTTCGGTGTATTCTTTGTGAGTTGCTTCCTTTTCCTTAGAAGACGGAACAATTTCCCGAGGCAGTCCTGATAGCTGACTTTCATCCGCATCGTCCTTCAGTTCTCTCGCAAAAGATATTGAAGTAGGCGAAGACGAAAACTTCCTGGAATCATTGTCTGATAGGCTAGTCATGTCGAAGGGCCGATTCAACTGATTGATAGGTATGGCAAGTGTTCTTGGCCGCGATTTAGGTGCCTTGAAACTATTGTGACGGCTCACTTCCGTGCTACTGGAACCTAGTTCAGCGATATCTGATTCGTTTTCTGGGAACAATTGAAGTTGGGAGGGAAGGTCAACGTCACTCCTTGAAAACTTCTGGAGTGGCGTACTGTTTTCCAGCATACGAGACACACTTGGGGAACTTCTTTTTGGGGACTCTGAGTCGTCTTCCAGCTTGAAAGAGAGAGTTCTTCTGGTCTTCACTTTCTTTTTACCCTTGGTTTTCCTTGAATAGGTTATCCATAACACCAAGGTGTCCTGAACTGATCTCAATTGAATATCAACAAGAATTGTGCAGCCGTCTCTGTGAGTACCTTCAATACCTTGCGAATTGAAGAACAATTTTTCTTCGTCTTCAAATTCGCTGGTTCTTCTGCGTGCATCATACCGTCTGAAGAAGTGTTCTGGTAAAACGAGCCCTGAATGAGCATGTATATCATACCCGGTTTCTGCGAGTCCTAACTTAAGGATTTCGTCGAACTTGGGTACGAGTGTACTAAATTGATGACCAACAAGGTCATCAGCTGATATTCCAAAAAGATTCTTTGCTATCGCGTTGTTGCAAGAAAGTATTTGGTGATCATATGAGTCCAAAACGAACATACCAGCAATATAGGGCATGGAATGTATTTTTAATTTCACCTCCCATCTATCATCATTAATCTCAACCGCATTCGAGGTGATAGCACAGGGAATATTCTCGTTGGATTTGAGTCTGATTGTGTAGTATCGAGTCAGATTTATGCGGTTAATGTCACTATAATCCCGAGGCATGTCTGACTCCAGGGACTTTTCGGGGCTTAAATCTGCTGTGAGAGATTCTGAGAAGTCATTGACACTAGCAATAGGGTCTCCAAGTTCCTCGATTAACAGACCAGCGACTTTCTTCAAAGTTGTCACGGCATATGGGTCTTCTGTGTTGCGTGCCGCCAGAAGAAGAACGTCGAAAGCATCGCAAGGGATTTGTTCAAACATGCAGATAATGGTGGAGCCAGTTCGTTTAGCCCACATGGAAGTCCACGCGTAGTTGCTGTCTCCGGGTCTGGCAATTGCAACAATCTCGCCAGCAAGAATGATATTTTTGTCTGATTGATCAAGGAGGCATGAAGACACAAAGTTCCGAAACTGGGGTGCAATAAGGTCCATAAGCGTCAAGGAATTGATGGTGGATTTCAGCACGCCAAACATCAAACAGGCCAAATCATTCGCTCCCTTGACCGACCAAGGGCTGTCGACTTCCATGGAAAAGACGGACTGCGGAAGTGCGTGCTTACCCAGGGTCATGTTGTGGAACGGCCGGCTTGTAAAGGTACCAGATTGAGGGCTCGGTCCTCCTGCTTGGTGCAAGTTGGTCAACTGGCTGATTGTAGCAGACAGGCGGAAGGCACTAATGGGCGTTTGAACTCCACTGTGACCGCCGCTCGGGGGTACATTTCCTCCGAGGATTGTCGTTGGGGTGGTTGTTGCATCCAAAAATGGGGTTGAAAGAGCATAGAGAAGGGTAGAGCGCAACGCCCGGTGGTCGACCTTGTTCTGGTCGTCTTCAATGAGCGAGAGGTCGTAGAGGGTAGATGCGATCTCCTCGTCTGCTGCGATTTTGGAGTTGTCTCTGTCGAGCAACTCGATGAAGTGCTGTATGTTGTCTGGGGCCAAGTCGTCGTCGATCGTGGGTAAGTGTGTCGTGTCATCTTTTTTCTGCTTGGCGAAGGTCAGGGCCGGAAGGCTGTCAGCCCGTTTGATGGGTGGCCGCATCAAGGCTGCAAGCGCGGCCGAGGAGGCGTTCGATGTTTTGCGTTCTAGTTCTTCTGACGAGTTATTCGTCGAGCTGTACAACTTTGGGGGGAGAGGAGGCTCAAAGTCCAGCACTGACCTGTTCTTCTCAAAGGTACGCAACATCTTGGGGTTGTCCTTGATGATTTCCAACGACCTCTTGAGCACATTTAGTCGCAATGCAAGTGAATTGGGCGAAAGATGGGCGTACGAGTATGCATGGGAGGACACCACTGGGTAGCGGAGAATGTCTTTGGGTTGTGATCGCGACTCGTGGTCGAGAAATGAAGTCATGGACGACGCTGGACTGTTGCTGTACGAATGCATGGCAGACGAGGGGAGTCTGGAGGACAACCTGAGCCCGCTTGGGCGATGGGCATCCCTCTTTGGAATGTGAAGGGATGGAGGCTGGTGGCCAGAAGGCACAGAAATCAGCAACGGTTCGTCCTCGTCGATTCTGGAGGAATTACTGATCACCCTGCGTACAGCGTGGTCGATTTTGGATCCATCGCTGCCGGCAGAAGACCAGCGATCGGCTTCCACCTGGGACTGAAACTGACGGATCTCGTCAATCGGGTCAACCAGGTCATCTGGAGCTGTTTGCAGACTCGAGAGCGAGTCCGGGTCCATGTTGGCAGTTGGAGACGCGATTTCAGCACGACAGGACTCGTGGCTGTATTGTGGCAGATGGGTGCTGTACTCCGGAGGTTATTGATATAATGAGACAAGGATTTGTTGCCTAATTGTCTGCAGGACGCATCGAACGGTGGTGGTGGTGTTCTGTGCGGGAAAGAATTGGGTGCAAAATATGCAAGTAGAGAGTGCGGCGGAACGGGGCATTAGTATGGCATGAATATGTACTACAAGGTCAAGTCCTGGATTTCGCTGGTCAACCCGCGCGACACGCGCGGCTCCAACATCGACAGGCCGATGCCGTTGATGACGGTGGGCGTCTGGAGCACCAGCGCGATGCTGTTGGGAGACTCGGTGTAGGTGGGCGGGCTCAACGAGCGCACGTCTTCGTAAGTGGGAGGCACCTCGTCGTCCCAGGCAATGCCAAGCCCGGAGCGCTCGACGAGCGGCAACTTGAACTGCATGCGCAACACTCGAGCTGCTCCGGTAGGAACTCCGGCCTGGGGTGCCGATAAGCTGGGCTGGGCTGTGCTGCTGGTGCTGGAGGCCGGCGTCAAGCTCAAGGCACTGGCGGTGGAAGCGGTGCTGACGTTGGAAAGGACTGGCTCGAGGCCGGTGTTCCTCTTCTTCCTTTCTGTCAGGAGCAACTCCTCCGCCACCACCACCTCCACGATAAGGGTGTGGCTAACGTGGATGCCAAGCTCGGGATCGTCGACGTCACACGACACGTTGGCGCCCTTGTTCGGCCCGTGTGCTTCTTTGGGCGGCTTGGGCGTGTCGCTGGAGGCGTCGGAGATGTGGTTGTGTACTCCGGTCAGAAAGTTGATGAGGTTGATGTCGGCAATCAACTCGATCTTGCCGCGGCCGCTGAAATCGGACTTCCAGCCGGTCTTGATCTCGCCGTGCGACACGGTGCGCACCTCCTCGAGATAGAGGTGGGGCTGTGCGTCGGCACTGGCATGGGCGGCGGGCGGCGAAGCATGCAAGGTGTTGTTGGAGACGGCCGGGGTGAGGGTTGCAACCGGGGTCGCGGCGCCGGACCGGACAAAGTCCTCGACGAACGACTCCTGGGCATGGATGGGCCGGCTGCGCTCGATCTCGGAGGTGTCGTTGTCTGGGGTGTCTATGGTTTCGTCGATTCCGTCGGCTGCGGCCTCCGGGCCGGCCGGCAGTTCCTGGCCCTCGTTCTCCGACAAGAGGATCATGGCGGTCTGGATGGTGCTGTGGTGGAGCCCTGCCGAGTTCTTGGGCGGCGATCGTGTTCGCAACTTGCGCTGGGCATCTTCGGTCTGGTGGAGCTTGGAGACGTGCTTGGGGCAGGTGGACGCCCGCACCTGGGTGCGCTCCTCGAGGCGCCAGTTGAGCTTGCGCATGCGCCAGCGTTTATCCTGTTTGGCGCTCACCACGTTGTCGAGCTTCAACTCGATGGGGAACTGCAGCTTGGGGTAGATGACGCTGGGGAGCACCGCGGACGCCGTCACCTCGGTGGGAGGAAACACCCGGAGCGAGTTTCTGTCGGGGCCACGCAAAATGGAGCGGGTGATGTCGAGCGGGATGACCACCCTGGTGTGTTTCTTGTCGCTGGCCACGGCGTCGGCCACAAGCTCGTACCGGATGTACAGAATGGTGTGGGGCGACCCGAGTTCCGACGATGCGGGGAGCGAGCCGGGAAGAAGATGGGAAAACGGATACGCGTGGCGGCCGGGGGCAAAGTCGGTGGTGGACGTGAGCGCGTCCCAGCGGGCGAGCACGTTGGTGTGGGTGGTGCAGTCGCTGCAGGCCGCCACCGACGTCGAGGGAATGAGGAACGGCTTGGAGTAGTGCATCGTCTGGAGGAGCGACAAGGCCACCGAGTCGAGGGTGATGCTGGAGGGGGGGTGGACCTCGAGGAAGAGAAGGCCGGACACCAACGAGCCCGACAGCTCCTGGGGAGCGCCGTAGAGCATGATCGGTGGTGATTCGAGCCGGATGGAGAGCACGAGCGGGGCCGGCGGTTTGGCGTCCTTTTGCCTTGGCGAACTCTGGGTTTTGGAAAAGACTGCCATGGTTGTGGGTGTGCTAGTGGGTTCTGGCGGGTGTACCAAGTCGGGTGGAAAACGTGAATAACTGTAGTAGTGTAGGTGTACCCGTGGCGTAGCGCGTGTGTCAATATGGCTGGATGTGGATGTTGGGACGGGAGTGACTGGAGCAATATCACGTAGCTGTAGTGGAGGGTGTGGGCAGCACTGGTGTGTTCTGCTCTGGTGTGTTCTGCTCAGCTCTGTGTGTTCTGGAACGGCGGTGGAAAAAACGATGCACAACACTTCTGGTGTACACTTAAATACCATGCACCTGCTGCCACAGCTAGCTGCAGGGCAACAAATTTCCGGCGCCCCGACTCCGACGCGCGCGCAACGTCATCGTTCCAGCCACACCCACACCGGCGCGCCGGTTGGAGACGTCATGGCACTTTCGTCGTTCGTGGTTGATAACGGCTCGTACAACATCAAGGCGGGTTTTGCCGGGGCCACGCAGCCCGCCAAGTACCGCAACACGTTGGCCCGGTCCAAGGATGGCCGCATCCACATTTCCAACGACTATCTCAATCAGACCCAACACTACTCGGGACTTGTTTTCAAGCGCCCGTTCGACCAGGGCCACTTGACGACGTGGGAGGTGCAGAAACCGATCTGGGACTACTGCTTCGACCACGTGGGAACGTCCCAGACACACAGCAGCGAGTTCGACGCCCTGCGGTGCAGCCTCGTGTTGACCGAGACGCCGTTCCAGCTCCCGCAGCTTTCCATCAACACCGACCAGATTGTGTTTGAAGAGTACGGCTTCTCGCAGTACTACCGCTGCACGCCCGCGGCGTTGGTGCCGTGGCTCGACGGCTGCAACACGCCTGCTGACTTCTCGGTGGTCATCGACGCCGGCTACAACGCCACCTGGATCATCCCCATCATCTACCAGAACGTGCATTGGAAGGGCGTCAAGAAGCTCCCGGTGGGGGGGCATCTCCTCAACGGGCTCCTCCGCGAGATGGTGTCGTTCCGCCACTACGACATCCTGGACGAGCCGATACTTGTAAATACCATCAAGGAACAAACCTGCTTCCTCGCCTCCGACTACCAGAAAACGCTCCGCAGCCACCGCCGCCACGCGTGCGACTTTGTGCTTCCCGACTTCAAGACCACCGCTACCGGTTACGTGGTGAAGGACGGAGCGCAGCCGCCGCCCGACGCCCAGTCGTTGTCGCTTTCCGACGAGCGCTTCACCGTGCCCGAGGCGCTCTACCGGCCGGAGATCATCTTCGACAACGTCGCCACGTCCAACCCGCTGCTCCAGACAACGCCGTTCAAGAACTTGGCCGACCTCGTCGTCGAGTGCATCATGGCGTGCCCGGTGGCAGCCCAGCCGCTTCTCCTGGCCAACATCCACATCGCGGGCGGCACCTCGTTGTTGCCCAACTTCAGGCTGCGGCTCCACAGCGAGCTCGTCAAGGAGCTCCCGCTGGACTGGTTCGTCCAGCTCAAGGAACACGACAGCATCGCGCCCGACGAGCGGCCGTGGCACGGCGGCGTCGAGCTCTCCCGCTCCGACATCTTTGACAAGATCTCCATCTCCAAGCAGGAGTACTTTGAGCACGGCAGCAACTGGTGCCAGAAGCAGTTTGGGTTCCGTAATTTGTAAACTACCACTCCACCTGGATCAACTGATTGTGGTTCAAGTAGCGCGAGAATATAAGCCAGCCGTACCGAAACCACACCATCTGCGAGTAGTGTCCGGCGGCCATGGCGGCGTAGCTCACGCTGACCATGTTCAAGTCGGAGTAGAACTGAAGCGACTTCTGGCCGATGGCCAGCTTGAAGAAGCTGACGTTCACGCTCACGTTGAACACCTTGCCGATGAGCAGCTTCGAGAGATGGTGCACGATGAGCTCCACGTTGGTGAGCACCGTGCACGAATACTTCTCGAAAAACCCCACGCTCTTGAGCACATAGAGCTGCATGCCCTGCTGCTGGTACCCGCGGACAAACCGCCTTGCGCCGTGGAAGAGACTGATGTGGTTGGCGTGGTTCGAGACGCCGTGGTCGTCAAACGTGACCAACCGGGCGTTGTTCAGCTTGACATATCGCTTCAAAACGGCTTCTATGCCTGCGGCATCCCACGTCTCTTGCATGCCGTCCTGGAAGAAGTCGCCCACCACCACGTTGGCCGATTTGAGCCCCAAGATCTGCGCCGACCGTCGCAATTCGTCACTCCGAATGGGGCCCATGCTGGGATGGGCGGCGTTTCCGGTCGAAAGACACAACAAATGGACGTTGTTATGGTGGACGGGACGGCTCAATTCGATCAAAGACGGCAGGAAGAACATCACCTCGTCGTCCGGATGAGCAATCACAAAGTAAACCTCCGAGTTGTTGATGGTGTTGCGCGTGCCTAGCGCTGTATGTGGACATAATGCATCGTTGCTGCCACTTTTGGCACTTCTAAAGCGGACGCCTAGCTGCGGTACAGCCGTGGACAAACAGATCCACACCAAAAACGACGTGACTATGGCCTGGACCAATAGCACGGGAATCCGGAGTAGCATACGGTGGCTGAAGTTTCGCAGCCCAACATAGGGCGTGGGTTGTATGCAGGTTGGTACAGATAGTAGTAGGAGGAGCCAGAGTTCACAATAGCAGTGTGTATTAGGTGCAGCAGTGTGTATTAGGTGCGTTTGGAGACGAACGTGTAGCCGGTGTTCCAAACTAGGTCTATTTCCGTTTCGTTCCTGTTCCAGCCGTTGACCTGTTCAAGCTCTGCGAAGTATGAGCCGATAAAGTCGTTCTTGTCGCCGGTGGCTTCCTTGAAGAGGTGGTAGCCGCTGTAGGTGGAGAGGTAGCCCAGGATCTCATGGAGCTTTATTCCCTTTCTGTCCAAAACCAAGTCCTGCTTCTCGTTGGGGACCGGCACCAGTGCGCCTGGCTGCAACTCCAACTTGTTAACCTTCTTGTTTTCATACAATTCGCCGGGAATATACTTGTCCACCTCCACGTAGTACTTCTTGATGATCTCGCGGCCGGGATTCTCCCAGTAAGGACCAATGTACTCCGGTTCATTGTACACATACTTGTGGTAGATGTCGTGAGCGTTCTTCAATGCGGTCGTCTTGTCAACCTTGGAAGGACCAGAAAACGACACAATCACAGGGTCCACATAGTACCAGTAAGCCAACACTCCTCCTGGTTTCAACAACTTTGCAGCAGTTGCAAAAAACGTGTCGTAGTCCGTAAACCAGTGGATACACTGGGCTGCAGTGATCAAGTCAACACTGCCCGGTTCAATCCCATCGGAGCCGCCGTATAGCTGCGACTCCACTCCTCCAGCCTTGAATTCTATCCGGCCAGGCTCGTCTATTCCAAGTTCCTGTAGCCGTTTTTCCTTCAAATCAGTGGCGGTTTTGATCATCACTGGTGATAGATCCAAGCCATCGACGTGCTCAGCAATGTTCAAGAGGGGATAGGTAGCAACCCCAGTACCACAGCCCAAGTCCAACGCGTGTTTGACCGGAACTTGGTTTCCGCGGGCTTTCAAGTAGTCTGCCAAAATGCTGTAGAAACTGGCGGGATAGTGTGGACGGAACGTGTTGTAGTTGAGGGACTTGAACGATGCTTTCGAGTAGCTAGCCATGTTGAAAAACTGGATTGATGGTTGCTACGCTCGGAATCACGTCCTTTTTATAGTTAATTTTCGGAGTACGATCACCCCCACATTTCAAATTGACAGTGCGGCGTGGGGCGTCGGCTCCGACACGGGCGCCTTTTCCGAGCCACCCACCGGCACCCTAAAAATAAGCATATGTACACGAGGTCAGTCAATTCCAGTCGATGAATGCGTCTGCGTCGGCCTGCAAGCCGTCGGTGCCGTCCTGGGAAACCAGCCATTCCTGGGCATCGGATTGGTCCAAAAATGGCGCAAGTCCAAGCGAGCCGTCGGCTGCAAAATCGTTCATGTGCAACGGTCCCTTGAGGTCGAGCTTGAACGGGTCAAACAGAAGGAGCGACTCGATGCCCTCGTTCTCGGTGGGAAGCTCGTCTTGCATGTCGCTGTCATCTGGGAACTGGTAATCGCTACTGGTGGTGCTGCTACGACGCTCCATCCTGGTTTCATCGTCAGCCACTGGAGGCTCTGGAATCTGGAAAGAGGACTTCTCTTGCTGCTTGATGTTCTGGAAAGAGCTGGCAATCCGGTTCTGTGGTTCTCTCACCACAGCAGTCCTCATAATTGGCTGGTTCGAAGGCTGCGACTTGAACTTGACTTCTGGTGCTACCAGCTGCCTTGACGAGTTGGGCGAAAGCACGCTGCCTATGGTGAGCTCAAGCAACTTGGCTGAGTTCAGACCGGCGCTTCCAGGGATCTTGAGCAAGCTCTCGGACCGCAAGTAGCTAACGGTGTCATCCAATAACCTCTTCAGGTGGAGCCTCAAGGGTCCCCCCTTGGTATAGTCCAAGCATCCACGAGCCACCAAAAGAGCAAGCCGTATCTGCTGCCTGGGGAGGTTCAACGGCACGGGAATCACAAATGGCAGAGGCGATTTGGAAATGCTCATCATCATGTCCAAAATCTGAACGGACGACTGCTGGATCATGGTAATCGACGACATGATAGAACCTGCCTCCCCCATTCCTCTGGTGAGCTGTTCCTTCTTCGACAACCCCACGTCGTGGTGGTTGCCGAACTTGGAAAGAATGGGCAAGTAGGTCAATATCTTGGCGTGGCAGTAGAGGAAAATAAGCGTAAGCTGCTGTTTGCTGTAATGGTTCCAGCCATTACCAGCCTCGCCGTTTTCCCCAATGTTGAAAGCACTGACGTCGATGTCGAAGTTGAGTTCTGTAGGAAGCTCGCGCCTCCAGTTGTCAAGCATGCCATCTCGGGCAAGTGCCTTGTTATAAATATCGTCGTTTTCAAATCTGGAAAATATCGAGTCCAAGATCTTGCCCAATACCTTGCAGTACAAGATAACGGCAAGGGCAAACTTGGACACCTTTCCCACGATCGAAAGCTTTGTGTTATTAATCATCACGATGTTTTCATTTTCGTCGTCAGCGTCGTCGTTCCGTCCGGCAAACGGCAAGGCACATTCGATCTCGAAATCTTTCAAGAGCCTTGGGACACCGAGATTCAATGAAGAATAAATATCCAAACAGTAAACACACCAAAACAAGATTCTTCTCTCTCCTTGTAAGAAGTTGCGGAACTCAGAATTGCCATCGCCGGATATTCCCAACACTGCAGCTGGGCATCTGTGCAATCTCAATTGTTGGGCCATGGTTATCAACCTTCCACGGAGTTCGTAGCAAGTGGTAATGTCGCCCACTACAAGGCAATACTGCATTGCCAACGAGAGAATCTGAAGCGACTGGATCGAGCAGTACTTGGTGATGATACAGTTGGGGCGAATGAAGTGGTGGATGAGATCGTCATAGTGGGCCAATCTCTCGGAATACCACTTGCTCTCCTTCGACTTGCCGCTGATGTGGGTGTTCTTGTGTGACACCAAACTGAGGGCCACCACGATCACGACTATGGCCATGAACTTTTCAATCAGTTCGTACTTTTGGTCCGGCTCCTGGACACGGCTCAGCTCCATCGTGGCGGTGAGCTTTGCGTAGCCACTCACGAACGTGTTCTTGTTCAAAATTGGGAAAGCACTTCCCCAATCCTGGAAGTATGTTGTGATGAGCTGGTCTAGGTCGATTCTCGCGGGGAGCTGCACCAAGTTTAAGAGTGCAATGACCTCGGACTCTGAGAGAGAGTAGTCCTCTCTGTCCATCAAGAAGCGAACATTAGGGCTGGAAGTGCCGGTATTTGCAACCGGTTCCTTCAAAGAAGCCAAGGTGTGGGCAGCGAGAAGGCCCTGTTTCGACTTGTATCCGAAACCCTGGCAGAACTTGGCCAAGAGCGTCGGAACGAAAAGGGTCTCCTCGGTGCTTCTGGGAATGGACATGGCCACGAGCGACGTGAGAAGCTGCTGTTTGCTCCGCTCGTCCACTGGGTGATTTGTAGTTTTCTGCATCTGGGCAATGGCCGTGGCAGCAGCGAAGGCGCCTGGAGCGGGTCTCTCGCGCGAGTAGTTGTTCTGTGGCTCCTCGAGGCTGAGAAGACTGTCGTCGTCGTCGCTCACGATAGAGCCAGCCAAGGAACCGGTGACAGAATTGGCTAGTGACGGAGGACCCACCGAGCCTGCTAGCGAGACTGGGCGCTCGTGGACCGCGTGCGGGAACTGGGCGCAGCCACATGGACAGCCCTTCTGGTGCTCGTGCCAGTGTGAGTTCTGGTTATCGAGCAACGAGAGGTTCAACGAGGTGATGGCCTGTCGTGGTTCTACGATGGTGTCCACCACCAAGCCGTTTTCCGGTGGAGATTCCTTCTTGATCTCCGGCGAGCTCAGCTTGGTGTCTTCCGGCACCCCGGACATCAACTCCAATTGTTCTTGTCTCATTTCCAACAAGCCTGCGAGCTTTTTGTTCTCGGTTTCGAGCTGTCTTATGCGCTCCTCCAACGTCTCGGTATATCCACGCGGAAATGCCCTTCGCGAGAGCTTGTCGGACACGATACACTTGAAGCCCACAGCTGCGCAGTTGGAACACGACGGCTGTTTTCCGTCACACTTTGTCTTCTTCGCTCGGCACCGATCACAGGCCTGGGCGACACGTTCCTGGACAGCGCCAGGGGCCAAAATGGTCTTTGTGTTGGTGGAGCCGTTGGCCCTGGATTTGGGCTTGGGTTTAGGACGGTCCATGTTTTTTAAGGGTCCTGTAGGGTTCTGTAGGGTCAGTTTAGGATGATGAGAACGAGCGTCTCTGGCGGCAAAACATGCACTGGGGTATTCGGACGGTTCTATCCGACAATAAATAGACAGTACCAAGCACCGTGGCTGCTGTGCACTGTGTGAGCCTCAAAGAACAAACGGTTTTCTCGCAAGCGCCACAAAAATCGAACACCAATGAAGATCAAGACTTTGCGACCGCACTGACTCACACGCCGCTACCGGGGCGCCTGGTGTGCGGGTGTGATGCCCTAAGTTCCCCAGATTCGCCTAGGTTGGGGCGATGGTTACGCGAGGGTGTCGAAAACGGGTGAAGCTCGAGACGGGGCTGGAAGCTGGCGTGGCGGGTGCAGGTGGGCTGGGGTTGCCGGCTAGTGGTGTGGATGTTCTGGATGGTGATTACAAGCATGCGGGTGGGCAGATCGACGAGATGGACTGGCAAGAAAAGAACGCGTTAAAGCGGGACAGAAACGCTTTGGAAGCTGTTGATGGGAACCTGGTACATGCTACTTGTGGAAGTGCGGGCCAAGACTATATGGGCCATAGCAGGCTCAAAGTCGAGCCCGCAGTGAAGATGGAAGCCAACGAAACTTTGCTCAAGACTTTGCTCAAAACTGAAAAAGACACTGCCGCTGACAGCGGTGGTGAAAGCGATGCTAAAAGCAGCACGAAAGCACCCAATGTGTTTCCCCGGGCCGAGATCGAGGATATCGAGCTGGTGCCCGCCGCTCTTGCTCCGAAAAACTGGGACACCATATACAACCTGGTGGTGGACATGCGGGCCAAGTTCATGTCGCCCGTCGATACCATGGGCTGTGAGCGCATCCCGGTGCGTCTCCGGCCACAGGGACACGATTCCCCGCGCACGTATAGGTTCCAGCTTCTTGTTTCGCTCATGCTTCTGTCGCAAACGAAAGACGAAGTCAACTATTCGGCGATGAAGACACTTGACGACGAGTTGATGCGCCGCGGGTTTGCCAACGGCTTGTGTTTGGCGGCGGTGATGGCCACCCCCGAAGAAGACATCAACAAGTGCATCCAAAAGGTCGGTTTTCACCACCGCAAGGCCGGGTATATCAAGCGAGCCTGTCGGATGCTCGAAGAAAAGCACCAAGGAGACATCCCCAACAACATCCAGGACATTGTAGCGCTCCCCGGAGTGGGCCCCAAGATGGGGTACCTTCTTCTCCAGCGGGGCTGGAACAAAAACGACGGAATCGGCGTCGACGTTCACATCCACCGGCTCGCACGTATGTGGGGCTGGACAAGCAGCAAGGCCAAAACCCCCGAGCACACGCGGCTAGAATTGGAGAGCTGGCTTCCACGGCCGCTCTGGGGTGACATCAACCCCATTCTCGTTGGCTTTGGCCAGGTTATCTGTCCGCCAAATTACCCCAACTGCGACCTCTGCACGCTCGGGCGGCAGAAATTGTGCAAAACCGCCAACAAAAAATTGGTCAATGCGGCCATGACCGCCGAGCGCATGCAGAAGCTCCAGCGGCAGCGTGCGGACCTCACGGCGATGATCGCCGAACACACCCCCGGCAACTAGCGGCGGCGGTTTTTGCACCCATTAGTATGGGTGCACCGGTGCGAGCGTGTTGGGGTTCGCACGACGCCATCGAGTTTGTTGAACTCTCCTCAACGGCAGGTGTTGTAGCCATTGTGAATCCAGCCTTTACGGACACCAGGAGACTGTGTGCGCATCCTTCGCACTGCCTACTACGCGTATGATATGAATAGCAACTCCAAGTTCCAAACACAGCCGCAAAACATGCAGGCACAACAGATACTTCTTCAGCAGCTCCAGAACAACGGCCAGCAGGGCCAATCGGGCTCCTATGATTACGACATGTACAACAACTACCGCATGGCGCCGTACGGCCAGGTGCAAGCCCAGGGCCAGAACCAGAGCCAGAACCAGGGCCAGAACCAGCTGCTACCACTGTTGCCGTCTCAGAACAACCACCAGCTGGGCCCGTATTTACGCATGTCGAACCCTCCCCGGCAGAACTTGCAGTACGCGCTGCCCCAGTTGCCGCACCAGCATACCACCGAGTCGATCAATGTGACCAATCCTGGCTCCGTCTACTGGCAGCACCAGCAGCAGCTCTGCCAGATGTCCCGAACCGCCAGCGTGCCCCACTTCTACGCCCGCCAGTACGCCGCCAACTCGCGCAAGAAGAACCCCTACAGCGACGTCAAGAGCATGAACTTGGTGGACGCAACCAAACAGGTGGTGGCGGTGTTGGAAGAACAAGAAAGACTGGTGATCAAACTGACCATTTCCCAGAACTCCGCATTGCTCCACAACAAGAAGATGGCCGCCGACTACGACGACGACCACATGCAAGAGGAGCAGCGCATGCGCCTCAAGTCCCAGGGCCGCCAGCTCTGGTGCCAGTTGGACTTGAGCGGCCAAGGACTCACCATATTGTCGCCCAAGTTGTTCCAGTACGAGTTCCTAGAGTCGCTCTTCTTGAACAACAACAAGTTGACCGAGGTTCCACCGGTGGTATCCCGTCTCAAGTGCTTGCGCACGTTGGACTTGTCCCGCAATCGCATATCGGAAGTGCCTCCGGAGCTCGGCATGTGCTTCAACTTGCGCTACCTCTTTTTGTTTGACAACAACATCACCACCTTGCCACTCAACTTCGGCAACTTGATCGAGCTCTTGTTCTTAGGTATCGAGGGCAACCCGCTCGACCTCAAGATCGCCAACATCATCGCTGAGCAGGGCACCAAGGAGCTCGTGGCCCATCTCCGTGACATGAGACCCGGCCACCCGGCTCCCACGCCTCGTCCGTGGTTGTTGGTGGAAGACGACGGTGACGTGGTGGACTCCAACGCCAGTCCCGAGACCTACAGCGCCAGCACTAGCAAGTCTGAGCCCGATTCATTCACATTGTTGTCGTACAACACGTTGTGCCAGCACTACGCGCCCAGCAAGTTGTACAAGTTCACGCCTTCGTGGGCGTTGGATTGGGAGTTCAGACGGGCTGCTTTGAAGGAAGAGATCTTGAGCTACAGAACCGACATTGTGTGTATGCAAGAAGTGGAAACAAGAACGTTCCACGACTTCTGGGTACCGGTGATGGCGGAGATCGGCTACAAGGGCGTCTTCTTCTGCAAGACGCGGTCCAAGACCATGGGCAGCCTTGATTCCAAAAAGGTTGATGGATGTGCCACTTTTTACCGGACCGCCAAGTTTGAGTTGGTGACCAAGATGAACTTTGAGTACAACAGTGTGTGCATGGGATCCGACAAGTACAAGAAGACGAAGGACCTCTTCAACCGTTTCATGAACAAGGACAACATCGCATTGATCAGCTACTTGCAGCATCTTGAGACGGGCGAGAAGATCCTCGTGGCCAACACGCACTTGCACTGGGACCCTGCGTTCAACGATGTCAAGGCGCTTCAGGTGGGCATTTTGTTGGAGGAGCTCCAGGGCATTCTCCGCAAGTTTGGCCACAGCGACGACGTCAAGAGTGCCAACGTTGTGATCTGTGGCGACTTCAACTCGGTGCGGGACTCTGCTGTGTACCAGTTGTTTTCCACCGGCAACGTCACCAAGCACCACGACCTTGATGGGCGTGAGTACGGGCGGTTCACCGACGAGGGCTTCCGGCATGTGTTCAAGTTGAAGAGTGCGTACGATGGCGAGTTGCCGTTCACCAACTTTTCGCCCGGGTTCACCGAGGTGATCGACTACATTTGGTACTCGCCTGCCAACTTGCGGGTGAAGGGACTTTTGGGCAAGATCGACGACAACTACCTCAAGAACTGTATTGGGTTCCCGGACGCGCACTTCCCGTCGGACCACATTGCCATAGTGAGCAAGTTCCAGATCAAGAAGGCGGCTACGTCTGGACGGCGGCCCGACTTCAAGCCCGACTTCAAGGGCACGTCGAGAAAGACGTAGCATGTATATTAGATAGGCAACTGACAGATAAGTGAAGAATCTGAATATTCATTAGCATGTAGAGAGGAGCAGCGGGCGCGTGCGCTCGCGCTCGCTAGCTCCCGCTAGCCGTCGCCAGTAGCGCGCAGCCAGGCCCCACCAGGCTCGCGCAGGGCTCGCACCAGGGCTCGCACCAGGGCTCGCAGCATACAAGTCCGAAAGTTCGCGGCTGCCAGATTCATGAGTTTGTTAATTCCCACAGAAAACGATTACGAGGATGCCCACGACAACGTGGAGGGAGCGGTGGAGTACCAGGCATGTATAGAGGCGCAGCAGGATGCCCGCAACCACGAAAACAAGCTCTTGTACCCGTGGAAGTTCGAGGTGGTGAAAGGGTTCTTCAAGCAGGCAGAAGAGGACACGAACGACTTGACGTTCAGATACACGGAGGAGAATCTCGGGCGGTTGCAGTCGTGGGACGCGATCACGCTGAGCTTGGCGAAGCTCAACGCCGAAGCAGCCGACAACGAGAGCTACAAGTTGGTGTACTTGGCCCGGCACGGCCAGGGTTTCCACAACGTGTGTGTGCTCAAATACGGCACTGACGAGTGGAAACGCAAGTGGCACAGCGAGACCACCGACGGCGAGATTGTGTTTGCGCCAGACCCCATGTTGACCGAGTTGGGCATCAACCAGGCCAAGGAGAACAACGCCGCCTGGAAGCAGGAGGTGGCATTGGGGGCGCCCATTCCCCAGGTTTTCTACGTGTCGCCGTTGCAGCGGTCGTCGTGGACGTGTGTGTACACGTGGGCCGGGTTGGTGGAGCCGCGGCCGCTCGTCACCGAGGCGATCCGAGAAACGTTGAACGTCAATCTCTGCGACAAGCGGTCGTCGAAGACGGTGATTGAGCTGCGGTTCTCCAAGTACGGCTTCCGGTTTGAGGACGGGTTCGCCGAGGAGGACGTGTTGTTCAAGCCCACCGACCGCGAGACGTTGGCCCAGCAGTCGCTCCGGGTCAACGGGTTCCTCCAGAAGCTCTTTGATGCCGAGTGGGACGGCGGCCAGGTGGACCGGGCGCGGGCGCGGGACAGCACTGTTGTCAGCACCACGTCGCACGCCGGCACCATCCGGGCGTTCATCACGGTGTTGGGCCACCGCACGTTCACCATTTCCACCGGCGGCATGCTTCCGGTGGTGGTGAAAGCCACGCGGCGCCGCGACTAGCGACTGGCGCAGCGACGTCCGTCCCTGCATCCTCGCTATTTTTAGGCCGCGCCTGCGCCTACGGCGTACCCCAGCCTGTCTCGTGCGACTGTGCATATGACCTCTGGTCACCGTTCGAGACACCTGGGAGCCGTTAGCAGCACCGCACACCAGTTAGCAGCACGCACACCCAGTTAGACCACGTTAGACAGAACAAAATAGCATGCCCAGCCCCAGCCTCGCGCACCACACCACCGTCGGCTCATCGTCCCCAGCCGGCCCTCCCCAGCCGGCCTCGCCAGCCGGCCTCCCTAGCCCCTCCCAGCCCCGGCGTGCCTCTACCGGCCTGCACCACCCTGCGGCGCGATGCTGCTTGGAGGCCGATTCACTATTTCAGGCAACCAATCCCTGCAAAACAACATGATGCTTGCCTCCCACCTCTGGTGCTTTTTGTTGTTTTTGCTTCCGGTCTGGGCCATCGACTGGCCCTGGGAAGACGACAGCACCGACTCGGCCTCCGCCACCGATGCTTCCGAGTCCGCCACCGACACCGACAGAAACAACTACGCTCCCTACGAGACCGGGTGTCCTCTGACCAACTTGTCCCGGCAGTCGGTCAACATCTCCGACCGAGAACGCGAGTACATCCTCAACAGGTGGGAAAAGACCAACGACAACCTCGTCACGTTCTTGTCGGAAAAGGCAAACTTGTCCAACTTTGACGCCGAGCGCTATATCGGCGACTACGCTGCCGAACACAACATCACCATTGGCGTGGCGTTCTCGGGCGGCGGGTACCGCGCCATGCTCTGTGGCGCTGGCCAGCTCTTGGGCTTGGACAACCGGTTCGAAGACGAGTCGGTGGCCAGTCTTGGCGGCTTGTTGCAGAGCGCAACCTACATTGCGGGGTTGTCGGGCGGCAACTGGCTCGTGGGCCTGATGGTGTTGAACGACTGGATCTCGGTCAACGACATCTACACCGGCGACAAGGACATCTGGAACTTGGAGGACTCCATCTTCAACCCCAACGGCATCAACGTGATCCGCACCGCCGAGTACTACTACAACATCTACGACTCGCTCGAGGCCAAGAAGGACGCCGGCTTCGAGACCTCCATCACCGACATCTGGGGCCGCGCCCTCTCCAACCAATTCTTCGAGGGCGACAACGGCGGCGACAACATCACCTGGTCCTCGGTCCAGGACATGTCCAACTTCAGGGACCACGAGATGCCGTTCCCCATCGTGGTGGCCGACGGCAGAACCCCGGGCACCTACATCATCAACAGCAACTCCACCGTGTTCGAGTTCAACCCGTTCGAGATGGGCTCGTGGGACCCGTCCGTCCACACCTTCTTTGACGTCAAGTACCTCGGCAGCCAGACCCTGGGCGGCACCCCGCGCAACGACAGGTGCGTGGCCAACTTCGACAACGCCGGCTTCATCTTGGGCACCTCGTCGTCGCTTTTCAACCAGGTGATCTTGCGGCTTCCGGACACCGACATTCCCAGCGTCATCAAGTCGGTCGTCAACAGGATCTTGAGCCTGGTCAGCAACGACGAAGACGACATCGCGGTGTACGAGCCCAACCCCTTCTACGACTCGGAGTACGGCGGCCTGAGAACCATCACCAGGAACGGAACCCTCTACTTGGTGGACGGCGGAGAAGATAACCAGAACGTGCCCTTGTACCCATTGATCCAGCCCGTCCGTGAGTTGGACATTATTCTTGCATACGACAACTCGGCCGACACCGACCAGAACTGGCCCAACGGCTCGTCGCTCGTGGAAACATACCAGCGCCAGTTCTCGGTCCAGGGAAGAGGCACGCCTTTCCCGTACGTGCCGTCGGTGGACGAATTCGTCAGAGATGGCCTCAACAGAAAACCCGTCTTCTTCGGCTGCGACAGCGCCAACTTGACGGAGCTTGTGCTGGAGCTGAGGAATAACAACATCAACGAGACGGACATCCCTTTGGTGGTGTACATGCCCAACCACAGACACTCGTACAACTCCAACACCTCCACCTACAAGATGTCCTACGACAACGACGAGAAGTGGGGCGTGATCACGAATGGATTCGAAGTCACCACCCAGAACAACGGCACGGCCGACGATGGCTGGGCCACATGCATGGGCTGTGCCATCATCAGACGGTCCCAGGAGCGTAGAGGAATCGAACAGTCGGCCGAATGCCGGCAGTGTTTCCAGGACTACTGCTGGGGCGGAGGTGTCCGGGATGCGGCTGCCAGCTCGGACCTTCCAGTCTCTACATCTTCTAGTTCGTCGTCGTCGTCTTCTTCGACCTCGACCGGCAGAAGAGGTGCTGCATCAAAATCCACGTATGTGCCCTGGCAATCTGCTGTATTCGGGTTGTTATTTATTGTTGGTGTCTTCATAGCTTGAGCATAGAACAAGTACAAGGACAATATTTCGAAAATTTGAACAATTCCGAAATAAAGGAATATGAACACTATTATAAAGTAGCACAGCTGGCTTGCTTCAAAATGATATAGATATGGTCTGAACAAGAAAAAACAAATGTGACTCTTGGTTGTAGTATAGATACCAGTTTCGGTTTTGGTCGGTTTTGGTTCCTGTCGATGATTTCGCAGCCAACGATGAAATGGCAGCACCGTCAAAAAAACCTTAACAAAAGACCAAAAGTAAAACCACAACAAACAGGAATACCTAGCACCACACCAGTACAAACAACCCTCGTCCAGACCCGCCAGCTATCCCCCACAATACTACTCCATCGCCCTCCACCTCCACCAGTCACGTGATCGCATCGCCATTTTTTTTCTGTGCTACTCAGAGAAGAGCATACCTCCAACTATCTGGTTTATTCACACTGCATCACCAGAACGTCTTTCGGTGAATATAAACAGCCATGGTCAAATCTTACGATAGATATGAGCAGGAGGCGAGCTTTGGAGTCGTATCGTCCAACTCCAATGTCATATGGTTGCCTCCACACCAGTCATCCAAATCAGCTGGAAGAGCTTTAACTGCTGCATTAGAAGAGATCCTAGTTTGGGACATCAAGACAGGAGAACTAACCAGCCGCTTGAGAGACGGATTGACCCCGGGAGCCCACAATGCTCCCACTTCCCTGGCACCAGCCACTGTAACTGTATTAGCATATCACCCAGAATCCAACATTGTTGCCTCGGGATACAGCGATGGCTCGGTGAAAGTGTGGGACTTGGCATCTGCATCCGTGGTTATGACGTTCCAGGGCCACAAGTCTGGGGTGAGCATACTCAAGTTTGACAAAACAGGTGCTCGTCTAGTGTCTGGTTCGTTTGATTCCAGCATCATTATGTGGGATTTGGTTAGCGAAGAGGGCTTGTTCAAGCTCAAGGGACACAAGGGCCAGATAACCGGTCTCCAGCTTCTCTCGTTGCATAACCAGGAAGAATTCAGCGATGCTTTGGAAGACTACATGATGAGTGTATCCAAAGATGGGTTGATCAAGTTGTGGGATTTGAAGAGCCAGCAGTGCGTAGAGACACACGTGGCCCACCCGAGTGAGTGCTGGTCGTTGGCCACCGACATAGAACGTGGTTTGGTTTTCACCGCGGGAAACCGGGACGATATCAAGGTGTGGAAATTGGACCTCACCGAGCCAGATACCCAGAAGATAGTCGAGTTGGGTGAATTCCAAAAGCAAAGCAAGGCACGAACCACAGACATACAGTTCCAAGACGTGTCTATCGCCGACACCGTGGCCACCATCATGTACTTGCAAAACGCCGACCGCACCATCGAGGTGTTCAGAATACGACTGGACGACGAAATAAAGAAGGGGATCGCCCGAAGAACCAAGAGGCTAGCTGAAAAAGGACACGACGATGACGAAATCAAACAATCCATCCAAGAGGCACAGATAAGCATGCTCATAGTTCCATATACCACCGTGAGAGCTTCTGCCAAGATTAGATCTTGCTGCTGGGCACCAAAATCCGCAAGAAAAATGGGCTTGCTAGTGTCGTTAACCAACAACTCTCTCGAGTACTACACCATTGCGCTGCCCGAGCTGATCAAGAAGGCCACTCCAACAGACGTCATACCTGTAAAACAGAACACTGTTGACCAGTTGGGCCATCGCAGTGATATCAGAGCCATGGACATTTCTCCGGACGATAAATTGATTGCTACCGCCTCCAATGGCGAGCTCAAGGTGTGGAATGTCAAGACCCGCAATGTGGTGAGGTCGTTTGCATTGGAAAGTGGATATGCATTGTGCTGCAAGTTTCTTCCTGGCGGCACGTTGATAGTTGTTGGATTCAAGAACGGTGCCTTGGAGTTGTGGGACTTGACTTCTTCGTCCTTGGTGGACCGTGTTGAGTCTGCCCATGGTCAAGACGAGGGCTCGGCTGTGTGGACTTTGGACCCCACTCCCGACGGCCAGCAGTTGGTGACTGGTGGAAACGACAAGACGGTGAAATTCTGGAACTTCAAGATAGAACGAGAGTTGGTGCCTGGAACCGCCACCACGATCCTGAGGTTGTGCTTTGTGCATAACAAGACCATCGAGGTGAACGAAGACGTTCTCTGTGTCAGGGTGTCTCCCGACGCTCGTCTTTTGGCGGTTTCGCTTCTCAACAACAATGTCCAGGTGCTTTTCATGGACTCGTCCAAGTTGTTCTTGACGTTGTACGGCCACAAGTTGCCGGTGCTCTCCATCGACATCTCCGCCGACTCCAAGTTGATCGCCACTTCGTCGGCAGACAAGAACATCAAGATCTGGGGTCTCGATTTCGGCGACTGCCACAAGTCGATTTTCGGGCACCAGGACTCCATCATGAACGTCAAGTTCCTCGGCGACACCCACAACTTTTTCTCTGCTGCCAAGGACGGCGTGGTCAAGTACTGGGACGGAGACAAGTTTGAATGCGTGCAAAAGTTGACGGCCCACCAGTCGGAAGTGTGGTGCTTGTGTGCCAGCAGCGACGGGCTGTTCGTGTGCTCGACGTCCCACGACCACTCCATCCGGTTGTGGCTTGCGGGAGACGACCAGGTGTTCTTGGAAGAAGAGCGAGAGAAGGAGATGGACGAACTTTACGAAGAGGAGCTCCTCGAGGGAGTGGAGCAGGAACGCAGCGGCGACAACGGCGACGACGAGGAAACCAGCCGAGTGCAGAGACAAACCATGGAAACGTTGAAGGCTGGAGAGAAGCTCATGGAGGCCCTCGACATCGGCTACGAGGATATCTGCAGCACCGAAGCATACGAGGAGGACGTGAAGAGGTACAGCACACAGAAGACCGGCGGCGTGCCTGCTCGCCCCACTCCACACACCGTGTTGATGGCCATGGGCGTCAGCGGCCAGGAGTACGTGATGAGCGTAGCGGCCAAGATCAGACTGTCGCACATGGAAGATGCGCTTTTGGTGTTGCCGTTTTCGTACACACTCAAACTCTTGAAGCTCATTGAGGTGTGGACGAGCGGCAGCAACGTTGGCGGCAACATTGTGCATCTTTCGCTCATCTGCAAGATCTTGTTCTTCGTGGTCAAGAGCAATGCTCGTGAGTTGATGGGCCAGCGGGACCCCAAGCTCAAGAACCAGCTCATTGTGGTCAAGGAGCAGATCAGACAGCAGCTCCAGAACAGTGCGGCCGAGGTGGGCTTCAACACCCAAGGCCTCAAGTACGCCAAGCAGCAGTGGAAACTTGAGCACGAAACCGAGTATATTGACGAGGAAGAACAAAGAAAGGCCAATGGCCTGCGGGCCGTCAAGCGAACTTACACCACCATCTAACCAACCCTCCAGGCAACCGAAATGGGCTATAGTTGCCCCGCCGCCGTCGGCAGCAACTGGTGGTCTTGCAGCCTGGGTGCTGCATACGGCTGGACAATGCCGCGTCAACCGCCGTTCCAGCGGCCGGTCCCCCCAGGCGTGGTGGGGGCGGTGTAGGGCCAAATACAAAATTAGCCATAGGTATAGGCTGTAGACACCGTAATCCGCAGCGGGTATTTTGCCAAGTCGCTTCTTCTCCGCTATTGCCAACCAAAACCCCGCCGTTCCCTCTCCGCCACATCGGCGCCCAACCACCAGGTCGCAAGTTTGTCTGCATTATTGCTAGGAATATTCCGCCCCGCACCAAATCGTCTGGATCAGCATCAAGGGAAACCGGGGCTGGATAAGGATTTAGACACTAGTTGAGTGGTGATACGCGATACGGCAGCAGCGTGTTAGTGCTACGACCACAGTCCGGATCCGCCGACAAGTTTTTTGTGAGGGCAAGCACTCCGAAGAAGAGTTTTAAACGCCAGAAAACCATAAAAAAACCGTGTCAAACGACCCAGACGGAATCCTACCCCAGCGGGCTGTTGAGACGATACCAGACTTGCAGAACTTGAAGAACCGAGTTTGGCTGCTTCCAGAATATGTACAACACCCCGATGAACCAGCAGATGAATTCATGGCACTCCCGCTACTCAGGAGCCGACCGGCAAAAAGTGGTCCAACTCTTGTCGCTGGCACTTAAGGACATCCAGAGCAGCAACTACGACCCGCAGCGAGCGACAAACATGGCCCAGGAGTTCGAAAAATACACGTTCATGAAGTCGCCCACCAGGGAAGAGTACTTGCGCCTCATTGAACAAAAGGTGATGCAGCTCCGGGAAAACAGCAGGAGGAAGAGCATGATGAACGGGATGAACCTGAATGTCAGCAACATGAACGGCATGAACCTGAGCAACATGAACGGCATGAACCTGAACATGAACCTGAACCTGAACCTGAACCTGAACATGAACATGAACATGAACCTGAACATGAACATGAACAACTTGAACCTGAACATGTCCAACATGAACTCCGGAATGAACTCCGGAATGAACTCCGGCGTGAACTCGGGCATGAACTCAGGCATGAACTCCGGCATGAACTCGGGAATGAACTCCGGCATGAACTCCGGCATGAACCAGAACGTCAACCAGGGCATGGGCCAGTCCATGAACCAGTCGCCAAACCAGAACATGAATCAAAACTCCGGCCAGGCGATGAATATGAATATGAACATGATGAACATGAACCAACAGAGCCCAAACCAGCGCTTCATGCAGCAGCCCATGCGCCAGCAGAACTCCCAACCACTGTCCTCGCCTTCTGTTTCCCAGGCAACCACCCAGCCGCTGGGATCTCAGCTCCAACAGATCAGCAACATGATTCGTAATACCCCAATTCCCCCGGCGCTCTTGTCCCAAATACCCCATCTCCCGCCTAACGTCAACACCTGGAACCAAATATTCGATTGTTACCAAAAGAAAATCATTCCCGCCGTCGCTATGCCAGTAATAAAGGAAATGCACGGGGCTCATGTCTCGATCGTGATGCGCCAGCATCAACAGCGCTTGAACCGTGGCAGTATGAACATGGGCATGAATAATAATTCCAACTCAAATATGAACAAGCTGGGCATGGAAATGAATACGGGAAACATGAATACCAGTAATGTTAACGTGAATGCCAATAACGTCAACCCTAACATATCGGCACAGCAAAGGCAGCAGATTTTGCAGAACCAGATGAGGAACAGCCAATTGTTGCAGCAGCAACAACAACAACAACAACAACAACAGCAGCAGCAGCAGCAGCAGCAGCAGCAGCAGCAACAACAACAACAACAACAACAACAACAACAACAACAGCAGCAACAACAGCAACAGCAGCAACAGCAGCAACAAGCTCCTGCAAAACCACCAAACATGACTATAACACCCCAGGATATGGCCAAGTACAGTGGAGATGCAATGACTCTCCTTAGCCGTCTTCAGGGCAATGGTTCTATCCCTCCAAACTTGGACCAAGTGCAGAAAGAGAATTTCATCAGAAAGTATATCTCACACCAGAAAGCCACGACTTGGAAACAGCAGGAAGCTGCTCGTAGGATGCAACAAAACCAAGCTCCTTCCTCGGCTCCACAACAACAGCAGTTCCAGCAAAGTGGTCAATTCAATTCTCAGGAATCACAGAAACTTGCCCCAACTCAACAGGTACCTCAACTGGCTCCACAAAACCTGCCCATGATGAGTATGCACATGTCTCCAGCTGCTCCACAACAGCCGCGCATGCAACTTCCTCCTTTGAATGACGAGATGAAGATGAAGCTTCGGCAATTAGTAGAGGAAGTCGCAAGGAACAGTATAGCATTGAAAGATGTCTCGATGTCGTTAAGTGGTCCTCAAAAGGATGCCGTTCGAGAATCGGTCATGAGAATTTCTCAACTGTACGCTAATGTGGACAGTATTATCAGCTACTTCTATATTCTTACCAGGAATGCGGAGGGTACAAAGCGCCTCATTCAAATGAAGTACATGACCAAGAATATCATGGAAAGCTTGCAGAAAGGTGTTTATCTTGCGGGACCTGATTTATTAGAGAAGTTGAAGTTGCAGTACCAGAAGTATTTCGAGTACGTCAAGGAACAATTTGCAGCACGCAAAAGCCAGATCAATCAAAACCAAAACCAGGCTCCAATGAATATGATGAATCAGAACCAAATTCCAAACAATGTGATACCACCAGCTGCTGATCAGAATCAGGCTCAAAATCAAAACCTTATATTCAACCGGGCCCAATACCAGTCTCAGCCTCAACAATCGCCCCAGTTAGCAGCTCCTCCCGTTCCTCAGTCCAAGCCTACCCCAGCCGCCCATCCAAGTCAAACTCCTCGATTCAGTAGTCCTATGATGGCTGGTCTGCCAATGGTTCAACGAGCGACACCAAAACCTCAACCCAAGAAGGCTCCTACTGTGACTCGCAGAAAGGGCTCAAACAAATCCATCTCGCACGCGGGCGGTATTCCAACTCCTGCTGCCAACGCTGGCACACCAGGAAGCGGCGTCGGTACGTCAAGAACTCCCAACAGTTTCCCTACCCCCCATGGCCAACCAGGAAGCAACAAGAATACTCCACAGGCATACTCTCCCACGAAAGGCGGTTCCATCGATGTTCCTTTGGAGGAAATCTTTGGACGTTCTTCCACGGATAGTAGAGTTGCTCATCGCCGTAACCTCTCCACCTCGGATTTAGAGAAGTTCTTCTACGCTACTCTAGCTAATTTACTCGAGCTTGGAGAAGATGCTGCTGATAAAGCCACTTCACATGGTCATTCACCACTTTCACCTGTTCAAGCTGGCGAATGGAGCTGTTCTGTAAGACCGGAGGCTATCACATCGTCGTTCAGGCAAGTGGATTTGATTCGCGACGTGGTGGCATCAGATATCATCCAAGTATGTGGAGTCTTGTCTGAGCCACCCAAGCGGGAAGCAGATGAAGACTTGGCTGGTGACTCAAAGAGACCTGACTGGCTACACGAGCCCGTTTTATTCGAAGATTGGAGGAAAAATTTTGAGCAAGTGGATCAGTCGGCCAATATTTTAGTTTAGAAGAAATTGCTTGTATACGTCTAATAATATTTAAACAACTTTAATACCTTTATCTGACACGAAATATCAAGTGAACCAGCCACCTGCAAAATTATTTCCCAAAGGTTTTGTCAGATCACGTACGCTATTAACTCGTCTAGCTTTTAGTACCCGCTCAAATTCGGCCCGTTCCTGTTCACCAATTTGGTATGGTGGCCATATACTGACACAATTCTGCCTTGGTCCCTTGATGCCACCAAGCACTAAATCATGGTTATTAACGAAAGACAGCTTTGCAAAAGGTGTATCGAGAAGTGCAAAATATCTAACTCTTGCTAACTCTGAAATCCACGCAACATCATCAGCGTTGATTTTGGTCTCGCTCAAATCCAACACTTCTAATCCAGCATGATTACGAAGGGCCCCTACATCTCTGAGAGGGGAGTGACTGCCATAGAAGCATCGAAGGGAAGATGGAATGGAAATTTTGTTTTCGCCTTTTGCACCCAATGAGTTGATACTAGTATTCGATAGATTTAAAATTTTCAAGCCAGGTGGTAAGGATACCTGCAAGTTGCTGAAGCTGGTCTGATTTAGAGTACTTCCAGCAAGAGATAGTACTTTGAGGCTGGAATTTGGCTCAAACCTGATGTTAGAAAGATCTAGGCTTGCACAATTTTCGATCGTCAAAATCTCCAAAGTTGCCGGAAACAGGTAATCTTTGCCTATTACCTTCTTCGTGTTATTTAAATGTAAAGAATAGCGGTAGTTAATTTGAATTGCATTTAAATTTTGAACTTTGGAGCCGCTCAAGTCGAGTGAATTGACTATGGTAGGTCCTGTTATCAGTTCAATGTCGCTGTCAGAAATGTTCAAATATTCAATTGAACGAGCTTGCAAATTCAAACTCAAACTCAGAAGGTTTCTCGGACAAATGGAAACGCTATTCAACCGAAGTCCGTCAAGATCGATGCCATTATACCCAAACAGGCTAGGCAGTTCATCATATTCATGGATTTCAAGAACCTTCAACGCTGTTGGCTGTTCCGATTTTCTAATGGTGAAAGGAGCTCCGCTCATCTTCAACAATTCTAAATGACTTGGGATGATGAAACGTGAAGTTGAATGCAATCCCCGGCTTGATGTATTTAGAGCAGTAAACTCTTTGAGTTTGCCAGGAAGTCTTGTCGTTTGGTCAAGTATCATTGGATTGTATGATACGTCCAATATTTCTAAATTTGGTAACATGGATGCAAGAAGATCGATGTTTTGGATATCATTGAAGCTTAGGTCTAACGAAGTAAGAGATATTGGCCAGTTGTAATTGGAAATATCTCGCACCTGGCTGCCACTCATCCTAAGACATTTCAAAATGGGGCAGTCTATAGTAAAGCAATCAACCAGTGTGCCTGAAATATCAAGAGTAGTCAACTTTTCAAAAGCTTTCCAGTCTAGACCATCCCATATCTTCTCAATATGAAGTTCCTCAACCAGCCCTGGCTCTACTGACCTGATGAAATTATTGTCTATGGTTTCTGTGGAACGGAGGTTGATTCGAGGCACACCGAGCAACGAAGCAAGATTATCAATGTCCAATGTTGCATGATGAACACTAATGCTGTCAAGCCCCCCTGCGTTAAACAACTCGACAATTGAACCTCTGCTCAAATAAGTAAGACGCTTCACATGACGACAGTCTATCAGGACATTTTGATTGGAAACATCACAGGTAAGATCAATATCCTGTCCCATGGGACATACGTCAAAGTCGATGCCGTAAGAAGTGATTGACAAAGCCTTGATATTGGATATAGGAGGGAAGAATGTATCCAAATACAGAGAAAGTTCCATGGCCAACCTGTTTTCAAACTTAACCAGCAAGCTCTTGGTCCACTGATTGAAAAGTCTCATCAAATAGACAAGGTCAATTGGATCGTGTTCATGAGTAAACTCAAAGTCCAAGTAGACCAGGTCAAAACATGGTGAGAGGTTTGCTTTTGCAGCCACATGTTCCAAAATCAATGCGTCATCAACCATCATTGAGCTGCTGTTTGCGAAAGTATGGAGCTTCTTTTCGTCAGTCGTGTAATCTGGAAACGATGCTGGCCAGTTGGTGTAGTTGTAAATCGTTATTGATTTCGAAAAGCTTGCGATGGCAGAACGAATCAAGTCGTCATCGTTCGACTTGGAAACTGCATCTAGAATCTCTCCAGGAGTGAGTTCATCAAAGACTTTCTTTAACAATTCGTCTGGAAGCGAGCTCAAGGAGCGCATTGGGATTGAAAGATAACGAAACTTCCCTTCGGCCTATACCATATGACTATCATAGACTTGGAGCTTTTGGACCAGAACAGCGATTACATAATACGGTTATTGTAAGGGTCCCCACTATCTGAAATAGGAAAATACTTCAGATTTGTGTAGGAAGCTATCCTAGTCAAAACGATAGCGTGTCAACCTTCAGGCTGGCATGTTGAATGTTATAATCTCTGTATTGGTTATTCCACCTGTAATTGCACAGTGAAGTAGGGTGCATTTTGAACTTTATCGTATCCAAACGTGGTTAGGACAAGATGTGCCATTTTCTATAAGCACAGGAGAAGAATAATGGATTCTAGTGAGAAGAGAAACATCATTTCAAGTATTCGTATCTCTATTTGGTATCATATCTTTGGTTTGTTTTTAATCTCTTGCGCGTTTTGCAGCCACCTACCGCGTTCTTTATAAAGGAAGTAAAACCGCAACTAACGCCTTCTTGTTATTACATCAAGCGTTCGTATTATTAGGTGTATGAAAAATTCCTTGTTCTACAGAAAAGGGTCATTATAGAACCTACTGTTAGACCAACAATTCGAGTTCTTCAGGAGAGTTGGGTGAGGTTTTGGCTAGCAACAATTGCCTATTCACAAAACTGCAACGTTCTACCCAACACCATACGGATCCTTGTATGGTACGGGGTGGGTTTATGACACCTGAAACTCGCCTGAACCTTTCTTCAGATTTTTTGTTTGCAGCCAAATCACCACCTCCAGCTATCTCGCTGCAAATCCGCGCACGAATTTTCAACTAGAGACTTTATGACCAACAGCGATACTCTGAAGATATCCGTGGCTTTTGTATGCCTAGGAAACATGTAGGTATACTGGCAGTGGTCTAACCGATTCAAGAGAACATTTACTAACCCAGTTGCCGCTCGCCAATGGCAGAGGCCGTTTTCAAAAGTAGGGTGAAGGAGCTCGGCTACGAAAACCAGTTTAAACTCATAGATTCGTACGGTACCGGCAGCTGGCATGTCGGGGAGTCACCGGACTCTCGTTCCGCTAGGACATGCCGCAAACATGGAGTTCCAGTGAACCATGCTGCCCAGCAAATCACCAGCAGCGACTTTAGCAAATTCGACTATGTGATTGGCATGGACAATTCAAACAAGGAGGACTTGTTACACTTGAGACCACGCGGAAGCAGCGCCAAAGTGGCCATGTTCGGCGACTGGCGGACGGACGAGTCTTTTGGAAAGGTTGTGATTGACCCATATTATGGTGGTATTGATGGATTCGAGACCAACTTCCAGCAATTGAGTCACTTTAGCGATGAATTCTTGAAGCAGGAGTTGGGCGCAAAGATTGGCTCGGGAGAGAAGCAAAACTTGTAAGCTGGAACGATGTATTTCGCAGCCACAAGTCCAGACCGAAATGAGAAACAAGCCAGAGCTGGAAGCAGCATAGAATTAGATAGCAAACACAGACTACGAATACCAGATCAAAGATGGGCCAGAACAAAGACCAAGAAGATAAGTTGTTTATATCCTCGTTCATACTACCCCTTGGGCTACATAGCATCGTGCTAGCCGCACTCCATCCCAGGAGTGGTGTCGCCGCGCGCGTGCGTAACTCGCAGCACCCTCAGCACTTTGCAGTCCGCCTGTTCTCACCATCTCCACCATTCGAGTTCCACCTTTCTGTATCCGTAAACTTGCCAGCATAAAACATGAGTACGCGGAAGCTCCAGCAGGAATTTGACAAGACGAATAAGAAGATAGCAGAAGGACTAACGGCTTTCGATGAGACATATGAGAAATTAATTTCGCCGGATTTGGGGCAGCAGCGAGACAAGCTTGAGAATGATTTGAAGAAAGAAATCAAAAAGCTCCAGAAACTGCGTGACCAGCTCAAGCAGTGGCTTTCGGACAGCAGCATCAAGCTCGACAAGAACTTGTTGCAAGAAAACCGGACCAAAATCGAGCATGCTATGGACCAGTTCAAAGACTTGGAGAAGCTCTCCAAGATCAAACAGTTTTCCAACGAAGGACTCGAGCTCCAGAGCCAGCGCCGGTTCAACAAGTTTGGCGGCGGCGACGACTCCAAGAAGAATGATGCATGTAACTATATTTCCGACGTGATTGACCTGCTCAACCAGCAGAACGACGCCCACGACCTGGAGATCATTTCGCTCACCCAGCAGCTCAAGAAGAACAAGAATGCGTCGGGGGCTCAGAAGGAGTTGGAGGAGGTGCGCGAGGCGTTGGTGCGCAACAAGAGCCACATCGAGCGGCTAGAAGATGTGTTGCACAATCTCGAAACCGATCTTTTGGCGCCAGAAAAGATAGACGAAATCAAGGACGACCTTGACTACTACGTCGAGAACAACCAGGAGGAGGACTACGTGGAGTATGACGACTTTTATGACCAGTTGCAAGTAGACGAAGGACTGTTGGCTCTGATGGCGGTGGAGGCGCCCAGAGAGAGGGAGAAGGAGAAGGACTCCGACAAGCATGCAGCACCAGCAGAACCGCCCAAGGAACACAAGTCTGTGGAGGCTGCCAGGGAGGCCCCCCGGGAGCCGCCAAAGAAGTTGTATTCGAATGTGATCAAGGCTCCACCACCGGGGCTCGAGCCCAAGTCGTCCACGGCGTCACCCATCCCCCGCAAATCGACGCTGCCCAGCGTGATATCCACGTTTGGAGAGGGGGTGACTGCATCGACCCTGATGGCGGCGCGCCGGTTGCAGCATCCTCTTCCCTTTGCCGTGGCTGCGCCCATGCTCGAGACGTCGCTTCTCAACTGTCCCGACTCGTTCGACGCCGAAAAGCCTCGCCAGTACCACCCGCTCAACACCCACCCGTCACTGGTGGACTACCCCCAGGAACCCATGTACGAATTGAACCTGAGCCATGTCATGAAGAAGTTTGACAACGACACCTTGTTCTTCTGCTTCTACTACTTGCAGGGAAGCAACTCGTTGGCCAAGTGGAATGCTGCCCGCGAGCTCTCGAGGCGCGGGTGGATTTTCCACAAGGAAACCAAGCAGTGGCATCTTGCCGACAAGACTGCCAAGTCGCCCACCCCGTCAGGTGACTCGTCGTCCTACAAATACTTTGACTACGAGAAAACATGGCTCACACGAAGAAAGGAAAACTTTGACTTCCCAGCCGAGTCGCAGGAAGTCTTCCAGTAGATTAATGCAATATAGACCTATATTTGGCCATGTAGCTGCAAATAGCACCCTGCAACACTTGCAGCCGTCTGGGCTGGGCGAGACCCCTGGCTGGATGCAGTCCATAGTGAACTGAAACGAGTTGATCTATCGGGTGGCATAGCCAAGGATCTTGAAATCGGCAGCTTCTGGTTTAAAAAACAGCAGCTGATTATTGTTTTCTGCGTTACACTGGAACAGCATCTTGCACAAGTGTACTCATAGAGCCAGCAGCATCATAGATCGATCGTTAGTGGTGCAATATCAAAACCCGCTGACCTCAGCCTAGACGATTTGCTCCCTAGAGGTCTGATTACAAGCTGATAAGCTGGGATAACAGTCAGCGACTACTAACAGCCTTTTCCCGCTCTCTAGACGGAAGAAAAGACGAGATTTTGACGAGATCAAAATCGCCATTGTGAAAAAATTGCCCGGTACTCCGAGCCTTAACGCCTCAGAAGCAGAAGCAGAGGCAAGTCTCAAGTGTTAGAAGTGTTAGGGTCTTAGATTCTTGAGTCTTACGTGATAGAGTCTCAGATTCTTAAGTCTTACGTGTTAGAGTCTTACGTGTTAGAGTCTTACGTGTTAGAGTCTTACAGTCTTATAAGTCTCAAAGTCTTACAGTCTTAGAGTCTTACAGTCTTAGAGTCTTACAGTCTTAGAGTCTTACAGTCTTAGAGTCTTACAGTCTTAGAGTCTTACAGTCTTAGAGTCTTACAGTCTTAGAAGTCTTAGAGTCTTAGAAGTCTCAGAAGTCTTACAGTCTTAAAGGTCTTTAAAGCCTTCATAGTCTCAGTTCTTAAGTCTTAAGTCTCAGGGTCTCAGTCTCAGTCTCAGTCTCAGTCTCAGTCTGGAGTCCAGAACCTACCTAAACAAGGAAACCTTAAATAACCTTTTCCTGATGACCATCCAGATTGCCGACGCTCCTTCGCGAGTCAAAAGAGACGAACCGGAGCCCACGGCCACCGGCAGCGATGGCTGTGTGATGTGCCCGAAAGAAACAAACCCGTGCAGCTCGGACGAGATCTGGGAGTTGACGCTGGGGTCGTGCAACACCTGTCCCGTGTCGTCGTGTTCCAAGAACGACGATTCCAGCGGGCTGAACACGGCTGGAATCGTGGGCGGAGCCGTGGGCGGCGTCATGGGCTTGGTGCTCATTGTCGCCTTTCTCTACTACTGGTTTGTGTACCGCAAGCGACGCAGTCTTGAGCTCGACGACCTGGACCTCATGATGAGCGACATGAAGTGGGACGAGGAGTCGGTCACCACGTCCATGGGCCACGGCAGCAGCAGCGACGGCCACAGCGAGGCGCCGGGAGCGGGCGGCTCCGCCAACACCACCAAGCCTCTCGAAAAGCCGCCGATGCGAAGACACCAGACCTACTACACGGCCCAGAACCGGACCGCCATGGCGAACCGCCGGATCTCGTCGTACGAGTCGTTCACGAAGCCGCAGGCCAAGAGACGGGGTGGGGGCCGGCCCCGAGCCTCGCGCAAAACGCCGGCAGGACAGCGGCTGATGTACATGAACCCGTCGCACCGCAACTCGGTGGCTACCACAGTTTCCACCACCAACGCATCGAACATTCTCCCGATCGCGTACATTCCCGGCGTGACCGTGTGGCCCACCAAGAACAACACGCGGTCCATCTACTCGTACGAAGAGGAGAGTATATTTTCCGACTGGAACACGATTGAAAATGCGTCGATTGTGGGCGACGTGATGCGGGCCACCAAGGGCGACGAGGGCGGCGACGGCGCAGGCGCAGGCGGGGCCAACGGCAGGGACCCCACGATGACCGCCATCAAGGCCCAGCCGCGGTTGGTTCCCGTGGACAGAATCGAGGAAGAGGACGAGGACCAATTGGTGGAGGACGAGAAGGACACTGGGTACTACGCGGCCGAGTATGTGCCTATCCAGGGAGCTGTTGGTAGTGCTGGCAATGCCGCTGGCAATTCCATTGGAAATTCCACGCTACGGACAGAGACCACGGCAGACGATGCGTACTCGTCGGACTCGGACGTGGACTCGGACATCGGCGAGATCAACCGGGCCACGAGCTTGAGACGCACACAGCCACGGGAGGTGTTGATGAACGGCCACGACAGCGAGATTCCAATCGACATCAGCGAGCTCGAGCCGCCAGGACGAATGGAGGGTGGGGCTGGGCTGGGGGCCGGGTCGTTTGTGTTGGACGTGGAGATGGAGCCGGACCCGTTTGGGGACCAGCGGAAGCAGTAGCCAACTGCGTAGCAGCAGAACAGGAGAAACTGCTGCGTAAACTGCTGCGTAGCAGCAGCAAAAGAAAAGGAGAAACTGCTGGTAGCAGCAGCAAAAGAAAAGGAGAAACTGCTGCGTAGCAGCAGCAAAAGAAGTTGCAGCCGCTCAATTAGGCAAGCGGTTTCGGCGAGAGCCGCAGAAGTGCCGCTGCACCGCACCGCACCCCTGCACCGCACCGCACCGGCTCCGCGCCCCTGCTGCACGTGCACCGTGGGGTGTCAGTAAGCCGCACCGGTCTAGACCCAACCGGGCATGCTCCGCACCCAACACCCCAGCGGACAGCCCAGCGGTGCCGGCGCCGAGAGTCCCACCACCGTGGTGCCACCACAATGCCCAGAATTCCATCCCAGCAGCACCAGGCCACGCCGCCACCGGCTACTGCGGGCGGGTCCGCCGGGTGCCCTCGGGGTTATCGCATTATTAAGTGCTTAGTCACGGTTGCTTTGTCACGGGTATATATTCGGCGCGCCCCCAACTTTTCGCCAACGCAATTCCCATGTCCGACATCGATCAACTTGCTATTGCGACTATCCGTCTTCTTTCCGTAGACCAGGTCGACGCGGCCCAGTCCGGCCACCCCGGCGCGCCATTGGGCCTTGCGCCAGCCGCCCACGCCGTGTTCAAGAAGATGAAGTTCAACCCCAAGAACACCTCGTGGATCAACCGAGACCGGTTTGTGTTGAGTAACGGCCACGCGTGCGCGTTGTTGTACTCGATGTTGTGCTTGTACGGCTACGCGTTGAACGTGGACGACTTGAAGCAGTTCAGACAGGTGGGCTCCAAGACCCCCGGCCACCCCGAGCGCTTGGACGTGCCCGGCATCGAGGTGACCACCGGCCCATTGGGCCAGGGTATCTCCAACGCGGTCGGGTTGGCGCTCGCGCAGAAGCAGTTTGGCGCCACCTACAACAAGCCCGACTTTCCCATCCTCGACTCGTACGTGTACACGTTTCTCGGCGACGGGTGCTTGATGGAGGGCGTGGCGTCCGAGGCGTCGTCCATTGCCGGCCACCTCCAGTTGGGCAACTTGATTGCGTTCTGGGACGACAACAAGATCACCATTGACGGCGACACCGCGGTGGCGTTCACCGAGGACGTGGAGGCCAGATACCGCTCGTACGGCTGGCACACCATCCACATCAAGGAGGGCGACACCGACTTGGAGGGCATTGCCAACGCCATCGAGGAGGCCAAGAAGGTGACCGACAAGCCCACGTTGATCCGCTTGACCACGGTGATTGGCTTTGGCTCGCTCCAGCAGGGCACCCACGGCGTGCACGGCGCGGCGTTGAAGCCCGACGACGTTAAGCAGTTGAAGCTGAAGTTTGGTTTCAACCCGGACGAGCACTTTGCCATCCCCCCCGCCGTCACCGAGGCGTACGCCAAGCACGTGGCCGCCAACCAGCAGATTGAGTCCGACTGGAACAAGTTGGTGGTGCAGTACAAGCAGAAGTACCCCGCCGAGGGCGCCGAGTTGGGCCGCCGTTTGGACGGCAAGCTCCCCGACGGCTGGAAGGACGCCTTGCCCAGATACACCCCCGAGGACAAGACCCAGGCCACCAGAGCGTTGTCGCAGACGGTGTTGGAGAAGCTCTACCCCGTCATCCCCGAGCTCATTGGCGGCTCCGCCGACTTGACCGGCTCCAACTTGACCAGGGCCTCCGGCGCCGTGGACTTCCAGCCGCCCTCCACCAAGTTGGGCGACTACTCTGGCCGCTACATCAGATACGGTGTGCGTGAGCACGGCATGGGTGCCATCATGAACGGTATCGCGGCGTTCGGCGGTAACTACAAGAACTTTGGCGGCACCTTTTTGAACTTTGTCTCGTACGCCGCCGGCGCCGTCAGATTGTCCGCCTTGTCCCACCACCCCGTGGTGTGGGTTGCTACCCACGACTCCATCGGCTTGGGCGAGGACGGTCCTACCCACCAGCCGGTCGAGACCTTGGCCCACTTCAGAGCGCTTCCAAACATGTCGGTGTGGAGACCGGCCGACGGTAACGAGGTGTCTGCCGCCTACCAGGCTGCCCTCGAGACCGACTCGCACCCCTCCATCATCGCCTTGTCCAGACAGGGATGCCCCCACCTCGAGGGCTCGTCCATCGAGAAGGCCGCCAAGGGTGGCTACACCGTGTACGAGGTGGAGAACCCCGACATCATCATCGTGTCCACCGGTTCCGAGGTGAACATTGCCATCGACGGTGCCAAGAAGTTGGCGGACGACGGCATCAAGGCCAGCGTGGTGTCGTTGCCAGACTTTTTCACCTTTGACAGCCAGCCCTTGTCATACCAGTTGTCTGTGTTGCCAGACGGCGTGCCAATCTTGTCCTTCGAGGTGATGTCCACCTTCGGCTGGTCCAAGTACTCGCACGAGCACTTTGGTATGAACCGCTTCGGTATGTCCGGTAAGGGCCCAGCCATCTACAAGGCCTTGGACTTTACCCCCGAGGGCGTTGCCGACAGAGCTGCCAAGACTGTGCAGTTCTACAAGAACAAGCCAGTCACCTCTCCATTGAACAGAGCTTTTTAAATATGGCGAGCTAGATAAGTAGAACTCAATGATAAAGGAGTTTGCATAGCGGACGGTAATGCTTCCACACTGCCCAATGGCTTTTCTATTTATAATCTGTGATAGCCGACGTACAGCATCTCGCGTAGGATTCCCGCGCCAGCTGAACCTTGCTTTGAGCTGATCTGGATCTTATTTGCATCCTATTTGGATCCTATTTGATCAGATGTAGATCTCTTTGAATCTTATTCAAGGCAGCTTAGTCCAACGTCACCTTCACCTTGACATCAAATTACGATGAATAGCTCCGTTTATGAACGGCTTGCGGCTTGCGGCGACATCAAAGCTTGTTAAAATTTGCCAAATTCACAATCATACATTTTCGATTTTCGTATTGACATAATCTACTTGCTGGTGTCAACGACGTAACGACCCAAAATCTTACCCTCAGCCATCAAGTCGTAGACCTTTGGCAACTCACTCAAGCCAACAATCTTGATTGGGCACTTGATCAAGCCTCTGGAGAAGAACTCAATGGCCTCAGCCGAGTCGGCTCTGTTGCCCACGTAGGAACCCTTGATGGCGATACTCTTGACGACAGCGTCGAACACTGGCGCAGCCACCTTGGCGCCGGCTGGCAAACCGACCAACACCACGGTACCGGCAGATCTGACATAGTCGATGGACTGTTGCATGGCCTTCTCGGAGACCGACACGTTGATCACACCGTGAGGACCGCCCTTGGTGGCAGCCACAACGTCCTTGACCAAGTCCTTGGACTCCAAAAAGTCAACGTAGGCGTCAGCACCCAAGGACTTGGCAAACTCACCCTTGTCGGCACCACCGTCAATGGCGAGCACCCTGTAGCCCATGGCCTTACCGTACTGGATGGCCAAGGAACCCAAACCACCGGCAGCACCAGAGATAGCAACCCACTGACCAGCAGTCAAATCGGCAGTCTTCAATGCCTTGTAGACGGTGATACCGGCACACAAGATGGGAGCAACCTGGGCCAAGTCGGTGCCCTTGGGGATTCTGGCCGCCTGGACAGCGTCGGCAGTGGCGTACTGCTGGAAGGAGCCGTCGTGGGTGTAGCCGGACAAGTCGGCGCTGGGGCAGTTGGACTCCTTGGAGGTGATACAGAACTCACAGGACAAACAGGAGCCGTTCAACCACTTGATGCCGGCGTAGTCGCCGAGCTCCCAGCCGGTCACGTTGTCACCAATTGCGACAACCTCACCAGCACCCTCGTGGCCGCCGACAAGAGGAAGCTTGGTGGCGAGGGGCCAGTCACCCTTCCAGGCGTGGAGGTCGGTGTGGCACACACCGGAGTATTTCACGTGGATCAAGATCTCGTTGGGCTTTGGCTTGGGCACATCGATGTCGGTGTACTTCAATTCGCCACCGTTGGTCTCGAAGATAACTGCTTTTTGTTTAGTTGGAATGCTCATGTCTGAATTTTACAATGCCGACAGGTTGCATTCAGGCCACTTTTATAGACCTCGACCCCCACACTTGCATCTGGTGACCTTATGTCCGACCTGCAGGAGACATTGGATGTTATCAGCGAAAATCATCCGATCAGGTAATCGCGGCCGGCAGCCCGCCGAGACTCGGTTGCAAAACGAACACCATGCCTGCGCACAACCGACGAGCGTGGGGGTCCGGCAGCCGCCACCAGGGGCCGACGGCAATAGGGGCGGGCTGGAGTGGAGGTGTGTCGGCGCTAGGCCGGAGCTAGCTCTTGGGGTGCCAGCGGTAACTCCGAGCAAGAGAGGGGAGGGGTGTGAGGATGTCCGAGATGGAGGGGTCAGGTGGGTATGCGAGCCCCGTCCGGAGGTTGCAACCGTGGAAAGGCCGAGCGGGCGAGGCGCCGCGCGGCACAACAACAAGCCGGCGTGGTGAGCGGTGTTAGAAACATGGTGGATGACGCGTTTTCAACGGCTGGCGGGGGGCCTCGCACCGAATAGGGGCGGCAGAGGGGCGGCAGTGGGCGACTGCAGGTGCGTCGCAGTTGCCCGTGTTTGCAAGTTTTGACAATTGCCATTGCGAAAATCGCAGATTTACAGTTTGAGATTCGCGCAAAACTTCGCTGGTCACCCGTTCGCACCCGCCGCGAATTCGATGGGTGGTCACTAGGCGGTGAATGGCGCGGTGAATGGCGCGGTGGATCAGGCGTGAATCAGGCGTGAATCAGGCGTGAATCCGCAGGTGAAATTTCATTAATTGCCACTGTTGCCATTCAGTAGACGTGGGCCTTGGGATCCCATTTCTCGTTCTGCACAAACTCCACCAACGCTCGCAGCCCCGTCTGGATTAGCGGGTGGCCGCTCACCACAGAAAGAAACTTTTCCAAACCTGCACGGCGCTTCTCAATGTTCAAGTCGCTAAACTTGTTGGAGCTGAGAAGAATCTTGCCGGGAAGCGGCGGGATCACCACCTTGCTTGTCTCCTGCTCAAGAATCTTGCGGAACGCAACAAAGTCTGAGTAGCGTCTGCGGACGCGGCTGTTGCGTTTTTTGAATGCGGGGATGTTGGTCTGCGTTAGTACTCCCTATACCAGCAGGCAGCCACAGGCGCCGGTGGCAAACTCAACTTACTCTACACACAATCTCAAAGTCCGTGAACGTCTCCCGGCCAAACGTGTGGGTTTGCGGGTTGCGCACCTCGACCTCAAGAAAGTTCTCGGGCTCGTCATATATGTCCGCATACAGCTGCTTGGACCGAGGCGTGGTGTCGATCACGTCGCTGATGGGCTGAAACCGACGGGACATGCCGTGCTCGCCTGGCGGCGTCCAAATACCCCGTTGTACTGCAGACAAGCGCACCGCAAACCGAACAAACCTTCCACCCGGTGTCCGGGTGCAACAAACATGCCTGCACACCACCCTCCCTTCCCTGGCCGTCCGCCGCGTCCTCACGTGCCGCACCCCGTGGCAGCCAAGTCTGGCCCATGTGGCTAATTTTAGACCACCCACATGTCTTTTCTGTCAACGTGGTGTGTTCGCTGTTCAGCCGTATATAGCCCTCCCGCGTCGGCACACGCTGCCAGTTCATGCTCTGTCTTGTCCTGTTCAAACGGAGTTAGTACTGGTTGACCGGGCTTAGTTGAGCGAGGCTTACCATAAAATATCGGGGGTTATTTATAACCTTGCAAGCCACATTTGGGTGTGTTTGCCGTCTCAAGAGTGGTGGTTTACGAGTGCCTGGCCCTGGCACCCTGCCGACGTCTTCCAGCACCGACGCGTCAACAAACGCTCCAGCTCGCTGTGGACTGAGACTCCGACCTGGCTCCGAATAGCCTCTAATTGGCTCCGACCTGGCTTCGGCCTGCCTGCACAACTTGAGCTCTAAAACGTGCTAAGCCGTTGCTTGAGCCACCTTGACTGTGCCTTGTTCTTGCTTCCTTAATTGACCGTTTGTTCCTACAAAACGCTCGTCCTTCCTTGTTCTGCTGGTGCATATTGCAGCATTTTTGCTCGGCCTTCCAGGTGTCTATTTATCCATTAATCCGTTGAATCCATTAATCCATTCAATCCGTTGAATCCATTAATCCATTAATCCATTCAATCCACTCAATCCACTCAATCCAATCCATTCAATCCACTCAATCCACTCAATCCAATCCATTCAACCCATTCAATCCAATCCATTCAACCCACTCCACATCCATCTCACCATTCACACTGCTACTATGCCTGATTACTACACTGCTTGCCTCAAGATTGTCCATCAATACTTGTGCAACGGCTTATACCACCCAGTCTTCTGGTCCTTCCTCGCCATAGTGGCCACAGTTGTGGTCAACTGCTCCCAGCTTCACCATGTGGCCGTACACGGCAACGCCGAGTTCTTGTTTGCATCCGACTACGTGGTGGACATTGTCCAAATAGCCGTCTCCGGCTTATTTATATCCAGGTTCTCCATGGGCCGGTTTTTGGGACCCGTCAGCGAAACCGGCCTTTTGCTCATCCAGAATATCGGCTGCGGCCTCTTGTTGTTCCACCAGCAATACTCGCTCATGTACGCTCCCATCAGCCCCGTAATCAAGGCGTTTGTCATGTGCCAAATCGCCTGCCCCTATATCATCATTGTGGTCAACATCGTCAGTGCCTGGTGCACCAGCGACGACGCTAGACCGGTGTCCAACTACCACGCGTTCGTCATCGACACCAACAACAACTTTCTCCCCATTTTCATGGGCCACTCGTTCCTCTGCATCAACTCCAACTTTCCGTTTGCAGTGTGGCCTATGGCTGTTGGCCTCTACAACGTGGCCCAGTTGGCCATCAAGTTCTACTGCATGCATGTGTTCTATCTCTTTGAAATGGTGTCCATTCGCCACGACATCCTTGTCGATGGCTTGGCCGACGACTATGCCGAGTACTATACCCCGGTGGTTTTAGGCGAGACAAAGCTGGTCCCCCAGCGGGGCTACAGAAGGAGACATGTTCAGAACAGATGGTTGCTCGCGGCCATGGCCACCATCGTGGCTTTCGATGCCGCGTTTGTGGCTATTAGTATGTATGCTGCTTAAAAATCGTAGTGGGGAAACACCTCACTGTGGTCTAATAGAAGTTGGTTTGGAATTTCGTAAAAGTCGTCATCGATCATCTCGGTATCGGTGTCGGTATCGGTGTCGGTACCCGTTTCGGAATCCCTTTCGGAATCCAGGCTGCTTCCCTTCTCGCCATCTCCATTTTCCGGCTGTCCTGGCTCGTTCAATTCAGGATTGTCAGCTTGGCTCTCAGAAGCGTTTTCCAGCTCGGCGTTTTCTCGTCCATAGGTGCTCAAAAACGTGAGCATGACATGTTCATGGCCCTGCGACTCCCACGTATCCTTCTTGTCCACGTATCTGTCTGCTAGTATGTCCAACTGCTCTTCGATAGACTCGTGCCATGGAGCGTGGGCCAGTGTCTGCTGCGACAATTGCTCAATATGCGGAATTGGCGCAGCCGGAGAAGGGTCTATGTCATTGTCGGGGACCAAAAATGCAATCGGAGGGTCTCTTATCCATTGTGCAAGTGTCCTCTCAACATCAGCTCGACAGACAAGCGACGGTTTATCGGTGTTTCTTGTCGAGGCCCATCGAGCCTGCACCTTCCTGGTTGCAACATCAGCCAAAAGTTTATGTGTGTAGAGCCTGGCGAGTTCCTCAAGAAGCGCATACGACTTGAAGTGGAGCCTGGCTCCATTGGTTTCTCCAGCAGCCCTGGCAAGCCTGCTAGAGTACAGTAGAGCCGCCTCGTAATTGACAAGACACCGCTCGGCCGAGGCTGCGGCTGCAGCTGCATCCCTGCCATGTCCGTCGCCTGCGTCTTCACTCGCATGCGGTGCATAGACGTCCAAGTGTCGCTGGAAACGGCGGTTTTCGTCGTTGACCCGTTTGCGCTCGCCCTGGCCCAAGATGTGTGCCTGGCGGTCCTCAATGGCCGTGAACGCGTCGCTCATCTCGTACGCTAACGGCATGTTTCGGTACAGAACGAGACCGGCAACGTGCATATGCATCCGGAAATTCTGGTGCGTTTTCCGACGCGGCACCATCACCTTGTAGATGGTGGTCTTCTGCTTGCGGCGGGCTCGTTTCAAGGCTCGTTTGAGGATGTGGTAGTAGCTGAGGATCTCCAATTCGGACTTTGTGGCAAGCGCTGCCTGGATCAAGTCCACCCGGTGGATCGAGTGCCTGCTCAAGAGCCGGAAAAACGTCTCCTTCTCCCCGGAACTCCACCAGGTTCCGGGGGAGCCCTCGGAATCATCGTCATAGTGGAGACTGGTGCAGCTCACTCGCAGCGGCGCCAAAACCGACTTTTGCGGGCCAAAAAACTCACGCACATGTGTGTTGTACATGGCCACATAGCCTGGTAGTGCTTTGAGCGCCTGCCGTCTGCCCTGCGGTCGCTGGCGCTCCGCTCCAGCCATCGCCGATGAGAAGAACCGGAAATGCGATCCTAGCCCGGTGGTTTCCTGCAGGCGCGCCGGCGGTTGACAGGTCGGCTCAGGCTGCAAGTTCCTGTACCACAGTTCCGAGGGGGACATGCCCTGGACGACGCCGAGGGCCAGTCCGAGGGCCCGGCCGAGGGCCCGGCCGGGTGGCTGCTAAATACCAGGCCTATAAAAGGACCACTTTCGCCGCTCGGCGCACTTTTTTAACCAAGTAATTTGTACCGCTTGCATTATCATCATGACATTATTTTCTATCTAGATCCACCTTCAGTATCTTCTGCAGTAGGTCTCCAACAGCAGCGTCTCCTGCATCCTTTGATGCTTCTTCTGGTTCGTCCTCGTACTCGGTGTCTACCCAATCACTGTCGCTATCTTGCTGGTGGCGTAATATGCCTGGCAAAAACGGCTTGGGAGCGTCGGTGTCTTGCTGTGCATCGTCGTCATCGTCGTTGTCGTCGTCCAACATCTGGACATATTCTTCCGGCACAAGTCCGTTTTCACCGCTGGCGGGGTCTTCGGCCACTAGCCAACCCTGGCCATGGCGGTACGAGATCCAAATGACCTGGCCCTCCACCAACTTGACTTCGTTGTCGTTTTCGGGAGTAAAGTCAAAAAGGGCCACGGCCCGACGACTGATCTCATCCAGCGACTGGTCCTCATCTTGGTAGGCATACTGGTCGTCATACTCTTCGTTGTCGGGATACATTTCAAAGTCGCCCAGCCGTAGCGGGTGGGACGCGGAATATGCAAAGTCTTTGATGACGGTATTTGGCGGAAAGAGACTAACAAACGGCGGCATGGGTGTTAAGCTTGCTGTGTCGGAGTGGTGTGTTCAATGAGTCAATGACTGGTGATGCAACGGGCCTCGGGAAGCAATGCGTGACACCAGACCCTGTTGCGAAGCGGCTGGCTTGTTCAGTGGTGATTGGAAGAAGGTGCTAACCTTGTTGATCGCTATATGCGTCCTCGAGCTGCTCTTGCCGGTGCCTCTAAGCGGCGTTATTTGAACTGACTGCACCGGAAGGAGTCAGTGTCAGTGGCTTGAATGCGATTCCACCTGGTTTCATGTATTCGGCAACCACGCACCGGCATCCCCACACCCAACCCATCGACTGTTACTCTTCCATATATGGACCCCTTGGAGGAACAAGCACAGGAGCTCGAGGTGCTCGAGTCCATCTATCCAGATGAGCTTGAAAAACTCGCCAACGACAAATTTTCCATCCGAATTGCTCTCGATACTCCATCGGAGACAAAGCATGAGGTGATCCTCTACGTCAAATACCCACCTGAATATCCCGAAGTGGTTCCATCGCTAGACGTGGAAGCTGAGGCAGACGACGAGGGCGTGGATTTGCACGCAAACAACGACGACAGTGAAGACGAAGGACCACGATTGGCCGATTTGGGTGAGCTTGTGCGGTTCGAAGGACCCGATGTGGCCACTCTTGTGCAAAAACTCGAGGAGGAAGCAGAGGCCCAGATCGGCATACCGTCGGTATTTGCATTGACTTCACAGCTTAAAGAAGAAGCTGAAACATTGTTTCAGACGAAACTCAACAATGCACAGAAAGAATACGAGGCCAAGCTTCTTGCTCAGGAGATGGAGGAGCAGAAAAAGTTTCACGGTACCAAAGTGACCAAGGAACTGTGGTCTGAATGGAGAGATAAGTTACGCAAGGAGTTGAAAATCGAGGAAAACGCAACACAGGCGTACCAGGACATGCATGGAGGAAGAATGACAGGAAGAGAGATCTTTGAAAAGGGCTTAGCAGGAAGCGAAGACGATTTGGAGACCGAGGTGGCCGCCATCGCCATAAGCAATTAAGGAGAGCCATTTTGAGCCATTTTGCGGCATTCAGGAACGAGTTACTGATTGTGTTTATTATGCTATGTATCTACATCCAAGTCCGTGATCCACTCCCACACCTTCATGATCTCACCGTGATGCTCCACCAAATGGTAACGAATGTTAGTATTATTCTCCACCTCTGCACTCACCTTGTTCCAGAGGTTAAGCTTACGGGTCAAGTTCTTCTCTGTGGTTAAAATCAAGTCACGAAGCTGAGTGGAACCAACATACGCGGGGAGGGACAGGTCTTGTCTCGAAAGTTTATACTGTTTCTTAAGGTTGCGAATAACCTCGTAGTACACGGTCTCCACACGAAGTCGCTGTAGTTTGTACTGGTGAAAGCTGTACCGTGCGTATAGTACAATAAAATACAATACCAAGATGCCAAGGAGCACCCCTTTGTAGTGAACCACAGTGCCCACCACAGTGTTCAGGATTCGACATCTGAAGCTGAGGTTTGATAAGGACGTTGATCGAAGAACTTTGTCCGCGCCTTTCTGCGACTTTTGCGTGTGGTCAATGACACCGGCACGTACGCCATCACTGAGTCCAGTCTGTGTTAGTATAGGTTCAAATAACGCTGAAAATGAGATAACTTGCCTTACAATTACTTCGGGTTCTTTTTCCAACTCGACCACAGATCTTTCCCACAATTCCTCAAACTCGTCTCGAGTGATATATGGAGCCTTCATCATTAGCAACAAATCGTGAAGTTCGGTGGAATTCAAGCCAGCCTCGAAGTCGTCGGTGGAAGTTCTTCCACAATTCTTTTCTGCGTTACGAGAACGCAACAAGTCCAATGCCACATCAATCATGATCTCGAGCTTTTCTGCTTTCTTCGTGTCTGGAACGCATCTCTTCAAGTTGATGTGCAACGTAGGGGTAAGACGGAAGTACCATGGCTGTTCTTCAACAAAATCCTCGTAACATCCAAGCTCTAAATATGGATAGCAGCGAGCATGAGGTGGACAAGGGGTACACTTTGGTCTGAAGTTTGCATCCAAGTAGGCACCAGCAGACACCAACCACGGGTGCGAGCCTTGCGGAACAGTGGACTGTTCAATTTCTTGTCCGCAATAGCCTACGAGGTACTGCTGTTCCCGGTACCAGAAAACCCCGAGACCGTAGACCACCGCCAAGAGCCAGAGAGATATGAAGAAGATAGGGGACCAGAACCTGGTACGGGAAGCCGGAGTGCTCTTTTGTGAATCTTTCTCGTCCAATTCCTCGTCATCAATTTCATCATCCAGTTCTTCGTCTTCATCTTCTGGTTCTTCAGGGACAGGTTCCTCCTCTGCCTTCTTGGGGGTCAGCCTTGTTGAGACACGAGTTGGGGTCTTCTTGGGGGTTGACTTAGAGGCACTCTTGGGAGTCACTATATCGCTCTTGGGAGTAGTCTTCCGGGCGCTTTTAGGTGTCAGCTTCACCGACTTGGACGGGGTAGCCTCTATCTTGGCCACCGGTGGAGTATGGGGTTTGGGAGTACTCTTTTTGCTCTTCTCCACAGTCAGAGGCGCACTCTTGCGTGGAGTTCTTCTCGGAGTCCTTTTCGGGGTTTCTTCCGCAACCTTTGATTCGAAGCTGGTGTCATTGAGCAGGAATTCCTTTGGGGGTGTGCCGTGGATGGTGACACCCAAGTCGGCGGCAATATCTGCCATTTTACGGTCCTTGATGCGCGAACGATTGCGCTCGAAGCTTTCCTCTTCTTCCTTTACTGTTTTGAATTCAGGAGCCTCGACTGGGGCACGCTGCTTTTTCGCCGAGACCGGAGTCTTTGTCACCTCGCTGGTTTGCTCTTTTTGTTCCTTTTGTTCCTTATGTGCCTTGGCTGCTTTCGCCCTTTTCAGCGGCGTCAGCGTCTCTTCTTTCACCCGCGCCAACTTGTCCAACTTTTCCAAGGCAGCGGCCTTGGCTGGGGACCTCTTGATCTTTGTAGCAAAGAAATCGTCGTCAGAAAAGCTCGAGTTTTCGTCGAACAAGTGACCGCGGCTGCGCTTAGGCTCGCTCGACGGCGCCGGCGGAGCTGGCGACGCCTTTTTCTTCTTCAGCGACGACATGGGTTCTTCCTGGTGCCGTTTCTGGGGGATGACAGGAGACGAGTCCTGCTTGGGCGACACTGGCTTTTTCAGTCTTGCGCGTCTTTTCTTGGGCTTTGGCGTGTCAGCGGCCTCGGCAGCGGCCTCGCCACCGTCGGGAGCCTGTTGTTTCGATTTCAGCGAAATGTTGGAGTCGAAGAGTTGCACGAGTTCACTTTTTTTCGCATTAGAGGCATATTCCACCTTATGCTGTGACAAGATCTCACGCAATTGGGCCACCTTGAGCGATTTGGGGTCGAAACCTGGGTTAGTACAAAAAACACACAAAAGCTAAAAAACTTGCAGCCGTGTAGACTGTATGAAAATGGGCAGGCAAACAATATACGGGCAAAAAACGCGCCGAAAACACATGCTGGCCAGGCACCAACACACAATCACAAACAGCCACACCATCAGCACTTACCCTCGTCAAGGTACTCCGAGTCCATGGCAAACGCAAATGTTTCTTTGTTTTGTTGATGACCGCGTGACGTGTCTGCAGGGCGGGTAGCCGGTGTGTGGATGTAGAGATCGAGCCTACATACAACCTAGGAACGAGGGAAAGGTGGGAGGATGTGTACTATCTGCAGGATAACATTAAGGCACCGGGAGTTAAGGCCAGGACGGTGTTACGCGCTCTTGGCACCAGCAGGGGGGCAGGAAATATGTGAGTAGATAGGGGAGGGTTTGTGGGGATGATTGGGCACGAAGTACGGCAGGGAAAAAGCTATGAAACTGGTCAAGACTTCCGAGGTGGCGGTGCCGGCGATAGTCACCGGCGACTACAGATATACGAGGACCGTGGCGCGATAAGTGACCTCGGCGAGCGACTATTTTACAAGCTCAGGCATCAGTTACGAGATGGGTGCTGCAAGTGAGCGTCTTGGCAGTCGTTTCATGCTGCAGTGTGCTGTGCGCTGACCCTTTGCGTTCCGATAGGGCAGGTGCTGCACCCCCCGACAAGGGGCTTGGTCGGCCGGTTATGCTGGTTTCGCCGGCCGCGGCATTATTTACCAGCTGTACATATGTCCGGTGCAGTTGGCGAGTCGCGTATTGGGGGTGGGAGCTTTAGCGCAGTGCAGATGAGGTCCTGTAGATACCGACATGGTGGCAAAATGTGGGGAGAGCGCCGCGTGTGGGTGCATCGGTTTCGGCGTCGGTGGGCATATGGATGCGTTGACTCGATAAGCAGCCGGTCGCATGCAGTGGCCGGTGCATGCTAGGTACGTGATACCGGCCTTGGTACATCAGGTGTGTGTATAGTCGCGGCCCTGCGGAAATGGGCTGTTGGTGACGCGGACCAAAAAAGGTGCGTTGCCAGTTGTAGCCGAAGTACCGAGGCCGAGGGATGCAGTTCCGGATACGATGCCAGTGGTACCCCGAATAGCCCCTAGGTCGGTTCTGCAGGCGAGGACAGATAGGCACGGAGATGTCGGCGATTCGCAGCCATGCCGGAACCACAGCAACCGACGGCAGGAGGAAGCCGGAAGGACCAGAAGGAGGCGGAAGGAGCCAGTGGCAGGCGGGGGGAGTCAGCCGCAGATCTGGGAGCAGAAGAAAAGAATGATCGCTTGTCCAGTGTTCGTAGTATCCGTTATCGGACTTCCTTGGATGCGTGCACGATTGCGTCAGCGTGGAGGTGCAGATAAATAGTTGCACCAGACTGTGCCAAGACCAGGTGCAGATGTATCTTTTTGCTTGCCACACTGTGGGGGTCCAAATTTAGCGCATGGGCCGAGGATCTGCGGCCACAGGTGCCGGAGTCGCGGGACTGGCTCTGGAGGCTGCTAACCCAGCGCCAGCAGGAACCGCCCATTCCCCCCCAAGGATCGACATGGTGCATATGCAGCCCGGATATCCGAGGGTAAGTCCGCGGTGCCCACATCGCACAGCCCATGCACGACCGAAAGTTGGACTACGATGCACGTAATCAATCCGGCCCAGCGCGGCTCAGCTCAGGAATCGTGTGCCGCACTTAAGGGTGCTTTAACCGCCAAGGGAGTGTCTGCACCTGGCGCATAGCAAAGCAAGTGACCGCGGCACCGCATGCGTGCCGCTGCTGGCTGCACCCGGGGCCTGGACCATGGCGCCAGTGCATCTCCGGGGGCACCGTGCGTTGCAGCCGCCTTGGTGCCCTCGAGAATCCCGCCTTGGTGCCCAGCAGACTGGAGCAGCGATCGGACGCGCCGCACGCCTGCGGGCTCGCAACTGACGGTTTTTCTCACTATTATTTTCCTCCCCCAGTAATGCGTTCGTCGTGCGCCAGCCGTTCGTATGGACGCCAGGGGCGGGATCAAGGCAACCTTACGGTGCCGATCACATCAGGCGACCGGGAAGCGTATTGTGTAACCGTCGGTCACACCAAACCGAAGCAACCACCGCCCGCAACGCCGCGACGTAACCCACCGGGGCTCGGGTGCCGAAAACGAACCACTCAGCACGGCGGTGTTACTAAAAAAATAAGCTATCGGCTCCCAGAACAAGAGATTGCCTGATCTTGGGCACCAGCTGGATCCGCCGCACACCGCGCGCCGCGACTCCAGCATATATGTGGAAGGCTATTCCACCCGCGCGACTTGTGTCGACGGAAAATTGCAACTTGCCCAAAAAATGACGCAAGTGCCTCGTTGCAGGTGCGCCATGCGGGCAATAATGTATGCATCTTTGTGCTGTGCGGCGCTGCGGTTGCTACGCAGTGCGGCAGCCGTCCCCCTCGTTTACGCTGGGTGTTAGGGTGCGCACCGCGAGGGTGGTATCTCTACATGCATCCGCATCTGTTGTTATAGCCATGATTTCTTGTTTTTTGTTTTTTTTAAAATATTTCTAATATGGGCTTTTTTTTATATTCTTTTAATTTTTTTTTTAACTTTCTTGCGTTGTGCGTATGAGGGGTTTGCAATGGTATCACCTAAAGTTGGGAATATAAGCGCGAACATTTCCGCCGACTCTTTATTGCAGCTACTATTCGTTACGTGTTGCACATGAACTTTTGCGCCTGACCACCAACGACAAAACAAGCGCCGCTCCTCCTCCCCGGCGCTCATCCTTGTACACCACCTCGTCCAGCTTCCCCATATCTGAGCCCACGTCCCAGACCCCCCATCCCGGTACCACCATGCCGCAGCTCCCGTCGGTGTTTGAGTTGATGGTGGCCACCCAACAGCAACCCACCCAACAGCCGGCCCAGCCCGGACGCAGGACCCTGCTAGTGCTGGGGAATGCGCCGCGGACGCCGGAAGTGGGCTCGTTGCCACGCCTAGAACAGTTCACCGGGCCGTCCGCCCATGCATCCACCTCACATCCCGACGCCCGCTTGCCGGTGCCGTTTGCTGCACTGCAATCCCGAAGGCTGGAACCCTCGGCAGACTACTTTACGCTATTGCCGTCGGGAAAGTTTACGGCCGGTCCCCAACTTGCGCACCTGCAGCAGCAGCACTATGCCCAACAGCCTCGCGCGTCGATCAGCTCGTCCACGGAGCTGCTTTCGCGCCACCCGTCCGCCAACCTGGTGACCTCCGCGTCTGCGTCCCTCCACACATCCCCCAACTTTGGCCCCACCATGGTGCTGCCGCACCAGGTGCCAGCGCAGCACCCCTCACAGCCGGCACATGGAGTCCCGTATGCGGCACCCGGGCCCAACGCAAACTCCAGTGCCGGCGGCATGCACTACGTGAGCCACCCGCCGCCAGACAAGTATGCCGCCAGCAACCAGAACCCGAACCAGAACCCCAACGCGGTGGGGGCGACGGCTGCAATGTTCGACTTTGCCGCCGCGCAAATGGCAGCAGCGCCCCACGCGATCCCGATGGGCGTCCATTACGGTGCCCCCTATCCGCAGTACTACTTTGGCCCCCCACCGTTCCAGGACGCTGCGGCCGGGTTTCCACGAGGCGCGCCACCCCAGGTACCCGATTCGTTTGATGAGAACAATGCGCTAATTAATCGGCGCCGCATCATCAAGCGTCGTACCCGCACTGGGTGCTTGACCTGCCGCAAACGGCGCATCAAGTGCGACGAGCGCAAACCGCACTGCTTCAATTGCGAGCGGTCGAAGAAGGTGTGTTTGGGCTACGAAACCACCAACCAAAAATCGAAGAAGACGGAACAGGAGTCCGATGCAAAACCAGAGGATACCACCCCTCTGCCTACTCTCGAGCAGGGCTCGAAGACTCATAGAGTGTCGGTTCAAGATCTAACTAATTAGTATACAGATAATACAGATAAGCCAAACCTCGCTGCTGCCTGCGGACGGAGCTCCGTGCACCTGCCGGGTGCCGTGCACCTTTTGCCGTGCCCACTAGATGCCACACCTCCGACGCAGAACCCGGAACCGCAGCCTACTTCGGCAATATACCCGAAGTCGCCGACGCTGTTATTGTTACATTCTGCACGCCGCCTGACGTCACCCACCTCCCACGTATGCTCGCTAATCTTGTGTCTGCAGGAGGGGGTCCCCCACCTGAAATGGATCTGTTCCAAGATCGTCGCTCCCAGCCGTTGCTGCCACGCCGGTGCCCGGTGGCGGTGCTGCCCCAGCGGCTCTTTTTCGTCGTTTCTACCGCGCTTGCAACACTCCAGCCAAGGCTGCTCTGGGGCCGCTCAACCATGCACCGTGCCCCACTCGCTTAGACTTGTTGCTTGCTTCGACTGCCGTGGTGGACAGATGTGCATGCGTGCGGCTCGTGCGTCACCATATTCCGCGTTTATCGGGCTTGGAGATTTTCCTATCGTATTCGCGGGTAGTGGGGGCCCTGGCGGACATAATCTCCACGTATATGTATAATCCTGGGGGCATGCGTGGCGGCGGCAGGGTGGAGGTGGAGGCTTGCGTTGCTTCCCCACCTTGGGGGGAGGGGAGTAGGAGGGGTATGGGTGTACCAGTGTGGTGGGGGGGAACAACGACCGACTGCCATGGCGGAATGACGGTCATGCATATAGCCCCGGTCGCTACTCTGCCCGGCGGGGCGGCGGCATTGTTTCCGGCCTTGGGCTGCTGTTTTGGGAGCAATAATTGCCAATGCGTGCATATTTCCCTCCTGGGAATCTCGCAGGCTCGCCTTCTGGCCATCGCAGTATCATGGTCTGATACCAGATTCCTCCGCTGCAACAACGCTTAAACTTACGTTTCTTACATAACACTACGTCGAGGTGCATATCCTCGTAGTTTGTGCGTGGTGCTGCCTGCTATTCTTGCCAATATGCATTCCGTATCAATAGCTGCCCATTCCAGTAACTGCATAGTCTAACATGTAGCTGTCCTCCATGAGGGCTTCTATGCGCGCATGGTGACGTTCATTGTAGGCCACTATTCCGTCCACCAATGGAACCATGCCATTTATACCGGTGAGTCGCTGCGGCCCGTACCGTGCAAGTATAACCCGCACCAACCGCTGGCTCACGTCAAACGTCTTGAAGTTGACGTTCCACTCTCGTGCTCTCTTCACCACCACCAACACCTGCGCGTCCGTGAGCGTGCCCACCGTCTCCTCGAGCGCCGCCAGCCCGAGCGCCAGCTGCCGGTCCGGCCCCCGCTCCATGCTCGTGCGCACCACCAGGAAAAGACGCATCGGATGGTCCAACGTAAGCGCAAGCAAAAACGCCCCGCTGTAGTCCTGTTGCTCGATGCAGTTGCGCAACTGCTGCTCCTGCTCCACCCGCTGCCGCGCCTGGCCCTCGCTTTCCACCCGCGCCGCCTCGCTGTTGTCCTCCCAGATGGTGATCAACCCGTCGCCGTCGCACGATACGAGCTCCTGCCCATCGGCCTTGACCGCGAGCGCCCAGATCCGGTTCTCGTGGTTGTCGAGCGTGGCCATCACCTCGCCGCTGCTGCTCCACATCTTGACAAGCCCGTCCGCGCCCGACGTCACCACCTGCTGGTTCTGCCCCACAAACACCGCTCGCTGCACCGCGTTGGTGTGGCCCTCGAGCGTCGCCGTACATGTGTAGTCCTGGAGCGTCCAGATCTTGGCGGTCTTGTCGCCGGCACACGTCACCACCATCGGCGCATACTGGCTGAACTCCACGTGCCAGAGGCCCCGCCGATGGCCCTTGAGGAGGCCCACCGTGTCGCCAGAACCAGTGCTCCATATCTTGGCCGTCTTGTCGTACGAAGCCGATGCAAAAAACTCGTCGTTGGGCGCCACCGCAACGCTGTTGATGTCCTTCTCGTGTGCCCGCCGCGTGTACTCGGCCACCCGCACGTCTACGGGTCCCGAGCCGGGCCCACCCTTCTTGGGTATGCTCCATTTCTTGATCGTCAAGTCGTCGGACCCGGTGATCAAGAACCGCGGCGCCGCCTCCGCCTGGCTGAGCGCCACCGCCGTCACGCTGCCCGCATGTCCCTGGTACGTGGAGTGTGCAGAAAACCCGTCCACATCGTCGTCCCACTGCCAGAGCATCGCCTTGCCGTCTTTGCCGGCGGTGGCGATCCACAACCCGTCGCTCAGCACCGCCAACCCGTTGAGCAAGTCGGTGTGGCCCTCGCAGAGCTGCACCGCCAACGGCGCCGCGGGGTCCATGATCCGCAACGCCGGCGAGTTCGTGGCCATGGCCAACATGTCGAGCTTGGGACCCACGTAGCAGATGTCGGCCACGGTGCCGTGGTTTCCCGCAAGTCGCTCCACCACGGGGAACTCGAGGGCGCCGTCCTTCTCGGTGGGCCGGAGCGAAACCAACACAAATGTCTGGTCGCTCATCACAAGCCACACGTCGCCGTCCCGGGCAAACACATCCGTCACCATGAGCTCTTCCGTGGTCTCGAGCATCTGGGTCAGATGGCCCACCATGGCTCCGTTCTTGTCCCACACCCACAACGTAGAGCCGCTTCCGGCCGTGTAGATGAACTCGTCGCCGCCCACAGTCACAAAGCCCACCGCCTCCACCTGGTGCCGCACCGGGAACGACCGCGCCGGCTTGTACTTGTCGGAGTACACCACCACCACCTGGTCTCGTCCTCCGGTCACGAGCTGTCCGTTGCCGTCAAACGCCACGCCGCGGACAGCAGAACTGTGCTCTCGTATCGTAGCCACGCACTTGCGCTTCACAAGGTCCCACACCTTGACGGTGCCCATGATATCGCCCGAGGCCAACCGCCAGTCGGCGGCTCCATTGTCGCCGTAGAACGCCAACGAACAAATCGTGGTGCCGTGGCCCTTGAGCGCATGCGTGATGTACCCGCCCTCGACGTCCCACACCGTCACCACGCCGTCGGAACCGCCAAATGCAAAAAGGGTCGAGGTGGGGTCGGCCCGACTCATGAATACCGGCGCCGACAGCCGGATAGTAGACTTGATGGACCCGCTGGCCACGTCGTACACGCGGAACTGCTGGGACTGCGAGAAGATACCCACGTACTTGCCGTCGGGCGTGATCACAAGCGACGAAACCTGCTCTCCGTCGCCGTCAACCTTGGCCACAACCGTCTGTTTCTCCACGTCCACAACCGATACATCCTCGCCAGAAGACGCAGCGATTATTCGTCCGTCCTGCGACATGCATACTGCGCTGCTGTCCACAAAAAACGGCTCGATGTCCCGATGGAGGAAACTCACAATGTTCATCGTGGTGCAATTCTCACCACTTTCGCGATGAGCATCGATACCCGCCACCGCACCCAGTGCACCCACACTGACCAACAGCACCAGACAGCACCAGAGCCAACAGCACCAGATCTATAAAGCAGCCTTGTCTGGTGCGTCTAGTGCGTCTAGTGCGTCTAGTGCGTCTAGTGCGTCTGGTGCGTCTAGTGCGCCTCGTCCTCCGGGTCCCACACCGCAAAGCCCATGGACCGCGAGGTGTCGTTGGTGAACTTCATGATGTAGCGTTCCATGCCGTCGCTCGAGTCGTGGCGGCCGCTGAACCACTGCTTGAGCTGGAAGGCCCAGAAGACAACATCGCTGAACAAGAGCGCCAACCGCACCCGCCACAACGACACGTAGACGGTCCAGGCCGGGCGCTGCGACAACGCGGCACTCACCAGCTCGTTGGTGAGCACGTTGACGCGGTTCACCGGGCTGCCCATCTGGAGATTGAGGTTCTGCATCATGCGCTGGGTGCGCATCAAGAAGAGGAGCTCCATGGGGAACCGTTTCTCGTCGCTCAAAAAGTCCTTGAACATGCCCTTGACGTCGTCGCGGCTGGCCACCACCGGCACCAGCGAGCCACCACCGTCGTCCTCGGGGGGACGGAGCGTCACCATGGTGGTGAACATCTGCGACGAGCCCACGCCCCAGTCGTGCGAGATGCGCTGGATGCCGTTGATGTCGAGCGAGAAGATGTACTGCCACAAGTCGCGGAACTGGCACCGGAACCGGTCGGGAAGCGTGATGTACAAGCCGTGGTCCAACACCACCAACTGCTGCCTGCGGTTGCGGTCGAACCGCACCAACAAGTTGCCGGGATGCGGGTCCGAGTGCACAAACCCGTACCGGAAGAACTGGCGGCCAAAGAGACTGAGGTACTGGGCCATGGCGGTGGCCACGCTGTAGCCCTCGGCCTCCAACTTTTTGCGCGACACCATCGAGGTGCCGTCGATCCACTCGGTGATCAACACCCGGTCGGTCAGCACCGCGGGGAACGTCTGGGGAACGTGGATGTTCAACGCGCGGGCGCCGTTGTCGGCGGCGATCAACCGCGCCAACTTGTCGGCGTTTTTCCGCTCCTGGATGAAGCTGGTTTCGTGGAGCATCTGGTCCAGCACGTAGCGCGTGAACGTGGTCATGGGGATCTCAAACACGTACTCGTAGATGTGCGACATGAGCCGATACATGAAAAGATCCGCCACTATCTGGCTCTTCATGTAGTAGTGCTGCACCTTGACGGCCACGTCTTCGCCGGACGCGAGCCGGCCCCGGTGGACCTGGGCGATGGACGCGCTGGCGATGGGCTGCCGGTCCACCACCACGATGTCGGCGTAGTTGGCGCCCAATTCTTCGCGCAACACCTGGTCCACCTTGTGCCACGGCGTCAACGGCGCCTCGTCGTAGAGCCGGAAGAACCGTTTCTGGTACGCGACGGGGAAGATGGTTCCCTGGTTGGCGATGGCCTGGCCGAGCTTGATGTACAAGCCTTTGTTTTCCATCAAGAGCCGGAGCAAACTTTCGGACGTGAGCTCGTGGAGCTCCTCCAAGCTGGCGTAGCTGTCGGAGTTGCGCGAGTACTCCCAGGCGATCCACATGAGCACCGAGAACGCCTTGACGGAACGATACCCGGTGGCCGCGAGGTAATGTTTGTCGACAAAATAGGCTGCTGTACCCGTAGCGACGGTGGCAGTGGCAGCGTACGCGAGCCGACGGCCGCGCAGGCCCGTTCTTGGCTTTGGCAACCTCGCCGAACGTGCCAGGACCTTTCTTAGCGACGACACGGTAGTGGCAAATTGCGGAGGGCCGGCTGTATATCGGGCGCCAGCATTGCCAGCGCCGTTTTTCGCAGCTCCTAGTAGTCTGAGCATGGTGTAGTGCCCCGATATGCAAGCACAAGCTTCCTAGCAGTCTCCCGGTGCAGTTACAGCGGATTTCGATTCCACCCCAGTTGCAAAAAAGACGCCGTTCGCGGGCCAATCGTAGATATTTTGAGTCGCGAATTTGGTCTTCACCATGATGTTGTCCACGATAGCCAGAGCTTCCAGAACACACGCACGTAGCTATGCCACGGCCGCTGGACCCAGAAAAGTGGGTGCATTCCGCGGCGGTTTTCTCGGTTTCTTGTTAGGAGTGTCGACCACCGGATTTGGAGCCTACTACTACTTGCTTGACCAGTTCACCAGTGCCAACCAGGTTGTTGTTGCAGACGTGATTGCGTTGAGGGAGTCTATTGCGGGGTTGGAGAAGCATGTGCGTGCGTTGGAGGAGAAGAAGTAGATAATACACGAATCGGGAAGCGATGTAGGAGAGGGAGGGAGGGAAGGGAGAAGAAGAAGAAGAAGAGAGAAGAGAAGAGAGAAGAGAGAAGAATGGAAGCAGAATAAAGCTCAATGGAAGCACAATAGAAGCAACAGAAGCAACAGAAGCAACAGAAGAGAAGCTTCAGAAGCAGCAATTGAATAAAACAATAAAGGTTATAAGAACCAATCACCATCTGACCTTGGCCGTCTGAGAGAAGCAGAGCAATACCCTTCACAATTAAACCAGAACTTCAATCTTCCTGTCTTGCCGTCTATTCTATCCTATTTACACTCCTCCAAGAACCTCCGCGACCCGGCCACCAACCTCTGTAGCCCATCTTGGTCCGGGGTTTCTCCCACAAATGTCACCTCGGTGCGTCTGCCACCTAGCGACCCACCCTCAACCCTGCTCATTTGCACGAGCATGTCGTTGTACCGGAACTCAAGCTGTTTCCGGTGGTTGACGTTGACGTAGAGATACCGGACGCGGGTGTCCCCAAACTGGACGTCTAGGTATGGGCATATGGTTGGCGGCTGCTGGCCCCCAAAGTCCAACCGAGAACCGTCCAAGAACCGCGCCAAGCCTGGCTGAGAGTCAAACCGGCTGTACCGTGGAGACGTTTCCTGGAGGAGGTCCTCGATGCTGCTGGTTTGTTGCTGGCTGTGGTTTTCTTGGCTGGCCAAGAGATCGCCTGTTCTCTGGCAGCTCACTTTCATGTCGAGAAGCTGCTGGGGTAGCCCCACCATGCACTCGTTTTCTCCTTCCACCGCGACCATGCTCAAGGTGTCGACGTCGGCTTTGGAACGGCCGTTGAGTTCCACCCAGATTTCCACCGGTGGATAAGTCTCGTGGGCTTCGTTGTCGAAGGGAGATGGGGTGAACCGGATCTGGGCAACATAGGTATGCGGGTCCTGGACCAACGACTGGCTAGACATGGTTCCGTCGGACTGCAGAAAGAGTGGGAGCTGGACCAACTTGGGGCTGACAACAGCAGCGTTGGCATTGAACCTGGCTGGTGCATTTATGGAGTGGTTTTCGCCAAAACCGGGCACGATGGACGCGGACGGTGGGGCAGGAAACAAGACGTTTCCGAATGCTATGGTGAAGATGCTGGAGGAGGGGGGACGAGAAGGTTTGAACGACAGCAAGAAGGGGAAATGGCGGTGGGCAAAGGCGGCAGCAAGATCGTGGATGGGCCGGCTGTGCTCAGTGTGCGATGCCAGGTAACTGGCCAGGTTACTGACCAGGTTACTGTCCAATTGGGCCAGATTCTCCGACTTCTCCAATTCGTCCAGATTCTCCAATTCACTGTCCAACTTACTGTCCGACTTATTCTCCAATTCACTGTCCAATTCACTGTCCAGTTTCTCCAATTCGTCCAGCTTCTCCGACTTGTTCTCCATTTTCTCCATCTCACTCTCCACCTTCTCCAGTTTCGTCTCGCCGTCTGCCTGCTGCATAGCATTGTCCACAATGCCCAAGTCCCGGAGGAGGTTCCAGCTCTCCTCCTCGAGATCCCGCTGCGACGGCAAGTTCTTGGCCTCGAGGATCTGCTGCTCGTAGTCGAACGACGGGTCGGAGTCCTCACCCTCGAGCTTCCGAAGCGACTCTTGTATGAACTGGCGGGCCCTGGGATTGCGGGCCACAAAGTACCGTTTCCTGGCATGCCACGGAAGCGACTCGTCGTCGACAAAAGGCACGAGGCTGAAGCCGCTGTCCGCGCCCTCTCGCCCGTACTTCACCTCGTTGGTCGTGGGCTCGAGCATGGACAAGAGCATGCGCTGCGACTGCTGGAGCTGGTGCGAGTCGAACGCAGCCACGTCAAACACCCCGTCTTGTTCCAGCGCCGAAAAGTACACGCCGGCGGCCGGGCTCACCGCGGCCACACCACCAGCAAAGTCCTGGTTTCTTTGCTCAAACATCCTTTTCACGGCCACAAGATCCACGCGCGTGCGGTAGCACTGCTCCAACGCCCGCCGCAACACCGCTTCGGCGCTGGTCACCTGGCTGTCGGTTCCCGTGAACATCACCTGGTCCGCGCCCAACTCGATCTTGGCCCCGGCTCGCGCTACGTGCTGGAGCAACCGCGCACGCTTCAGAACAAGCAAGAACCGGTCCGCCGCCGAAAGCTCCACGTTCTGGGCCCGTACCACCGCGTTCAACCCGGCCGGCTCGCCGGTGGAAATGTTCCACGCTTTTTCCAAGATCATCTGGACCAATTGCGGCTTGGTCCGGCTGCGGAGTCCCCGCGGCGACGCCAACGTGCGCTCGAGAAACTGCTGGAGCTGCTTTTTGGTGTAAGATTTGCTCAACTCTTCACACAAATCCTTGTGTTGAGGTGCGGTCAAGTACGGCAACGCCGGCCGCAGCCGCTCGATGGAGCTGACGGTGGTGTCCGTACCGACCGAAACTCCTCCTGCCTCCGCCAGCACATCGTGGAGCAAGTCTAGAGCCAGAAGCGACACCAGCCCGGCCGCGGGCGCCGCCGGAAACGACCCCATGTCCTTCACCACCTGGCGAAAACGCTTGTCGGCGGTTTCGGCCGGGTTTAAAATGAGAATCCGCTCCGGATCGTGGTTGTGCTGGAGCTCCGGATGCACCACCAGCGGAATCCGCCGCAGCGAGTGCCACCGAACCGCCCGTAAACGAGGCCGAAACATAACGGCGTCAAGAAGGCGGCCGCCAACTCATCGGCGCACGTGCGCCATCACATGCGCGCGGTCACGTGACACGCCACCGGGCGCAACCACCAAGTTGCTGCCAGTGGCGGCTTCTGCAATTGCCGCGCGTGGCGTCACGCTGGCGGGCCGCCAATGCCAGGCCACCGCTAGCCGCCCGCGGTGTCCCCACCCAGCGGCACGTGACCCGCTTGCTCGCGGGCATTTTCGGTGCGTCGCCAACTTATGCCGTGTTGTCGCCCGCACCTGCCGTTTGCAGCGCGCGGCCTGCAGACACGCTCGCTGACGGCTGCCGCGCGCTTCCGCCGGTCATCGGCTGCAAATAATCCAGTCGGTAACCACAAGCGACTATCACCACTTAAATATCCCACCTGCCGTTGGCGGGTTTTTTCATCCCATATTTGCATGACATCTTTGGCCCGCACCGCCCGTTTTTCCACCAGCTTGCGGCACCGTCCAGCCTCCGTGGCCGTCGCTGCCAGCCTCTTTGCATCCCGGGGTTCCTTCCCAGGGTCCTTCCCAGGTTCCTTCCCAGGTTCCTTCCCACTTTCCTCCCAGCTTCCTGGCCACTCCCACCCCTTCCACAACTCGTCCCACAAAAAGACGATCGGCAATGTGCCTTCGCAGCTCCCGCAGGTGACTGCCCCCCACCTTCCCGAGAAGACTGGAACCGCCGACGTGTCTTCAGGCGGCTTTTCTGCCCACCACCTTGACGCGTACACCCCGTCGGAGTTGTTTTCCTACCTTGTGATGGGTTTTTGCACCGCCAACAAGCGCATTCTCAACCTCTGCATCAAGGTGTTCCCCTACGTGCCCATCCCCGTGATCAAGGCGTTGGTCTACAAGATCTACTGCGGCGGCGAGACGTTTGACCAGGTCAAAAAGACCGGCGCCCGACTCAGCGACCGCGGCATCTACAACATGATGCTCTCGTTGACCATCGAGGCCTGCGACGGCAACGACCAGGTGGACCCCGACAGCATTGTCGAGCAGACCCGCCAGTCGGTACGGGAGATTCTCATCCCCCACACCGAGGCCATGATCAGCACCAGCGGCAAGGACATCAACCACATTCCGCCGGGCTACGTCGCCTTGAAGCCCACCGGCTTCTCGCACGACGCCGCCAACGTGTTGCGCTACTACAACGCCAACCCCAAGTACGCAGCCATGTTTGACCAGTTGGTCGACCGCGCCGCCTACGTGTGCCAGGAAATCTACGACGCCAACACCGAGTTGGCCGCCAAGTACCCGGCCAGAACCGCTCCCTTGGTGGTGGGCGTCATCGACGCCGAGAAGCACGACTTGCAGGAGGGCGTCTACGAGCTCCAGAGAAGACTCTACGCCAAGTTCAACCCCAAGGACAAGCCCGTCAGCGTCGTGGGCACGTTGCAGATGTACTTGGCCGGCTCCGCCGACCTCTTGGCTGTCGAGGAACGCTTGGCCACCGAGCACGGCTACCGCTTGGGCCTCAAGCTCGTCCGCGGCGCCTACATCCACTCGGAAAAGGACCGGGCCGTGATCCACAAGACCAAGGACGACACCGACAAAAACTACAACCAGGGCGTCTCGTACTGCTTGGAGTCCATCATGGCCCACACGGGAAACAAGCCCACCATCGGCCACTTGGTGGTGGCATCCCACAACGCCGACTCGCTCTCGTTGACCACCAGAAAGTTGGCCGAGCCCCAGTACGCTACCAACAACAACAAGAACAACATTGTCTTGGGCCAGTTGATGGGCATGGCTGACAACATCACCTACAACCTTATCAAGGACTACAAGGCCGACAACGTGATCAAGTACGTTCCGTGGGGTCCTCCGCTCGAGACCAAGCAGTACTTGTTGAGACGTCTTGAAGAAAACGGAGACGCCGTCAAGAGCGACAATGGCTTCGCCTTGATCAAGGCCGTGCTCGGCGAAATGATGGCTAGATTCAAACGTGTAATATTATAATGATTAACGATAGAAAATAGATATCTATTTGAAACTTCTGGGCTCCCACGTGAAGCCGCTGATCACACACTGCACAACCCACTCCCAGTTGATACACCCGTAAACGGCGTCGTTGTCCACCTTGTACGTCCCGCTGTTGTCGTACACCAAGTACCGACTCTGCGTCCGCTCGATGTGCTTGCCAATCTCGGCTTTGGACTTGACATACTGCAACGATCTGGCGCCAAAGGCATGGAAGATAAACTCGCAGGTGTCCCAGTTTTTGTTGTTCACCTTGTTGTCAATAAATAATATGTGGTAGCCCGTGAGCAAGTGTCCGTTGTTGTCGAGTTGCTCCTCCAACTTGCAGCCTCTCTCGAACTTGTTTCGAAACCGGTAAACGTCAATGCTCTTTACAGAGTTGGCTTTCTTCGACTGGCCCGCAGGAAGAAGGTATATCGGCCAGTCGCTGATCTGAATGCTGCTGCTGGCACAGTCAAAAATGAACGAGTCCGACAAGATTGGCCACCCGAGCGAAAGCGCCTGCAAATACTTGGCACTTCTGCCATAATTGTTTGATATCACCGCCGCAAAATAGTAGCCATCAAGCTGGTCTGATGTGATGCGCTGGGACTTGTCGTCCTTGGTATATGTGAAGAGGGTCTCGAATCCGTCTTCGAGGAGAACTCCGCCATTGGTTTCCACAAGCGTGCGTATTTGCATGCGCCGCTGGTCGCTGATGCCTTTGCCTATGTTGGTCAAACAAAAGAGGCAGCCCTTGAATAGATCTGAAACCCGCTTCAGCGGCTGGTTGGAAGCAAGCGATATTTCGTCTCTCGTTCTCCGCCGTGGTGTGGTTTGCACCACCGTGGACTCGGATACAACTCCAAACTTTTGCTGGTGCTGAACCCATTCCGGCAACTCCATGGAGCACTGCTCGAGCTCCACCATCACCTCCTTCCCTTCTTTTTTTGACAACTTCTTTAGGAGCACATGGTTGTAGCCTCTGATGCAACATATTCCGCCAACGTCAGGCTTCCTCACGAGGCCAGTAACCAAGAACTCATTGGGTGACGTTCGGATGCGTAGCTTGTCGCCAATGCGGACGTCGAGCAAATGTAGATCAGCATTCTTGATAGTGTAGACATCGTCCTCAAACTCAACAGACAGGTCATGGAGTCCATTGTCCACGACGAGGCCAATGTACATGCGAAAGTCATAAGCGGCCCAAACACTGTTTTTGCTTACTATCTGCGACTCGGTTATCGTGTTCAGCGTTTCGGTACGCAAAATTGTCGTATCCTTCGGCGTTGCAACATCTGATTTTCCATCCACAGATTGAGTATCGGCCAACGCTCGTTTTCGAAGTGGACGGTTGGACTTACGACCTGGCTTTGTGGGAGAAGACGGAATGGTTTCATGCGAATTGTGGTTTGAGTTCTTTAATCGTTTCCTGGTTACTCCAGATTGGTCGCCTCGCTTCTGCCTCGTTAGCTCTAACGTATCATCAACATGCATATACGACCAGTCTTCGTCTTCAGATTGAATCTCTTCTTTGTCCGGCCGGCTCTGGCTCTGGCTCTGGCTCTGTTGGCTCTGCTGGCTGCTGGAGACAACTGGTTTCGTGTTTGAGTTGCCGACCACACCGTGATCATCGATAACCTCTTGGGTGTTGACTACCTGAGTCCGGGATTGCTGTATATCGTCAAGTCGTGGCGACGATGTGGCCAACGTGTTCTGGAAATCTTCAAGGCCCGCTTTCAGAGTGTCTGTAAGTGTTGCAGAAGGCAGGGTAGGAGGGTCGGTAGTATTGAAATTTGGAGACAGAACAGGCCGTATCACCTGGGTATCGTGGCTTTCTGGCAGCGTCTGGAGCACCTGGGTTTCGTGCTGGTGACGTAAATCGTCCGACGGTACTAGTCGTGGAACCCGTTGTGTGTCAGCCCAGGACCTATATGTTTGCGAGTCTTGGGAATTGCTCACACGAGGGACAAGCTGGGTGTCGTCTGTTGCTGGTGTGATTTTCTGGGTGTCGTCTGTTGCCAATGTGATCTTCTGGGTGTCGTCGCCTGGTTCTAGAACAACTACTTGCGTATCCGCTGTGATATTTGGGCTCTGGCTTGGGTCTTTCTGACTATTATCAGCACCATGGTCTAGTCCCCATTGTCGAGATTTGGTGTGGTAGTTGGCAGCAGTGTTGTCTTGCTGTTTGAAGACCAAGGGTGAACTCTGCTCGTGATTTGGTATGATTTGGGTATCGTCGTACGGTAATGATGGAACGAATTGTGGTGTCGACTGGGTGTTTTGTGAAGAATAAGCAGCATTTTCTTTCTGAGTATCGTTGTTAGTGTCGTTGGAAAGGTCCTGCTGGGTCTCTTCTACCTTATCGTTCCCAAAAACAAGACTGGAGTTGGCATCAACCTCGTCGACCGATTCTGGCGGGTTGTGATTCCAGGACGATCGGCCACGATAGACGGTCATAGACGACAGATGTGCAACGTATGGAGGATTTGAGACGTTTTCACCTCCCTAGAAGACCCCAGAGCTATTATAAACTAATACACAGAATACAATAAGAATAAAAGATGAATCGCGTTGCGAGACTAATAGATAAAACATGTATAAGCAAAATTAATTATGTAACATTATACCGGCTAAAAAATCAACACGAAGCTGTAGAAGAACGGCTAGAAATAACACTTGGGACCAATGACGATGCTAGATCGTATAATACAGCAGCCGAGCTGCGCTATATAGTACACTAATTATAAGTTGGAAATTCGTCATCGTCATCACCACCGACATTGCCCAGAACATTGGCAGTGGATGCCATTCCCACGAGTGTCTGTGGTTCGTTCCTGGCCTGCTGTGGGTTGTTTTTTACAAGTTCTTGGAGATATCTCATCTGGTCACCTGAAAGGTTTAAATCAGCACTCATTTGCTGGGGCTTGTTAGAACCAAAGTTGGGTTTGTTTGGAAGGTTGGGCTTCTCTGGAAGATTGGGCGCCCTATTGTAGCTGTTTCCAGCAAGCTGCCTTTGATGTGGCTGCTGGTAATGGTGGCGCTGCTGGCGCTGCTGGCCCTGATATGGTCCCTGTTGGTTAATTGCTGGCTGGTGGTGAACAGGAGTGGGATGGGCTGCACCTAAAGTACTCAAAATGGAGTCAAGAAGAGGGGTGTTAGGTTTGGCCGCTGCCATCGATGGCGGTTGAGGAAGCATGGGCTTGGCCAGTTGCTGGTACGGAGCTGGAGCAGCTGGAGCGGGGTTCGAACTTCTGTTCTTGAGAATACTAGGCGCTGCTGGAACGTAGCCTTTCCTGACCACGTACAACGCGAACAAGCCAGTCGACTGCTGTATGTTTTTCAAGCTACTCAAGTATGATGGCAATGGCCGGGACTTCTCGAGAGCAATTAGGTACGAGTCTTTGGCAAACGACGGTCTGCCAGACAAGACTCCCACCTTTTCTCTATCCAAGAGATATCCGTAGAGCTTGTCATAGTCGGGATGGTTGGCGGTGGGCTTGATTTCGATCAAATAGAAGTCACGGGACGACACAACCTTGGCAAGGTAGTCGTCAGCACGCTTCTTGTCCAAGCGGCCCTCTACCTCGTGCTTCTTTCTTGGAAGAAGTTCTTTGCTCACCTTGATGAACCGGCTATAGTTCCGTGCTGTTTGCGAGTCACTGGGCTCGACATAGCTGGTGCACGATTTGAGCTCCCCGACGCCGGTGAATGTAGCAAAATCAGGGAACACGATCTCTCCCTTCCAAACCTCGGGGGATTCCTTTGGGTACAGAGGCTTCTTGGCGGGGGCCGGAGCTGGAGCTGGAGCCGGCTTGCTGGGTCTGCGCACTTCCACCTCTTCTTTCTTGTCCTCGTCCTTGTTAGCTTTGAGAATCATGTCGAGTTCTTCGTCGTCCAGGTCAGATTTGTTGGCGTCGTCGCCGTCGTCGTCGGCACCGTCTTCGTCGTCATCCTTGTTGCTAGCGTCGGCGTCGGCGTCGGCGTCCTCCTGCTCTTCGTCGTCGTCTTCGTTGCGGTAGTTGTAGGTTTGGGATTCCGGGTTGGCAATGATCTCTCGGACGGGGGAGTCTTCCTTTATTCTACGATGGTCGATATTTCTGGGAACCACGTTGACTTGTGCTTCCTCTCGTTGGTCGTTGGCATCTTCTACGATCTCTTCGCCCTTGTGGGTCCGTCTGATTCGCTGCAGGCCCTCATCGACGGTCAAGACTGATCGACGGATGGACTCCTGTCTCACTTTTTCGGCATACACCTTCAAGTCGTCGTCGATTTCTTCTGGCGACGAGTTGACGAGGTCAAAGAACGAGAGTTCTCCGCTGGCTATGCGCCGCATAACGTTCTCCTTCTTGATGAGCACCATCAAGCCTCGGCTCTTGTCGGTATAGTGCTTGTCTTTCAGTGGGAAAAGCTTGAACACTTCAGCCTCGAGTTCCTGTGCCCACTTGGTGGCCATCATCACCGCGTCTACGCCGTCTGGAAGACTTCCACCAGGAATGTTCTTGTGGAAGACTCCCAAGAAGGCCTTAGCAACGCTGATTCTGGTCTTGTCGCGGAGCGTAAACGAGTACCCTGGGACGGCCTCCTGTTTCACAGCCGGCTGCAGCTTTTTCTTGGCCAGCTTGGTGTCTGATTCCTGGCATAAATTGCACTTGTACTTCTTGGGGATGCTTCGTTCACTACGGTATCCCATGCATTTGGCATGTTGCCACGTATGGCACTTGTCGCACTCGATCATGGTACCTCCCTCGTCGGTTTCCTCATCGTAGTTGTCCTTGTTGGTGCCACAGGGTGTGCAGCGGACCTCGTCAGTGGTGGCATCATTTTTGTCATCATTTTTGTCGCCATTTTTGTCGTCGTATTTGTCGTCGTCGTCGCCATCGCTGTCGGAGCTGGGGCTGGCCGCCTCGCCAGCGTCGTCGTACGCGTCGTCCAGGTCGTAATCCACCTTCGTTTTCTTTCTTCTGGGTTCGCCGGATGGCGAATTTACGTCATCATCTTGTTCCTGGCGCAAGACGTCCTGGAGGCTCCACTGGGAGTGCTGGCCTTTGTTGGAGCGAGCAGACTTGCGCGGTTGCATTACAGGTGCTGAGACAACAGGAAACCTATTTAGGACTACTACTGAATCTACTGGCGGGACTGGGGAATGCGCGAGAACAAAAACGAGAACAAAAACCAGAACAAAAATGCGACAAAAATGCGACAAAAACGGGGTTCGCGGGCCTGTATATTGTGGGGGGTTGGTGGGTCATCATACCATATGCAGGTAATCCACCCGCTACATATGCAGTACACTTATATCCATGCCGGGGCTCCACCTCTACAAGCCGTGGACCAAGGTCAAGATCTCCGTATCGTCGCCGAGGAGCTCTTCGACGTTCGCGAGCGCGGTCTCGCTGAAGAGGCCCGATTTCGTGGCGCGGAGACCCTCGGATTCCGCCTGGGCGTTCGATGCTCGTCTGCGCACCGCTCGCGACGGGATGTTTAGGCCCGCCCGGTTGCCCACAGACGAGCGGCGTCTTGCCGGCCGCTTCGGGCCGCTTGCCGACAACCTTCTGTCGCCGTGGCTGTGGTTGGTCAACGAGTAGCGGCGTTTGTTGAAGTCGTTGTTGCTGCTGCTGGTGTGGTTCAACGCGCCGTCGCCGTTGCCAGCGGTGGCGGTGGCAGGGCTGGTGTGTGCGAGCGACTTGTTGCGGAATGCGCCGAGCGGCACCGCCCGTTTCTCGTTGTTGAAGTCTCTCCAGATCTGGATATCCGTCTCGTCGACGTCGTCGAGCTCGCTGATGTTCAAGAGCTCGTCCAACTCGAGTGCCAGGTCGTCGCTGGACGGCGTATCCATGCGCGCCTTGCGTGGCTGCGACTGCCGCGACGGCTGTACCAAGTTCCGGGTGGAAAGCCCGTCGATGATGCCAAACGGCTTGCTATCAATGGCAACCCAGGTGCCGAGGATGGGCGGCCGGTAGTCGGCGGTCTTCGACGACAACACCTCCTTCGCCAGCTTCGAACCTGCGTGCTTGCGGTGGGACTTGGTGGCTAGCAGCACGTCTTCGTCCGTGGACTCGCCGCTGTCGTACTCGTGGTCAGACACTGCCGCTTCCACGGGCCGCTTGCGGGACTGCTCGAAGAAGTCGTCGACAAGAAGCTCGCCCGGGTCGCTGTCGTGGTCGTCGCGGACGCTGGTCTCTCGCTTTTTCTCCTCGCCGCTGGAGTCGTCCAGACTGAAAAAGTAGTTCCAGAGGTACGAGTCGTCGTCGTCGTCGCTGGAGCGCGCGGACAATCCCACTTTGCGGTGCTTTCGCCGGCGCGGACTGGCGTTCGCCGAGTTGTCCCGGATCTTGTTGCGGTCGCTGGCAGCGATTTGGTCGTCGAACAACAGGTCAAACACGATAAAGTCGTCGTCGTCGTCGTCATCGTCGTCCTCCTCCTCGTACGAGTCGCTGCCGTACTGGGTGGAGGCGGGCCTGTTGGCGTTCATAAGGTGGAGGCTGTCGTTCAAATGGGTCTGGTTCGAGTCGGCGTCGTAGGCCTCGTAGTTCTGGAGGTTCAGCGGCTGCTCGTCGTCAAAGCCGTTGTTCTCAAACTCGTTGACCAAGAACCGCTCCTCCTCCCGCAAGAACTTGTCTTCGTCGTCGCCCCACAGCACCACCGAGTCGTTTCTGGCGGGGAGGCCCGCGTCGTCGTTAAATTCTTCAATGTCATTATCGGCCTGCAAGGTAGCAAGCAACTCGTTGTCGTCGATCTCGTAATCATCATCAGAGTTGAGCGTGTAGCTGGCTTGGTCTGCCTTCGTCTCAACGATTTCCTCGCCCAAGTCTTCTTCGCCAGCAGCCTTCACGCTGTCGGCGAGCGTGGGCGTCTCGTCGTCGTCGTCGTCAAAGTCAAGCGCAAACTCAATGTCGTCGGGAAGCGCAGCCTGGGACTTTCGCCGTCCGTACTTGGGCGTAGCGAAGCTCTTGCGTCTGGCCGGCTTGACCGGCGACTTATCTGCCGACTTATTTGCTGACTTGTCCAGCGACTTGATCGTCTTGCCTTTGAACCGCGACTTCATGGCCTTGGTCTGCGCCTGGAGCTTGACAAAGTCCACGTCGATGTCGGAGTTGGAGTCGTCGGACGAGTCCGAGTCGGAATCCTCGTCGCTGCCGTCAACGCTGGCGACAGCCGACATGGCCGACATGGACTTCTTGCTGGAGGTTGCGCCAGGATAGCTTTTCTTGCTGGAGAACTTGCCAGGCATGCTCTTGCCTCGGCCACGCGGACCGTCGTTGTCGTTGTCGTTGTCGTTGTCATTGTCATTGTCATTGTCGTCGTCGTCGTCGTCGTCGCTTTCGAAAAACACCGAGTCGTCCTTCATCACCGAATCATCGTCCGAAAGCGCCGTCAAGGACGACTCGGATTCGGAACCGGACGCAGCCCGGTACGTTTTTCCTGGTAGTTTCTTGCCTGATTCAGCACCGGAGGTACCCGACACGTCGCCGCCATCGTCCGACAGCGAGCTGGAGTCCTCGATACTGAACCGTCTTGCACGAAGGTTTTTGAGCGCCTTGAAGCTCTTTCCTCCCGTGCTCTTCTTGGAGCTTTTACTCGCCGCGGCACCCTTTCTGGGAGCCTTTGCCATGGAGCCGGTTGCTGGTGGTGTGCTGCGTGTAGTCTGTTTCTCTGTGTCTTGGTGCTGCTGTGTTTACCAAGATAGCCTGTACGTGTTGTGTATTTGTGTCTTGGTGCAAATGTCCATGCTTGTCATTAAACGGGAGCGGATCTATTCCACGCTGTGAAAGAAACGGCTGTTGTTTGGTGCGTCTCTCGTGCTGGAAATTTGGATAGGATTGCTGGAACCAGATCCCAGGTGCGTATGTGTTCTAATCAGGGTGTAAACTTCTCCGTGAAATTCGAGATGAGTTTTTTTCGGTGCGGCTCCAGCCACAGATGAGCAGAGGAGGGGAGTGTGGAGAGATGAGCGGGACGGGGGAAATGTTGGGAACAACAATATAGAGATGCAGAGGGAGAGGGGAAGTGGGCGGCACTGTTAGTTAGAGCTCGTGTACTATTTTGGTGGATGCTATACGGCTAGGCGTACTTGGATTCGGCGCCGGCGGTCAACCGGGCACTCAATTCTATCTGCTCCTTCACCACCTTGGTCAAGTATTCGATCATGATCACGTCCTGGTTGTGCGCCATGAAGTGCAGTTTCAACTCAGCCACGTCGGTGAGGAAGTGTGGTTTAGTCAAGAGGTTGTTGCTCAAGAGACGCAACAAGTCGACATCGGCATCGGCGCTCGATGGCGCCTCGATGTAGTGGAGGAGTTTGTTGACGGTGGTGCTGACGGCGTCAAGCTGCGACGACAAGTACGACAAGTCGCCCGCAGCCGCGCCGCTCACGGTGGACTCGCTGGGCGCAATCTGCACCGCTTCGCACAAGCCGTTGAGCGCCAACTTTTCCGTCACGCTGGCGGTTATTATTTCGTGGGGAATGGGCGTGAATATGTACGAGTTGTTCAGCGTCGTGGTCTTCCATCCCACCTTGCCTGCGGCCGGTCTGCCGATGGCGGCTCCGATGTATGTGGAGATACTGGGCGCGGTGACGTTTTGCTCGTCATCGACAAAGTCCACGTTCAAGTGGATGGCGGGGTAGGGCGCAGCACTGTCGGCGCCCTTGCTGTAGAAATCGTGAATCAATCCGGTGGTGGTGTCGATCTGTTTGCCGCTGCCAAACCACCCCAAAACGTACTCCTTGGGATGTGCCTTCTTGTACAACTTGTAGAATGTCTTGTGTGCCTGGTCGTCGATGGCAAGAGACTCGCCCGTCTCGGTGCAGGGCACCATGAACGCGTCGCGGATCTCAAACTCGGTTCCATCCTCGGATCTGTATCCCAACATGGTTCCAATCACTCGTTTGTGGTCGGGATGGACTTGTTTTGCGATGATCTCCAAAATCTTAAAGAGGGCAACATTGTGCACCTTGATCTTACATGGTCCGGTGGCCAGCAGCGCCGCGAGAGCTGCCACAGTGGGACGTACCAAATGCATAGATGGGGTGTCCATGATGAAGAAAAGAGTTGAGAATTTTTCGTGAAAGCCGCACACCCATAGTGAGACGGCCATGCAGGCATTGCCTCTGGCCGTGGAGCACCCTGGAGCAGGGGGCATGTGGTGCAGTGTTTGTGGCAGCTGTGGGGAAGGGAGCATGGAGATCTTGTAGCTGTGTTTGGTTTTGGTATGGTGTAGAGTCCTTTTTTCTTTTCGTTGCGTTGTCATTCTAGAAATGTTGTACGAACCTCCATTTTGCCACCATCCATCCAAAAGGACAACACTGGCTTGAAAACAGCCTCTGGAGAATGAACCACGATCTCATGCCGATGTGGAAAGAAATACTGATTCATTTCAGCTTTTTTCATTTCTCCAAGTAAGCCAAACATCTCCTTGTTTACCTCCCTTTTTTCCCTGTCTGCCCCTTTTCTTCCTTGTGCAGCTCAAAGGATCACTGGAAGGTTCTATACAATGCCACACAGCTAAGACTACTCTGTCACTCACCCAGAATGCATAATCTGTCCTTATCCTTATAAATCACTCGCTTCCTGCTTCACCAAAAATGCCTTCATCCATTTTGCAGCCTCAACTTCGCACGAACTTTTTCCTATCTCCACTTTGTCCCCAAAGTCTATCCTCGCTAGAATGCCACCCTCATCTGCTGATGCTCTGGAAAGCAGCAGTAGTGTTCCTACTGGCAATACCTGGCTCTTGTCCGAACAAGAGTACCTCAAGGCGTCTCCAAGCCGAAAACAGTTGACTGTCGCTCAGGACTTGAAGACACGAGAATCTATCCATGACTTCATCATCCGACTTGGCGTCGCTCTCAGAGTCGACGGACCCACTATCTTGGCAGCCACCATCTATATCAACCGTTTTTACACCCGCATGCCTATCACAACCTCCAAATACTTTGTGGCCTGTGCTGCCATGTCCATCTCGTGCAAACTCAACGACACATACCGAGCGCCTGACAAGATTGCCATGGCCGGCTGTATGATGAAGAACCCACACAAGAATATAGACGAACAGAGTTCTCTTTTTTGGCACTGGAGGGACCAGCTACTCTTCCGCGAGGAGCTCATATTGAAGAATCTCAACTTTGAACTCAACCTTGAGCTTCCATACGACTTGAGGCTGCAGTTGGAATCGTACGACCACATAGATGTGGCAGAAACACACGAAATATTTTTCGAAAAACTCCCGGATATCATAAAAAACGCCATTTCCTTGGTGGAAGTCCTCTCGTCCCTCCCCATCACCGTGGCCTACGATATGCCCACGATTCTCGCTATGGCCTTGATATTGACCATCTCTGAAGCGGAGGAGCGATTTCCAGACCTCTCGTATCCACCCCAGTACCTTCAGCAGTGTCTTGATATCGACTTTGACTGGTGCTACCAATCGTACTTGTATGTGCTCAAGCTTCTCGAGTACAGCAAGAGCAGCGACCCCAAGCTAGCAAGCAACAAAAATGCTGACAAGAAAGTAAGACGTCTCTCGAAGGAACAGTTCTTCAAGTTCAAATAAGTACGTTTGTGTTACGTACGATTACTGCTTTTGTCTACATTTGTCTCCATTTGTACCAGCGCATAGTATCGGCCCACAGAAATGGACTTGGATACAATATCTGCCGGTGTTATTGTTGCATTCCAGGATACTGAATCTGTCACTGAAGATTCGCAAGTCCTACTTGCACTTTTCATGCAAAAACGTTACGCTGACATTGTCGAGATTTCATCTAGATCATCGTTGGAATGGACCACTATGATGCGTTTAATCCACTCGCTGGCTCTAGTAAGTCTTGGGCAGTACAACGATGGCTTGCGTGAGTTGGTGCTACTAGTTGTTGGCGAGTATAATTCTTACTTGAAGTATTACTTGGCCTTGTATTTAGTGGCCCTTCTCGCCTGTTTGGATCAAAAGGACAGTGCAACCCTTTGGTTGGAAGATATCACATTTGATATTGAAGCTGAGCTTGAGTTGAGAAAAGGTGAAGATCCCCATTTTACAAAACTTAAAGCCTTGTATGAGCTTTACAAAGGTATAGAGATCAGCGCAAGTGCAAGGAATGTCTTTGATTCGCCAGGGTTAACTCGGTGCACTGTAAAGCAACGAATCTTGTTGGATGCTTGCAGTGTCTTCTTGAGACGTGGGATTCATAAGGCGAAGCGCGTGGAGATTGAGCACTCGACTAATGTGATTTTTTCGGCTGTCACTTGTATGGAGCCAGCAGAAACGTTTGAGTCTGTCCGTAAGTATCTGGACTTGGTAGTGCAATCTGTGAACAAAGAGTTCCGTTGGATGTTCCGCCAAGATATGGATTCTTTCGATGTTAATGATTGGCCAGAAGGTGAGATTGATGATTTCACGCTATTTGAACAAGCTTCCGTGATAGTGAAATGCGTTACCGTAGGTGCTTATTTCCAGGCATTGGACCTAAAGTTTGAATTGGCGATTGCACAGTTGAGAAAAGCAGTCAAGGTGTTGGACCGCATTAAACATTTCAATGCCGAAAACGATAACATTAACCCTACGACTAGAAATGCGGCCTTGTTGCTTGTCATTGAATTCCACACCGCCGGCAACATTGCACTTGATAATAGCGATGCACTTGAGATTCTTTGTGACTTTTCAGACAATATTGTCAACCCGTTGACTGAGTTTGTGAATGGAAGGCTCTCGCAATATTGCATGGGCTGTGCTCGGCTATACGAACAGTTAGGCAGCGATGCTAGCTTGCCACAAGAGAAACGCCAAGCGATGCTCTTGGATATGATCCGCAAGCTGATCCTCGCAGTCAACACGAGCGATGCTGTACCGTTAGAGCTTTACGAGTGGATTCTCTGGGGGATTCTCCTACATGGGCGGTTCCACCAGCGACTCTTTTGGTTTTTCTACGTGGTTCGAGGAATTGAGACGTCTAAGCGGGTACATAAGGCACAGCAACGATACGAAAGATTGGGACATTTCCAGAATGGCTGGGACTTGGCACACGAGGTATACCGGGAGTATCAAGCACAGCACGAAGTGGAGTGGAAAGATCATCGCAGCTATATTCTTTCTGCGTACCGAGCACAAGGGCAGTGGATAGTGCCATCGACCGAGCATGTGACGGACGAGGAGGACTTTCATCCGATTGGAACCAGCATCCAACTTGTGGACAGCTGGAAGGAAACGTACTGCAACTACCGAGGACCACTTCTGCCCGAGTTGCATATTGCCTAGAAAGTGGTTTTATAGATATGGAAGGTGTTGCAGCCAAGATGAGCATTGCCGGATCTGATGGTGAAAGCACTAGAAACCGCCAGTTACATCCACAGGAAAGAATAGATGTACTTGTACTAATGCAACCCAGCCCAATTGCACCTCCCACGTCCTCTATGTCCCAGCAGCGTCTAGTGGGATTTTCCGGTTTTCACCGCCAAAATGCACGCTTGTGAGAATTACTCTTCCTCGTGCGAAGCTTGTGACTGGCCATGAACAACCACCACGACCACCAGGATGTTCAGGTGGAGGACGACGTGTTCTGGGACTCGGTCATCGAAGTCTACAACGACATGGTCACTCTCAGAGCCGCTGCAGGTAACCATGCCCGAAACGAAGCCCTAGCACATCTCCGGATCCCGCAAGGAACCCGTCATCGAAATGCATATGTCCGGCCGTTGTGGCTAACCAACTACATTGTGTTGCCGGTCGTGGAGTACAGACTCATCTGGCGACGACTACGTGCTATAGGCATTGTCACCATACTACACCACGTGTGGCGATGTTGTTGCCACATCTTGCGGGCTTTCCTCGCGTCTCTAGCAATCAATTTTACCATCGGCTGGCTCGCCCACAGCTTTGGGCAGCTGCTAATGGTCCCAGCCAACCTCGTGGGCTTCTCCGAGAGTGCTGTGGGAGACCTCAAGACGTATCTTTTCGGTGGAAGCAAATGGGCGGTGGAGCAGCGGGCTCGCTTGTTTGAAAACGGCGACAACATATTACACGTTATCCCACCGGAAACCAACATGCCGACCCCAGCGATGCTAGTGGAGGTGTTCCTCAACTGGCTCGTGTTTGATCTCAACATGTCATGTGGCCGTGCTGACGAATCGGCCGTCTGCACCGTCAACACCAATACGCTCATCCATGCGTTTGACAAGATCATAGGCAGCAGGGCTGGAGCCGCGTCGCCCGGCTGGTCCAGGCTCGTGTCTGCTGCGTCTGTCATGCTCTACCTCGCCTACATCATTCCTCCCGTTTTCTTCCTGATGATTATGGTGGGCTTTATTCCCCGCAACTACTTTTACCGGATTTTCTACCACCTTGGGGTTTTGGAACGTGCCTTCAGGGCCGTCTGGAAGTCGATCGATATGTGATGCCGTGTACAAGGTGCAGCCTGTCAACCGGTCTCGGCGGCTTTGTGTCATTTCCGAAGATCCGGGGTGGAAAATTGCCCCGCAAAAACGAACCACTTTCCAACCCCAGATGCTGATTCCACAGTCGATGAAAGCCATTGTTTTCCAGGGCCCGTTTGACGTGGCCACTGTGTCCGTGCCCACTCCCACGCTTGTGGAGCCCACCGATGTCCTCCTCAAGGTGACCTATTCCGGCTTGTGTGGAACTGACTTGCACACGTACCGAGGACATATCAAGGGTCCTGTCGGAAACGTCATCGGCCACGAGTTCATGGGAATAGTGGTGGACAAGGGAGCACAAGTGTCTGACTTTGCAATTGGCGACGAGGTGCTCAGCACGTTCACGGTTCAATGCGGCAAATGCTGGTACTGTCGCCACGGCTACTCGGGCCAATGTGTCAGGACAAACACCTTTGGCAAGGCGGGCTTGCCTGGAGGACAGGCCGAGTATGTCCGGATCCCCTATGCCGAGTCCACTTTGATCAAGAAGCCAGCCAACTCTTCGGGAGATGACTCCGTCTATGTACTTATGGCCGATATCTTCACCACTGGATACTACGGTGCAAAAAAAATTGTCAACCACTTCAAGAACGAGCTGGCCAAGGGATTCGCTCAGCAGGATGTGGGCGAAGTCACCATCCTCCAGCTTGGTTTGGGGCCGGTGGGTCTCTGTGCCCTCAGAGCTTTGAAGCACTTTGGATTCAAGAAGATTGTCTGTCTTGACAGTGTGCCCCAAAGACTTGCAGAGGCCGAAAGATTGGGCGCCTTCAAGACAATCAACTTTGAAAATGAACCAGATGCACTCAAACAGTTCATCGCGGAACACACAGACGGTGGAATCGGCTTTGATGCCGTTCTCGAAGTCGTTGGTGCCGACCAGGCTTTGCGCACGGCATACGATTCTGTCAGAGGTAATGGCTTCATCTCGTCAATCGGCATGCCACATGCTCCGTTGCCGTTCACCGGTCTCGAATGCTACCTCAAGAACGTCAATATCTCGTTTGGCCGGTGCCACGCCTGGTCGTTGTTCCATGAAGCATTGGAGGTTTTCGAGAAACTCAAGAAAGACTTTGAAAGTTTTATAGACTGCACGCTTCTGGTGGACGATTCTAAACACGCCTTCGAAATCTTCGATGGCCATAAAGTGAATAAGGTGGTGTTTGACTTCACCAAGTAATACATGTATGAAGCATAAAAAAATATGGACGCATCCGGAGTCGAACCGGAGACCTTTCGCATGCGAAGCGAACGCGCTACCAACTACGCTATACGCCCAAATAATGTCTTAACTAGGTGCAGATTGTGAATATGAGGCTTTCTACCGAGGTATTCTGTAGCATAAGACATTAACCTACATTCCAATATCGCCATACATATCTCTACCTAGCCGGCTGTTTCCATTATTAACCCATTTGGGCCATGCACACCACTTTTTCAAAGCCGCCTTTAACGGCTTCCACCATGTGGGAGCTGAAGAGCTGCATGCTACCAGTAACATTATCCCACCACTTGGTGAAAGTGCAGCAAAGTTCCGAATTCGCCATCTTCTGAGTCCACTCGTCTACCACATCAAGAGCGCGGATTGGAGGAGCCAGGAAACCCTTAATTTCCTTCTTCTCCTCCACCTGTGCGACTGTATGCGAGAGACAGTAGCCGAAAAGCGACGCAGCACTTCCAGCCAAGGTGACTCCTAGCCCGATTCCCAACGCAAAGCTGCAGAAGAGCCACAACTTCGACTCGCCCGACTCGTTTCCTTTGGCATCATTATATTTGTGGGTGGAGAACATCTTCTTGAAGATGGTGTAGAGTATGTTCACGTGGTAGAAACTAGACGAGAGTCTTAGCGGATCTGAGCTTGACAAGTTTACCGACTCTTGCAATTCCTGGCGAAGCTGGCGCTCAACCTGCTTGTAGTTTGGCGCCCTGCTCTTTGATACGCTGAGGTCCATGATCGAGTCGCCGCCAGAGGCGCCGTTGTATTCAAGTGCCTCGGTCAGGCTTTCGAGCAGGATGTAATCTTCGATTCGTGACACGAGGTTCTGTTGGTGCAAGCTGGACGTCTTCCAGATCTGGAATGGACGCATGAACGCAATCAAGTCAAAGAGGTTGATAAAGTAGTTGACAGACATCATGTTGATAACCGTGAGCTTGGGCACGGGGGAGGAGGAGGTGTGGTCGAACACAGCCTCGAGGCACTTGACAAAGTGCGGCGACCCGTCGTTGATCATGAACACCAAATCAGCGTGGCGCAAAGACAGGGACAAGTCGGTGCTATCGCCAACAGAAGACACCGCAAGTAGCGAAATGGACATCCGGGTGGACGCCATGTCGTCCTTAATCCGGCTGACCAATGCCTCGCATTCGGCCGTGTGGGAGTTGCTGAGGATGACAATCTCGAGTGTCTGCAGCTCAGACAACCGCATTTTCGGCATGATAAATGACTTTTGGTTCAGCAAGAGCTCGGGTTCCCCGTCCAGCGGGTCCTCCTCGTCCGTCTCAAACACCATCACCCCGCTAAAGCTGGGACTGCCACCGTTGCGTGACACCACCACCATGGACTCTTCCTTGTCATCTGTGGTCGAAGACAAGATGGAAGATGCCGGTTTATTGCACATGCGTGCTTCTCGGTATACTGATTCGTTGCTTAGCAGCTGCCACGAGAACTGGAGCTCCGGGGTGGGGACCCTGGAAGGGAGCTTTGCATGTGGAAAACGGATTTCGTACTCAGGCACCGGAGACGCCTGCTGGATTGCTTTCAGGTCGTTATGATCAGGGCTGTCGTCTTCCTTGACTCCCTGGTTGAGTTCTGGGTCGTTTAAAGCATTGTAAATGGACAGATGGGAGGCAAGGAGCTTACGGTACGACTGCGAATTGGACCGCGTCCCCAGAACACCTGGAGTAGAATCAGGCACCTCTGAGGAAAGTTTCATCTCTGTTTGTGCACGGGGTGTAGTGTGGATAGTGGCACAGAAGACGCTGCTAACAAAATTGTGGCGCAAATGAGCAGATAGTTTTAGTGTAACTCCGTCACGATAAGATTTACTGTGCCCCGCGTTGCTGTCTGCAGATAGCTGATAAGGCCGTCTGCAGGACAATGGCCTGTTGCCGTAGCGGCTGCAACTGCCGGCGGCTTACCAGCCGTGGCGGAGAGTGGTGGCTATTTCTTTCCGAAACCTGTTTCCGTCTAGAAAACCGGTCCAGAGCCCGTGGTCGCATTCGGGAACTGGAATCGTGTAGTGTTCGTTGTCTACCCTGATGTATCCACTGTGGAGGCCTATTTGGTTGGTCGGGTAGAGCTCGCTGTTGGGGTTCTGGGCCGGTGTCCGGTCGGTCTTGGACGTATTAGATGCCATCTTGAAGGTGGCAAACTTGTCGTCGTTTAACAAGGTTGTTCCAAATGCCTGTGTCACATGGTCTCTGATCTGGTTCTTTCTTCCTGTCACTAGTTCGAATACTACTGGGTATAGAGTCTTGTTTCGGTAGAGTCCGTAGTGCTTTTGCAACTGCAGCCTACCAGGCTTGACTGGTGTATTTATAACATTGAATTTCGTGTGGGCTGGGTAGGAGATGGTGGGTCTTTTGGTCTGCGTCTGGTTATAGTCTCGAGCCAATGCCTCTATATCGTGACGAATATGCCCATGCCAGCCATTGGCGGTTGCTGATACTTCTTGTATGTTTTCGATGATGCTTTCTACCGGTTTTTCCAACGGTAGTATGCCGACGTATCGCCTTGTGACGAGATTAGACGACTTGCGTCCAGCAAGAGAGTCGGATAATACTCGTGCGTATCCTCCTCGTCCTACTACCAATCCCCCGGATGTGTACTTGTCTAATCTTTGGACGATTTTGAACTCGTTGGGATCGAGTTTGGCCGCAGAACCGGTCTCTGATGCAAAATAATTCTTGAGATGCTTGTAGAGCTGGGGCTGGAGAAACTGCTTGTAGTTGCGTGTACCGTAGCACTGGATACCTGAAGGCTTGTTGACCACCACGTAGTTTGCCTTGACAGCAACGAGGCTGATTTCCCTGGCTGCAGACATGACCGATAGGTGCGTCGGCCGAATGTGTCAACGCAAGAAGCGGAGTTTACGCATCATCGCGCAGAATTACTCATTTTGACCAGTCGGTATATACCTCGAATTCTGCCTTGAGCCATAATATTTTCATGTCTGAACCCAGCGAAGGCCATAGCCCGGACAACAGAGGCAACAGAGGTAACCTGTCCACCAGACTGCGACCCAGAAAGAGAGGTGGGGACAAAAAGACCCCGAAGCAAACGAATGGAGACCCCGAATCGAAGGCACAGCGGAGCCTGAAAGCCGCAAGTCGTCCGCCAAAGAAGGCAAAGGCACCCAAGGTGAAAGATCCGTCCAAGGACTACAAGTTCCTCGAGGTAAAGAAACTCATTCGTCGTTTCAAACCGCTCACTGTGAACGGAATCCCACCCGAGATCATCCAGAAACGAGCTGACGCCCACCGGGAAGCAGAAGCCATGTCTGAGGGTGCCACTGAGGGTGCTTCTGCAGCCGCAAGCCACTCGTACGTCGAAGAGTACATCTTAAAGTTCATCACGTCGCAGCCAGACCAGCCCATTCATCTTTCCTTCGAGATTGCCCCGTCCGATCCAGACTTCCCATACGCTGTTGACGTGCTCCAAATCAGTCTCAGCGTTCCACCCAAGTACCCATACTTGCGAGAGGCGCGGCCCTCCATATATGTGTTGAACAAGGAGATCCCACGAGGTTTTGCCGTCAACTTGGAAATCGGTTTCCGCAGAATTGCAGCCGTTGCGCTGGGCGAAGACGACGAAGACATCCAGCTAGTCGAGGGCAAGGGGCTCTTGTCGCAGATCAAGACGTTGGACAGGTATATTGAGCATTTCTTGAAGCAGGAAAAGAAGGAAACCATCAAGATTGTCAAGACGAAAAGACGCGAGAAGACGAGCTCGACGAGCTCGACGAGCTCTCCGGTGTCTCGGGAGCCCACGCCTTCAACCCCCAAGCCAGAAACACCACTGGTATCGTATGCTGCCCAGCCAGCAGCCGTTTCTTCGGAGGTTGCCGATAAGCGGGAACGGCTCATACGCGAGATGAACGACAAGTTTGGACGAGATATCGTCAAGGTGTTCAAAAAATCCGCCATTGAAAACAAGTACAAGATTATTCTTCCCATTCCCGTGCAGAAGGAGAGCATTCCCTCGTTGTGGGAGCAAAACGGCAAGGTGGAGGTGTTTTTGCATGTCCCCAGCGACTATCCTGAGCATGGAACCCGGTTGCTGATGCCGGCCAATTTTACAAAAAACCTACTTTTGCGTTGCAAGGACATGCACACCGCCAACCAGATACACGGAGAGGTCAAGGCGGTGGAGAGAAATATCGAGACAAACTATAGCAATGTTGGTGAAGGCGGACCGCCGCAGCATACCTTGGTGTGTGTGGTGAACTGGTTGTCCGTCCACCTCGGCTACCTCTGCATGGATCCTGAGGCATTTCGAGAGTGGCAGGTGTGTTTAAAGGAAGCTCAGGGATAAATAGGAAGAAGCGCGGATAAATAGAAGAAGCGCAGGGATAAATATAAAGAAGCGCGGATACACGGTGTATTTATTACGCAAGGAGTAACTGCGGTTGCGCTGAGGCGGGTTTGGCTGCAATCGACACCCCTCTCGCGGTGGCTCACCGGGACCCTCTCCTGCACACACACACCGCACCCACCACCCACAGGTGTTATCCTGACAGCGCGGGCGTGTGTTCTTTATGAGTAGCGACAGCCAGGTCGAGTTCCAGTACGCCAATGAATGCGATTTGGAGATCCACTGTTCGCCGTTCGGGTTGTCCGGCGTGTACATCAAGATAAAAGGCACCAATATCATGGGGATAGGGTCGACGATGGGACTTATCACCGGCTCCACCAAGGGCTTGATCCACTACAACGATTCCAAGGACTTGATAAACCAGAAGTACAAGCTCTACGTGGCTGTGGAGGACGACAACACGCTCCGGATCGACTTTACCAAGATATTTACTCTCAGCAACGAAAACGGCGAGAGAAAGGACCAGCTGTTTGAGGACGAGCTCAAGGCACAATCGGGGCGGGAGAACACATACGAGGAGGAGGAGATTCCCACGCTTGTGTTTACGGGGCGGTGTCCGGAAGGGCGTCCGGATAAGATCGAGCCGTTTATAGGGATATTTTTGTTTGAGCGCGAGGACTAGGAAGAAGCAATGCGATGGATGCAATGCAATGAGACAATCAGAAATATATCAAATCGGAAATATATCAAATCGGAAATATATCAAATCGGAAATGTATCAAATCGGAAATGTATCAAATCGGAAATATATCAAATCGATACATATCAAACACAATCTCGACATATCAACATATCAAATACAAACATATTCACATCTCATGTGCAGTTGACCCAATTTTCATCCGCTGCACAGGCGCTAATCCAGCCCACCGCACCTGCACTCATCTCAGACACCAGAGCCCACGCTCAGTGCCCACCAGCTGCAGTCCCACGGGTATATGGTCGGCAGCGATGCAGATGCAGGATCTGGGGTAAGAGGCGGTGGCAATATTGCAGCCACCCTACACACCCACTGCACACACTACAGCCATCTGCACACACTACAGCCACTGCAGACACCCACACACGGCCGGTGGCAACTGTGCCAGGTCACCCGCTGCCGTCCCGCCTCCAACACCACCTTCCAGCTGCTTCCTTTATCCCACCGTTTTTCCGGTCGTGTGCCCCGCATCCTCGGTTCACATGGCAGCCGCGGGCCCGAAATGCGGAGTGAGCCTGTGACCGCACGTATTTAAGCAGCCACCACCCAGGGTGTTTTCAGCATATTTATTCACCACTCACAATGGACAGATTAAACCAACTTGCAGGCCAGTTGTCTCCCTCCTCCAAGCAGGCAGTACTCCAGAAGAACCCCGACGACGTCGTGGTGGTCGCTGCTTATAGAACCGCCTTGACCAAGGGTGGAAAAGGTGGCTTCAAAGACGTGGGTTCCGACTTTCTCTTGTCGTCGCTCATCAAGGGCTTCCTTGCCAAGACCAAGGTGGACCCCACCTTGATCGAGGACGTTGCTGTCGGCAACTGTTTGAACCGTGCTGCTGGTGCTTCCGAGCACAGAGGCGCCACCTTGGCCGGCGGCATTCCCTACTCGTCTGCCTTTGTTGCCATCAACAGACAGTGCTCCTCCGGCTTGATGGCCATCTCCGACATTGCCAACAAGATCAAGTGCGGCGAGATTGACTGTGGTCTTGCCGGCGGTGTGGAGTCCATGTCCTCCAACTACGGCGCCGGCGCGCTCCCAAGAGTCGACCCCCACTTGGCCGAGGAGGAGAACATGGCCAAGTGTATGATCCCCATGGGTATCACCAACGAGAACGTGGCCGAGAAGTACAACATTCCCAGAACCAAGCAGGATGCCTTTGCCGCCAACTCGTACCAAAAGGCTGCCAAGGCGATCGCCGAGGGCAAGTTCAAGGACGAGATCATCCCCATCGAGTCGTTCATTGCTGAGGGCGACGTGGACGAGGACGACGACGAGGAGATCCAGTACAAGAAGGTTGTGATTGACACCGACGAGGGCCCCAGAAAGGGCGTCACCGCCGAGTCCTTGGCCAAGTTGAGACCAGCCTTCAAGCCCGAGGGCTCCACCCACGCCGGTAACGCCTCCCAGGTTAGTGACGGTGCCTCGGTCGTTCTCTTGATGAGACGTTCGTTGGCTGAGGCCAAGGGCTACCCCATCGAGGCCAAGTATGTCTTGTGCAACTCGGTTGGTGTGCCTCCAGAAATCATGGGTGTCGGTCCCGCCGTGGCCATCCCATCGGTGTTGAAGAAGACCGGCTTGACCGTCAAGGACATTGACGTGTTTGAGATTAACGAGGCCTTTGCCGCCCAGTGCTTGTACTCGGCCGAGGTGCTCAACATTCCTCAGGAGAAGTTGAACATAAACGGTGGTGCCATCGCCTTGGGTCACCCCTTGGGCTCCACCGGTGCCAGACAGTACGCTACCATCTTGCGTTTGTTGAAGAAGGGTGAGATTGGTTTGACCTCCATGTGTATCGGTACCGGTATGGGTGCTGCTTCCATCTTGGTCAAGGAGTAGATTCACGAATATACGAGGTGCTTATAGTCACTATTGTACATTATCTAAAATACACGTTGCTGCTGCTACGTCTCTTGGGTGGTTTCTCTTGGTCCCGTGGCTCCTCGGTCCTCACGGCCCCAGGTTTCTGGTGCACTCCGTGCGGGAAGTACACCGAGTTGATAGGAGGCAAGTAGTAGATGCTGGAAATCGGGAAGTACTTGTAGCGTCCCCTGTCCACTGAGAGTGTTTTGAGGTCGGCACTGCTGGGCTTCCTCGACTCGGACATTTCCCGCGAGCTCTCGTCCTCGTCCTCGCCCTCGCCCTCGGCCCCTCCGTCTCCTTCTCCTTCCCCTTCTCCTTCTCCTTCTCTCTCTCCTTCTCTCTCCCCCTCGCCATTTTCCTCGCCATCTCCATCTCCCTCGCCCTCGTCGGTTCCAGTGATGGCCCCCTCGTTTGTTTCTCCGACTGCTCCTAGCTCATCTATTTCTTTGGCAACTTGCTGCTCCGCTTCGCGTACCTCAGGCTGGTTCATGACCATTTGTTTTGCTGCAATAGGGTTGGCCCTGGCAGCAGCAGCGGAAGGAATCTCTTCGACGTATATATCCTCCTCATTGGCATCGTCCACGTAGTTCCGTAGCGCATCAAAACTGGCTCTCAGATCCGGGTCCCGGGTCCCAATCAAAAGGTCTCTCCTTTCCTCGTAAAACAGCGGGTTTCTGCCACGGACGATAATGGGCTCACTGGTGACTTCGTGCAACAACACCTCATTGCGGTCGGTGTTCTGCGCCGTGGCACTGAAATCGTCGACATAGTCATCGTAGTACGGGTCAGCTACAATGGCCTTTAATCGTACTTTGAGCTGAAAGTAGTTTTGGAGAGTCAACTTTCCATTGTAGGGGGTGGCCTTGCGGAATTGTAACAGTTTTACCAGGTAGCAGTTGTCAATAATGCCATCCGTGACTTCGGAATTATTAAGTGTGACAATGTGCTCTGGTTCATTTATGATGATGGGAGTGATGTCCCCTTTGGGAGGAGATGTACCATCTTTTTCTTTGGGTAACTTTATTAATACGGGAACTTCAAGTGTAGGGTCAGCGCTGGGCACTGCCAGAATCTGGATCTTGAACCACTTGATCACGCGGCTGACATTGTACCCATATTCGTTATTTTGCAACCGGAGCAACTTTTCGTTGGACGAAAACCCACTGAGGTTGAGGTTCATGGCAATCTGGAGTAAATTTCGACGGTAGCAACTGATAATTTTAGCATCGTGCTTCTTGTTAGGATCTACATTCTCGGTCATGAGGAGGAAAATGCTATTGTCAAAGTCATTCGTCAATAATTTTCCCGTGAGGAAACAAGAGAACTTGACGTTGATGTTGCTTCCATTTTTGTCGCTGATCGTGTAGTTTTTGGTAGGGCTGCTATCCTTCAAGTCTAAAAGACGGGTGAGTCGTTTCTGCTTGTAGCAGATCACTATTCGAGGTTCAATAAAGGGGCGGTTAAGTGATTCTTTCTTTCCCGCAGTGCCGGCGGGTCGAGAATCTTGAGGTAGGCTATTATTCTGCAGCTCGCGCAAAACGCCTGCTACGGTGGGAATCGTCGACTTGGCTTTCAGTTGCTTGGGTTTTGTGCCTTCGCCATTCTCGGCCACTTTGGCGGCTTTCTTGGGCTGCTCAGGAGCTGGTGAGTTCTCGAATGAAAGACCTGGAAACATTGGATCTTGGTCGTTCGACATTCCTAATCCAGGAGCCGCCGGGCCGCCTGGGGTTGCCAGCAAATGAGGGGTCTGGCGCATCTGTTGCTGCTGGAACTCCAACATCTGCTGTAACTGTTGCAAATGGATCTGGTCTTGCTGGCTCATCAACTGCTGTGGGAACGGCTGTGAGAACGGCTGCTGGGCCGACTGTTGCTGGTTATAAAGAATCGGCATGTGCTGAACTATGTGGCCCATTTGCGGGCCATATGTGCCCATGTTGTTGGTGAGCGGCTGTACGAGTCCGGCGTAATGATTATGGCCGAAGTTGCCGTGCTGGTTACCCTGTACTTGCATGGGTGTCTCCGCCAGGTTGTTGATGAACGTATTATGATTTAGAAAGTCGTTAAAGTCGTCCGTTGATGTCGATGTCGGGACCGGATTTTCGAATCCCAGGCCGGAATCGGTGACTTCCCGCTTTATTATGGGCGCTGGCTCATTCTGTACCTCGACCGGGTGGCCGTGGAAGATATCAGACATGAAGAGCGACGCTAGGTCGTCGAACTCTTCATTCATCGGTAGACCCTGTAGGAGAAACACCCGCACTGTGGGGATGATGTTCTGGTGTGTGGGTTTCGGTGAGTGGCCTGGGTGGGCTGACTATCAGGTGGTAACCAGAGTTGACCTGGGCAAAAGCTGGCACGGCTAGCGGTACTAACGGGCACCCTTGTGACGTAATCTGTGATAAGACGCGGTTTTGGTAGCTCTGGCGTGGTGGTGACAACTACTACCAGGAGCGGATGGACGGAAGCCGTGAGTGGAAACCCAAACTTTATTTCTGAGAGGAGAGATATTCTATTGCTGAGCTAGGCCAACCGAGCCGTAGTTGCCGTGCTGTATGTACCAGTATGTAGATGTGCCCATATCGCGTTCAACGTGTTGTTTTTGCCACGAGACTCTCCTGCCTGCACCATTGCTGGTGGTGGATTTTTGCAACCAGATACGGGTGGGGTTCGGCGGCAGTTGCCGTTTCCGGCAATCATCCCGTATATAAGTTCGAACCAGATCCACCTTTTTTTGCAACAATGAAACAGGAGGATTTTGGCGTGGAAAAATTCATGGACCGCTATGAGTCCGGCATCGCCCACAACATGGGCGAAACGTGCTGTGAATCCCTATCGATTGAGGATATTGCCGCGTTGGCCGATGTCGCCACCGACGACCTTGTACAAACAATAGCCAAGACAAAGCTCACGTATGGCCACATTACCGGTTCGCCGGCGCTCAAGAAAGGCATTGTTGCCCTTTACAATGACTTGGGCTCCGACATCATCGCCGACGATATTGTCATCACCAACGGAGCCATAGGTGCCAACTTTCTCACCAGCTACAGCTTGGTCGACCCGGGCGACTACGTGATCTGTGTGGATCCCACGTACCAGCAGCTCAGCAGCTTGCCCAACGTGTTCTCCGGTGGCAATATGGACAAGTTCCCGCTCGATTTCGAAAACGGGTACCTTCCTGATTTGGACAAGCTTGCAGCTATGTTCGAGGCCAGGCGCCCCAAGTTGCTTGTGATCAACAACCCCAACAACCCCACAGGCTGTGTGTGGGGCGACGACGTCTTGTCGCTGATCGTGGAGCTTTGCCGCCGCCACGGCACCTATATATTGTGTGACGAGGTGTACCGTCCATTGTTCCACGGATCGGTGCGCCCCCGATCGATCGTGGACTTCGGCTACGACCGGACCGGGTCGACCGGGTCCATGTCCAAGAGCTTGTCGTTGGCCGGCATCCGGTTGGGGTGGATAGTGAGCAAAGACATCCGAGTTGTGGCCGACTGTCTTGCCAAGAGAGACTACAACACCATCAGCGTGTCGATGTTGGATGACGCAGTGGCATCGTTTGCCTTACAGCACAAGCTGCAGATACTACAGCGTAACCACAAGTTGTGTGGCGACAATTTGCGGCTTTTAGACGAGTTCGTCAGCGCCTCCAATGGTGCGGTGTCGTGGGTCAGGCCCACCGGCGGTAGCACATGCTACTTGCGGCTCGCTGGGGTCAATACTGCCGCCTTGGCACAGGATCTCGCCGATAATTACGGCACTCTCGTGGTCCCCAGCGAGGTGTTTTGTGGCCGAGAGGGTTACTTGCGAGTCGGTTTTGGCAACAGCAGAAGCGATTTACAACAAGGACTACAGGTGTTGCAGCAGTGGTTAACAAAGCATGCGGCCAGATAATAAACACGTGTCAGTAGCGACCCTCGATCTCGCTAGGTTACATTATTCAGGGTCTGGAGCTCCTGTCTTTCTGGAGCCCGCCGTGCAGCAAATGCAGGTGCAGTTCAAACCTTAATCAATATAACTGGCCAAAAAAAAAAAAAAGATTCACGAATATTACCAACTGGCGCCGCAAACTGACGCATGCAACCTGGACCCCATCTATTTTTGGGCCATGATCTGCGGCTACACATTGCGTCCGACTAGCCTTTGAATAGGGTATTACTGCCCCCCCGGCATGTGCAGGCGGCAGCAAGCGGCTCGCGGGCTTGACTCGGGAAATCAATGTCAACCAAAATAAGGCTAAACGGCGCGGCTTAAGAGGTGCATCTACGGTTGGTTATAGCCCCCTTCTCGCCTCACGGCCACTAGTTGCCACGCCGCATTCGCCGCTGCCAAAAACAAATCCTCCCCCCTCCTCACCTATGTTTTCCTGCAGGTAACCCCTAGCTAAAAATAGCGGAGTTTCATTTAAAAAATTCAAAAATTCAACTTGGCCGGTTGACATCCTAGGGCGCAGAGACCCTATATAGATCTGCTGCACTACATTTTTCTTGGTGCGATCCGCAGTGCATATCTGTCACGTTTGCCCTGAACTGTACGCTTTTTGGACCCCTAATCCATCGCTAGCCTCCAACCATGACTTCGGTGGCCGGAAAGACTGTAAACACGGTGTTTGGCCAGGAGTTCATCATCGACAAGCGGTTCCAGATCATCAAAGAACTCGGACACGGTGCGTATGGTATAGTATGCTCTGCCAAGTACGATGACGGCTCCGGGTCAGAGGATGGGAACTTTGTTGCTATCAAGAAAATCACCAACATTTTCTCGAAAAAGATCTTGTGCAAGCGCTCGTTGCGTGAGCTCAAGCTCCTCCAATTCTTCCGTGGCCACAAGAATATCACCTGTCTTTACGACTTGGACATTGTACCACATCCACTCACGGGTGACTTCAACGAAATATACCTCTATGAGGAGCTCATGGAGTGTGACATGCACCAGATAATACGCTCGGGCCAGCCGTTAACCGACTCACACTACCAGTCTTTCATCTACCAGGTGTTGTGTGGCCTCAAATACATACATTCCGCCGATGTTCTCCACCGCGACTTGAAGCCAGGCAACTTGCTTGTCAACGCCGACTGCGAGCTCAAGATCTGTGACTTTGGCTTGGCCCGTGGCTTCCTGGAAGACCCAGAACAGAACGCCGGGTTCATGACCGAGTACGTGGCTACTCGCTGGTACCGTGCTCCCGAGATCATGCTCTCTTTCATCAACTACTCCAAGGCAATTGACATCTGGTCCGCCGGCTGCATCTTGGCGGAGCTTCTTGGTGGCAAGCCGTTGTTTCGTGGTAAGGACTATGTTGACCAGCTCAACCAGATTTTGTTGGTGCTTGGAACTCCTGATGAGTCAACCCTCACCAAGATCGGCTCTGTTAGGGCCCAAAATTATGTTAGATCGCTTCCGGTCATGCGCAAGGTGCCCTACAGCGAGATCTTCCCCAACGCAAACCCATTGGCCCTCGACCTCTTGGAAAAGATGTTGACGTTGGATCCATTCCAGCGGATCTCGGTCGAGGAGGCATTGGAACATCCATACTTGGCGGTGTGGCACGATCCACAAGACGAGCCCCGCTGCCAGGTTAAATTTGACTTCAAATCGTTCGAAACCACCGACGACATGGCAGTGATGAAGCAGTTGATTGTAGACGAAGTGAAAAACTTCCGGGTATTTGTCCGTCGTCCCATCGAGGAACAGCAGCAGATACAGCTCCAAATGCAAATGCAGCAGCAGGACTTGGAGCACCAGCATCAGCATCAGCAGAACCAGCTTCAGCTGGAATTTTCAACTCCACTTTCGGCGGGTCAGTACAACGATGTTCTTAATCCATACTCATCCCACAGCAACGTAACCCAGAACAGCAATGCCGAAGTCAACACCAATCCTGCCCAGATGAGTAACGACTTGAAGTTCTACGAATCTGTTCCCAAACCACAAGAACTTCCGGAGTGCCCGTTTCATAATTCCCAAGACGTTCTGAAGCCCAGCCCTATGGACAACGACTTGTTCCGCTTAGAAGAGGAGTTGGGTTTCGGCCTCGACGGGGGTATGTATAATAGTATATAGTATCATGCATCTAACTACTTGGAGTATACCGTATGATGTCGCCGCTCTTGCCAAACACCCACAAGTTGTTCTTGTCAAAGTGGGCTCCTTCCACCTTCCCGTCACGGAACCACTTGGACAAGTCTAACTTCAAGAGTGAAATTTCAATGAACGGCACAAATTTGTCGTTAACTATGGGGTGCAAGATGCTCTTGTGCTTGGCTCCATATCTTGCATTATACTTCCGTACCCGAAGGTCGAATAGTGACCGATAGAGCGAATTGACAATTTTGATCTGCTCGTTCTGGTTTCCACCGGTCTTGGTCTCTGGCTTTGTTGAGGTGCTGAGAACACTTTTTATATTGTTTAAGGGTCCGTTATTCATCGTGTTGAGTGAGTTGTTCAAGTTGTTAAATGTCGCTGAGTTAATGCTAAGTGTGGAGGTCAAGGCTTCGTCGGCGTTAGAACGCGAACGTGTGTGAAGCGCTTGAACCATTCCTGGTAGGGTCCTGGGGTTGGAATTTGCTTTGGTGGGTCCATTTCCCTTAGCGGGCGAATCTGGCCCAGCTGGTGGCTGAGTCTTCTTTGTGGGCACACTCCGTGGTCGCTTAACTTTTGGAAGGGCTCTGTAATCAAACTCCCAGACTATCACCATGCCGTCAAAGCCGCAGCTTATCAATTTGTAGGTGGTTGAACTCTTGCAGGGAACAAAGGAAACTCTATAGATGTTGTTCACATGTCCCTTGAAACGCACAGTGATCTTGATGTCTTTCACAATCGGCGGGTACTGGGGTAAATCCAGCACTTCACCGTTGGTTGAATCCACCGACGGAGCCAGCTGTGCCATCCAGAGGTGGCTTGCAGAACTGGTGCTGTTGAGGGTGCCACTTCTGGAACGTCTGCCGCCATTCATCTGCAGTGGTGAGGGCGATCTTTGCTCGCCCTGGTGTGCTATCAAGCCGTTTACATTGTAGTAGCTCATTTTGAACACCTCCACCAAGTCGCCAGTACCGGCAATGCAAACAAACTTGCCATCGGGAGAAAAATCAATGCAGGATACACCTTCGTTGAAGTAGTTGGAAATGACGTCGGTTACTATGGTGTTCTTGGTGGGGTCGTCGCTGTCGCCGTAGTTTTGGTCATAGGTGGAGTTCAAGTCTAGGAACTTGACGAGTCCATCGTCGGAACCAATGGCCATAATCATGGGACCGAGCGACTCGTAATCCTGCCCGTACGGTAAAGTAGTTTTGATGCAAGTGATCGCCTTGTGACTTATTTTGAAATGGCCAACAATATAACCAGTATTAGTTGTTGAACCCATTAGACTCATGTCGAACTTTTTGAAGTAGGTAGCAAAGTTATCCTGGCCCACCACTTCCTTGTTGTACTTTTGTTTGCGGTCCTCGATGCTGCAGTGGGGGTCGATTATGACCACCTCTCCGTTCGCAAGGCCCGCGAGCACGAGGATCGGGTAGCGGGGATGGCTCATGATGTCCAAGCAAGTCACGGCCGACTGGGCGCCCGAGGGCGAAGACGTCGAGGATACCGAGGCGTTGTCGGGGCCGGAGGAAGGCTCGAAGTCGGCAAACGTGACGTATCGCAAGTCTGTCAAGTCGATGTAGGCGACGGTTCCGTTGTCCAAGCCAAGGACGACAATATGGCGGCCGTGCATGCACACGGCTTTGAGGCTGGTGACCACGGAGTTGGGGTTGAGTTGAAGACGCAACAACGGACGGGCGATGGTTTTGTTGACGGTTTCGTGCTGTGGTTTCTCGTGGGGCTCGGGCTTTTTCTCCTCCGACGTGAACCACGGCCGGTCTTGCACGTCTTCCACGTTGGTGTAGTTGCCGTCGGCGTCGATTCCAATGACATTGAGCACGTTGATGTTGACCGAAATCAAGAGCTTCTTGACCCGCGGCGACAGGAGCTGTTCCAGGTAGGTTGCGGGGTCGTAGTCGAGGATTTTATGTACAAAGCCGTTGGGCGAGTTGAGGTTCAAGAGGTCTGTGCGCTCGGTGCTGAGCTTCAACGAGGTGGAGGTGACCTTGAGGATGCGCGAGAAGTTGTTGGTGAGTCGGTGGAACGGGTTCTTGTTGGCGTTGGCGTTGGTGTTGAATTCCGTGGCCTCGGAATAGTCCGCCGGCAGAGACACGGAGCTCAGATTGTTGACTATGGCCGACAAACAGCCCGGATTCAAGTGCACAAGCTTGAATGCGTCGTGCGCCAAGCTGTTCACGTTGGCTCCGATCTGCATTCCGGCGTCCAGAAGCTGCCGAAACGACGAGGTAACATGGTGGGGTAGAGACAAGTAGGTGGTGGACTCTATGGTGGAGTTCAATGGTGGACGGGCGATGTTCAAGTACGAGGGCAGGATGGTGGCGGTCACTGCCGACGACATAGGAACTGCATCCTGTCCAGAATCGTCGTCTGTGAACGGCCAGTCGACTGCACCGTCACCATCATCGTCCTGTTTGTTTCGCGTCAGGTAGAAGACATTATAGTCCAAGTGGCGGATGCCGGGGCAAACCGTGTTCAAGTACACCGATCCCGGAGGCTGGGTTTGCGCTGCCATAACCGTGTCGTTTGCAAAGCGATTGTTGGGAACTGGCAGGAAGCCTTACGGGAGCTTTTCTCCTGCAGGACAAACCCCTAGGTCGCCGTTGCCAGATCCTGCAGACGCCCCGCGGAGCTGCGACACATTTGCCGCCCCACGACTGGCTGGGAAGCAAGATCGCATTCTTTTTGGCAGCTCAAAATATCGCCATCTCCTCACGGTGTTTGCGTAGCTGCATAAATGGTGGTCTATCACTCTGCAACACTGCATGCCGGCTGACCTGCTGGCTGGCTACACAATACGCCAATTTGCCTCCCAATCAGCCACTTTCCACGCTTTTGTGGTTGCGCCTCTCTCCTCCCGTCTCCCACAAAATCTGATATCGACGCTTGTGGCGGTGCTGTCCCATACAGCAGCCGCGATCTCTTTCCTCCCGACCCCAGAGATGCCTGGAAACCGTCCCACCACCAGCTGCCGTCTGCGTTCTGGCAGCTCATTGCACCGAAAACAAGTTTTTCTTTCCCTGGCCGAAACATGTGCCCCTAGACCCGTCCAGCTCCACAATGGCCCCTCCAGCCCCCACACTCCCTCCACCACGTCCCCAAAATGTTCCACCCCGTGACGGCCTCCGACAGTGTTTCCTGCATGTTGTGTTTCCTGCATGTGTATGAGGTCTCGGCCGACCGCGGGCGCCGCCACTGACCACTCTCCACCCCCTGAGCAGAAACTACAACCCGCGTTAGGGCCGGTCTAGAGCACTAATCAATCCAGCTCGCTGCATATCTGAGGTGGCAACCGCTGTAGCTTTCCCATCCGTGCATTCAGGCTCAGCGACACGACCCCCTACATCCTTCGGCAGCAAAACAGTGCTGTCGTGTTGGTGTTGTCATCAACGTTGTTTGGTTGTGCATCTATACACCCATACATTGGTTGAAAAAATTTCCAGCCGACGCGCCCACAACACCCGGAGTCCGTAAACGCCAGGGCAAGACACATGGCAGTCCTCCCTTCGGCGTCTGCCGGCAAGGCGCTGTCCTCGGCGGGAGCGCGGTTTCGCCAGCGTAAGATTTCGGTGAAACAGCCGCTCACAATCTACAAACAGCGAGATTTACCCACGCTAGACGCTGCCAATGATCTCGAACCATCCCAGGTCCACCACTTGAATCTGGCTGCTGGAAGCGGTCAGCGCGATGTGCATGCCATTGATACTGGTGTGGACAAGAACGAGGAGGACGAGGTGCATTTGCGGCAGGTGATCAATGCGGCTCAACGAGCCCTCATGCATTCCAAAGGAGACTCCAAGAAATCCAGCTCCTCGAAAGAGGAAGTATCTTCTGTATATATCCCAACTCCTGATGCGTCCAGAATTTGGCCCGAGGCGAAAAAGTACTACAGCGACCTGACCTTCAAAGAACCAGACTCCTACATCAAGTTCAGCGCTACCGTCGAAGACACCGTGGGCGTTGAGTACAACATGGATGAGGTAGACGAAGCGTTTTTGAATAATGTGCTTAACCAATCCAAACCGAAAGGCAAGTCCGATCAGCTGGCTCGCAAGTGTTCTGAGCTCGAGTTTGAGATCATTTGTGATAAACTTGAAAAAACAGTAGAAGACAAGCAGCCCTTTCTTTCAATGGACCCTTCGAATATTCTTTCCTACAAGGAATTATCAACCCACATTTTGGAAGAGTATCGTGGATCGTCGTCTCACAATGAGCCATACGTTCTGGTTGGCAATTCGTTGAAGTACCTTTCAACTACAGCTTTAAAAGAGCGCTTAACTAAGGAATTGCATTATGAACCTTTTGTCACATTGTTTGATAAGGACTATGAAAACCCGCAAGCATCTGTCTCCATTCCCAAGCTTTTCAGCATGTATGGTCAGCAAATTTACGAGCACTGGAAACAGCGTAAGATGGAGAGAAAGGGACAAAGTATCCAGCCATCATTGAAATTCGAGGATCCAAATGCAAATGAAAAGGAGAACGATGCGGATCCATACATTTGTTTCCGTAGACGTGAGATTCGCCAAACCAGAAAGACCAGAAGAGCTGATACTCTAGGCGCTGAAAGGATTAGGCTTCTACAAAAGTCATTGCATAAAGCCCGTGATCTTGTATTATCCGTTTGTCAAAGAGAAATACTCAAGCTTGAGAACTGGAATGCGGAACAAGAATTATTCCATGCTAGGTGTGAAGCCAAGAGCGTCAAACGTAATGCTGGAATCAAGGGAGATGATCACTTGTTCGTACGTCACAGACGCAAGAGAATCATTAAAATCAAGGAAGAAGAGGAGAGAAGAATCAAGAAAGCCAAGACTTCAGATTCGAGAGAGAATTCCGCAATGGCTCTTGCTACCAAGCATATGAATGGCCACTCAGAATCCAGTTCCTCCACCCAGCCATATGTCAAACTTCCTCCTTCGAAGATTCCAGATATGGACTTGGTGACTGTATCTGTGGTATTGAAGGAGAAGAACGACACAATAAAGAAGGCTGTGTGGGAGAAATTGAGGAAGAGAAAAGAACAAGACGAAGGTTACATAAACGTGACCGACGAACCTTTCGAGCCTTACTTCGACATCACTACCAACACCAAGATGGATATCAAAGAAATGAGACACATTCCTTACTCTTCAATTGCGGCAAGCAACTATCATCAGTTTAACACAACCAACTACATCAATGAGAAGTTGAGAAAATTGATTGAAAAGAAGAGACCACTTCCTGGTATGAGGACTTTCAGAGGCTCTAATGGTGAGTTGATTCCTTCCAAAGGCTTTCAGCATTTGCTGACTTTGGTTGCAGACCAAGGTAACGAGCCCAAGGACTCATCATATGTCTCGCAATTGCTAGCCAACATTGCCTCCAACAACTTCAGTGCCTATAGTGATGGGTACGGGGCACAGAACCAGAGCTTGAACCATTCCAAGGATGACGATGAGCCTCCAGTGTCGGAGACATTATTCCGTCTCAGGAAGCGTTCTGGAAGAAGTGGCCGTACATTTATAGATAGGAGGGGTTTGCAGAGACGGCCCGATGATGTCATCGATGAGTTTTTGAGGTTCGACGACGAGCCAGAAGAACAGACTGGCTCGGTGCCCAACGTTTATGACTCCAAAGTCGATGCGATAAAGAGATTAGACTCCCGGTGGAAATTCGATTCGGATGTCACGGAGTCGGAGTTGGGATTGGAGAATCCTTTCAGCCGGGACCCCTCGCGCCTTAATTGCATCAGCAATGTTACTCAATCTATCCGGTTTGGCTCTATGTTGTTATCAAAGTCGTACGACTTGCTCCGTGAGTCGGTGCATCAACGCCAGCAGGCCTTCATCCAGCAGGCACGGCTCCGAGCAATGCAACAGCAGCAGTTGACTAATAGACAGCAGCAGAGTCAGCCGCACAATTCGCAGTCGCAATCTTCGGCTTCGTCACAAGGGTCAGGCTCCGGCCGTCCCGGAAACTCACGCACCCCGCCATCACAGTCACAAGTCGGTGGTGCCAACCACCAGTATGCTAATGGTCGTAGAAACGATGGAAGTCAGCCTTCCAACCCAGCCAACGTCAACATGTCACCATTATTGGCGTCCCAAGTCCAAGCGACCAAACCCACTGTACAATAAGGACACTGACGACAGCGTCAATGCCTGCCCAGTTGGAAACTACGTTTGTGCTCTTGATGAGCATTTCCTTCTGCTATGTATTATAGATATAAACGCAATGCCGACGTTTCCAGTAGCAGTAGCCGTAGCCGCAGTGTATGCACGCCTGCCGGAGGGTATATAAATACGGTTCCGGTGGTTGAGTTGCTTAGTTATTATTTCAGAATGACAGGCAAGGTGGTAGTTTTTGGTGCTCATGGTAAGGTGGGTCAGAATTTGATCAAGTTGTTGGCTAGTCCACTGTCCAAGTACGCAACTACCGCCGTTGTCCGAAACAGCGAGCAAGCTGAGAAGGTTAAAAGTCTCAGCAGCGGCCCAGAGGTTGCAACAAAGCAATTGTCAATTGACAATACCACAGTCAATGAGTTGGCAGGGGCTATCAAGGGACACAGTTCCGTTGTATTGACTGTTGGTTCTGCCGGAAAGAACTTGCTCCAGGTTGATCTTGATGGTGTGGTGAAGACTTTCGAGGCTCTGGTCCAGGCACAAGTAAGAAGACTTATTCTTGTGAGTGCAATTCATGCGGACGAGAGGGAAAGCTTCGACGATAGTCCACTCCGCAACTACTACATTGCCAAGCACTACGCTGACAGAATTTTGAAAGCTGAATTTGCTGACAAATTGGACTACACCATCTTGAGACCAGGTCTCTTGACTGACGACCCTGCTAGTGGAAAAGTTAGCGTGCTCACATCCAAGGACGAGAGCGGCTATATTCCCCGTGCAGATGTTGCCCAGGTCATTGTTTCACTTCTTGAAGGTAGCAAGACGTATGGAAAAGAATACGATTTCATCAAGGGAGACACTCCCATTGATAGTGCCTTCAACTAGGTGGTGAATATTTTCTTTCATGTTTCAACTGCCTTCAACTAGTGACGAATAAGTTTATGTTTCAATTGCCTTCTGCTAGTGACGAATATTTTCATGTTTCAATTGCCTTCTGGTAGTGACGAATAGTTTTATGTTTTGCTTTATAAACTCTATATGACGTTAGCTTTTAAAACAATCCCTCGATGTCTCCATTCTCGTCGACTTCCACATTCATGAAGCCAGCGTGGGTGGGCAAACCAGGAATCGTCATGATTTCGGCTGCTAATGCGTACAAGTAACCGGCACCAGCAGAACATCTGACTTCTCTGATAGGTACAACGAAACCAGTGGGGACACCCTTGAGCAGAGGGTCATGAGACAAGGAATATTGGGTTTTGGCGATGCAGATAGGGAGCTTGTCATATCCCTGTTGTATGTAAGTGTCAATCTGTTTTCTGGCCAAGGGCGACAACTCGATACCAGAAGCCCCGTACATCTTGGATGCAATTGTAGTAAGCTTGTCTTCAACGGAGCTGTTGACATCGTACAAGAAAGTAGCATCCTTGTTGGATGCCTTGGCAGAGGCTTCGACCACTGCTGAAGCCAATTTCAAAGCACCAACTCCACCTTGTGCCCAGTGGTCTGTTGGTACAGCATAGTCAGCTCCAGCCTTCAATGCCTCCTCTTGGATGGCCTGGATCTCGGCAGGGGTGTCGGTTTCGAACTGGTTGATAGCAACAACCACAGGAACATCGTACTGCTTCACGTTGGCGATCTGCTTAGCCAAGTTGGAGCATCCCTTACGCAAGTAGTCGATGTTCTCAGTGGTGTACTCGATGGGGAGCGCTTGACCTGGTTTGACATCTGGAGCACCTCCGTGCAACTTCAATGCTCTGGAGGTAGCAACGAGGACGACAGTCTCAGGCTTCAATCCGCTGGTTCTGCACTTGATGTTGAAGAATCTTTCTCCGCCCATGGTGAAGTCGAAACCAGCTTCAGTCACCACAAATCCTCTTCTTCCGCGGTTGATGGGGTTGGAAGGAGAGGTCAAATTGAGGGCAAGCTTGTCAGCAATGACGGACGAGGCACCAATAGAAATGTTGGCAAATGGACCAGCGTGCACGAAGACAGGAGTACCTTCAATGGTTTGCATCAAGTTGGGCTTGACGGCATCCTTCAACAAAGCAGTGATGGCACCAGCACATCCAATGTCTTCAGCAGTGATAGCCTCACCGGTTTCTTTCTGTGTACCAACAACGACATTACCTACTCTCTTTCTCAAGTCCTTGAGGGAAGTAGAAAGAGCCAAGATGGCCATCAATTCGGAAGCGACAGTGATATCCATTCCAGATTTACGGGGAGGGAACTTGGAAGCTTCGTTCTTTCCTTCACCGATGGTGATTTCACGGACAAAACGGTCATTACAATCGACCACTCTCTTGATAGTAATCGAGTCAGGGTCAATGTTAAGCATAGCAAACTGCTGGATTTCTTCGTCTGTCAAGTCATCTGGGTTGGTCTTATCGATGCCCAACTTTTCCAAACGAGCCAAGTTGGAAACGGTAAACTGGCGCAGTCCCTTCTTCGTTGGCACGAGTCTCTTGAAGAAACCTTTGACGGTCTTGGATGTGCTCTCGTGGAACATACGAGTGTCCACAGCGGCACACAAGAGATTCTGGGCTGCTGAGATTGCGTGAATATCACCGGTCAAGTGCATGTTGAACTCGTCCATGGGAATTACTTGCGAGTAACCACCACCAGCAGCACCACCCTTGACACCAAAAGTGGGTCCCATACTCGGCTGTCTAACATTGGCAATCGAGTTGTAGCCCAAATGGGCACCAAGAGCTTGGGTCAAACCCATAGTAGTTGTACTCTTACCTTCGCCGAGAGGCGTAGGAGTGATACCAGCAACCAAAACGTAGCTTCCTCTCTCGGTATTGGAACCCTCGGCCTGGGATGACAATCTGTCGAGCACCAATCGGGCATCGACCTTGGCCTTGTAATGGCCGTATGGCTCTAATTCTTTCTCCAAGAGACCCAATTCCGTAGCAATCTTGGTGATTCTCTTTGGTTTCTGAGATCTGGAAATTTCGATATCTGAAGGGACAGGAGATTCCAACTGCAATGGAAGTGGCTTGAAGCGGTGTTCGTGTGCTCTCTGCGATTGCAACACAGCAGCGTCGTAGACGTTCGAACACAACATGGCAACAGTCATAGGACCCACTCCACCAGGGACCGGGGTGACGTAGCCTGCCTTCTTAACCACCTCGGCGTAGTCAACGTCACCAACGAGTTTCTTCCCGTTCTTGGCATTTGCGTCATCCTTGTAGTTGATACCCACGTCGATAACCACGGCGTCCTGTTTGATCCAGTCTGCCTTGACGTACTCGGGGATTCCCACGGCTGCCACAATGATATCGGCCGTGCCAACAACGTGGGGCAAGTCTTTCGTGTAACGGTGACAGACAGTCACAGTACAATCTTCGTTTCTCAACATGGCAGCAACTGGGGTACCGACGATGTCTGATCTTCCAATAACCACGGCATTCTTTCCTCTGAAGCTGATACCGGTTTCCTTGATGAGCTCAATGATACCGCTGGGCGTGCATGGCTTGAAGAGAGGCTTTCCACCCTTCTTGGACAACTCTCCGACGTTGTAACGGTCGAAACCATCCACGTCTTTTTCAGTAGCCACCGAGTTGGTGATCAGCGTCTCGTTCAAGTGTTTGGGCAAGGGAAGCTGGATCAAAAGTCCGTTGACGTTGGGGTCTTTGTTCAAGCCGTCTATCACATCGAGCAACGCCTCTTCAGAGATACCGGACTCCAAGTGGATCAAGTTGGACTCGATGTTGGCGGACTCGGCAGCCTTCAATTTGGAACGAACATACGCCGACGAGTCAGGACGGTCGCCAACCTGTATGATGGTCAAGCTGGGCTTGAACCGAAGCTTGTTGGATGCAGCATCGTCAGGGAAAACTTTGGCATTGTATTGCACCACGCGTTCCCCGATCTTCTGTCTGATGCTCTTCGCGAGCTTTGTGCCCGAAACAACCACGGCATCACTGGCAATTGAAGTGGCGGAGAAGTATCTCACCGACGAGGTAAGATGCCTGGTGCGCAAAGCCCTCAAAGGGACACTTTGGCGGGTGAATCTCAACATTTCCAGTACCTGGCAGAACTGGAAATCGCAAAACTGGGGCTGGGATGGCTATTTAGCTCTCACGAGTAATTGATAGTCAATATAGCTTCGGACTCGGACTCAGTTGCAGCAATTTTTCACCGTCGTGGGTTGTCTGCAGGACGGCATCGCCAATAGCTCTCCTTGGCGATGAGTCATTGGCTGACGGCGTGCTGGCTGAGATACGTGCTAGAAGTGGTGCGGGCGCTACGCGATGCCTTCAGTGCCGTCGTAAAAACGTGAAATATTAATCTTGCTAGACATGGCTGCAAAACGGCCCTCAGACATGCAGCGTGCTTCTTCACGTATATCTGCTGACTCGGGCCCCCTCTATCGTGACTCGGGCCGGGTCAGAGTCTCTGCGGCACACCTACTGGGCTGCAGGTTCCATCTCCGTCGGCTCTTCGCTTCGAAGCTGGTTCAACATACTATGTGCTCTCACCATGACTGTGTCGGTGAGTGGTGGTGCGGCTGCGTTCAAGTCCGTCTGACTCGCGCCCATCCTTCTGCTTGTTAGCCTTCTCTTGAGAGTATTCACGCTCTCGTACTCCAAGCCTAAATCTAGTTCTTTCTCGGTGGCTGGTGCATTCTCGTACAACTCGTCCACAGATGCAGTGGAGTAGAACGAAAGTGCCTTGCTCCTTCTTTTTTCATTATAACTTTCCGTCGTAGAGCTGGTAGACCGGAGTTTGGCTAAGAGAGACTCTATAACGTCGTCTCCGATCTCGTCAACTGACGAGAATTCCTCCTCTGCCTCCAAGTCATCATCGTCATCCTCCTCTGCTTCTTCTTGATCATCCCTTTGTTGGTCATTCCTTTCGGATCTGGTGACCAGTTTGGACTTTGAATCAGAGTCTACTGATGCTGATCCGTCTGACTCTTTGGTACCGGGATTCTTCTTTAGCTTAGGATCTTCCAAAAGCTTCTTGCGTGCTTCATATGCACGTTGATCCTCTTCTTTCTGAATGTTCTCAACATGTACTCTTGTGAATTCGGAAACGAACGACTGGAACTTATCAAAAAAGCCTGCCTTACTCAAAGAGTCCTTGGGGTCTTCACCGAAGTATTCCATCAAGTTTTCATACTTCTCTACCGTCTTCTTCATATGCTGGAGCAAAAGTGCACTCTTTGACTTCGCCCTGCGAACACTCTCTTCCACCGCCGTAAGAATTCTATCTTCAGGATGGAACTTTGAAGGATCGCTGAGATTACCTTTCTCAATTGACCCCACGCAATTTGAGACATTCTTTCCAAAATCGAGGCAATCTTTCTCCAATTGCTCAACCGATATGTTATGCACCTTGGAGAGGTCACAAAGTTCATCTACGAAGGCACCAAAAGAAGGAAAGGTGTTGCGAATCACCTTCTCGATGTAATGTAAGAAGGTCATCGAGTTCGCCTCATCCTTCATGAACTTAAGACGGTGTAATGTATCAATCTTAATTCCCAACGCTTGCTTGGACAGATCGTTCATAAAATTACCCATGGAACGAATTAAAGTCAACACGTTTCTCAAGTTTTCTGATCCCTCTACAGCATCATTAGCGACATCCACTCTTTGAAGTTTACTTTCAAGATCGTGGTAGTCTTTCAAATAAGTTTGCAGGAGAAGGAGAACGCGAGATCTTGACTTCCAATAAGGCTCAAGGTTGTACCAGAGTTCCAAGTATAGTCTATCTGGTCTTTCGAGGACCTCAGGTGATTCCTTTGGCTTTTTATCGGGGTCCGTGTAAGTTCCAGAAGAGTATGGAGCTAAATTTCTTGCCATTGAATCTCTCATGTCTATGAGTTGATCACTATGAAAGAATTCTATGACGCTCACGTTTTCCAAGATATCGTCATCGCACCGAAGAATCTTGAGAACAAGTTCTTCTACTGGTACATTGGCAAACATATGCAAATTGATCCCAAATTGCTGAGCTAAATCTCTTGGAAGGAAAGAGACTTTCTGTGTCGACTTTTTGTTAGATTTTGAATCTTTCTTGAGCTTAATGGTGGAGGTTTTTGCGGCAAATATGCGTTCCACTTCGCTCAAAATGCCTTTGCCTTCTAACTCACTGGAGAAATTATGATTGACATCGGTCCAAAATGTGTTTTGAATGTCATTGATCTTTTCCCAGTGCATCTGCTTTACTTTATTCTTCGGTCTGATGCCAAACAAATCAACCGATGCACTCTTAGTACTTTCTTCAATTCTAATTTGCGCTGAATCAGTTTTGGTTGGAGTTTGTGCTACTGAACTGCTTTCCAGAGGGAGCGCAGTTGATACTTGCGTCACTCCATCAATCGGGGACTGGGCCACAGAGGATAATAAGGAGTCTCCAGTAATAAAAGGTGGTAAAGGGGGTGGTGGTGGAATGCCTTCTTGAGTAAAAGAGTCTTTCGTGTTATCCAACGAGAATGGAAGTGGCGGTGGTGGTGGAGGCGGTGGTGGAGGGGCCGATGAATTACCAGTGCCGTGTGTTTGGAGCATGGGAGGTAATGGTGGCGGAGGTGGAGGTAGTGGTGTGGTCAGTATTTTGGGCTCACTGCCAAGGAAGCCTGGCAAAGGTGGAGGTGGAGGTGGAGGTGGAGCAGCATTCCCCGTTGATGTCTTGACACTACCAAAGAATTGGGGTAACGGCGGCGGCGGAGGTGGTGGAGCGGACGGTATCGAAGTATCTCGAACGCTATGCAAAAATGACGGAATTGGTGGCGGTGGTGGAGGTGGTGGAGCATCTATACCGACCTTGGTTGGCTCCTGGAAGTTCAGGAATTCCTGATGATTCGAATTCGCTGTGCCAAGCAGAAAACTTTGAGGAACATCCAGTAGTTTGGTGTCACCTTTAGAAGACAGAGTTCCGAAAAGAGGGGGAGTTGGGGGACGTGCCGGCCGAAACGAGTTCGATGGACCGTCTTTCAATGTAATAAATCTTGCTTCGTCATGAACAAACTCAGAATCTCCAGGAGCATGGAACTTGGCAAGAGAAGAAGCGTTTGAAATTGCTTTCTCTCCTAAAGGATGGTCATTAATGTGATTTGTCTCGTGGTTCAAAATAGAGCCACCTGAACTAGGTCTTCCTGAAGAGAGTTCCTCTCTAAGCAATTTGTTTTCATTCATAGCCCTTTGAGCCATATCATGCGTCATTAGGCGATCAATAAGTCTCTCTGTCGAAGAAATAGTTTGATCTGGCTCCATGGCATGTTCAATCACCAAACCTAGGATTTTTGCAGTGTTATCCAATGACTTTTGTGGGATGCCTGACTTTGCAAGAGTATGAAGTGATTCAACAACACCCTTGAAAGTACCCAAATTGTCTGTTGAAAGAGCGGCCTCTGCCTTTTTCTTTTTTGCGTTGATTCTATCGTGATCGTCGCAAGCTGCAATTTCATAAATCTCGATCTGCTCATTGATTTGCGGATCATCAAGAACTTTCAACTTACTGAAAAGTCGCTCTAGCCCTGCACGGCCTAGATCTCTTCTGATAATGAATCTGCTTCTCGAGCTTTTGGTTGAATCTAGAAGTAAGTTAATGAGTAAAAGGGTACTTGATGAATATGAGATGGTTCCCGTTCTGTATTCGTTTCGATTTAACGTCTGGGATTGCAAGGTAGTATCCACCGTGGAAATCCATTTTTCAAAACGGGAGAGAGTGGATTCTTTCAGTAATCTGCTAATACCATCAACAAAATCCAGTGACAAATCGGGATGAAAAAAACACAAGTGTGCAAGGATATCTGTCGCTTGTTGCTTAGTCTCGATCCTAGGCGATACCATAGAATGGCATATAGATCTTATCAGCTTCTTGTCTAGCTTTGCAATGCTGTTGTAGTTGCTGTCGTTCAAAATAAGCTTGAGGCACAGTATGATAATAAACTCTTTATCAAGTTCAGAGTTGGACTTGAAGCTCTTACGGTTTAGTTTCTCAAGAACAGTAACCAATGCTCTATCGCCGTGTTGGTCACAGAACTCTCTTTTCCATGACTGTTTGGCGACGCTTGATTCGACGAAAGAGCTATTAGCAATTTTTCGCCTCAAGGACTTATAGTCTGCATTAGATAGCTCGTCAGCCAAGATGCGAGCAACATAGGAAGCGGGTAGAGTCTCTCCGGCACGCATTACGGTATAAGGTGTTGGCACCAGCGAAGCAGCCTTTTGGTGCGGTGTGCTATTAGTGTCGATCTTGAGCTCTGAAAGAACTTTCATGGATGCATGTTGGCGGCCAGCGCGCAGTGTTTTTGAAGCCTGCTCGCCTGTAGATGGCGACAAGAGCTTAGCGTCATCGAAAGTGCGTACCATCAGTGTTAAGTCAAAGTCAGAATTGGAATCGTTTTCGCTTAAGAGTAGTTCCCACTTACGAGCTGGCAGTTCCATTCGAAGGGACTTGAGAGCTTTTGAGGAAAAGACTCTCGTTGAAAGGAGTCGCTCAAAGAGGATATCAATGACTTCTGGTGACGGCATTCTTTTTCTGTAGCTTGAGACTGTGGAGTATGAACGTAATGGTTGATGAGAAAAATGGGGTATGCTCTGATGAAGCGACGGGTTGCTTTCAATCCCTGACCCTGTAGTCAGTTTAGAGCTGCTCGGTAATTCAGATGATGATATTATGGTGCCGTATCTTCTTGTATCGGGAAGAGGTAAAGACGAAGTGGATGATGCAAAATGTAACGATCGGTTGGAAAGGTCGTCAGTGGACAAAGCGTATCCTGCTAATCGGAGACCTAATGAGGCTGTGCTTTCGTTCGCTTGCTTATAACTTCTCTCGTGTTTTTCGTTTCTGTTCGGTTTGTGTACTGGTCTTGGCTTCGGATCTAGCGATAGAAAAGCGGAACTATTAGCGGGTTTTCCATTGGCATTTTTCAGACTTTTGGAGCTAGAAAGTGTCTGTACGCGTTTTGGAGCATTTATATTATCAGCAGCAACATCTGACTCGCTGGCAATAGCACTTAGGTCCATCAATGATGCGGAATGGGACATTTTAGCCATGGATGTGGATCGAAAATCATGTTTTTTCGGCCTCCCAGTGCCCAGTCGTTCCATTGGAAGGGTATGAGTAATGCTGCCTATCAGAGAAGTCTATTCTCTTACTCTCAACGCACCAAACGTGTCAGAAGCTCACAAGTACCTTTCTCTGTAGTGATGATAAACACAATCACGTTCAGGTTCGCATATAGATCAGCACCTGCATGTAAAAAGATGCTGCGCGGTCACCGCGTTGTTTTCTTTTGGCTGCTAGAAACAGAACGGAATGTCGGGTAAGAACAAGAAAGAGATGAAGCAAAAGCCGATCTCAAGCTTTTTCGGTGGCCAGCAACATAAGAAACCAGTAGCAGCTTCAAAAATCGTGATTTCGCCCTTGGGGCGTACTCATAACTCGTCTGTCATATCCAAAACTCTGACCCGTGGTGCGTTTGATGAGCTTCCAAGCTCAGAAACCTCGTTTGGATCCCCAGAAGTCAACAACTTTAAGAACACAAACATATCCAACACAATACTAGTCGATTTGACGGACGACAATAATTTTAAAAACAGTCCGGAGCTTAATAGCAGCCCTCTGAAACCACCAAAAAGTGGCCCGCGAGAAACGAATGGTGTAAAGAGACCCGCTGCTGATGAGCTCTTTGGTAATCTTAAGGTCAAAAGAACACTTTCTTCTGTTACTCCTCAGCCAGTGCCACAGTCCCAATCGTCCCTAATTGGGTTTGCAACCCAGTACACGCTTAGTAGCGAACAGAAATACGTCATTGATTGTGTGGTAAGACAGGGCCTAAACGTGTTCTACACCGGTAGTGCTGGAACAGGAAAGTCTATCGTGTTGCATGAGCTCAAGAACCAACTCTACTACAAATTTGGCCACCGTCGTGTCGCCATCACTGCATCAACGGGTCTCGCTGCCTGTAACATAGGTGGCCAGACACTTCATAGATTCTTGGGCATAGGCTTGGGACAAGGCCTGGCTGAACAGATTGCAAATAAAGTGCGTAAAAACGCAAATGTCTTGAACAGATGGAAGAGTCTCAAAGTTCTAGTCATTGACGAAATATCGATGGTCGACGGCTATCTTTTTTCAAAGTTGAATGATGTGGCTCTTCTAATCAGAAACAACGCTGCCCCATTCGGAGGTATTCAAGTGGTCTGCACAGGTGATTTCTTCCAACTTCCACCTGTAAGTCAGACGGCTCCTTTTTACTGTTTCCAGGCAAAGTGTTGGTCCACAGTAATCCAAAAAACTATCTTGTTGACGAATGTCTTCCGTCAAAAAGGCGACAATCAGTTAATTGATATGTTGAATGCATTAAGACACGGCGACTTGGACCAAAAAACCATCGCTGACTTTTACAAATTGGGTCGCAAAGTTGATTACACAGACGGTTTGGAGCCCACGGAACTCTACCCTACTCGTGAAGAAGTCAAGAGAGCAAATCATGTCCGTCTTGCGCAGCTCCAAACTCGCTCCATTACGTTTACTTCTGAAGATAGCACTACTGACCCCATCAAGTTGAAGATGCTTGAGAACCTCATGTGTGAAAAAGTACTTCAACTCAAAGAAGGTGCCCAAGTGATGTTCATAAAAAATACTCAGGATCTAGTGAATGGTTCCATAGGAAATGTTGTTTGCTACTCCACGCCGAAGCTTTGGGAGGCGACCGAAAACGGCTATCGCTACGACAGACTCGATATCCTGGACCCGCAAATTGTTGCTGAACTTCGTCTCCTCAGCTCCAGAGTTGGGCGCTCTGAAGTCCAATGGGGAGCTGAGCAGATGCAACTCTACAATCTGATACCCTATGACCGGAAATCCATGTTTGCCAACTTGATCAGCTTGGCCTGTAAGGAATTGGAGGGTGATCTTCTTCCTGTGGTGAACTTTAAGACGTCTGAGAGGAATGAAATACTCAAGTTAATAACGAAGGAGGAATTTGTAATTGACATTGTGCCTAATGCACTGAGTCCCAGCAATCAAATTGTTAGAACTCAGTTGCCATTATTGCTCTCTTGGGCGATGTCAATCCACAAGGCCCAGGGACAGACAATCGATAGGCTCAGAATAGACTTGAAAAAGGTCTTCGAGAAGGGACAAGTTTATGTTGCATTATCAAGAGCTATTAATAAGGAACATTTGGAGATCCTCAATTTTGATCCGCACAGGATACGGACCTCTCAAGAGGTGAAACAATTCTATAGAGGTTTGGAACAGGTTCAAAATTAGATCTGCTCACATCCTTTCGCTTTGTATAACTCTGCATTTTAATATATCGCATATACCTACTTCCACTTTTGCAACCGTCATGACATCTTTACACCGGTACTATGATTCATTCTGCGAAATTTTCTACCTTCACTATCATGTTTGCTGGTTCCAATGGAGAGGATTTGGGATACAATGGGTTTCCTGTTTCTCTCAACTACTTTTCGGGACTTCCTGATGCTAATAGTCTTGAAAATTCGAACGTGGTTGTTATCTTCAAGTCTCTCATGAAGAAAGATTCGATTACTAAAGAGAAGTCTCTCAATGATTTGTCAGGGATAATAGATGCAACCTTGGTTAAGGACGAGAATTTGATAATATCATGGCTTCAAATATACCCTAAACTAGCCATTGACAATTCACGTAACGTCAGGATCTTGGCCCATCAAATTCAGTCAACTATTCTTTTGAACATTGGAGGCAAATCCTTCGCGAAGAATTTGAAGACATGTCTTCCTATCTGGCTATTGGGCATATATGATCCTGATAAAGGAGTAGCCAATTCGGTATACAAGGGCCTTCTTGAAAGCTTTCAGAACGACAACGAAAGAGTCGACGTCAAAATTTGGGGTATCTTCAAAGAGCCCATTCTCAACTTCATAGAGACCATAATATGTCTGGAATCCCCAGAAAGTCTTTCAGACTCGAGGTACACGAAGGATGAAGATTCTCAAGCGAAATATGAAAGGGTACTTGGAGCTGCTGTTTCAATGCTCATGAAAGTTATCACACTTATCGATAAAGGAGAAACTCCAGTCGATAATGATGCCACCGCCAGTTCAATAGCAAAGTCATTGAACCTGGACAAGCTATGGGACTACCTAGGTACTACTTTGGATAAGAAAACCATGAACTTACTGTTGTTCAAAGCTTTGTTGCTGCTCCTAAAGACGACCTTTTCTGCATCCGAGACCTTCCAGTCTGCTGTTCCTGATATCAAATCCTTGTACAAATTAACGAGCAAAAAGTTTATCAAGCAAGTAAAGCTTTCGCCCAAGTCATCCATTATGTATTCGTCTTTCATTTTGCAGTTGTGGGACACTCTTGTCACCATGACCAAGTTTCCGTCCCAAAGCTCACTAAGAATCAAGAAGAATTTTTGGGAGCTCGGGGGTTCTAAGTCTTTTCCAAGGCTCACTGACTATTTAAGAGTGGGATGTGTTAGGCTGGACCCTATTTATTACACAGTTTTATCCCACTTTTTCGACGCATATACGAAGGTTGAATTTTCCAAAGACAGTGATACTAAAGTACTTGATTTTTCAATTATTGCTGATGCAAAGTTGGTCATATTACTGATATTAATGCCACAGTTGCAAAGTATACCACAGAATTATAAACGCAGTTGTGTGGATTGCATTTGGCGGATCCTTGCTTTGTGCTCTTTTGACGTACAAGAAGCATTGGCAGAGCCAATACTCTCATCACTAACAGTCTTATTGCAAAAGAAAGACCACCAAGTCATATTTTCGAAAGTTCCTGCTAACATAAAAGATACCCTTGCAAAAGAATTAGTCAAGGAAGGAACAGACATTGTCAGCAAGCTCACCTCGGGCATCACGGAGGGTGAGGTTTCATCTATTCAGCAAAAGTATAACATGAAAGCATTTGTTCCGTCATATACATCTTTGTTTGCGAATTCAGTGAAGGCTGGAATTTTAGATGAAAAAAGTTTGGCCGTCTTTGTTCAAGCCATTATGAATGCGGTCGATGATGAGGGTTGTGAGGACAGATATGCCTTTGAAATATTCTCTTCGTCCATAAGAGAAGTCTCGTTTGTTTCAGATGAAAAATTAATAGAAGCTCTTTCAGAGTTCGTTCAGGCTATTCCTTCCTTTGTTGAGTCTGACTTCTTGGATATTCCTCTAGACTTGCTTATCTTTTTGTCCTCCTCCAATGAACCGTTGTTTAATGCTTTGGAGACATCTTTAGCAATCAACGACTGTTTTGTCAAAATTTCCATGACAGATGAATCTAAAGCCACTATTGTGTTGTCAAAACTTCAGAAGCTGTCACTCGAACTTTCAAAGTTCCCAGACATATATGAATACGTGGTGCAGCTTACAAAGCGCAGTGACCTTTCTCATGAGGAGCGATCGGCAATACATGGCACCATGAATGACAAGAGCATTTTAGAATCCCTGTTGAAGAATACTGACTTTACTGAGGAAACTTCAAAAGCTTTCATTAAGCAGTGTGTGGATAGCGAGGGGATTATTGCCTCTCTAGAGTCTATCAGCCTTGATGAGGCATGTTCGAAGAATTTGACTCAGGTCTTCTTGTATGCTTGGAGAACAGCAACTAATGCTGATTCTCGTACATTCTTGAAGGTTGGCCTTGGCTTGAATTTGCAGAATATTTCTCTTGACACTTTCCATTCGGTTATTAGCGACAAGTTCACTTCCTGTGACTATAGATCTGTTGCTGAAATAGTAAGCAACAGCGGGTCTGAGTCTGTTTTACAGTCAATCATTAGTTCTGTTGAAAGCAAATTTACCGAAGCGGCAAAATCGATCGACATTCCAGCTTTGTCTTTGGGGAACGTCTTGCAACAGAACTCCCTCCTCTTTGCGAGTGGAGACAGTGCTACTAAAGTCACGGCACTCGACCCAACGATACTTGCCTACTCCAAAATCATTGCCCAGTTAGTGAACTCAGAAAACGAGCTCCCCTCATCATTGTTACAAGTTGCATTATTTCTTGCAGAGTATGTACATGATTATTTCTTCTTGATCAAGGATGATGAAACTCATTTGTTGAAATCAGAGGAGTTCATGGGCGTAAGGGATTCTTTATTAAAGGCGGTCCTCAATAATTGTGCTATAAAGTATGAATCTATTCTTGAATTTTTCAACAGTGGAGAGTCAAAGGACGAAATCTTGGTCCACTTGGGCAAGCTATTGAATGATAAAGAACAAGATATCTCGGTCAAGTTTTATGCTGCTAGATCACTAGCAATAGTTGTTCTGCAAGTTATAAATGAGCAACCATTAGCCACCGTTGATTCTTCTCCCGACTTCAAATTCAATGTAATTCTCAAGAATCCTTACATTGCGGTGGCTTTTCTTTCAAGTTTCAAGAAATTCCTTCTTCTGTCCAAAAAGTTTGATCGAGTGAAGAATATGGTAATGTCGGAAATATTAGGAGTCAGAAACCCAAGTAAGGCTGTGGTGGATGGCCTGATATGGTTATCTCTTTCCAGCAATTTCTTTGAAGCGGATAGTGATATGTCGACGAGCGTTATTCCTCTTCATAGGCTCAACATGATTCTTGGCCAAATTACAAGCTGGTTGGAATCTGATTTGGCCTATGATGAATCTTTCACTTTACTCCGCTGTCAGATAGCAAGCTTCTTTACTGGGTTAGTCGCTATCGAACCAAATCTTCCTGACAAAATTTTTGAGATAGCAAGCAGCTTGATTTCGGACAACATGGCTACTGCTACTTTGGAACCAAAACTTTTGCATTTGAGATATTATACGTTGAAGTTGATAAAAGTGTTATCGAAGATCCCTGCTGCGGATATTCAAGTTGATGTTCCATCTTTCACTGATGATGTTTTGGATTTGTTTCTTAATCAAGATGTTCAAAAGTTTGATGAAGATAACTCAACTGTTCCTGTCAGCTTGTGCCATGATCAATGCTTCCAATTGTTAAGTCGTTCGAGTGTTTCACCAAAGGCCGTCGCAGAAAGAGCCTCACATATCGAACAGGTTTTCACAGAGACCACCTCACTACAAGCCTTACGCCTTACTGTTCGTATGCTTCAAGGATACATCAGTAAGAGTCAATCTGACTTTGTAGTTGAGTACCAACTTCTGAAGTCACGAATTGGTAACGATACTGATGAGAGTTCGAAGGCGAAGCTTCCTGATTACTTGCTACATGTGGTGGATATCAGCCACCCAATATCTTTAATTGACGATGTTCCACCTTCTGATGGAGCTAGATATTTATGGGGTTGGTTATTGATTTTTGAACATTTCAGAGACATTACCTATTCCATAAGAAATGATTATGTTTCTCAATTGCGTGAGAATAAGCTGGTGGAGAAGCTTTTGGATTCGATATTCATGACTATTGATGTTTCGAGTTCCAAAGTATCAAGAATCCTAGTGACAGAGGTCGACAATAAGAAACAAAAAATAGATTCGAGCAAGAATTTGATATCAAGATATGATGTTACCGTGGGACATGGTGATACATCCAATGAAGAAATTGAGTTCCTTGTTTTGCATCTTTATTATTTGAGTTTCACCTTTATTGGATCATACATTCAGAATTGGTTTAATGCTATTAGAGATCGCCTGCTCAAACAAAGTGTCGACAAATTCTCCATCCGGTATGTCTCACCGCTTGTGATAGAGAGAATTCTCGGACAAGTAATTGCTTCGAAGGACTCTTTATCGAAAGATGAAAACACTACTGTGAGGGTGAATGAGGTCTCTAATGAAATAAAGACAGTTTTCAATATTGACGAGCAGACAATGGAAATGGTTATCAAAGTCCCAGAGTCATATCCGTTATCGCTGGTTCAAGTTAATGGCCCAATGCGGTTGGGTGTAAAGGAAAATCAGTGGAAAGCATGGCTCTTAGCATCGCAGAGAATTATAAGTCTTGTCAATGGATCAATCACGGAAGCGATTGAGTTGTTCATCAAGAATGTGGATCTTCATTTTTCAGGTTTTGAAGAATGTGCCATTTGCTACTCTATCCTCCACCAGGATCATTCGCTTCCATCAAAAGTCTGTACGACTTGCCTGAATAAGTTTCACTCGGCATGTCTTTACAAGTGGTTTAAGAGTTCAGGCGCTAGTACTTGTCCGTTGTGTAGGTCTGCTTTCAACTTCCGCAGGCCACAAGTTGCCACACCTAATGCTTAGAAATTCTTATAACGTAAAAATCGAGAATTTTGAAAAATTTGGAAAAATCTTGAAATTGGCAACTATTGTAGAATTAGATATTAAATACGTAACCTCAATAATGCTTTACCTTCCAGGTGGCCGGGACCACGGAGTTCGAGTCATGGAAATGTTAGAAGCTGTAGTACGAACCCCTGCGCCTCCGTTAATCATACCTGGTAGCGGCGTATCAGCTTTATCTTCTGCTTCGCTTGTAGGTAGTTCTTCGTTTGTGATCACGTCGGTCCATGGATAAAGAACACCCCCAAACCAGAAATGTTGTACGACTGGAAACTTTGAAAAGACGTCGTCCTCGTACATTTTTAAGAGTCCCTTCAACACTTTCTCCCATAGATACACCGTGGTATGGATATCGTAAAGAAACGAGGAATGTTCATGGAATGGCCCTTTTTTTATGCGATGGATGAATGCTATAGCGTTGACATAGAGGTTACGAGTTTTGTAGGACTCCATAACCGGACTTGTTAGCACCAGCTTTACGCTAGGAGCAGAAGCTGGAGGTACACCATTGAATTGAGCAGCACCTAGGATGTATATCAAGTGAAAATGGTCATCCAAGCCCCATGCTCCATGAGAGCCTGCTGGCTCCAAAGTATACTCCACGATAAGCCTTCGGACCACATCATAATAGTAGGAGAAAATAACGAGGATGTCCACACCACTAATTTCTGAGAATGGAAGGATACCAAATTGTTCCAAAGCTCCTAGAAAGGCGAGAAACGAGAGTTCGTGGCCCGTGCCGTAGTCGAGTCTGATTTTCGATCCAAAGGAGTTTACAAAGTAGTACTGGAGTTCATCAATGAACTGTTTGTAATCTTCCTTTTCCGTTGTGGAGGTTTTTGGAATATGTTTGAGGAGCAAATCACGAGCTTGGGCCTGGAGTTTCTCGTGCCAATCTCGACTGGCCATATTGCCAAACCTACGTGGTCCGCTTAGGGGTGGTGTAGCGTCTGTGATTTTGTCAACCTCTTTCAATAGCTGAACAATATTGGAAGATGCATTTTCGCTGGTATCGTTTGCAATCTTTGGTGGAGGCAATTCAAGTTTTAGAGGGTTTACAGCCTGGTTCAGTTCTCTAGAAACTATCTTGGAATTGAGTACTCCCGATGGAATTTCAACACCCTTTACTTTATCTAGGATAGAGGCCATTGCCTGCTTAAGATTCTTGTATCCAGTTGACCGTTTAAATCGAGGAATGTCTGTAGCGATCACGATCTTCTTAGACGGTTGTGCCCACGGATACGACATGTTGCAATATTTCCACAAGTGATGATTCAGATGACCTTGATAGTTTGGATAATGGATCTGGGAGCTTTAAAACTGTAGTTGTAGTATTATCTTGGAAGATCGATTCCTTGCCACCTCACGTAATGTAGTGGAATGCTACCAACTATCTTGTCGCACTGCAAAATATATGGTGAATCATGTATATAACGGGTTATGGACTGTTCATTGCAAAGTCTGGTATTTAGTGTGTGAGTGACTGTGGGAAACTACTGAGCTTTAATTACTCCAACAGAGCTCTCTTAATGTTTCTTTGAGTTAATTGGTACGCGGTTCGTTAATTTATTGCACAACTGCTCCATATTTAGCATGAAATAATGGCTGAAATTGTATTGCATTTTAGTAGTCGTAGCAGCACTGGGCCAGCCTAGCCTGCTAATAGCCTTCTTGGGATGCTTCAAGTATAGGCGGGCGCTTGTTGCGCCTCTTTGTCGATAGAGAACATGTTTCGCTATCACAATCAGATTCCTCACTTTGGCTTGCAACTTCTATGACATTTTCTTGGTTTATCGTGGGACCCGTGGAAGATGTACGACTAGAGCTAGGTACTTCAAAATCATAAGCAAGGTCCGAATGCGTAGCTGGTTTAACAGGGGAGCTTTCTGGAGATATCGATAGTGCTCGCGGTTTACCTGAGCGAACTCGTTTGGGAGGACTGGAACTAGTAGACTGGTTTGTTCGTTTTCCCGCCGATAGTGAAGGAGCAGAGTTGATCACGGAGCGCATCTCACTGTAGTGGGGTACTCGTGAATGAAGCTCGAAATTTTTATTGTGCGTAGAATCATCAATGAATGGATCCGCATCCGGCGCTTCTGGAGATGGCGAGCGGTTGAAGAAGGAGGTCACTAGGGACTGATTTGAGCTAGTGACACTTTTCTTTTTTCGCCGACTCGGAGAAACGGGTGGATCTGATATCTTCATTCCCAATGTGCCCAATGTTGTCAACTGAACCTTCTTGGGCGACGATGTTTTCGAGGGACTGACCTCAAGTTCGTCAAACTCAATAAGCAAATCTCGACATGCCATTTCAATTAGATTTCGCGGTATCCAGACCGCCTCATGCTTTTCCTGTTGGCTACCAGGTTGCGATTCGTCCGTGACTTCTTCGACTTCATCGAAGAGCGCAGATTTCAACGCATTGGGGAGGTAGCGTACCATACAGAATTCCTCTCCCTCGACTGACTTTCGCCGAGTAACTGCAACGCACCTGCGGACCGTAGGGTTACGCCTTGCTCGCTCTAGGATACGGAGTAGAATGGTTTTGAGACGGTAGTGCAACCCGGGTGGTATGTAAGAAAATTGCCTATGCGCTGGCCCATGTTCCCCATGACTCTCATACTTGTTGCTCACAACATTCACGAGACCGCTTTTAGATGTAAATACGACACACAGCGTGCCTACTGGATTGGCACTGTCCAAAATGTTCAGTCGCGGGACTATTTCCATCCAGGATTTATCTGGTAGTTTCAGGGGAAGCGAGTGCTGAACTGGAGTCATATCGGTGGAGCCTTTTAGGGATTCGGAGTTGCTCAAAACGCCAGGCAGAAACTTGAAGACTCTTGTGCTGGTAATAGGAAAGAGATACAAGAGCACATATGTCTCTTCAATGAGAACGCCATAAGGAAGCGTCACATGTCTACCAAAGATATCACGAGCACGATGATGGATGGCGTCATTGAGCCCGGATACCAAACTTGCCAAGCGGAACCTTCTCTCGTCTGCTGGACGTATGCGGTTGAACTGGTCGAACACCGACGAGACCGAGGGGTCTACGACGCAGTCCATCAACCATTGAGAGTAATCCGGAAGCTGCGATGACTTGTGCTTAGTCGGCTTCTGCTTCACTTTCTTCTCGGCCTTTGTCGGAGATCTATGGAAGAAGGCTGCGTGGGCGGTGCCACAGAGAGCCACCTTGATTGCATTCTTCAGGCCCAATCTGTCAGTACCACTGGAATAGTCACCACCCATAAGCGTAGCTACGAGCACCAAGCGGTTACGGTCGAGGCCCGTGGTGTCGGTGATCTTGTCCATATCCACCGGCGTGACCAAGTACTCTCTGTCTTGCGCTGCGTTCTTTGACGGCGAGAAGAGAATGTCTTCCTTGTAGCGGTTGAAGTTGCGGAGTATTTTGGTAGCGCCAAACACGAGCGCGTCCACGTCGTTGGTGACCACGTAGTCGACCACGCCGCAGCGCTGGAGCATGGCGCATTCGGCCTCCGCTTCGGCTGGTGCCCTGACGTACTCTATGCTGAGTTCCATGAGCCTTTTGATGATTTTTTCCGGCACGGTTTCGCCAGTGGCATGGTCGTGGTGCTGCAGGAGGAAGCTTCTGAGCTCGGCGTCGTAGTCGTAGTCGTCTGCGAGGGCGCCGTTGCGTAGTTTGTTCGGCTTGAACCTGCCGTCAAAGACCACCACGTACGACACGTTGAGGGAGGTGAGGTAGTAGAGCTTGGCCATAAAGTTGCGGACCACCATGTCGTCGTCGAGCAGCTGGAGGTCGTGGGCATTGGTTCCGGCGAGAAACAAGAAGATGGAGGCGTCGATGGCGACCCGCGGCGGACGGCCATTTTGGCGTAGAAAGCTGGAGACAAACACAGGGAGGGTCTGGCGGGTGTCGAAGCCCGGACTCAACACGGGCCACAAGTCTGCGATTCCCATCAGTCCCAGCAAGTGGTGTACGCCCCACAGCGGGTAACAGCGAACGGGTGACTAGTGGGGCTGAAGATAAAGTTTCGCACCCAGAATTTTGCCTGAGAAAACCACAAAACATCCCCACATTTTGGACGCCACTGCCACCCGGTGCCAGTGACACATACACACAATGCAAGTGGGCCAGCTACTCTGTGGAGGGTTCGAGGGGGCCACCGTGACCCCCCAGGCCTACCACTTGATCGTGGATCTCCAGATCTCCACCATGTTCTTGTCGAAGAAGAACGCCGTTTCCGTTCCCCAGATGGCCAAGCTCATCCAGGACCTCCAGTACATCGCCTTCACCCGGGGCAACTACAAGTACCCGCTCATGTTTGCCATCGACGAAGAAGGCGGCATGACCAACTCGCTTTTCGACCTGGAAAACTTGTCCCAGTTTCCGTCCGCCATGGGCTTGGCGGCCACCGGCAACACCGACTTGGTGTACCAGGTGCTGAAGGCGTTGGCGGTGGAGCTCAAGCACATCGGCTTCCTGATGATCCTTGGGCCGGTCCTAGACGTCGTCACCAAGCTCTCGCACCAGCTAGTGGGAGTGCGCAGTTTTGGAACCACCCTCGAAAGCGTCACTCGCTACGGCATGGCGTGTGCGCGGGGGCTCCAGGACGGCGGCCTCATCACCATGGGCAAGCACTTCCCCGGCATCGGCAACGCCACCGTGGACTCGCTCCTCGAGCTCCCCATGGTCACTGACTCCATCGACTCCATCCGCAGGCTCAATTGCATCCCGTTTGCCGAGTTGATCAAGGAGGGCGTGTTGGACGGCATCAGCGCCGCCGGCGCCGGCGTGCCCACCATCAGCCCCGACGAGGTCCACGCGTGCCTCTCGCCGGTGGTGGTCAACCAGCTTCTCCGCCACGAGCTCCAGTTCGACGGCGTGGTGATCAGCGAGTGCCTCGAGATGGACGCGCTCCACCACCTGGTGGGCTTGCGCCAGGGCGTCATCTTGGCCGTGTTCGCGGGCTGCGACCTCGTCATGGTGTGCCATGACCCCCACCTCCAGGACGAGGCCGCCGACTCGTTGGAGAAAGCCGTCGCCAACGGGAACCTCGACGAAGACATAGTCAACGCCAGCCTCCACCGAATAGAAAAGCTCCAGAAAAAGCTCCCCAAGTGGTCCGAGATCTTCCCCGAGGGCCTGCAATCCGCCCGTGAAGCTCCCACATTGTTCCGCGACGACCACCCGTCCCAGTGGCTCGTCCACCAAAAGCTCTCCAAACAGGCCTACCGCAAATCCATAACCCTCGTCCGCGACTACTCAGAATCACTCCCCTTATCAAAGCATCTCCAAAAGGACGATAACGTGCTCCTACTAACGCCCCTTCTTTCTCCCATGTACTCCCTGGACTCCGACAACGAGGCCGAGAAGAACCTATATTCAGGCGAAGAAGTGTTCCAGAAATTCGGCGACCTTTTGGCCAACCACAACCCGAACAATGACTTTAATGTCCTCCACACAACTTACACAGCAAACGGCCTCACCTCGTTGCACGAGTCCTTGATTGGAAGCTCCAAAGCAGTCATCGTCGTCACATCCGAAGCCTCCAGAAATATGTACCAGATGGGCATAGTCAAATACGCATCCATCTTGTGCGGCGCCAACCCCTCCTCCTTCAACAACAATACCGTCAACGACGCCTATACCCATCTTTCCAAGCCTCTCATTATAGTCGCAACCCTGACCCCGTACGACTTCTTCTACAATAAAAACATTGGAAGCGCCTACTTGTGCTGTTACGACTACACCGAAAATGTTTTTGTTGAGCTAGTCTCTGTCTTGATGGGCGAAGAGACCCCTGAAGGTTGTATCCCGGGAGAAAGGCGGTATGTGAGTCGAGCCAAAAAGAGAAGGCTCACAGACGAAGATCTGTTGGCCCCTCTGAGACATGGCTCCTTGCCCCAGCGGAAATGGTTGGTGGACGAGTTCTCGCTCAAACGTGATTGGAAAGGCTTAGTAACTCTCTGGAAGAATAATGCTCCCTTCCTCCAAGGAGAAAGCCATTCCAATGTTGATACCATAGACTATCAGGGTTTGGGCTTTTTCAAAAGAATCTACGTGCTTCTATCTTCTCATCCAAACCAGAAACACTTTGTGGTGAGGAACTCGTCACTTAATATCCTTTATGGAATAGCCATGTCATGGATAGACGAGTCTCAAAACGTACCGCTCGACGGAGTTGTCAAAGATGAAGGTGATGAAAGTTACAAGAAAGTTGGTAATTTATTGTATATCCTCGTGGACAAGACTAAGAGGTTCCAGAGTATAGGGAGAAGTCTTCATGCGAGAGCAATGAGGCACCTTATTCAGGTGGAGAGGTGTACTTCCGTGACACTAGGAAGTTCGTTCCCTCTATTGACACTTCCTGGCACATTAGCCGACAAAAAAGTTGTTTCTTTCTTGGAAAGCGAGTCGTGGGAGGTGAGAACAACAGAACAAAAGAAAATCATGATTCTTCACGACCTCGGATCTTGGCTGGTACCCAAGAAGATCTTCAGAGAACTCATGATAGTCGGAGTGCGTTTCGATATCTGCAGCGATCCCGAGGAGCTTTTACGGTTAATATCTAGGAGTGAACAGCAGAACAACGAGAGTTCCTACGTCAAGTCTATCTATTTGGAAGCCATCAAGTATGTCCAATACCCATCAACCTTTGAAACTAAGATTATTACAGCCCTCGAGCCTACAAACCAGAACGTCATTGGCAGCATTGTTCTCTTCACGAACCGGTCCCAGATGAGCAAGTTTTATCCTTTCATTGACGAAGTGTTAACGGAAGAATCACCTCAATCTCCAAGCAAACAGGAAGTGGTTGGAGCCATAATGTGCCCTGTGATCGACCCGTCCTACTCCAACTTGACCGAAATATTGAAATTTGGTTTGGTCTGTAGCGGAATTACATTTTTGAAATCGATGTTCCACGAAAATGACAACGTGGAAATTTCACAATGCATAATGCTTGGCGTGGGAGACGACAGCAAAAGTAATCTTGGCGGGATCGAGGAGATCGGGTTCCAAGAATGGAAGGTGTTCATGGACTACTTCGACACTAGGACGGTCGAGAGACGCGGTATGACGCAATGATAGCCCCTGCTGCATGGTTAAAGCAGTTGCCCCACTTTGCCCCACACGCGCCGTTTTTTGCAAGGTTGCATCGGGGCTTTTTTTTTTTTTTGGGGGAGTGAGATAGTTTTCTCTTGGGTGCAAATGTAACATAGCATTTGCATGCAAGAGCGGGCATTGAAAGAATATAAGTATAGAGCGGAGGGTCCCCCACCATAATGTCGTCGGAAAACAGTATCACGACCATCGAGAAAAACGTTAATGATTATGATAATTATGAAAAGCAGTGGTATGACAAGCGAGTAGTGTCGTGGATCCCACCGTTCTCGCACTCGACGTCGCAGATTGTGCTCCTTTCCTTTGTGTGTTTCATGTCCACTGGGTTGTACAACAGTCTTTCCGGTCTTGGAGGAGCAGGTATCGATGACATCGGAGTCGCCAACAACGCCAATGTTGCTCTCTACTGTACGTTTGCTACGGTTGGGTTTTTCGCAGGCACCATTTGCAATACTTTGGGGATCAAGTTCTGCTTGACGTTCGGCGCCGTGGGCTACACGTTGTACAGCGGAAGCTTGCTTTGCTGGAACAAGAAGCAGAATGCTGGGTTTGTCATTTTCTCGGGTGCCTTCTTGGGCATATGTGCCGCGTGTCTCTGGGCCGCGCAGGGCACCATCATCATGAGTTACCCCCCAGAGCACCGCAAAGGAAGAGCCATTATGATTTTCTGGATCATCTTCAACATGGGTGCGGTGATTGGGCTGGTTATTTCGTTGGCCAACAACATCCACAGCGTCCAGACACTGGTCAGCGACACCACGTTTGCCATCTTCATCGCGTTGATGGGGTTGGGCATCGTCATTGCCCTCCTCTTGCTTCCCATCCACCTCGTGTGGAGAGACCATGTTGGCGGAGAAAAGGTGTACGTCAAGGAATACCCCAACTGGAAGAAGGAGTTGGTGCAGTTGTTCAAGACGCTCTACCGCGAGCCGCGGGTGTTCTTGGTGTTCCCCATGTGCTTTGTGTCGAACTGGTTCTACACGTACCAGTTCAACGATGTCAATGCGGGCCGGTTCAACATCCGCACCCGGTCGCTCAACTCGTTGCTCTACTGGGTTCTGCAGCTGGTGGGGGCGATCTTGTTTGGTGGACTCTTGGACTGGTCCAAATTCGACCGCAAGACAAGAGCTAAGCTCGGCTGGGGCGCACTCGTCATTCTCACCATGGCCATCTGGGGCGCGGGCTTGAAGTTCCAGCTTCTGTTCACCAGGGAGTCGGTGGTGCACATGACCCCGATCGACTTCTCCGACTCCAACTACGTGGGGCCGGTGATTCTCTACATTTTTTACGGCATCTACGACGCCGTGTGGCAGACCTACATATACTACCTTCTCGGGGCGTTATCCAACAACCCCAAAAAGGCCGCGCTTTACGGGTCGATGTACAAGGGCATCCAGAGCGCGGGTGCCGCCATTGCCTGGAGACTCGACTACTACGAGATCCCGTACATCAACATGTTTGCCAGCTGCTGGGGGCTTCTCGGCGGCTCGTTGCTTATCGCCGCCCCGCTCGTGTTTTTCCGGATCGAGAACCACACAATCGAGGACGACGACGAAAACGAACCGGGCGACGTCACTATGACGGCCACCGACGCAAAGTCGCAGACGCTGCATATTGAGGCGGCTTGACCTCGGAGTTGAGCGCGCCCGGCGTTCTGGGGAAGCTGGTGTTTGGATGCGAACCGCTTGCATGTGGCAGCAGCAGGCATGCAGTTACGGGAGGAGGAGAAGCAGCAAACGGGGTAGCGCCCGGCACCGGGCGGCGTCCGGCGGCGGCCCGCACCGGCAGCACGAGTTTATAGATACATAGTAGATCAACGGCGCACGATGGGGCGATCGCGGGAGTATCCCTTCACCCGGGGCTGGCCCGGGGCAACCGCCGTGCTTACCTAAGCAGCGGCTGGGCATGACATCAGCCGGGGGATGTCGGGCGCAGTTTAGTATGGGGTGCCCCGGCTCTTCCCGCAGGCTGGGAGACTTTTTGTGGAGTAACCTGCACACGGGCGCATGTACTTCCCTTGCCCCGGGGTGACCCCAGCCCCGGCTCCCAGTATAAAAGGGCCAATGGTTGCCCATGCATTCTGCAAAACAAAATGACTCCTCCTACCGCCGTGGAATCCTCTATCAATTTTGATGGTCACCCCACCATCAAGTCCACCCAGGACCCTTTGGTCAAGCAATTGTCCTTGGTTGACGAAACCATTATCCGCCACAATGCTCCAGCACCCACTCTTTACGAAGATGGCTTGTTGGAAAAGGGCACCACCATCTCGTCCACTGGTGCGTTGATGGCCTACTCTGGTAAGAAGACCGGAAGATCCCCCAAGGACAAGAGAATCGTTGACGAAGAGACCTCCACTGGCAACATTTGGTGGGGTCCGGTCAACAAGCAGGTGGACGAGTTGACGTGGAAAATCTCCAGATCGAGAGCATTGGACTACTTGAGAACCAGAGAAAAGTTGTTTGTGGTGGATGCTTTCGCTGGCTGGGATCCCCGCTACAGAATCAAGGTGAGAATCATCTGTGCCAGAGCCTACCACGCCTTGTTCATGACCAACATGTTGATCAGACCCACGCCCGAGGAGTTGAAGGACTTTGGCGAGCCCGACTTTACCATCTACAACGCTGGCCAGTTCCCTGCCAACGAGCACACCAAGGGTATGACGTCGTCCACCTCGGTGGAGATCAACTTCAAGGCCATGGAGATGGTGATCTTGGGTACCGAGTACGCCGGAGAGATGAAGAAGGGTATCTTCACGGTGATGTTCTACTTGATGCCTATCAAGCACAAGGTGTTGACGTTGCACTCGTCGTGTAACCAGGGCGACGAGAAGGGCGATGTCACCTTGTTCTTTGGCTTGTCGGGTACCGGCAAGACCACGCTTTCTGCCGACCCCAACAGAAAGTTGATCGGAGACGACGAGCACTGCTGGTCCGACAACGGAGTGTTCAACATTGAGGGTGGGTGCTACGCCAAGTGCTTGGACTTGTCTGCCGAGAAGGAGCCGGAGATTTTCAACTCGATCAAGTTTGGTGCCATCTTGGAAAACGCCGTCTACGACCCTCTCACCAAGGTGGTGGACTACACCAACTCCACCATCACCGAGAACACCAGATGTGCATACCCCATTGACTTTATTCCCTCGGCCAAGATCCCATGCTTGGCTGACACCCATCCCACCAACATTGTGTTGTTGACCTGTGACGCCTCGGGTGTGTTGCCTCCAGTGTCCAAGTTGACCAACGCCCAAGTGATGTACCACTTTATTTCTGGTTACACCTCCAAGATGGCTGGCACAGAAGAGGGTGTGACCGAGCCCCAGGCCACGTTCTCGGCCTGTTTCGGCCAGCCGTTCTTGGTGTTGCACCCTATGAAGTACGCCCAGCAGTTGTCGGACAAGATCAGCCAGTTCAAGGCCAACGCCTGGTTGTTGAACACCGGCTGGGTTGGTGCTTCTGCTGCCCGCGGCGGCAAGAGATGTTCGTTGAAGTACACCAGAGCCATCTTGGACGCCATCCACTCGGGTGAGTTGAGCAAGGTTGAGTACGAGACCTTCCCCACCTTTAACTTGCATGTTCCAAAGTCTTGTCCTAATGTTCCATCCGACATTTTGAACCCCACCAAGGCTTGGACCGAGGGAGTGGACTCGTTCAACAAGGAGGTGCAGAGCTTGGCTTCCAAGTTTACCGAGAACTTTACCAAGTACGCGGACCAGGCCACCTCCGAGGTTAAGGCTGCTGGACCAGAATTATAGTTAGTGAATAGCAATAGCATTGATTTGCGGGGAGACTGTAGAGTGGGAGAATGGGAGAATAGCCAGAGCCAAGAGAACAGCGTAGCGAAGCTCACTATCAAAACTTCAGAATCTGTTTTCAGACTCAGACCCGTCCAACGTGCAGATAGCCTCGAACCGAGTAGCCGAAAGTGTAGTGAAACGAAACGAAACGCACATGAAGACACAAAATCCCGAAACCAAATTACGTCTACACGAACCAACCCGACCATTTCTGCCGCAACGGCAACCATGTTGATACTGGTCATATTCTGACCTGTCCCATTGCTTGCTGGTGGCGGGGCCCTGCTTGCATAAGCCAGTTAGGGGCCGGGGTTTGCTGACACCCAAATGTGGGGAAGCTGTATACACACCGAGCAACGTGGATCTCGGACTCTGCGACTGTTGCCCCCACACATGCGATTTCACCGCGGAACAGATATGGGCCTTTTGAACACAACGGCCGTAACGGCCGTAAATGCAAAGCGCATTACAATTACAAATCGGAACGAGCTGATTGTCTACCGTTGCAACCGCGGCGTCACTATGCATGCATGACGAACCTTAAATCCGCGCCACGCAGGGGCTTTGCACCCATACCGCCATACTTAAGGGCGCAACTCTAGTTCCTTCACATGCCGGGGGCGGGGTTAGACGGCACATAGCTCGGTTTCCACGACAATTTGCAGGAGACTCCGGCCGAGACGCTGGTGCTTATATTTGTCCAGGTCCGCACTCCCCGCCACACAGCTGGAGACAAAGACAAAAAAATGGTCGACGTAGAACAGATTCGTGAGTTTTTTACCAGCTGGTATGGTATCTTCTTGCTTGCGTTTGTCGCCTACCAGGTGTACCTGGCCGTCAGAGTCAGGGTTCTCCACAGAAAGTTGAACTGCGTCAGTGCCCCTACGGAGGCTGATGGCTTTTTTGGATTCAGGATTTTGTTCCTCTCGTTGCTGCGCAAGAAGGAAGGCACCCTTGTGGACTTCATCAAGGACAGATTCAGAATCATTGAAATGGACACCTTCAGATTCAGGATTGCTGGCACCCCCGTCATCTCCACCAAGAACCCCGAAAACATCAAGGCGCTTTTGGCCACCCAATTCAACGACTTTGCCTTGGGAACGCGCCATGCGCAGTTCAAGCCCTTGTTGGGAGACGGAATCTTCACGTTGGACGGCGGTGGATGGAAACACTCGCGTGCCATGTTGCGCCCCCAGTTTGCCCGTGAACAAGTTGCCCACGTCAAGAGTTTGGAGCCCCACCTTCAGGTGTTTGCCAAGCATGTCCGCAAGACCCACGGCCAGCCGTTCGACATCCAGTCTTTGTTCTTCCGTTTGACGGTGGACAGTGCCACCGAGTTCTTGTTTGGAGAGTCGGTGGACAGCTTGCAAGACGAGTCCATTGGCATGGCCAAGGATGCTGTTGACTTTGACGGCAAGGCTGGCTTTGCCGAGGCGTTCAACACCGCCCAGGTCTACTTGTCTATCCGTTCGTTGGCCCAAAAGGCATACTTCTTGGTCAACAACAAGGAGTTCAGAGAAGCCAACACCAGGGTGCACAAGTTTGCCGACTACTACGTGCAATCTGCATTGAATTCCAGCGCCGAAGAGTTGGAGAAACACTCCCAGGACGGCTACATTTTCTTGTACGAGTTGGTGAAGCAGACCCGGGACCCCAATGTCTTGAGAGACCAGTTGTTGAACATCTTGTTGGCTGGAAGAGACACCACGGCCGGCTTGTTGTCGTTCACCTTCTTTGAGTTGGCCAGAAACCCCCAGGTGTGGCAGAAGTTGAAGGAGGAGGTGTACGAAAAGTTTGGACAAGGTGACGACGCCCGGCTCGAGGAGATCACGTTTGAGTCGTTGAAGAAGTGCGAGTACTTGAAGGCTTTGATGAACGAGGTGTTGAGATTGTACCCATCGGTTCCCCAGAACTTCCGAGTGGCCCAGAAGGACACCACCTTGCCCAGAGGCGGCGGCCCCAATAAAGACCAGCCCATCTTTATCCCCAAGGGCCAGACCGTCACCTACACGGTCTACGCCATGCACAGAGACGAGCAGTTCTACGGAAAGGACGCCGAGGACTTTAGACCCGAGCGCTGGTTCGAGCCCGAAACCAGAAAGTTGGGCTGGGCCTTCCTTCCTTTCAACGGTGGACCCAGAATCTGCTTGGGCCAGCAGTTTGCATTGACCGAGGCATCGTACGTGGTTGTCAGATTGGCCCAAATGTTCCCCAACTTGGCCAGCTACGACGACGAGTACCCACCCAGAAAGGCATCGCACTTGACCATGTGCCACCAGTCTGAGGTGAAGATTTCTTTGGCGTGAGTGAACTATTTATACTATACTATTAACCTACTCTATACAATTTATACATATGACAATTGCTTATTTTGCCCGTGAAATCCTTGCAATTTCATCCCTGACTATAGTGTGTTTTGCGCTCTCCGGCCATGGAGCCGAAACGGACAGATACCGCCGTTTGTCGCAACTTGCGCGCGGCGCAAAACGGGCGCTTTTCAAACGGCCACACCTTTGGAAAAAGGATAAGCAAGACGGAGTAAACGGGAGACAAGAACAGTGGCTTTGTTTGGGTATTGCGAGCCACCACCGTGCTACATGCCAAGAGAAATCCGTCACGTCAACAGTAATGACAAGCGAAAGACAATATAGTTGGGATCCATGCATGATTACGAGCCCGCGTTAGAGTTTAGCGAATGTAAGCACCTAGTAGTATATAAGTTGCGTAAATTCTTAATCTTAAAATGGAGAACAAAAAGGAGGATACTGTGATCAAGGGAGAACACTGATATCGTTGCAGTCCTTGAATTTATTACATTGCTAGACTTGTTCATGTCTAGATATTAGATGGTTTGCTCTAGGGAGCCTCGTGGGCTTTCCTTCTGTGGTCGTAGTAAGGAACGGCTGTGGTATCATGTTCAAGAATCAAGTTTCAAGCTGGGTGAGCTCAATAAAGCCTAGCATTAAGAAGTGCACTGCAAAGAGGTAGGTTGTTTTGGTATGCTTTTGTTCTTGGTTTTATACCACTAGGAGTCGACTTGGAGCATGTGGGACTTAAAGTGTGTGACTGGAGAAATGCCAGGAACTGACTGTTTTGGACAGTATACTATAATGAAAGCATGACAGCTTTATGAAACGGTCAAAATATCTCTGGCCTTACTTTCCAGTCTTCACATGTATATCCATCTGGCCCTCACCACCCAATGAGAGCTTTATGAGAAAGTAAGAAACAGGCTCATAAATAGCTGCAAAAGACTTCAGGTGGTGATTCTTGTTCTTGTCCTGGTTCAGTTTGCTTGGGTTTCAGAGCCTCAATACTGATGTGACACTTACAGTTTCACAGCAGTTCAATGCGAAAGGGAAGGTCTCACCATAAAGCAACGGGCTCCATTGATTCCCTGGATTGTTTTATCCCATAAACACCACTTGCCATAGAAATGTGTCATCCTTCGCCTGAAAAAGAAAGAGAATAACACAACAAGCACATATTAATGCTTGTCACAAAATTCAATGCTAGCACAGCACCAAGCACATATTAACGAGGGCAGTGGTCCCACCTCAGTTCGTTTGCATTAGCTCAATAACAACACCCTGCGTGGAACAATATTTCTGCGGGCAATGCAGCCTTATAGCCCATTCAGCCTCTATCCCTAGAGCCACATTGAAGCAACTATACTTCATCCACAGTTACTTTGCCGACAATTAAAGCGTCACGGCCAATAACGAATACCAATGCATCAGAGACAACCTATCCTTGAACCGAAGACAAAGACACTCACTGACAAATTTCCCCAAGACGGCTTCATGAGGTGTACCATTTGCATGCGGTACGAGCCATTTTGACCTCCAATAGCAGGGCGTTCAACTGCGAACTAAGGCTCTGAGCACCGTGGTTCTTACGTCCCGGATTCGGCCGTAATAAGCCCACCACGACGCCACTGAAACGACCAAAAGGTGCACGTTTGACTGCCGCTAAAAAAAGCCGCAAAGTCTTTCCTGGAGGAATCGTTGGCCTATACCATCAACAGCTCGATCGACCTCCCATAACGCCAAGGGATTTGTCCGCCCATTTCTCCACTTTACACTTGCCCGCTACCAAATGTGCGGATATTGTTTGCACTTGCTCTAAGCGAGGTGGGGTCGTATTTGTGTTCCCCGGGACAAGAATTTTGTTGGATATCCACGTTATCGCAACGGGTGGGCCCCAGCCGTTTGTGGTTGGAGGCGCATGCAAAGCCGGGATACTTGGTTTCAGAGATCGTTGGGTCCATGTATCTCGGGCCGGTCCGAAGGTTGAGCTCTGGCGTGGACGCCAAGAACGGGAATACGAATCACCAGACCCTGGTGCATGAAAGAACTTGGTTGTTGATGCGGTGCAACAACTATGATTAATCGTGCGTCGGAAGCCCCCGGCGTCAAGATATTTTTACATTGTTTCTGTTCCCCCGCACCCCCACCTGGTCTCCACCTCGCTGGTGGACTGCAAATTTTATGCAAGACCCCGGAGTTTTTTCTCTGTCCCCCGCGGTACCTCCTCCTTTCGGTTGACTGACACAGGTGCGGCTTTTCGTGCCAAGGAGAAATGCACCCATGACGTGGTTTTAAAGTATGCCAAGACACGTCACATATGTCAAACTACTCAAGCTCTGGAAGCCACCAGCCCAACGCGAACGGCACAGCCTCGACCCGCGTGTCACAAGTGACACCCGAAAAGGCTTTTTTCCGCGGCCGATTTGAGTTACTCCGTAGGCTGCCGCGGTGCCCCGCATCGGGTGGACCCCGAGCCGACCTCTGCATGTTTGCTGCATGCGCCGCGCAAGCCGCGCCTAAAAATTTGGGGGAGATAATTCAGTGGTGTGGGGAATTTACCACAACTGGTGTTTCTGGCTACGCGACGCATAGTCAGCTCCGGGACAGCCCCACCGCCATCCCATATAAATTCGCAGCCTGACCCCACGTCTGCATCATACAATTTTGTTATGGCTGGATCAGTGAAGTCAGCTGGAAAGGTGTCTGAAGAGTCCATCAGGTCGCGGGACGACCTTGAGAAGGTGGCAGTACAAGAACAACCTCCAAAGAAGAAGTTCAGATGGACTGTTGATCTTTCTGATGCCCCTCCCGAGATTTTCAACAAAACCTTGTACTTGTCGATTCTTGTGTTTGGTATTCTTGGTTCTGCTCGTGGTTACGACGAGGGTAATATCTCCGGTAGTCTTGCCCAAGTTTCCTTCAAGGAGACGTTTGGTCTTTCCGATCCAAATAAATCAGCGGACGCTATTGCCAATTTGAAATCGAATATTGCAGCCATGGTCCAGTTGGGTTCCATTGGTGGTGCCCTTCTCGCCATGTACACCGTCGACAAACTTGGCCGTATCCGTGCTCTCCAGCAGGTCTGTGTTATATGGATCGTTGCTGCCATTATTCAAATCACTTCTAAGAATGTTGGTCAGTTGTACGCCGGAAGACTCATCGAAGGTTTTGCAATCGGCCAGACAACCACTATAGGACCGCTTTACACTGCCGAGGTGGCGCCTCCTCAAATTAGAGGTACTTGCTCGTGTATTTTTGCTGGTGCTGTGTACTTGGGTATCATGTTGGGTTACTTTGCCAACTATGGAACTGCCCTTCATGTCCTGAACCACTCACAAGTTCAATGGATTGCTCCTACTTCGGTTAAAATCATTTTGGCTGGTTTGATTTTCATCGGCTCTTTCTTGTTGTGCGTTGAAAGTCCAAGATGGTTGGTGAAAATCGGTAAGTCTGATTTGGCTGCCCAGAACTTGTCCAAACTCAGACACTTGCCTCCTGACCACCCTTACATCGTTGGTGAGGTTTCTGATATCAATGAGCTGATTGCTATTGAGAAGGAAGCCATATCCGGCAGTAGTTTGTTCGACAAAATCAGAGAAATCGTCACTGTCAAGTCTATCAGATACAGATTCTTTGCAGTTGCTGCTATGTCCCAAGTCTTGGGTCAATGGAGTGGTGCCAATGCCGTCACTATCTACTCACCAGAATTGATGGGCTTTGCTGGCTACGAAGGCGTTGAGAGATTGAAAATGACTGCCGTGTTGGGTGTTGTCAAGTTCATTGGTGCCTACAGTTCTGCATTCTTCATCATCGATTTCTTGGGTCGTAGAAGAGCATTGTACTCGGGTATCACCCTTCAATTGGTGTCCATCTTGTTCTTCGCTATCTTCATGACTATTGTGCCACAAGCATCCCTGGAAGAAGAAGGAGTGGTCTTGACTGCATCCCAAGATAGGGCCGCAAAGGCAGCATTGGCAGCATTGTACCTCAGTGGTGTCGGCTGGACCATGGGTTTCAACAGTATTCAATATCTTCTCGGTTCTGAAATCTTCCCATTGCGTATCCGTTCCTTTGCTCAATCTGCTATCATGGTATTGCACTTTGGTAACCAGTATGGTAACTCAAAGGCACTTCCAAAGATGCTTCTTGCTATGAACAACTACGGTGCCTTCTACTTCTTCGTGGGTGTGATGCTTATCGCTCTCTTCTGGGCTTGGTTCTTTGTTCCCGAGGTCGCTGGTCGGTCCTTGGAAAGTATGGAAGACGTCTTCAGCTTGCCATGGTACATTATTGGACGTAAGGGTCCTGAATTATGTCCTGACCACTCTGAAATTAGTAAGATTCACGTCAACGAATCAGGTCATGGTAATGCTTATGATGGAATGATGGACTACGACGAGAAGGCTTCTGTTCATCACGATGAGAACAATAGCCTCATGGTTAAAGAGTCAAATAACGACAAGGATCTTGAGAAGGTTACTAAATAAGTCTTTCATTTTACTATGTTACTGTGTTATGATACATTATTCTTTCGGCTTCTTATTAGGTTGGTTCTTGTTTGGGAAGGGCCGTTTCTTTCCTTTATCGTTCTTGTTCCCCTGTCCTCTATCAACTTGTGGGCGGTGAACAGTTAGGGTGGACTCAGTGTAAGGATGCCCTTGTTGCGACTTGGCTTGTTCAGGTGTTGATTCATTAGTTGCCGTTGCCACAGGGCTAGGAGAAGTACGCTTAGGAGCATCATTTGTTTTTCCTTCCAACTTGTCAATCTTTTTGTTCAACATCCGTACCTTGATTTCAAACTTCTTTTCAGTTTTCTTCTTGATGTCGTCAACTTCGCTCGCTAATCGCTTCTCGAACTCTTGTTTCAACTCACCGATTTGACTCTCGTATTTCGTTATCAACTCTTGACTATCAGAGGATTGCGAGCCCATTTCATGTTGACGGGAAGCAATCTCGGCTTTCAACCTCTCGTCAAACTGATTCTCAAGTTCTGTTTTCTTTGTCAGGAAGACCTTGTCCAATTCCTCTTTCTGCTTTGCGACTTCCTGTGAAATGATCTGTTCGGCACTAGCATCAGGTTTAGCTTGCTTTAAAAGTTGAATCTGCTCTTCAGCCTGCTTGAGTTTCTCGTTAAGAGACTTCTCTACCTGGATTCTCTCTTTACTCAATTGGTCCTTGACTTTCTGTACCTCATCAGCAACAGAAACATTTGCTGCACCCGACTTTTGAAGCACCTGAATTTGGGCTTCGAGTCTTGTTTTCTCCAGTTCCAAAGCATTAACACGAGCTTCAGCCTCATCTTGCAAAGCTTTGTATTTCTTAGAATCTTCATCACTCTTGGGAGCGTTTTGCTTATTGACTGCTTCCTCCCGTATTTTTCGTTCGTCTTCAAGAGATTTCTTATTCGTCTCCAATTCGGCGCGCAAACCTTCCACGACCTTCTCAAGCTCCTTTGTCTTTCCACGATGCACCAGAAGTTTATTCTGGAATTCATTCTTAAGATTAGTAAACCGCTTCTTCAAAGTCTCCACCTCTTCTGAATGATCTTCAGTAGAAGCTGATGATAGATTGGCTTTAAGGCGAACATTCTCTTCTTCCAACAAGCGCAACCTTTGATCTTTATCATCCTGGCTAGAGTCCTGTGCCAGTGATAATTTTATCGCATTCAAGGAATTAGAAGTCAGTTGTAACTCTTGTTCCAATTCCAGTAAGCGTCTAGCTTGAGTACGATTCTCATTGCGTAAAGTGGTGTTACTCTCCCTCAAAATATTGAGCTGTTCGAGTTGCTCCAAAAGCTTTTGGTGTTCCTGATTAGTAGAATCAAGTTCAAGAGTCGCCTTTTGGCTCCTCAAAAGCTCAGAATTTCTTGCTTCTAATTCGAAATTTGCATGTTCCAATTTCAGGCGAAGTGTGTTAACGCTTTCATTCAATGTCACCACCTTAGCTTCAGCGCTCTCCTTCTCATGACGCAAGTAGCGCACAACGCTGGAGAGCTCCCCTTGGCCCTCACCGTCTTGCACCTCTATACGGGATGTTTCATCATTTAATTCAAGTTGATTGAGAAGAATCGAATTCTGCTCTTCAGCTGATGAGAGTTTGCTCTTCATATCGGTCACAGTTTCTTCAAGATTACGGAGTGAAAGGGAAGTCTGATCATCAGCTGCAGCAAGCTTATTACTTTGTTCATCAATCGTGATCTTTGCACTTGAGATTTTCTCATTCAAGGAATTCACCTGTTCCCGAAGATTAGATACTTCCTTTTCTAAGATTTCCTTCGAATATGAAGCATCTTTTGAACGTCTTTCGAGATCTGTATTACGTGCCTCCTGCACTTCCAAATCGGCACGAATGGAGGCAATTCGAGATTCATAATCTTGCTTCATAGAGTCGAACGAGTTGGCCTTTACGACAGCTTCCAGAAGCTTCGAGTTCAAGTCTTGTACCTCGCTTACATGTTTGGCTGCCAAGAGAGAGTGTTCGTCTTTGGTAGCCTGTATTTCTTGGCTTAAACGTGCGACTTCCTTTTGTTGGGCCACGCGTAACTCTTCCAATTCAATAACCTTCCGGTCATGATCTGCCTTGAACTGCTCAAATGACGCAGTGGAATCCATGAGGGCCTTTTCAGCATTCTTTGCAATAGAAGAAAACTCCTGGACTTGCTGCTCAGCAAGCCTAAGTGCTTCGAATCGAGATTCGTCACCATCACCATTGGAATCGGCTGCTTGGGCATGCACAAGAGCAGTCTGGAATGAGCTTTCAGTATTAGATGACTGCGACTTCAACTGTTCAACCAAGGCAGTCTTCTCAGCAAGGCTATTTCTCGCCTCAGTTAATTTTTGGCTCAAATCGCTAACTTGCTCCAATTTGATGTACTGGGATTTTAATTCAAGCTCAGCTTGAGAAGTCAACATTGTTATTTTATCATCACGCTCAGACAAACGTTCTTGAAGTTGTTGATAATTCTCTACGGCCTGATTGAGTCTAGAAGAAATTTCAACATTAGAAACTTCTCTCTCCTTCAAGAGGGACTGCAAGTTTGATACAAACAGACTCAAGTTCGAATTATCAGACCGAAGACTAACGATATCTTCACGCAATGCTGCCTGAAGAGATAATGACATATCCCTTTCAGTTTGGAGACTATTGAGGGTAGCCAGGCTCTTCGATAGTTCAGACATTGCATCATTATGTTCATTAGACTTGCGAATCAATAAAGCTTCTTGCTTAGAAGATTGTCCTTTCCAGAACGTCAAGTCGCCTTTGAGTTGTTCCAACTCTTCTTTACAATTTTGAAGCAGTTTCTGCAGGTTTGAGAGTCGGACTTCGGCCATTTCAACAGCATGCAGCTGTGAATTCACCTTAATCAACAATTCTCCCTTTTGCGTAGACTCTTCCGTTAACTTTGAATTGAGCTCATTGATTCTTTGAGCACTAGTCTCTTGAACCTTGCCCAAGTTTTGCTCGCTGTGAGATAAACGTTTACGAAGATCTTCACACATATCATTGAGATACTTTACTTCTGAAGCCGAAGTTGATGGGTTAGCGCGTTCAACACTTTTGAATTGGTCACGCTCCTTCGTGACAGCCTCAAGTTTAATTTGAAGACTGTCTATTTCACCTTCAAGTGTAATGATAGCTTCTTTAGCTTCTTCAATAGCCGCTGATTCAAGTTGTTCATTGTACTCCTGGTCTTTTGCTTCAAGCTTCTTTCCAAGCTCACGTACCACAGTCAAAAGACTTTCATTCTTTTGCTGTAACTCAATAATACTTGCAAACCCCACGAGACGACTTGAAATGAGCATATCAGTATCAGTTTCTTGATTCAAATCTTTGCTTCCACTCTTCTCCAAGATGTTGTCGATAGCTTTGCGTTCGGCCAGACTTAAGGGCTCTTCTTCATTATCACGAATTCGCAGATGAATGAGGTAGTAGCATAACTGAGTTCCCAAATCACGGCATAGCTTCTTATTGGAGACTAGGTTGTTTTCATAGTCGGTGATGGTTGTTTTCAACTTTCTGATCTCTCTGTCAGCCTCTGCTTTTTCAAGACGAGCAACCTCAACCTTACCTAAGGTATCCTTGAGGGACGATTCATAGAATTGGATTTGCTCCTGGTAACTTGAAATTACTGGCTTTTTGTCTTCAAGTTCTCTCACGAAAGATTCAAGTTGACTTGCAAGTTTAGCTTTCTGAGACTTTTCAAAGACTAACTGCTTCTTGAGCTGGTTGAATTCGACATAGAGGGACGAAAGGGATATTCCTTCGCCAGCGATAAGCTCGGCTGTCTGAGAGAGCTTGGGCAATTCGGTGCCTTTGTGAAGTTCGGCGTCCAATACTTCTTCTGTCCGCTTGAGCTTTTCTTCCAATTCAGCGACGCGGTCAACCTTCTCGGATAATTTCGTCTCCAAGTCGTTGATCTTGCTCGTGTGTGACGTTTGCACCTCATCCACGTATGCCTCCAACTGTTGTATATGCTCAGCTCTCTGCTCAGTTTGCACAGTAAGAAGTTCATTCAAATCCTCTTTATTTTTGAGGTCCTTGGCGTATCTGATTTTCTCAACCTCTAGTTTGGAATCGAGGGCAAGCAATTTGGACGTCTGAGCCTCGAGCTCTGCCTGAAGTTTCGAGAGTGTTTCCTTATAAGAACTGTTCATCTTCTCGAGCAGTGACTTTTGCGTTGTCAAGGCATCAACGGTGCTTGTTAAGCTCAAGTAGTCGGATTCAGCCTTTTTGAGGGACTCGGTATAGCGCAGCTGTACCTTCTTTAGCTCGGACTCAAACCACTCTTTTTGATCTCTCAAGTAGTTCAACTCGTTTGTAGACTTGCTGAGTTCCAATTGAATGCTGAATTTTTCGTTGCGGGTGTCGCTGAGTTCACGAGTGATTTGGTTGAGTTTCTGGCTGTCGTCAATGTTGGCCTGGGTCAACCGAGAAACGGATTCATTAAGGCGGATGATTTCCTGGTCTTTCAGTGATATAGTAGATGCAATTTGGGCCTGCTGCTGAGTATTCTGCAATTCCAAGTGTTCAAGCTTCTGCTGGAGCACCGTCTTTTGTTGGCGCAAAGTTGACAATTCAAGAGACTCGGACGATCTTTCGTCGTCCCTCGCTTCTTTTTCGACGAGAGCCTCCTGGTACTTGGCGTCGAGTGTTCTGAGACGCTTTTGGAGAGTTTCGACCTTTTTGTTTTGCAATTGAGCTGCCTGTTCCTGGTTGACCTGGAGGAGCGATAGTTGAGAACGAAGCGATTCCTGTTCAGTGCTCTTGGCTGCGAGTGATTCGACCACTATGCCGTTGACTCCGGCAAGCTCAGCCACTGGTACATCGAGGTACGAAGCAATGACTTGTAATTTATCGGTAGGGTGGTCAAAGGTGGGAAGTGGTTGTTGAGCAAAAGTGTCGTCAGCAAACGATGTATTGATGATGTTTTCGTCGTAATCGCCCGGGTTTTCGGCCCGTGTCACCACAGGAGAGCTTCCAGGCCCGTCTATGTCCTTTGCAACATCGAAAGACCGAGGCGTGGTGATTGGTTCGATGTCTTTGAGCGGAGGGAGTGACTTCAGAGGGGTTGTGAACTGCTGAGCAAGCTGGGGCGATGCAGCAGTGATGCGAGACGCCATAGGAGCTTCAGACGAGGGGTTATCAGGCTGATTCGCCTCCACAGTCTCGGTTACGCGGACGGCGGGCGGAACAGAAAGTTGCGAATGGTCGGTAATCGGGGCATTTTCCGAGTTTTCGACACTGTTTGTGGTACCTGCCGTGATCCCGGTGCTGGTGGTCTCCGATTCGCCAGCTTTTGGTTCCCCAGACGCCCTGGGGTCGGCGTTGGAATCACTCATACCGGTGCCAGCCAGCCTGAGGTGTTGGATGAAGGACGCGGTGCGGTGCACCGATGTTGACATAAGCCATTACAAACACGAGCCGCGGGATGGGTTGCGGCGGCGGGCGGGTTGTGGGCAGGACGAGGGACCGGGGCGGAGCCCTTGGTGCGGGCACCTGACGTTTTTGTGTCACCTGCTCGTTAGAGTGCGAGAAAATTTCTCAAACCTTTCATAGACACCAAGCATGATTGAACCATCGTTGAAGGCTTTGGCCTCCAAGTACAACTGTGAGAAGTCGATCTGTCGTAAGTGTTACGCCAGATTGCCACCAAGAGCCACCAACTGTCGTAAGAGAAAGTGTGGACACACCAACCAATTGAGACCAAAGAAGAAGTTGAAGTAGTGGTTTTGGCGATATATTGTAATACACGTTGTATTGAGACCTTGTAGACTGGCGGGATGGTGATTTGGAAGAGGAAGGGATGAGATGAAGAGGAAGAAGAAGGAGAATGGTGAAAGAGGTTAATGCGACTAGTGAAAAGTTGGAGATAAAGATGAAGAAGAAGAGGAAGTATGAGGTGGAGGAGGTGGAAATGATGTGATAGCGGGCTCGCCTGGACTGGTGCTGGTATATGTGCTGGTACAGGTACTGGTGACTGGTCACCAGCTACTGAGTCGTGACAGTAACCTGTTGCTACTTCACTGTTCCCTGACTAATCGAGCGGACATTGACGCGAATTCAGACAACCAAAAAAGACTCACCGAACTCGCAAACCAACTGAAATTGCTAATCTGCTAATCTACCAATCTACCAATCTACCAATCTAATCTACCAATTCCCCTCCACTCACTTCCCTCTCCCACCTCCACCATCACTGAAACGTCGTGCGCCCACCGCCCTTGATCTAGTACACAACCACCTACACATTCCTTACTCCTGATGGACTCCGGTTCCGCCAACAGTTTCAGTCCAGGTGCATTCAGACTGACAGCCGACGCCACCCCCGTCAGCCCCTTTGTACCAGGTATGGGTCCCACATCCGGAGCAATATCCCCCGGCACCGGCGCCGTGCCCCCGGTCTCCTCAGTGCCGTTGCATCACGTCCCCCAGGAACAAAAACGCCAGCGCAGCACCCTGTCGTTCCCGCTGTCGAAACGCCCGTTGCCGTCCGAACCGCGGCCGCTTTCCATGGGCTACCTTCCCCAGCACCTCCTGCAACACGCCCTGCCCACCATGGTGGCCACCAGCGGCATCAGCGGCATCCACGCGGCGCCGGCGTCCAGAACCCCCCACCTTCTTCTGGCGTTGGGCCACACCCCCACGCCCACATTCGAGGTGCCGGCCAGTCCCAGTGCCAAGATGATCCCCCACCACCACAATTCCGATCTGTCCGAGTCCAACGAGAAACACGACCACGACCACGACGACACGTTGGCCGCCGCGTCCACGCCTGACACACACCGCATGTCCGACGAGGAGCAGCAGTTGGCCGCCAAGCTCAAGGAAACCTACAAAAACATCGTCAACTACGAGGAGGCGGTCCAGCGCGGGTGCATCGAAATCACCATCAAGATGAACCAGGCGGGCTACTCGCGACCCATGGCAGCGGTGCCGGCACGCAGCGACCTCCTGAACGACCTCTGGACCGTGTACTACCAGAACATCGCGCTCCTCGACAACTACTACGACTTTTTGATCACGGCGGTGCGCCCGGTGGGCCGCTCGCGCACCGGCCGCAACATCGTCGACCTCTACAAGATCCCCCGGCGCATGTGGGTGTACGGCGTGGTGGGCTTCCTCGAGGTGCTCAAGAACGTGATCAACCTCTTCTCCGAGCACGAGATCTGCCTGTGCTTCATCGCCAACTGCTTCTGCATCCTCTCCAACCTCACCGACCCGGGCTTGGACATGGAGGGCTGGTGGCTGGAAAAACTCGGCGACCTCTCGCGCATGGCCATTGCATTGTACGCGCTGCGCTTCATCGACTGGAAGGCCCTGGCAGAACACTGGTACGCCATGGGCTTGCGCACCCTCTACGGCCACGGCAAGATATACTACCACATGTGCACCGTCCAGCAGGACAACTTGGACGCCCTCGTCAACATCGGCAAGCTGGTGTGCTGCCGCGACCCCTTCGTGCCCACCCCCCAGTACCTCCGCCTCGTGGTCGAGAACATCTGCACCCAGCGCAACGTGCTCTCGCTCCTCGAACTCCCCACCATCGACTTCATCAAAATCCACAAGGTCCTCCTCAGCATCCACCCCGCCACCGACCCCAACCTGGACTCCCAGGTGCTGTACGGCGTCAACCTCGTCACCCGCTACGGCTTGACCTTTGGCTCCGACTCCAACGGCTTCAACTTCTTCACCAAGGAGTTCTACGCCGCCTCCGGCGCCGGCGTGGCCGCAGACCCCTACTACCAGCATGCAAGCACCACCGAGAAAACAAACTTCTGGTTCAACAAGGGCGCGCTCTTCGCGGTCGCCAACATCAACCATCTCATTGGCTTCGGCAACCCCCGCAACCCGTTTGCAAAGCTCTTTGGCCTCCCCGAGGCTTTGAAGGAACGCAAGGATAAAAAGGACAAAAAACGCAAGTCGCGTGGAAGCGTCGCCAACGACGAAATCATCGACATCGACGAGCATTTCATTCCCGCGGAAGACCTCACCACCAGCGAGTGGTTTGGAGGCTTCAGCCACATCAATAAATCCGTCCTCGAGCTCCTGGTGCGCGTGCTCAGCCACTACCTCGTGGGTCCCAAGGAAGCGTCCACGCCACATGCCATTGTTTGGCTCTATTTCCTCGTCTCCGTGGGCAAAACACTTCAAAAATACCCGAACGCATCAGAACCCATCTTGTGGCTCTTTCGCAGACTCTTCCCATGGGAGCTTTTCGTCAACTATCTCAACTACTGGGTGCATTATGTCAGGGTCAGCCCCCGACTCAGCGAGCTCTGCCTCCGTTATGTGGAGGTCGACTATATGACCTCGTTCAATGAAAACGAGACGCTCCTGGAAGTATGGCGCTGCTGGGGAACGTTGTGGTTTGACACCATAGCGGAGAAGGGTGATTTCAGCGACTCTGCGTCGGCCGGAGTGTCCAACTTCAACATCTTTGATTTGCCGGTTTCGGGAGTGTCCGCTGCCATCGCCAACGAGCCTACCACCCAGTCGCATATAGACAACGACGAAAGAATTATCAGAATCGTCTTATTGGGAAGGTACTTGGCAGAAAGCATGCCATTCGGGTTGGTAAGGACCGACGATGGCTTCCGCTTCGACGCGTCGATATACCAGAGGTCGGAAGCAAGTTCTCCCTTGGATTCGTTTATAGTCAACGATGGACGCTTCGTCAACTTGATGAACCCTCTCAGAGTCGACAACTTGGTGGACAGCAGAACTATTTCCAATACTGTCGAAGAGAGGGATATGCATTGGTTCCAGCAGGAGGAAGACCCGTCGCCCATGATATTTGACGAGGAAGCTTACGTTGATTCCGAGCTCGACGAAGATCTGGAGTTCAACGGCGACCTTCACTACATGTATCACCACGATCGCCATCACAATGCGTTGGAAAGGGAATCTCATGGCACAGGAGACAACTTGTACGATGACGCCTACACCATGGACTACCCATTGAGTAATAATGCAGCTACATTGGAGGGCAACTTGGGAGACAGGATGGACACCAACGTCACGTACATTGCCATTGACACCAACATCTGGTTGAAGCATTGCGGAAGAATCTTCAAGTGTGTCCGCAACAAGGCATTCAAAATTCTGATTCCGCTCATCGTGTTCCAGGAATTGAGACTGTTGAGAAAGTCGGCCGAGGCCATAATCGCCGATGCAGCCACGCGGTCGGTGATCATCATTCGCGAACTCTACCTTACAAGAGAGATTGTGCCGCTCCGCTTCGACGGCAATGTTGCCTCCGACATCAACGAGACCACCGAGTTTGAGAACAACTCAAACTGGAGGAACAGTGTTGACGAGACCATTCTAAGCGCCGTGAACGACCACGACGAGATCGGCAAAAACATGTTGCGAGGACTCAACATGACCATAACCCATGCAGTTACGAAGCGGCTGCAGGTGCTCGACACCAAGTGGGCCAAGATGTTCCGCTACTGTATATTGATCAGCGACGACCGCAACGTTCGGCTCCGGGCACGTACCATAGGGCTCACCAGTTTCCAGAGCAAGTGGCTATTCAGCCAATTGGAGGCGGTGTTCCCCGTAAAATGCATTGATTAGCATATAGCATACCAAATACAATACTACAGTTGTTGCAACCATGAATTAAGCCAACCGTTCTGAAACATGTTTTTTTCCGAATCGAGGACATTGCCCCTGGTATTTTGCATTGTGCCGCGCGGCGGTCGCGACAAACCGTGCCGTTACTGAGGAATGGCCCGCTAATTTTCGCACCTGTCTCTGCAGGGGCTAGGGAGCACGGAGAAACTGGCGCGCCCCTAGCGTGCGAGCACAGGAACGTTGACACGCGCAACGGCGCAGGGCAAATTAATATAAGGAGCGGCGTCCACAAATTTTTTCCTAATCATCTTGACACTCCTTTACCTTTTTGGCACCGGCTGACCACAGGTCTTACTTTCCTTAAAAACTAGCTTCACAGCGTCCACTCCTTCCTTTAGATACCCCAGTCGTTCCTTACTATCATGAAGCTCAGTCTCACATTCCTTTCCTTACTCGCCTTGGTCGCCTCCCTGCCAGTGCCGGAAATCCACTACGTCTACACCACCACCTACACCACCGTATACCAGACTGTGGTAGCGGGCCAGAACACTGAAACCGCCGCGCCTGCCGCCGCTGCACCTCAAGAAACGAGCACCAGAGCTCTTGTCCAGCCCACCACCTCAAGCCTCGTTCATGCAGCAGATGCGGCGTTGGCTGCAACCACGGCTGCAACCACTGCTGCAACTCCGGCTGCAGCCTCGCCAACGCAAGACGCGCCAGCACCTGCTCCATCAAGCTCGGGCTCTCCTTCGTCGGGAAGCCACGCTGGCCAAGGAACCTACTACGACACGGGCCTCGGCGCCTGTGGTGTCACCAATGTCGACACCGACTACATTGTGGCCATTTCCCACGAATTGTACGACGAAAACGCTAAGGATGCTAACCCCAACAACAACCCATTGTGCGGCAAGAAGATCAACGCTTTCTACGAGGGCAAGACCGTGGAGGTGACTGTCGTGGACCGTTGCGAAGGGTGCAAGTACGACGACTTGGATTTCTCACCGTCGGCATTTTCGCAGTTGGCGAACAAAGATTTGGGCCGCATTGAGATCACCTGGGAATGGGCCTAGGGCCCAAAGCAGTTAGTTAGTTCTTGGTTATTAAATATTTGCGTTTATATATCAGAAAACCCAGTGTAAAGCCCGCTTGAATGCGTTTTCTGGAGGCTGGTTCTCTCCGCCTTCAAGCTTGGCGTAGAACTCGTACTCATGCTCTTCGATCTCCTCGATGCCCGTGAACAAGTCGGCGTCCTCGGGTCTGACAAACTTGGGTCTCTTCCACACCTTCCACACAATGTAGATGGCGAGGGTGACGAAGATCATCACGTAGTTGTACAAGAAACTGTCGACGGACCACCAGCCGGGAAGGAACACCGTGTAGCCCAAGATGCCGATGGACATCCAGATGAAGGCAGTAGCCACGTAGATGGAGTACGGCTGGAACCACGATCTGTAGGGGAACGAGCGTCTGTCCAAGCCCTGGACCTGGGTGGCCCGGTAGAAACAAATGTAGGTGATGCACATGAAGCCGTAGTTCAAGAGCTGGGACCCGGTACACAAGCTGACCATGTAGTTCAACACGTTGGAGCCCGAGTCGCCCAACTGCATCAACGACAACATGGAGAAGCAGACGGAGACCGCCACACAGAAGATGGGCACACCCGACTTGGTGCACCAGGTGAAAAACTTGGGTGCAAAGCCTCTGTTGGCCAATCCGTAGAGCGCCCGGGACGAGCAGTAGGTGTAGGAGTTGCCGGCGGAGAACGCGGACGACAACACCACGGCGTTGACGATATGCGGAAGCACGTTGATCTCCAAGTTCTGCATGGCCACCACGTATGGCGAAGAAGCCGCGTTGGAGGTGTCTGCGGTCAACTCGATGTAGCGGGGGTCCTTGTAGGAGATCAACACACTGACGGAAAGCGCTCCGCCGATGTAGAACAACGCCAATCTGTACAACACCGTCTTGTAGGCCGTGGGCATGGTTTTCCTGGGAAGCGCCGCCTCACCAGCCACCATGGACATGTACTCGGGACCCACCACGGTGAAGTAGGCACTGTTCAAACCTTTTAAGAAGCCCTGGAACTTGCCTAGGGCGCCGGTGGTGACGTACTCGCCAATAGGACCGCCGGCCACATGCCAGTTTCTGAAGCCAAAGGCATCGCCTCGGGGGTTACCTCCACACATGGTGATGAGGGTGAAAAGAAGCAAGCCGATACACAAGATGAGCTTGCTGATGGACAACCAGAACTCGGACTCGCCGTACAACCGCACGGCAAACACGTTGATCACGGCGTAGATGAAAATCTGGATGCACAAGGTGATGGCTGGCGAGTAGTCGTCTCTCCAGAAGTGGATCATGCCGTTGACGGCGGTGATCTCGAACGGAATGTACAACGCCTGCATTATGAAGAAGTTCCACCCCACGGCGCACTCGTACGCCTCGTCCACACAGCGTCCGGCCATGGTGATGAACGGAGAACTCACGGGCAAAAACGACACCATTTCTCCCACGGCGGTGGTAAGCAACAAGATGATGAACGTCCAGAACGTGTATGACAACAACAAGCCCAACGGTCCGGCGTTGACCAAGCCACTGGATCCGATGGTCACAAACAACCCCGTTCCGATGGACCCTCCGATAGCAATCAACTGGACATGTCTGGACAACAACGCCCGGTGCACATGTTCGGGCTTCTTGGACAGATCAGTCTGGGACGAGTTGTCGCGGACGCTCTGCGACTTCAACGAACCCTGCGACGAGTCCGAGGCCCCGTTGTACTGGGACTTGTTCTCCACCTTCTTCTCAGCATCCACTATGGAACCTGGCATATTATTATGATTGCTGCAACTGCTTATCTAGGTGAATATTTGTATATTCCAACCCACTCGTGTGCCACAAAAGATTAATCAAAACGCCCCCACAAATGAAACGAGATTGTACGGAAATGTTTTCCCTTTCAGTGGCTGCTATATAAACCTAGCTCACAACCATGAAAACCTTTTACAACCAAATGTGCATATGTACGAAATGTATCATCCGTCTTATGACGTCATTTTGCGGGAAACGACCATTTTATGCACCGCTGGCCTTTGCCGCCGCGGAAAGTGCATGTACACCCGTGGCCCAGCATGCCCGCAGTTTGCGGCCCCGAAAGCTGCTTTCCTGTGGCCCCACAACCTCGACCTGGCCTCGGGTGCACCCTCGATAGTTCTTCTGCCAAGAACATGCAAGGCTTGACGCATGTCTTTCTCAATTAGGAAAGCTTGTTCAGCTTGGAATAGGTGCACTGGGTGTACCGATCCCACCGTGCATCTCGTGCGACAGACGACCATGGAATTAACCACTCTGGGGCCAAGACCGAACCTTCGGTCATGTGTTTCGTTTTTCGCGGGCTATTCCGTTGCAAATCGAGATCGTGTCGTATGTGGGCCCACGAACTTTTGGGTGTATTGGAGGCCAAGGATACTCCTGCCCAATTCTGCTAACCGGTCCTCGATGACTCTGGCCCTGGCTGATACCAGTTGCCTGCTAGTGTAGATCCGTTTTAGACTCTGCACGGTTTCCGTAATTGGCTTCTCTTGCTACGTCTACACAGGCGAGCGAATACGCACCCTGCTAAAAAAAGAAAAGCGAGCATTGCCTGCGAGATTCGAACACCGCCCATTGGCGGGCAAGAAAAAAAAAGAATGATTCTGCCCAGGATCGAACTGGGGACGTTCTGCGTGTTAAGCAGATGCCATAACCAACTAGACCACAGAACCATTGCTGAGGAGAATCACACCTTGCGGTTCTATAGCAGCCTGACATACACTAGCCTTCTTCAACTTGCCAGGTTTCGTGAATACGGGCAAAATCTGCACAAGATGTAAAAATGCCAACGTTTAGCTAATACTATAAATATTTTTTACAAAAATAGAGCAAATATAGCAAACTAGGCAATTGAACGTTGGTTGCCGCAATCTAGGGAATTATCGTACATGTAAATATCTACTGCATCTATGGAGACAATATCTATCTTTACTTTTAAAGCTCGCTTTGTGTCACCAATGTGTCAAGCAACGTGAACAACTCCACTAGTTGTTGTAAACCGGCCGTATAACTGTTTTTCTTTTCTTCCACTAAGAGCACATCCCTCTTTAAAACACCCACCATTAAGACCCTGAAATGGCGCATCAAATCTTTGGCCTGGATCATTGTAGGCTTGTACGAAGGGCCCATCGCCAACAATATCGCATTGATGACCTGGAACGCTGGCACAAGAAACTCAAAATACGAAATGCCATCCTCAGAACTTCCCGACAATGTCAAGTTGTGGTCGAGTGAAAAGTTCAATTCAAACTTGTTATTGTCGCCTTGAGGCCGGAGACTGAGGTTCATTCCCAAGTCTGGGTCGATAGATAAGAAACGCAACAGCTTGAATATGGTGAAAATATCGTTCTGCACAAGCTGCGACGCACCAGCCCTCGTTTGGGCTATTCTTAAGAAGACATAGAGCATGGTTTTGAACGAAATGAGCTCGTACACTAACGACTCCACTCCCATATGCGTGTTTGAAGGGTCACCCTTCAGAAATTCCATAATGACTTCATCAGTACGCTTCAAAGAATGGACCAATAACACGAGGGAGTTGGTCTTCATTATGGCTTCCATCGCAAAATCGTCCTTGCATCTCGAAGCAAGATGAATGAGAGACTCGAGGAACAACAACGATGTGATACGAGGAGCACCTTCTGCGCATATGGCATCGTTGCATACTGTGCCAAGCAACCTAGTCTCGTTAGCTTTCATCAAGTTTTTGGCTACCGACTCCAATGTCTCGTTCCCAATCACTCGCTGAAGGTACTTCGTAGACAAGACATAAAGGTCGGATCTTAACTCTGGACTAGAATTGGACGACGTTATGCCTTTAATACATGTCAAAAGCAAGGAAATCGATTTATGGATACGCTCCTCGAAGTTTGATGACTTCGTCTGTTCGCTATCAAAAACTTCGAATAATGGAACGCAAAGAGAAATCAACTCCTCGCAAAACCTGATCCGTGTATCATAAAAGTCATTAATCTTTGGGAGGATAATTTGAAACACTTCCATAATGAAGTTGAGCCTTTCTGATACTTCTATGGAATCATCCAAAAGAAGTGCCTGAACTAATTGTGACCACGAATGTAAACAAGAGACTTGACGATTCTCGAGCTCTCTTGAGAATATAAGTTTGGTCATAAAATCTGCAAGATAGTTACCCTCGGTGATTACCAGTTGGGTTATTGAGTCCTTGTTGAGTTCAGATAGAATTCCATCCTGTTGGTTCTTGCATAGAAGCATGAATGTCTTCTCTATCACAGAAAGATCAACAGCCCGACCCAAACCGGATGTCTTATTCTGCATCAACTCCAAGAAGTACTTCAAATCATACTTTTGGGCATATGTCTCCAATTTGAGGTCACCAAAATCGCTGAATTGAAAGTTAAGTACATCCAAAAAGGATAATAACTTTGGCGCTCCATTCAATGTATTTTGACCTGCCAAAAGCAATTGTTGGTATGCCTTTTTCTTCAGAATAGAGCTCTTATCGGAAAAGTTAAGCATATCAAGTGCAAGAAGCTGGAAAACAAGATTCCTCTGTCTTATGAAAGAGAAGAAAGATCCGACAGCCATATTGCTCTGAATGAACTTATTCAGTAACCTCTCATGCAACTCCCCATCAAATTCTGTATCAAACCAGATAGTACGCCCATCAACAACCGGTTGAGATTCAACGGAGACCCTGAACAAATCGAAGTGTATCTGACCTTTTATGTATGACAAAGTAGTCGCCGAGGTTTGCGTATCCCGGCATAGATTTGCAATTAAGTCCATCATCAAGGAAACTATCGTGGTCGAACCAACGTCAATTACATGCCTGTTTCCGTTCTGGTAATCTAATTCAGCCATCGAGCAGAAATAAGAATTCAATAAAACAAGCAACGTGTTCAAAAGCGTGTTGTGTTTGTCTGATTGATCTAGGTGCATAATACCACCTTGAAACTTATAGCCCAACAAAAAGTGGGAAACAGACGAGCGATTCTTCAGGATATTGCTATTCAAGAATTCCAATATCTGAAGCTTGAGTTCCAAAATGTCAACATTATCGGTATCTTTTTGAAGTTGTTGGATAAATCCAAATTTAATTCTTTCTGATTCGTCAACAGATTCGAAGACAGTTAGGAGACGGTTACTGTCGGTAAGATTTTCAGCTCCGGACAGACCGTCGAAGAATTGGGATCCAGCGAGTTTCTTCAAAATTTCAAGAGAAACCGTTGAAATTTGTATGCTATCACTTCCGACATACAATCCAATCGTTGCAACGGACGACAAATTAAACAAAAAGATCTGGAAGAAGTCAACCACACCATTACCTAAATTTTGTGGGAGGCTCACATTTTCATATACGCTGCTGGACGCTGCAATCAACGACATAGATGTATGCGAAGGCGTGGGAGGTTTAGCAGTATCTCTTAACACTGGAAGAGCCTGTCCAACATAAAATTCCTGGAGCAGTAAAATTTTGTCACAGACTTTCAAGCAACTTTCAACCAAAGTCTTCAATTGAGACGAAGTATTGAGTCCCTCGATACCAACGTCCACGATAGAGAACAAAGCTTGATTAACACTGTCATCATAAGTATAATGAAGCATCGCAATGGAGTGATGAAGTTTCACGAATAATGGGAAATTCAATGGCGCATACGATGTGTCAAATATTGAGCTGATATCATAGTTTCGAATAAGCTTGGGGGCAATAACTGCTAGGAAATGCCAGTCGATCTCATTCAAGGACAGTTCCATAAGTTTTATCAACTTTAACTGGAGTGGAACCTTAAATTTCTCATCCACCTGTGAAGAGTTTCCTAATACCTCCACAAATAAATACTCGATGTAGGGCCATATTCCGATCTGCTCCAGCGGTCTATAGCCTTGACCGAGATCAGGTGGGTATAATAATTTGTAAGTTATGAATGCCTGGTGGGCATTATGCAACGGTGCTAGCAACAGTATGATCAAATCAACAAAGTTGTTTACGTGTGATATATGTGTCAAGTTCTGGTGGAGTCCATCTTCGATCCTCACGGGTCTGGTGCGATTCTTCTTAATGTTGGAACTCAAGAAATCATTTGATTGGCTCTCTTTCTCCGCAAGTGAGTGACAGAGCCATTTGTCAATCAAAGTCCAGATCTGGTATCGTAATGTTAAATCATCATTCCCATGAACAAAATCGTCAAGAAAGTTCAACATCAAGTTTACCAAGACCACTTTTGTGTCTGAATTGACGGTGATGGTACCATCATAAAGCTTATTGTCCGCAGTGCTATTTTTCATCCCCATTACGGTATTGTCAAACCGGAGGAAATCGCTAATTAAGGGTAAAAATCGGTTAAAAATGGTGTTTTTCAAATGGGAAGAATCAGATGACAGTAAAGATGATTCAGCAGGAAAGGATGATATGTTTCTGACGATCAGTGAAATAAGCTGAACAAAACCCGATATAAAGACAATCGAATCTTCTGCCAATTCAATAGTTATGTTGCGTGAGTCTACCTCGGATGCATAATTCGCTGAAAACATGAAGTCTTGTCTCTTCTGTTGCTGTTTAATTTGCTCATTCAAGTCATTTTCAAAGTTTTCAAATAGAGCATTGATGTAGTACTCTAAGGAGTCGACAATTGAATCAATGGAGATTTTCGAATAGTCATTCTTTTTCAACGAAGCGTTATTGTTACTTATCAACAAGTCCCAAACCTTGACGGCAGAGCTTGGACCGGCAAAAGTAATGGAACCAAGAAGCAAGCAAAACGTTGATGCTATTAATGGTGAAGTATTATAACTGAGGCCCCAGTTGATGAATCCAATGATGTCTGGCGAGAGTTCCTCGTCTACCCAAAGCATTGCGCAAAGTTTTGGACGATGGAGATATGTGTAGCTGAATGCCAAGTATAACCTCTCCAAATCTGCCACTTCCGCGATCTCATCAAGGTCGACTCCGGCAAAGTCATTGGAGTTTGAATTCTTAGAGGCAGTGCTGGGTTCGTCCAAGAGCTGTTTGTTCAAGGAAGATAATAAGAAATCTTCTTCATTGTCTCTCAACAGTGTCATGACTATGGCTGCGTTGTTTACGAATTCTCTGAAGAAATCGTGGTAGAATGGTGCTAGTAGCCTCTCATTAAAATCCTCCGATACAGAGTATGTTACTAGTAATGCATTTATGTTTGACAAAGCAGGGTTTGCTTTCACAATGCTTTGTAAGTCTTGGTGGGGGTGGGCGAATTTGACAGAAGTAAATCGAGGAAACACCTTCTGCAACAAAGAACGGAAATCGTACAAATTCTTCATTTCGATGAGCTCAGTCGTTTTTGGATTGGCAGAATCGGCAGTGCAGCAAAGAAGCTTCTCGGCGGCACCATAGCTTATGACCATTTCAATGTATTTAAGGCAGTCGTCGTTGAAGTCGAACTTGCGTATTCTTTCATCACGCGACTTGCACCAAGTAATGAAGTAGATGAAGAAAAACATGTAAACAAGAACCTCGAAACCCTTGAGGCTTGAATTAGATATGCGTACCTCATCGGCAGTCGAAAGCTTCAGGTAGTCTTGGTTCAATTTCTGAGTGATACCTTTGTGGAGTTGCTCGACGTCTTTTACCTTCTCCAAGTGGGTCACGAAGGAGAAAAGAGCGGGAAGATAATGGAAGATGAGCACATCTTCGTCGGCCACGTTTTGGGTGATATGGTCAATACATCTTGTGAAATGCTGAGAAGTACTGTAGTGGGTGAAGTATTCTGAAAGAAGGCCATAGAAGAGTTCGCCAAGGAGCTCGTGGAACTTGAACAAGTTTGAACGCAGGTATGCCACGGAGCTGGTGAATTGGAGGTTATTGATGTCGCCTGTCACTTTCTGTTTGTCGATGTGGTCATTAAGCGTGCTGACGTGGGAGTAGATGGTTTTAAAACTTTGTAAAACGTTATCGAAGAACTTCTGGTAGTCTTTAACCACAGCAGAAAGTTTTCCTTGCAGTATGAGAAATCCAAGAATGTTGAGGATATACTGTGCTCTTGTGAAATAGGCGTAACGGCCGCTGTCAATGAAAGAAGTGCCATTGTGGAAGGACAATTTGTTCGAGTTCCAGAGAAGCTCGGCGGTCACAAGTTCGTCCAAGTCAAGCTCTGCAGAAAGCACGCCCGCTGCATCAATGAAATCTCTGTTCAACTTGTACAGTTCGCCGTTGGAGAAGGTGACAGGCTCGCTCTCGTTGATGAGCCGAGACTTCGACTTGTCGCTGCGTCCAGGGTGGACCAAAAGACTCAACAAATCATCAGCGATGGTGTCCAAGAGGAGCTGATCTACAGAACCAAACTTTCGAATGGAATTGTAGCATTCCTCGAATGGATCGATAGACCAGTGCATAGTGTTTGTTCTCAGCGAAGATGTTTTGAAATATATGAGCGTGGTACTGCACAAAACCACCAGCTAGCGGGACCAGCGTGTAGGAGGCATACATAAAGAATACGGGGGATACCGTCATATACTGTCATATACCGTCATCCGGAGCATTTATTCTATCACTTCTGTTGTCTTCATAATAAGTTAAGATTCACGTAATAATGTAGAGTTTCCAATTTTTGACTTCATTACCCAGCACCCGGATGGAAATGCGGCCTGGTGTGGGAACCGTCACTATGGCGCCGTCTAGGCACAACCGTTGGTCTGGGGCTTCAGTCGTTAGTATTAAGTTGCTTGAAGAATCGAGCTGTTTGTAGGCAACTTCGGCGTTGTTGATGTGGCTTCCTTCCAGGTACACCTGTTCCATCACGTCCATGATGTACTTTCCAGAGCCGTCCTCACGGGCACCAAACAGCACCAAGTAGAGTTCGGGCTGGAGAATGTCTCCCTTTGGCAGGATCAAAAACTTCTCCTCGAACCGCGAGGTAGCAGTCACAAGCCAGTACGCGAACGGCCCGCTGTAGGTTTCGTCGCCGATGGTGTAGGAGCCCTCGTAGAAGGTGTTCAGTTTCAAATTGCTTTCGGCGGCCATGCGAAAACGACTCACTCCGTGCTTGCGGAGCTCAGGAGTATCGCTGTCAGCAACAAGACCGGCGTGGAAAGCCCATGAAAGGACCACGACGAATCGCACGGGAGCCACAATTTCCGGGCCCTTTTTATCGCCATGGATATACTGGGTTCCTTCGGGAAAGGCAGCCTCGTAGGTGTAGAACGGAACAGAATGAGTACTCTCAATGCTTCTGAAGAACTTCTGCAACGCCTGTAGCACACCGGTGATGCCGAGCGAGAGAGCGATACTGTTGCCTGTTCCAAAAGGGATTATGCCGATGTTGACGGTGCCTTTTTCAACTTCGGGAAGCGAATTGATGAACTCGTTGACAGAGGTGTCGCCGCTGATGAAAAGCACCGTGCTGGTGCCCCTGGGAAGCGATACAGCAAACTCGGATATGCTCTCGGGAGACGACGTGGATATGTATCGATGGTTGATTCCCAATTCTTCGAACAGTGGTTTGAGGAGCTTCTGGTAGATGTCTCGCTCCGTCGACCTGCCAGTCCCGGAATAGACCGAGTCGACTATATAGAGTTGCTGGCTATCATTATAACGAGCAACTATCTCTGGCGTGAGCAGGGGAGCGTCGGATTCGGTGGAATTTCGTACGAGAGAGTAGTCTTCGGTGGCCACAACCAGGTGTCCGTTGAACTGATACAAGGTAGACATGGGTCCGGTTGTCGATTGAGCAATAATTTGCTGGTGATATACAATGCTAGTATTACAAAGAATTTGATTTTTGTGTCCTAACGGCGGTAAGACGCGCGCTGCGATCCAAAGCCGCCACGGTTTGAGCGGCGCTGGCCCAGGTACCCACCTTGATTTTGATTATAGCCATTTCCTTGGTTGTAGTTTTGGTTATAGTTTTGGTTCTGGTTCTGGTTCTGGTTATAGCCCTGGTTATAGTTCTGGTTATAATTTTGGTTATAATTTTGGTTATAGCCTTGCTTATAGCCTTGCTTATAGCCTTGCTTATAGCCTTGTCTCTGATAGCCGCCTTGGTTGTAGCCCTGGTTGTAGCCCTGGTTGTAGCCTTGGTTGTAGCCTTGGTTTCCCTGGTTTCCCTGGTTTCCCTGGTATCCCTGATACCCCTGGCCCTGGCCTCGTTGGTCGTATCCATTTCCAAACCCCATCTGGTTGGCTTGCTGGAAGTTCCCACCCATGTTCTGCGCCTGGGCAGATTGGTTCTGCATCTCTAGGAATGCTCTGTACCCTCCTCTTCTCATGGAATACACCTTATACGACTCAGTCCCCATGGGCCCAGAGTTGACATAGTCGCGGTTGTCGTTAGGGCTTCTGAACCGTCCTCCCCCATTGTTCCTGGAACCGTAGATAATAGTATTCTTGTCGTCTTGCGTCAACACTGGCTGGTGCGAAATGTATCCGGAGAGAAGCATAGACTTGCCGTGTTTCTTCGGTGGCATCAGGTAGTAGCTCAAATAGTACTCCTCATTGTCAATGTCGGGCATGTCGCCAAAGCTAAGAGGGAACTTGGTTTCTCCCGCAAGCTGGAACTGACCGTTCTTCTTTATCGTGCCTGCCAAATTGGTTGCACTGCAACCAAAGGTGATGGACTGAAGTTCTGATGACTTGTACACCTCGCAGAAGCGATTGTAGTTCACATTCTGCGCAGATATGACCAACACCTCAGACTTGAGTGTATTCCGATCCCGCTCGTCATCACTCAATTCAGGGTACTTGGTCTCGAGAACCAGCAATAACCGCTTCTCTTCGATAAAGGGGAGCAAGGCAATACCCTGCCAGCTCATCTTCTTGCCATTCATATCGATTTCGAAATCCTCGGGATAGAAATCAATAATAGGACTATCGGGATTCGACATCAAATCACGGAACACCTCAGGAAGATTATGGCCCGATGCCGCAGGCAAAACAGCCATCAATTGCTCGTAAGGCTTGAACGGCGTACCGAGCTGGAATTTGATTCCCTCCTCACCAACAATGTCTGAAACATTCACAAAGTCAGCAGCGAAAGGAGCATAGTGATACGGATAATACCACTGCCACGAAGGGCACCCTTGGTAGTAGTAAAGCAACACCCATGATATCCCCTCAAGGTAACTGCGTACAAGACTTCGGCGTGTCTCGTCGATCTCCTCCTGGCTGGTAAGGTGAAACTTGGTTTGATAGTAACGGTCATGGTAGCCGGGCTCCCACATCCTGACAGCATCGCCGTTCTCGTCTGGAGTTGGCAATTCGCTTTCAAGAGGACGCTTGCGTGACGATTCCTCCAGGGGAGTTTCGCTCGCAACTGACTGCTCTTTAGCCTCAGAGTCTTGTTGGTCTGACGTATCCTCTGACTTTCCGTCCAACAATTTCTTCAATTCGGCTGCTGCTTCGGCATTCAGCATGTTGGCCTTCGTTATGACACCACGGTTGTGGACGATATCGCGGTTGGACAACTTGGCATATCCGTCCACCGCTTCTCCACTTGTAGTCATTAACGGCATTTGGGTGTCTGCTACCAACGGCGCTTTATCGTGACCCTTTGATACCTGCGGGAGATACTGGTTTTTGAGCGCCCGGTCCTCCTCTTGGAAGATCTTGCGGCGCTTGTCGTTCTCTTCCCGTCTCTTTTCCTGTTCGTGTCTCTTTCGGAAAATTTCAGATTCCTTGTAGGTAAGAGCATTCATCAATTTTTCAACACTCTCCACATTAAGGTTTCCGTCGCAGGTGATATAGCTTCTCAATTTGGGAAGCACGCGCTTCCAGCATCCCAAGAGGATATCAATACCATTGTCACGAACATCCAAACTTGGAAGATGCGGCAAGAAATCGTTTCCCACGAAAAAACACATAAAGATCCAGTCGTCGATTGCTCGTTCCAAATCAAAGGTGAACGGAAGATGGGGAACGAAAAGCTCGGTTTCGAGATACTCCCGCAAAACATTGATGTGGAGCCACAAGAACGGCTTCTTGGCATCCTGTGCAGCCAACGCATCTTTCTGTTCCTGGGTCATCAGAATCTGGTCCAGGACTCGCAATTGCCTACTTTGGTTCGCAAAGACGTCTTCACGCAACACTCTGAAATGAGGCTCGTGGGTAGCCAAGCCCAAGAAAATCAAGTCGGCGTCTAAACCATAAATGCAGTGTCTGGTATTTGGATCATACTCTGGATCCAGTCTTTGCAGTCGAATAAAGTTCATAATTTTATGCTCACCTTCTCCAGGGACAGTCGCATCACTAATGATAACTTGGAGATTGGCCCACCCAGGGTCGGAAGTCAACTTGTAGGCAACCCAGTACCGCAAGGCTGCGGCCAACTTGTCCATAAATGGAGTACCTGGGGTAATGGCATTGGAATCCCAAGACCTCTTGCCTTTAATGGCTTCGTCTATGGACTCGCCTCGGATCTCACGCTCCTGGATTTGGCGCTGCTTCTCCTCGTGTGCTATCTTGGCTTCCTGAGCTGACCTGAAACGTCTAGAACGCTGCTGGTTCATCTTGGCACGCGGGGCCACTCCGTCAACGGCTATCATCAACACTTTACGAGGTCTGGCCATCATGAGCACACGATCTGTGTACTTGAACACATCGAGAAACATCTCGTCCTCAGTTTCAGGTGCTGGTTTGTGTTCTGGATGGGAACACGGATGCACAATTCCATTCATGTCGAGGTACAAATTATCTAATTCGCCATTAGGGTTGGTATCGGCATACTGCGGGCCACCTATGGCTTCTGGGGGGTCTTCATATACGGGGGTGATGATCTTGGGGTACTTTCGAGATAGCCACCTAAATAAAGCTGGCACACCCATGGTGGAGAAAGTGTTGAAGAAAAGAAAACGATACGCATCGAGGGCCGTCTGCAGGATTTGATCAACCCAGTAGCTACAGAAAGGCTACAGCCAGGCTACATGTCGGCATAAAATATTGTCTATTATTTCCACATCTATAAGTTCTTCTCTTTCTCCTCCTTCTCCTCTGAAGGAATATCCACTATTGTTGTTTTCTCGGAAGACTCCGCATCCAAAATCACGATGCCCTGTTCGTGAGCATTCTTCCTCTCGGTCTTCTTGTAGAACCACAACACCACAAACGTCCACACGGACAAGGCGAATGCACTGGCAGCTGTGAACGAGAAACCCTTGAGGAATCTTGGTGCTTCAACCGTAGGCCACACCAAAACCGCCGTCCAGGCAGTCGTAGACTGAGCAAACATGTTCATCCACACTAACACCACTGCACGGATCTGTGCATCATGACGGCAGATGTCGTTCTGCCACGAGTAAAGCACGGGTGCCATGGCCCACCCGAAATATTGCATGCAGAAGGCAAACCACTTGGCCCGTTCAGGAATGTCCCATATAGCCAAGAGCAAATTACCAAGGATGTTGAACACTTGTGAAAAGATCAAGGCACCCCATCGCGAGTGGGTCAAGTCAGCCAAAGTACAGGTGATAAAGAGCCACAAGAGACCCAACCCAGGCGTAAGTGCTGTGTAGTCTTGCTGCTGCCCACCGTCGTATCTGGGGTTTCCGTCGCTGTCGGTGAGCGAGTTGATCCACAAAACGTAGGAACCAGAAGTACCGTTGTTGTTGTTCCAGCAGAAGGTATTCCACAACGTCAACACGTAGATTTCCCACGAGCCAAGAATCTTCTTCCAGAGCTTGAGCGAGAAAAGCGACTTGACAAGGTCCTTGTCGGGTCTGGTGGCAGTCTTGTTGTCCTTCAATCTCTTTCTGGCCAACTTGATCTCTTCGTCGGTCAAGAAGATCGAGTAGCAGTCGGTGGGAGTTCCTGGCAAAACGTAAAAGCCAATCACACCAACGGCCACCGAAAGAATACCATCAACGATGAAAATCCATTGCCAAGCTTCCAAGCCGTTCTTGCCGTCCAAGTTTCTGACAATCGCACCACTCAAGAGTCCACTGGTCATCAATCCGAGGAACTGGCCCATGTAGTACACCATGGACCTACGCGCCATCTCGTCCACCTTGTACCAGCAGCCAAAGAGGTACTGGTACGCCAAGTAAGCGGGCGCCTCGAAGGTACCGACAAAGAACACCAATGCTTTAAGCTGGCCAACACCCTCGGCCCTGTAGATACACACGGTCAAGATGGACCAGCAGATGTCAAGGGCGGGAAGCACATAGTTGAGCGGCAAGCCGTAAAGAGCATACATGAACGGAATCTGGAAGATGATGTTTCCAACCCTGAACATCACCTGGACATCGACCAAGTCGTTTCCCTGCATTCCCACGCTCTCGCGCATTCCTGCGATGTACGCATTGTTGATATTGGTCTGGTCAAGGTACTTGACCCAGTAGGCCATGAGCGAGTAGAAGGTCAAGATGACGTCAAGCTTGGTGATCAACTTGCGTTCTGCGGGAGTGTCGTTTTCGTTGAACCACTTGAACCACTTGTGCTGGCTCCGCGTTTTGGAGTTGAGGCGGTACTCGTACTCATCGAAAAATTTCCACCATTTGCGGTTCAGCTCATCACGATACTCCACCACGGGAGTTTCCTGGCTGGAGATGCTGGAGCTATCAGCCTTCTCGGTGTTGACCGTATCCACGGTGGCGTCCACGTCGTCTTCGACCTCGCGTCTGACGGGAATAAAGCCCCACTTGAGCCGCTTGAGAGGATCAACCAAAAAACTCATTGGCAGCTCAAGATGGTTGTAACTTTTTTATACTTTTGACTCATTGTGGCGTGCGGCTCGCGCGGCTGGGCGTGCGGCGCGTACCGGCACCAACGGCTGCCGTTGACGCCATACTTGGCAACGTATTTGCGACGTATTTGCGACGTATCACATTCCAATTAGGAGAGCCGTTGAAACGGTTTTATTGTTTGGTTTGTCTACACTGTGTGCGTGTCATATGCCATCATACCGTATGATTTGTCTATCACTACTTCTTCGTCTCTGACGAAGCGTCTATTTGTGTCACGCCTTCGGTGGATTCCGCGTCCAAAATCACAATCCCCTGTTCGCCAGCCCGTTTTCTTTCCGTCTTCTTGTAGTAGTACAAGACCACAAACGACCACAACGCCAACGCGAGAGCACTGGCTCCCGTGAACGAGAAACCCTTGAGAAACCGCGGTGCTTCTACCGTTGGCCACACCAACACCGCCGTCCATGCGGTCGTCGACTGGGCAAACATGTTCATCCACACCATGATCACCGACCGGATCTGGGCGTCGTGCCGCAAGATGTCGTTCAGCCACGAGTAGAGCACCGGCGACGTGGCCCAGCCAAAGTACTGCAAACAGAACGCAAACCACTTGGCTCGTTCCGGCACGTTCCACACCGCCAAGATGGCGTTGCCTAGCAAGTTGAACGCCTGGGAATACACCAACGCCGCCCATCGGGAATGCGCCAAGTCCGCAAAAGTACAGGTGACGAGAAGCCACAAAATGCCCAACGCCGGCGTGAGTGCCGTGTAGTCCTGCTTCTGGCCCGCGTCGTACCGGGGGTTGCCGTCGCTGTCGGTGAGCGAGTCGATCCACAAGGCGTAGGCGCCCGAAGTGCCGTTGTTGTTGTTCCACAAGAAGGTGCACCACATGGTGAGCACATACACCTCCCACGAGCCAAGAATCTTCTTCCAGAGCTTGAGCGAGAAAAGCGACTTGACGAGGTCCTTGTCGGGTCGCGGCGCCGTCTTGTTGTCCTTCAACCTCTTTCTGGCCAATCTGATCTCGTCGTCGGTCAAAAAGAGCGAGTAGCAGTCGGTGGGAGTTCCTGGCAAAACGTAGAAGCCAATCAAGCCCACAACCACGGAAATCACCCCGTCCACAATGAAAATCCACCTCCACGCTTCCAAGCCGTTCTTGCCGTCCAAGGTTCTGACAATCGCACCACTCAAGAGTCCACTGGTCATCAACCCGAGAAACTGGCCCATGTAGTACACCATGGACCTACGCGCCATCTCGTCCACCTTGTACCAGCAGCCAAAGAGGTACTGGTACGCCAAGTAAGCCGGCGCCTCGAACGCACCCACCATAAATGTCAACCCGTTGAGCTGCGACACGTTCTCGGCCTTGTAAATGCACACGGTGAAAATGGACCAGCACACGTCGAGTGCCGGAAGCACATAGTTGAGCGGCATGCCGTAGAGGACATACATGAACGGAATCTGGAAGATGATGTTTCCGATTCTAAACATCACCTGCGCATTCACCAAATCGTTACCCTCCATATTGAGGCCCTCTCTCATTCCACCGATGTACGCATTGTTCACATTGGTCTGGTCAAGGTACTTGATCCAGTACGCCATAAGCGAGTAAAGGGTCAAGATGACGTCGAGTTTGGTGAGCAACTTGCGCTCAGCCGGCGTGTCGTTTTCGTTAAACCACTTGAACCACTTGTGCAGCTTTCTTGACTTGGCACTGAGTCGGTATTCGTACTCGTCAAAAAATTTCCACCATTTACGGTTCAGCTCATCACGATACTCCACCACTGGCGTTTCTTCGCTGGAGTCGCTGGAAGCATCTGCCTTCTCGTTTGAGTTGACTGCCTCCACCGTCACTTCCACCTCGTCTTCCACCTCACGTCTGGCAGGAACAATTCCCCATTTGAGTCTCTTAAGGGGGTCAGCCAACAAACCCATTAATGGCTGCAAAGTGCATCGCGGCCTTTTTATGGAGCGCATACTGTGGCGCACAGTGCGTGGCCGGTAGCGGACCAATAGCGGACCAATAGCGGAGAATGATCGAATCGGGATTTTTTTTTATCTAAGCCACATTATGCATCTTCGGCGGTTCAATCTTCTATATGCAATAATTGTTATACTTGGATGCCTAGAAAAAACTATACAATCGACTGGTATTCCGTTGACTCACGTGCGATGCTGCTGTTTTCTGCAAAAGGTGAGGCGGTTGTACGTATTTGGCTGGATTAGGCAGTCCGAAGCGAAGTGCGTTGGCTATGTACAAGTTAGCTAACCATGAAGCTAACATTTCTATAAAAATCCAACATGGGATTTTCGCCGGCTGTGGTTGTAGTGGCCTCCACATCGGCCCACTGTTCTAAAAATTCTCGGTGCAGCTCCACTCTTGGCATTTTTCCCGTCACCTGTCTGTAGAGGCTGCTGGCGAGATCAAAGTCGGTTGCGAACATGATGTCAAAGTAGCCTTGGTTGACCATGTAGGTAGTCACGTCAACCATTTTGTCCTTGAGCACGGTCTGCACGACTGGGGCATTATAGTAGCCGGGTATGGTCTTGGGAAGGGCGTGGAAATCTGAACATATGAGAGAATGCTGGGGGAACTTGTGCTTGAGAATCTGGAAAAAGTGAAGAAGTCTCGTGGGTATGAATTCTCCCGGCGTCAAGTTGTCCTTGAATGGAAACACCGAGTTCTTCAAGCCCAACTTGTTCGATGACTCGAGAAGCGGGTGGATGCCCTCTTTGGGAACAAAAGGTACAAGGCTCTTGGCAGTCTCCAAACGACCTCTCCATGTGGCGCTGCGCTTTAGCACGGATTGGGAGCTGTTTTCACGCAACTTGAGAAACGTGTCGGTGTAGAAACTCAACTGGGGTGTGAAGAACTCGTAAAAGTCCCCGTGCTCATCGACAAGCACGTAGCCCTCGTGGGGCTCGCCAGAGGTGTTATCGTAGCGCACCAAGTCGTGGGGGAAATTATCGAAAACTTCAAGCGCGATGAAAAAGCACGGCTCCTGAACAACCTTGTCCCATTCGAAGATCGACTTGTTGATCACTTCCACCTTCTTGCTGTCGATGCCCTCCTTGGCTAGCTTTGCTCGCAAGGCACTCTCCATTTGCTTGGCAGCAAGCTGGCTCGAGATTTCGATTATCTTGTAGTGGGTACGGGCATACACGTCAGGTTGGTTCTCCTTGATATAGTTGAGAACGTTGCACATCAAAGTACCGTTACCACCGCCCATCTCATATATCACCAAGTCGGTGTAGGGGTAGCTGCCGTTGAGCTTGTAATTGACAAGAAGGTACCGGGCCAATGCTTCGCCGTAGTGGGGCAGGAAGAGCTCGGTCGGCGTGTGCCACAATTGAAGCGATCTTCGAGACTGTTGAGGTGCCACTTGGGCATCTTGCTTGTACACCTGGACTGCTCTCGAGGCAAACTTGGAAGAGCCCGAGGGCTTAGGAACGAACTCGCTTGGCTTTGGTGGCGCCATCTTCTGGTCGTACTTGCTGTAGGCGCTCTTCCAGTTCTCCAAGAAGTCGTCGATATCGGTGATATTGTCGTAGTCGAATGGCTTCTCCGGGTGGAAAATCTCCACTTCTTTGGAAAAGTAACCGTAGTTTTTGTTGTACAAACTGTCTTGTATGTAGTCTCCCACTAGCATCTTGACTTTCGTGGGCCGGGTCTTCCTTCGGTTCAATTTTGCGGCGTTTATCATGGGGAAGGTGTTGAATACTTGTTCTGGCGACCGCTCTGCAAAGGGATAGTTGGTGGCATGCTTATAAATAAAATCGATGGCGTTGAAGTGCCTGTTCTCGGTCTTCTGGAGTGGATGAGGACCCTTGTTGGCCACTTTGAATGCATATGTGTCGGGACGAATGGAGTACTCGTGGTGAAAAACGTCTTTTTCGATCGGTGGCGGCTTGAAAATCCCACCAGTGTTAGATCTGGGGTGTAGGAGCCGTTTGTGGTCGCCTCCAGTTCCCAAAAACGACCCCAAGTGCCTGGATCGCTTGCAGGCTCCTCTTGAGGTGTACATTATAAAGAGTATTTCGCGACGCCGCATAAATGGTGGTAAAAACAGCGCATGAGATAGCAGGATACAGGCCTGGAAAAAAGTAGCTAAGGAGCCTGGGGCTTCGCCAGTGGGTTCTACGTGGTCTGATAGCAAGATTATTATGGTTTATTCGTAATAATGAGCACTCTGGTAGGCTCGGTAGTTTCGTAGGCTCTCGTAGACTCGTCTCTGGCATCATATAGACTCAAACTCGTCCATACACTCGATGATAGTCTTAATGCTGTCTATAACACTGCTGATAGCCACCCGAAGGGCTCTGTCGTTGACGCCGGTAAAGTTACAAAGTAGGCTGGAGTTGTCAATCGCATACTGCACCGTCAACTCGTTGGCTTTGAGGATTGGATCTGGCTCCAAGCTCCTCTTGGCAATAACCGCTTGCTTTTCCGTTTCAAACGGAATCCTCAAGTTTACTGAATACGGGAGCATTAGTGATGAGTCGAACACAGATCGATCGCAAGTGATGGACATGGTGTTATCTGCAGGTTGCAAACGAGTGCCGAGTTGCGGAAACTGGTTGCAACTTTTGAGACTGTTTACAATAAGGAGCTGGAGTTGAAAGTCCTGCAAAATCGATGCTACAGTTTAGAGCTGCGGTTGTTTGTGATGTCATCGCATGAACCATCGCATGAACTATCCCATCTGTTTGACCGGCAATAACACCAAATGTAATATTTCCAGAATACCCCCATACCATAGATATCTCAAGTTATCTACAAAACATCTAATAGCGGGTCCTGCGCCGGCGCAAAACCACGGCAAAGTGCGTAGCAGTCACAATCGTCTGGAAGGCAAAACTTATCCAAAGTAACACTATCGAAGTGGTGCCTGCTTTCACAGGCACTTCCCTGAAACAGAATGCCTTGGACAAGTTTGAAGCATACGACGTGGATGCCACCGTGTAGATCACGTCAAACACAAGGGCAAGACAGAGACACAATGCCGAAATTGCCAAGCTGAATATCGTCGAGAACATTGGCACCGTGTTGAATACAAAGACGACTTCGCCCACCAAGAACACTACCGACAACGGCTGGAGCGCCTTGAACAACAGGTCCATCTTGAGCATCTTTGATCTTTCCGGGAACTCGTCAGGCAAATAGTTGAGGCCAACCATGTTGAGGTGCGAAGTACTGGTGTACTCATTCATCTTCTCCGATATGTTCAACCCACGCTTGAGATTCAAGTAGGTAGACAGGTAGAAGCCATAGTTTTCCCGGGCCCATACCCACACTCCAGCAAAATAGCCCTGGTCGAGATAGAGAGACGCTCCGCTCACATATGTCGCATTCTCTTCGTCAAGAGCGCCAAAGTTGCCCATGTATGTCTCGAGATACGGGATTCTTGTTGGTAACAACCGGGAAAGCTCGGTATCTGTTTCGGTCGGCATGAGCGAGTTGAACGATGACGAGGCCAGGTCTGCGGAATAGGTCACACTGGCAGTTGCACGAAGTACTTGTGTTACCAGGCTGGCTCCATCGTCAGCGTCAAAGTAGCGGGGGTTATTTCCCACTCCTTCGACATACCTTGCGTGCTCAATCTCATAACGCACGAAATAGAGGTTCTTGAGCGTCTTTGCCAGGCAGCCGGTAACCACCAATATGTTTGCAAGGAGAACAAAGACAGCAAGGATAGACACGGGAATTATGAGCCAGGACGGTGCTTCGCCGTCATCCTCGCCGTCTTCTCTCTTTCTTCTGCTTTGGCGGTACTTGTCTCGTATGTACCCATCGATAAGAGTGTATCTGGGAGGCTGTTCTGATGAATGGTGGTTGCTGGCGAGGCGCCCCGTGCGGGAATTGATAGCTTTGTCGTAAGTTGGGAGATCTTCTCTGTTCATATGACTTGAACTTTATTTGGGGACCCAACGTTACTTATAAGCGACTGCCAAGACCAAGTCACATTCGTATATTTCGGTGGGGGCATGACGTAGGTCGGTGCGGCTGGATTCCATGCATGGATGATCTTTATTTGCAGCAGCATAATAAGGGAAAAGGCTCAGCCCGGGCCACTCAAAGATGCTCAATGCCTTGCAAAGCTATATTGTGGCCCTTATCACCTTGCGTATGAACTTACAATACCTTGGTTATCCCAATGCTTCCCGAAATCTTTGAAAACGTGGGATGCAGATCATCGATAATCGAAGGTCATGCAACGGCTATAAGGGGACGCCGAAGGAGAAGCACCTCGGTCTATCCAATCGGTCCCAGTTGCCTTCGGAAGTGAATTGTTGCATTTCTTGTCGGATTCCCCGATTCTTTGGCCCATTGCCATTTGTTCGTCACTCAATGACTTTTTCTACAATCTCAGACTTGTGGTATCGTGTATTCGTGAACATTATCGTGAAAAAACGGGTCCTTGCAGAAACTAAACTATGTGATCGTATCATTTTTTCGAGCACCAATAGAGATACACTTCGAGAGCCCCAACAAACGATTGCCAGCCAAATGCCAACCAGAGTACTGTTAGTGATTGGCCGCCCGGCCTAATGTCAATGGATCGCATAACAAACGCATTCTTGATGTTCTCGGGGTATTGCCTTGCGACCACCGAGTATAAAACACAGAAAATCAACGAGTAAAGGAAAACAAGAGTTGCAATGTACGGAGTCCACCGGCGCGGCAAGGAATGCGCCGCCATTAACACCAATGCCGCTGCAAAAACCACCACTATAACAGACATTGGCTGGAGTGCCATGGCAATCTTGTTGAGCTGTTGAACCTTGGACTTTCCGGGGTAGCCCACTTCGTCCTCCCTATAGTTGAAGCCGAGGACGAAAATCCAAAAGTCTGAGCTATCAACCACCATTGTCGCGAAGTCTATGCCCCCCGTTATTGTGTTCTTCCTGGTCTTATAACTGTCCCTGCGGAAGTAGCCGTATGACCAGATGCCAACATAGAAGTCGTAAGGTACCCCCAAGGACCAGCCATAGCGGTAAACACCTTCTTCTACGTCACCATAGTCGCCCAAGTATAGCGAATAGTTGGCCAACGGCGTGGGAAGGTACCGGGCTTCGTACGCTATGTACGGCGTTCTCGTCGCCGTGGAAGCACCAGTCCAGCCTGAAGCAGTTGCGGAGCGCATCGTCACTCTATACTCTTCCTCCAGGCTTGTTGGCTCTGCTGAGGTGGTGGTGACGCTAGTGCCGTCCGTGTTGTACGCAGCACCGTTGCTGGTGGAAGATGCACCTCCAGAATTCTCGGTCATAGCCGAGCCAGAAGTCTCGTCTCGGGCAATTATGGTCGGCGTCGGCGTTTCCGCAAGCGTGCTGGTCACCAAGTCGCGTCTTGCCGAAGCAGTTGCAGCGTTGGAACCCACTCTGGCCAAGTAGTGAGCGCCGTGGTTTTCGAAGCGCATCAAAGACACACCCCTCAAAAGCGAAGTCGTACACCCGATGGTAACGACTAAATAAAGGATAAGAGCCACAAACGACATGACCTTGCAGAGCCAGAACAGGGTGTCAGCCTTCTTGATGTTGCGGATTCTCCGATGGGCGCTGTAGAGGGGAGGCCGGTCTTGGACAACCTGCTCTAGTCTGTCACCTTGGGTGGTGAAATTTATGCCGCCATTGGCGGTCAGCTTTTCGTACGAGGGAGGCGCGTCTGAATCCATGCCAACATGGTGGATTCTACTGCATTTTATATTTTGCCAAGCAGATTGGTTCCAAACTTCGTAAATCGTAGTCACCTAGGTGCATTGATGCGTCGTTTTCATGCTCCCCCTACATCATGCACGATGACGACATAGCGAGTTTGTGTAATCTATCGTCAAATTAGATCATGGGAAATCTTGGATAGTCATGGGCCGATGCCGATCTGGCGGTGGGTACGGGTCATCCCCACGATCAATTCTTCTCGGCTTCTTCATGATCAAGCTGGCGACACGCAATTGGTTATTTTCCTTCCAGCCCTGTGTAGCGCGCAGTGCAGCTTGTTTAAGGCACCGTAGTTTATGTACGGCTGACGCGCCTCTTTTTGCAGCTGATTGAAAACAAGCATAAATGATGCTGACTGCAAATTCTCTCGCACCATATCCTGGTACGAAGCATTGCGGCCACGAGCGATATCAGACGCCATTGCAAATCATAGGTCAGTGAAACAAGTATGACCTGAGGCTGGCGGAGCCGATGCGATAAGAAACTTATTGGGCAAGTCACACCGATCGGCTATTGACGGTCCTTCATGTAAATGATTCCACGAGCCGCACGGCAATTTACGAGCGAGGCTGGGGAACGTGCGGAGACTATTGTCCGTTGGTCATGGCTCATAGGCTATCGAACGATGAGGCAGGAGTGTGCATGAATAAATCTTGGCAGTCCTTGTGGATTTAGTCTATCAAACATGTCACGAAAAAAATTGCCGTTGGTAGTGCCTTGGACTGTTCCTGGTTTAGGAACAGAATGCATGGATCTTCTTAGTTCCCATGATAACATAGTACTCTGTTTTGTGCTCAGATTGAGGATATCTAAAGGAGGCTGGTCCGCGCCTACAAGTCTATCATATCTAGTTCGTATATCATAATATTGTACGTGACATTTCCAGCGCATTTCATCTGAAGTAGATGAATAGCTCAAAGAAACAAACAATGCATTGCAATCCAAATCCAGTCCAGAGCAATGCGATTGATTCCGTCCCTCGGATCACATCCACCGACTGCATAACCCACGCCGTGGATATGTAGTTGGCATAGGTCCTGGCCACCACGGTGTAAAGAATGTTGAACGTAAGGGAGTAGGCCATCATAATGGGCAACATGACCGGAGCGCACCACCGCGGGATAGCCTGCCACACCAAGAGTACAAAGACCGCATTGGACACAACAAATATGATGGACATGGGCTGAAGTGCGGCAGCCACACGGTTGAGGTCATGCACCTTGGACCTGCCAGAGTACCCACTGTCTTCGGTGCGGTAGTTCAACCCAAGAATGTTTATCCAGTGGTCGGCGGCATCGGTCACCATCCTGGCATAGTCTATCCCGGTACTGATGCTGATTTTCCGTTTCTTGTAATCGCCATTTTTGAAGTAGCCAACGGACCAGATGCCCACGTAGAAATCAGTGGGGATGCCGTAGTTGTACCCATACCGGTAGGTTGAGTTCTCCACATTGCCAAAGTCTCCCATGAATGCAGTGTAATTGGACAATGGTGTGGGAAGAAGGGTTGCCTGGGGGGCTATTGACACGGAGCGTGTCCTAGACGTCACGACCCATATTGGTGCCGTGGCTGACCGCATGGCGTAAGGGGTGGTTTCTTGTGTAGACTCGGAGGGGCTGGCCGTAGTGGTGGCAGCCCGAAGAGTGGTCTGGGCGGTGGTAGGTGAAGAAGCCCTGGTGCTGGTTGTGAGAGCGTTCCCCAATGACGTAGGGTTCATGGTTGTGCTGAATTCGGTTTCCGTGGGCCAGACAAAGTCGGTGGGAAGAGGCTCTCCTAGGTCGTAGGTGGGCCCAAAGCCGTCGTCAAAGCCGCCAGCGGGAGTGTAGCCGTTGTACCCGTTGTACCCGTTGTAGCCGTCACCAAAGCCGTCATCATTGCCAAAACCGTTATAGTAGTCTGTTGTGGTCTCGTCTCTTTTCACGGCTGTAACTGTGGCCGCGTACGAGTTTCTTCTAGACAAGTATCGGGTGCCACGATTGTCAAAGTGCATCAAGCACAAGAGTCTCAAGCCTTGTGCCGAGGAGCCAATCACCACCACCAAAAACAAGAAAAATATCAATATGGAAACCGCGCAGTTGAACCAAAACCGCTTGGTTCGGTTCCGACGCAGAGCCTTCTTCGGGGGTGGGACGTCATAAAGTGGTGGCCGCGTTTCTATCACCTGCTGCAAGTGTTCGGCTTGGTTAGAGAATTTTATTGCGCCGTCGGAAGTCGCTTTTTCATAGGAGGGCGGTTCTGACATGCGGGAATGAAAACAGCATTTTCGCACCCTTTTAAACTTTGTGCCAAGCCTTTATAATCTCGTAAATTGGCTGTCTTTGGTGCATTGATGTATTAATTCGGTACCTACATGACGCATGATGACGTGAAATATGCGGACCTATCCGACGAAACGTGGAGCGGTCATCACGGCGTGGAAAGTGGTGACCCTCGGCGTCACTTGCCAGAACATATTTTTTGCACACAAGTGCAGCCGGCGATAAGAAACTTTTGGCGACACCGAAATCTGACATATGCACGAGAAGTCTTGCGAAGAACGTTCCTGGTACGGCATCTATTGTGCCGTCCCAATGGCCACAAAAAATACATGTTCCTGAACAAGCGAAACGATAAAACTAGTCACCGCGGTTGACTAAACATCGTGCTTTTCAGGTCCATTGCCTCTTTATGACTACTACTTGCACGCTATTCTGTCTATTATTGAGTAGTTGAATTATCGTAAAAAGGATTCACACCTCCTCTGTCACCGTGGCATATTCTGTTCATAATTGTGACCCACAAATTTTCATAATTGCGACCCCAGTTTCACAACGGATATATAAAAGTCTTGTCCTCCAAGTCCGTCAAGTCTAAAACTGCAATGTCAACCTCGATTTTTTCTCCCGATTCATCCTCCACGTAACCAACGCGGTCGCCATCTTGCAAAGCAGCAAGTCTCTCCTTGTTCCTCCTGCTCAAGATAATCCAAACCACACCAATTAACCCGGGAGCAACTGTGAAACTGAGCACGATCTGGACGATCCACGCGGGAATGTATCTAGGAGCGTCCTTGCTCTGCCAGAGTTGTGGCGATATGATATTGGCAACCGAATAAGCTCCCATGACCATGGAATTTCTCGTGAGTCTCTTGGAGTAAGAAGAACCGGCGGTGGAGGCTGCCAATCCAAACGCACAAATCCATGGCACTCCGAACGACAGCGCCGCCATACAGGTAACAGCCAACATTCCTATGGAGTTTTCGATGTCGAGCGTGACTGCCGCCACCGAACCGACCCAGGCGGGCAACGTGGACCAAAGAACACAGAAGCATGTGGTGTTGGGGAAGAAGTACATGACACCGGCAGCAAAGAAGGACCACAACACGGCATAGCCCGCACCCGCTACGGTGACCAAGGTGGAGCCCAAGTTCGAAACACCGCCCATTTCCTCGTAGAGGAGTGTTTGCTGGTAAGTCAAGTTGTTGGCGAGTTGCTGGAGCAAGAAGAACCCCGTGATCAACCAGGAGATCGGATCCTTGAACGCCTCGATGGCATGGGCTCTCTTGAACACCTGCTTCTGCTCGATGGTGTTGAGCTGGGTGCGCTGCACACGTCTAATAACCCACACCTTTTCTTCGAGCGAGAGAAATCTTGCCTTGAGCGGGTTGTCGGGATACAAGTACCACACCACGGCGGCGAGAAAAAGGGTAATGCCGCCAATAATGATATTGAGCACCTTGTATCCTGGGAATCCCGAATGGAGGTATGCGATGCCGTAGGCGATGAAACCAATGGGGATTGGCGATGCCATGCACGAGGCGTAGAAAACCGGCTGGATCGTGGCTCGCTCGTCTTTTGTCATGAACATTCCGTTGGTTGTGGTCAAGAGCGGGATGGCCAGCGCCTCCACAAACCCAAGGAAGAACCGAATCATCAACACTCCGGGGTAGTTGTATGCGGCACACACCATAAAGACGAGCACGGACCAGAGGACCACAATGGTGAAAAGCACCTTGGAGAGAGGGAACTTTTGGAGGATATAGGGCGAGGGGATCTGGCCCAAAAGGAAGCCCACGTAGAACAAGGTGTTGATGTTGTTGTACTCGTTTTGCTGGATTCCTGTTTCCTCCCAGAGTCCCAAGATGGACGAGTACGACAAGGTGGCCTTGTCCATGTACATCACCATGTTGACGAGAAACGTGAGTCCTAGCACGTGGAAGATCACCTTGCGGGAGAGTTTCTTCTCCTGCGCCGGGGTGATTTCTGGCACCTGCGAGTCGTACTCTCTCATGAACTTCAACGTTTCGTCGGCATTGGAGATTGCAACCACCTTTGCATCCAGCAGCAGGGACACCGTCACGACTTCCTCTCTCTTTTCCATGTTGGGTTGTTGTGCTGTTCACGCAACTGAGACCATGGTTATATAGCTGCCAAAGCCACAGTTGGGTACCTGGTGATGCGATGATAACAGTGCAGGAGACAAGACGTTACACAGGTGGCATGCGCGGCGATCAGCGGCTGCTTAATGACAGCGATTATGGAGATAAGAGCTTTCTGCAGGAAGGAGGAGTGACGGTGACGGTGACGGTGACGGTGACGGTAACGGTGACGTGTTGGCTCCGTAGGTTTGTGAGGTTTTCTCAGAACAGGAGAGCAGCCAGCGGCAGGATGGTGGTTGCCAAATGTCGCAATTGCGCTGTCGCTCGGACTGTGGTGCTAACGCCGGCGTATATCTGCACCGTCGCCAACTGTCGAATTGAGCATGGTCAAGTGACTCACGTTTCCTGTGGCTTGCTAGGACAGCTGGAGCGGCAAGTACGAAGTACGAAGCTGACAACAAAACTGCCATTGACGCTGCACCGCTGTAGTGCCGGTCCGCAATTGGTGGTGACTCTAGTGCGACAGGCCGTTAGCGAGCTTGACGTGCGTCCCGTTGGCTTCGTAAACGGAACAAGATTACGCACGATAAGCGAATATTCGGCGGGATGGCGTTAGCCAAAGTGTGGCTGCCGTCGTTTCCGTGTTGCTTTTCAGTTATAATCCGAAAATTGCATGTTCCTTCCCATACCTTCTCACGTTTGCAAAACAAAAATTCCATGAGCATACAATCGATCGCGGTTATCGGGGGCGGCCCCTGTGGAGCGGCAGCAGCCAAGGCGTTTGTAGCGGAAAAGTGCTTCCAGAAAATCAAGGTGTTTGAAAGAAGAGCCGCTTTTGGCGGCCTCTGGAACTACCAGCCGGTGGCGGACGAGGTGCCCGTTCCCAACGAGGCCACCTACAGGATCAAGCCGGTGATCAAAGACGACAGCATTCTCTGGCCCTCGCCGGCCTACGAGTTTTTGGACACCAATGTGCCGACTGACGTCATGACGTATGGCTCGCTGCCGTTCCCGGAAACCCTCCCGCTCTTCCCCCACCGGTCGGAAGTCCTTCGGTACATGCAAAACTACGCCCACGAGGTGGCGCCTATCACCGAGTTTAACACCGTGGTTGTCTCTGTCGACCGGAAGGACAACCAGTGGGAGGTGCTCTCCCGCCCGGTGACGTTGGACACCCAGGGGGGCGAGATCGCCTCGTCCGAGGACAAAATCGAGCGTTTTGACGCCGTGGTGGTTGCAGTGGGAAACTACGACGTGCCGTTCCTCCCGGACAGACCCGGGATGCACCAGTGGAACCTAAAGTTCCCCGGCTCCATCAGCCACGTCAAGACATACAAGTCACAAAAGCAGTTTGAAGACGTCAGCGGCGACATCGTGGTGGTGGGCAACTCGGCCTCGGCCGCGGACATCAGCTACCAGTTGGCCGAGGGCTTGGGGAAAACCATCTACAAGTCTGTAAGGTCCGAGAACTTTCAGCCGGCTGCTCCGAGTGACAAAGTTGTCGACAAGCCGGATATCCACCACTTTGACGCCAGCACCAAGCGAGTGTACTTTGTTGACGACTCGTACTTGGACAACGTCGACCGGGTCATCTTTGCCACCGGCTACTTGAAGTCGTATCCCTTCTTGGACAACCTCAACAAGACCGCCACGCCGGTGCTCACCGACGGACACAAGGTCCACGGTACGTACCAGCACGTGCTCCTCTACAACTTCCCCAACTTGGCTGTTGTAGGTATCCCCAAGTTTGTCCTCCCCACAAGGGTGTCGGAGTCGCAGGCGTGCTGGTTGGCCAAGGTGTGGTCGGGACAGGTTGCGCTTCCGTCCACGGAGGAGATGAAAAAGTGGGAGGACGACCGGATCGCCGAGAAGGGCAACGGAAAAAACTTCCACGACATGAACTTCCCGGAAGACGTCGTGTACTGCAACTCGCTCAACGATAAGGTGGTCGCTGCCATCGAGAAGACCAACACGGGGTTGATGCCGTTGATCTGGAACGAGCACCAGGTCAGAGTCCGGGCCTCGGTCAAGGGTATCAAGGAGGCCTACGTGCTTTATAGAAACAAGACCGGTAAGTCGGCCGAGACTTACAGCGACTTGGAGGAGGTGGCTCCTGGGCTCATGGTCACCAACGAAGCGTTGGCTGCAAAAGGGTTCCATTTCTGATTCCAAAGGGTAGAGCTTGGAATAATGTAGATAGATATTCGGCTCTATGTTCGATTATGACATTTTTCGTCTTGTAGGTGTAGCCTGGGCCATTTTCACAGAAACAGAAACAGAAAGTAAAGCTCCTGAACACCTTCCGGAGCATCTCTCCTGTATCGTGTTCCCATAACCTTCCTTAAGCCAGCTGTCACGTAAATGCAGGAAAATATGTAGCCTGGCTAATTTTAGCAACATTTCAGCCCCCTGACGTGGCGTTGTGGAATCCGCCGGCCAGTGCTAGCTGCTCAAGTGTCCTTTCCCTTCTTCCCGCAACCATGACTTTTCATGTGGATGTCAGTTTCGAACACGACAAGATATACGAGGGTGTCACGTATAATGTCTCCCACATTCCCAAGGGTTTTCTCACTGCTGAAGCCTGGTTTAACACCTCACGCCCAGAAAAATATCTCATAGATGCGTTGAAAACTCTTGTGGAAGATGGCATTCTCAACGTCACCAACACTTATTCTCTCGATACCTACGAGCCTCCCACTGAAGGTCCAGGTCCTCACTGGGTCCACTATGACCAACATCAAAAGTTGAAACTTTCGCTTCCAATATACTTGATAATGTCCTTGGTGTTGACGTTCTTTTATTTCCGACATCGCTCCCTGTTCTATCGTTACTTCAAGTTCTCCAAGGTGAGCAAAATCATTCAAGGTTACTTTGCCGTCAAGTTGATTTTCTCGTTGATGTATTTTGCGTTTTTGTTTGCGGTGCTCGAGTTCGATATCGAAAAGATCTCCCGGCCCTCGGTTTTGCTCGTGTGGTCCGCCTTGAAGATCGTGGTATCGATTTTGCCGTTCATGTTACTAGCCCTCTTTTCGTTTGGCTATGGAATCAAGTTTTTCAGCGTTTGGGACAGAAGGCCTGCTTTGCTAAAAGCGGCCGCAATAACCGCAATCTTCTCCATATCCGCTTTTCACTCGATGTCTGAGGAATACGCATTCTATTCGTTGCAGGACGATTACGAGAGGTTCCGCTACGGGAGAATTACGTTTAAGGGAGAGTTCGTTTCGGCAGTAACCAAGATCCTCTCGCTTGCCCTTCTTGGCTTCTCCACCTACCACACCTACAAGCACACGGAGTACTATTCGTTGGTTAAACAATCAGCGCTTATACTCGTTGCCGTATACTTTTTGAAGTCGGTGATTGTTTTCCCCTACCCTCACGACTTGGTCCGTTTCACGTTGCATTTATTTTTACCAGACGAGTATTACGGATTCCATGTCCCTGATATAGTTGAGTTGGCGGGACTAATAATTTTGATGTACGTATGGAGAGACGTTGATGGAGGATATGCAACAAAGAAGTCGGAGGTACCTTCGATATGAGACCAATCGTTATTTGCAACTATTTTCTGCGAATGTTAAAATTGGCAAATATGCAAATTTTGCCGAAATCTCGATTTAGATGTCTTCAGGAAGAATTTTAAATAATAAATTATTATATAAAGAAAAATAACAAAATCTTCGTTCCACCGCTTCTGGCGAAGATTCTCTTAGTCAAAATAACCATTGTCTGTGGTACCAAGGATTACAATAGAAATTTATGAACTGTATTGAATTTTCATAGATAACCTTTTCGCAGCCAAAGTGTGCACAGAAGACCAAGGCTAATCCATCAATTTGTTCATAAAACTATACCGACTCCAGTTAAACTTAAATGCCACTACAATAGCATTTATTCTCTAAAAGTCTGCTCATAGTCTCAGGTAGAGTATTCGTCGATAACCGAAACAGGAGTGACATATTTTCCCACGGGCTTGTATTCCACATTCTCAAATCCAGGGCCGAAAGACTTGGGTCCTCCTGTTTCCATGGCCCTTTCAGTGTCTACCCATAAGTTGGAAGGAGAAAGAGCCAAGACAAACACCATAATACCGTAACGGTAGTCAGGAGTACCAACGGCTTCACCGTTGTCAGCATCACACACCGAAATGAGGTCTGGAACAGAGCAAACTATTTCCCACTTGTCAGACCCGTGTTTCTGAACTCTGGCGACAATGTTCTCATTCTTGAAAGGGATTGCCATTTTGTCCTTTTCCTCGTTTTCAATGATAACTTCTCCATACACATGGCCCTTGTAGAGCTTCTTTTCAATGCCAATGATTTTGCCCGCAAAGATCTTTTTACCAGTAACACTTCCTCCCACGGCATGGATAATCCTCTCGGGCAATTTTTCAATCTCAAATTTCTGCCGGGCAACTCGAACTGCTCTTCCAAGTCTCCATGCAGTAGAGAGGGAGTGATGGACAGTGTGGTTCACCAAGTCCTTGGTTGACATCGGTCCGTTGACTATACCAACATGTGCTCCGATTTCAGCCAAAGCAGCACGCAACATCTTCTCCACGTAAAAATCCGATTGCGCTCCAGTAATCAAAAACTTGTTTCCATTGCCGTCAGACACAGAAGTTGTCGGCAAGTACATGCTTTCACCGAGAACGCATGGTAATATCTGGTGATATGCTGGGTATGCTCTTCCCATGAGGTCAGCATCAATAACGGGGATGTTCAACTTGGTAGATGCTCCGCAGAAAATGCCCCTAAACCCATTTCCTCCTCCAATTTCAAGAGGAAGCACTCCATCGGGTTTGTATTGCAAATAGTCGAACAAGGCATCAGCAGCATCTATCAATTCATTACCCTGGATTTGCTCATCGGAAACAGTGGGAGAACCTGCAAACCCCAAGGTGATGAACTTTCCTTCCCCATTTGCATACTTCCCAGCATCGTGCAAATTGATCACTCTCACCTGGGCACCTTCTCTGAGCATGTTTCTCATTTCCAAAAAGATTGGGTAAGGCGTACCTCCACCACCACAACCTAGAATGTAGGTACCAATGCGAATGAAGTCCAAATCTGTCTCGGAAATAATCCACTCTCTTTTTGTGTTGATGAATGGGCTGTAGGCTTCATAGTCCATGACGGCCTGGTCTGCATGCGAAACATCCTTCTCATTGAAAGACGAGTTCTTATAAACCGTATCAACTTCGCATGGGTGGTGATAGCCGTTCATTGTCCCATTGGCCAGATTTTCCAGCTTTTCAAATTCATGAATGTTGGCTGCTATCTTATCGAAGTCTATGTCGCCTACAACCTTGATCTCAAATGAAAAGGTTCGATCAACGTAGGGAACAGGGTCATAAGAGAGCTCGACTATGTCTATCGAGCCTTCAATTGCACCCTTGGCGACGATTTCGGCGGTAACTTCTTGTTTCATTCTTTCAACGACCGCTTCTCTCTCGTCAATGGTGTCAAGGACTTCAATTTTCTGAATGGAAGCTGATAGCTTTCCCATGGCTGCGCCAATAGCATTGGCCACCTGGTAGTATGGTGGTCTATACACCTTTAAAGCGCCATCCAAAGTTGTTGGCGATATAAACGATCCACCACCAACTAAAAGGACTGGCAATGGCTCAGGGGAAGTTCTGATGGTATCTATAACTCTTTCCAACTTGTTCTTCACAATGGCCTGATATTGCTCTTTGAACGAGGGACTAAACATACCATCAACTATGTTACTGTCGCCAAGATCGAATTTTTCTTGTCCCTGGGAAAGTGCAACTGTGACATCTGTGGATGTGACAGTATCACCGCCAAACACTTTGGCTCTTTTTTTGATGTCAGAACCAACAGAATCAGGTCCAACAGTTATACCTTCCTTGGAATCCCGAACGATGGAACCTCCTCCCAAACCGATACTTTCCACGTGAGGCATAGAGAAGTTGACTCTGACTCCGCCGACTTCTGAATACGACATCGACTGTCTTGGATATCCAGATGGGAGAAGTAGTCCCACGTCGGTGGTGGTGCCACCGATGTCCACCACCACAATGCTCTTGCCGTGAATGTCTTTTTCCTGAGCACAGAGGAACGCAGCACCCCTCATGGAGTTGGTAGCTCCTGAGGAGAAAGTGCGGATTGGAGTTTGGAAAGCTTCCTTGACCGTCAAAACAGTACCGTCGTTCTGGGTCAACATGATGGGACAGCTGAACCCGCGCGACCGAACAGACCTTATGAACGACCGGATGATTTTAGCTGCGAAGCTCATTATGGAAGCATTCAATATAGTGGCATTTTCCCGAGGAATAAGACCTATTCTAGACACGGTATGCGACATAACAACGTCACCGTCGGGAATGACCAGCTTCAACAACTCCGCCGCCCGCAATTCGTGTGACTTGTTTATGATGGAAAAGATTCCAACAAGCGCGACCGACTTGATTCCAAGAGCCTTGATTTCCCTTGCGTGTTCAAGAAGAGCCTCTTCGTCTAGAGGCTGAATTTCACTGCCGTCGACCCGGTGGCCACCGTTAACAAACGCAGTGTATCCCTTCATGATACTGGTTAGCCCCGAAGGGAAATCAGAAAAGGGTACTGTGCCCTTGGAGTACGGACCACACAAGCGGATAACAGCCACTTTGGCCAATCTTGCTCTATCGCGTTCCACAACAGCATTGATGAAATGGGTGGTTCCTATTGTCACTGCCAATACGTCCTCTGGCGAGTATCCATGTTTCTCAACCAGCAATTTGTCTAACGCGTCAGAAATCCCCCCAGAGACGTCTGCCGTGGTGGCGGACTTGTGGTAGGCTATCACGCCGCGGGATTCGGAAGAAAACTTGGTGGGGTCAAGCAAGACTGAGTCTGTGTTGGTTCCGCCGACATCGATACCGATCAACAAGGTTTTCTCAGGCATTGCTAGCGAAAGAAAAATGAAATAATTATTGGAGACTTTGACCCGGGCGGCTTAAATAAGTAAACGCGACCACGACTGGGATGGGATAATTTTGCAGCCATGGTTATCGCGCGTCCCAAAAGGGAAAGAATTCCTAAACGGGATACGATTCCGATGCGACTCGGGACGGCGCTCAGTGAGTGAAAAAACCCTCCTGGACAAGAAAATACAGATAACAAGGTCGAGTCAAAAGTGTCACTTCCTGTATCGGGCCTCCGCAGCTGCTGATAGTGAGCTTTTGCAAGCATTTTCCTGCTGGTTAGATCTTATCGTGGAGGATCTGGAGGATCTCAACGGGCCCGCAAGTTGCATAAACGCCGCCACACCGTTATCTCGCAAAAATTGCCCGTTCAAGAAAGTTTTGCTATCGACGCGAGCGACGCGAGTAACATGTTATTAGCGCAACGATGTCGCCTCAAGTCTTGGTCGCTACATATAATCTGGTCCAGATTCCGGGTGAAAGAGGCTGCATCGCTGAACTGCAGATATGTCGAAGCTTACCAAGTTGATTAAGGCGCTCGAAGTCACTCCTGGTGAGGGCGTTGAAACCGTTACCTATTTGAGAAATAAAGATATCATTCCCATGGGGCCAGCTAGGCGAACATGGGGAGTTTGGTCTCTTACGTTTTATTGGTCCATTGCCAACGTGACTATTTCTGTCTGGACAGGAGCATCTTCGCTTCTTTCTTTGGGTCTTTCAGCAGGCGAAACTATTGGTATCATTCTTATTGGCAATGTCATTATTGCCTCGTTGGCGCTCTTGAATGCTGCGCCTGGTGGATACTTCCACATCGGGTACACCATCTCCCAGCGAGTGGTGTTTGGCATCCGTGGTTCTTCCATAGGTATTGTCATCCGGATCATCTTGTCCATTGTGTGGTTTGGCTCGCAGGCCTATCTTGGGTCTTTATGTCTCAGCTGCGTGTTTTCGTCGTGGAGCCACAGCTACTTGACCATGAGGAACACCATCCCCGAGTCTGTGCACATGACGACCCAGCAATTGGTGGGGTTCGTTGTTTTCCAGTTGATCTCGCTTCCACCGTTGTTCATAAAACCCGAACGGTTCAACAAGATGTTGATCATTTCGTGTTCCTTCACCTTTCTTGCCATGATGGGCATGACCATCTGGGCCGTGGCCAGAAACGGCGGCAGCAACGGGTCGATGATGTACACCTCAAGTCCCATGAGCTCGTCCACCAGAGGCTGGTACTGGATCTACGGCATAAGCTCGTGGTACGGCAGTCTTTCCGCCGGTGTCTCCAACCAGTCAGACTTCACGAGATTTTCAAAAAAGACCTGGTCGTCGCTCTACGGCACCATTTTTTCCTTGGTGGTGATTGGTACCATCGTCCCGTTGATGGGCCTCATTTCCGCCTCGGCCTTCCGGGACAGGTACGGCCTAGATATCTGGCAACCTAACCAGGTCATCATGTTCTGGCTCGAAAACGACTACAGCGCCACTTCCAGAGCAGCAGCGTTCTTTGCGGGAACCGTCTTCACCTTGTCTCAGGTGTCTTACAACACCATGGGCAATGGCTATGCTGGTGGCATGGACCTTGCTGGCTTGCTCCCCCGGTACTTTGATATCACCCGCGGCAGTGTTGCTACGGCGCTTTTGTCCTGGGTTGTACAACCGTGGACTTTCTACAACACCTCGTCCACTTTCGTTACTGTCATGTCTTCCTTTTCTGTGTTCATGTCCCCCATTGTCGCAATTGTCGTTGCTGATTTCTGGGTCGTACGGAGAAAGCACTTGAAGTTGTCCAACCTTTACACCGACGACCGGAAGGGCAAGTACTGGTACTACCACGGCGTCAACTACAGAAACTTGATCATTTGGGTAATTGCATTCACTCCTGCCTTGCCGGGATTAATGAATAGCGTCACGCCAAGTATAAGCATCAACACTGGCATCAGAAATTTCTACTACGGGAACACCATGTTTGAGTTCTGCATGGCCTTCTCCTTGGTGGTGGCGTCAGGCTATATTTGGCCATACGAAGATGTGTTTGAGGAAGATAAGTTTGACTTTTTCGGAACTTTCACCGAGGACGAGTGTAAGGCGAAAGAGATCGTTCCCTACTCTCAGGTGACTGAGAAGGATCTCGAGATGGATCCAATCGTGAGTGTTTTGTCAAAGGAAAATGTGATTGTTTTGGCCCAGTCGGCAATAGACGCAGTAATCTAAATATATACAAGTGTGTGTTCCATTTTCACATAGTTATGCTATCAAAGTTTTTCTCTTCGATCAAGCCTCCTTTGTCGATGACAGTCCAGTAACTTTCGACTCGATTAACCGTATTTTGTGCAACAAAAGTACCATTGTTCGATATCGCAGTCAACGCATCCATGAGGGTTTTTCTTTGGTGGCCAGGCGGGGCACACAAGGCGGCAATAAAGAGTGGCCAATGTATACATAGTCCAAACTTCATGATTTCGTGCATCGTAACCAACTGTTCTTCTATGGTCTGGACTCCGTGCTGTACTTCTTTCCCGTAGATCGACTTGCCCAAGAACACCGACGAAATGTATATCCTGAGGGCACAGCAGTAGGAGGTGTTACAAGCCTTCATATAGGCACGTAAAACATGGCTCTTGATTTCCAGCAAGTCTAACTCCTCGGCCTCTATTTCTTTGATCTGTTTCAAAAGTCTGTAGCCAAGACTCGTGAGCTGGTCCGAATGTTGTAGATTTTGTAGGATACCCTCGCTGCCTGTTAGCGATACTCCTTTGGTTCTTTTGAAATTGATAATAAAGAGAATAACCTCAAGAAAAACTGGAGTGAGCAGCTGCGAGTAACACTTCATAAGGTTGAAGCCTCCTATAATAAAGTCATCCTCTTCGGTGCCTCCAGAGTAGCTGAGTAGACGTTCCAAACTGCCAATATTCTTTATGGCACCGCCATTCGGAGCAGAAAGGCAAGCAATAGTTTCCGAGCCGACGAACCAATTCTTGGCAAACCGGTACATGCGAATTGCATTCTGAGTATGTGGGTCGGATTCAACTGCTTTCTGAGCAATAACTTTGTAAAGGGACTCGCATTTCTCTACAATGGCATGGGCTCCCTTCAAGTGTAGCCTCCAGATGTCCAGGCTTGTGGCCGACCTCTCGGAGAAAAGGAACATAATGGCAATCAAGTAGCAGGTCATTTCTGCGAACGAATCACATTCCCCGACCCGCTCGGACAAATTCTTCAATGTTGCCGTCATGCTCCGCTGCAAGATGCATAGCCACCTGTCATCCGGTGACCTGATATCCAAAATATTGCTGGTAATAGCGTTGACGACGAGGCTAAGAATCGAATATGACGGGGCAAAGTATAGAAACCACCTGGAGATGCAGTTGGTTTCATCGTTGGGAACAAGGATAAAGTTGTAGATTGCCTTGGTTTCGATGAAATAGTGGAAAATGTACTCTTGGATATCTGCATCGTGTTCATGGTAATGAGGGTTTTTCCCCCATATATCTTGGGTGCTGAACTTGTCTTTCAACGCTTTACACCTTTTTTTATCGTAGGATTTCCAGTGCTGGACATACGGGGGCACTTCTAGATAGCTTTCCAGGCTTTTTTCATCTAAATTCTTGCAGTTATATTTGTCTTGGCTGATACTTGATTCGGGTGCCACCGTGCGCTCGTGGGAATAACCTCTATAAATATCAATCAATTCTCCTATCAACTCAAACGAGGATGAACTGGTGGTGGCGCCAGCAGTCGTCTGAACCTCTTTCCATTTCTCTTTTCTGAATTTCTTTCTCTTGGGTTCTGACTGGTCTGGTTGGTATATGAATATCTTGCTTTCGTATTCACACTGCCAACCCTTTCTAAGGCAGCTGAGACATCCAGAAGGTTCCTCGTCACACTTGATGCTCCTCTTCTTGCAGTTGATACATCCACTATGACTATAGCTGCTGCGAGCTTTCATAGGGAAAGGTATTTAGATCGTGGGTTCACAATAATACACTTTATTTCGCGGTCACTTTCCGTTTTGGGCTTATCAGTAATCTCGTGCGCCACAAGATTCACGGGTATTCACGGGTCTAGCGGAGGATCGCGGCTGCAAGAATATGTCTTAAATCCGAAAGGTAGTCCATACTATTGGCCACTGCAACTTTTTCAACAGCAACAAGACGAGAATTGGTTATCGAAACGTTTTAAACCCTCAATCATCAATTCAGCTTGGTAAGAAGTGCCAAATAAGTTATATTGTCGTGATCCTGAAGGTATTCTTTTTTGGTATGGCTGAAATTTTTTGACAAACATTTGTCTCGTCTCGAGCACCAAGACTCTGACCTATTGCACTTGGAAGGAGAGAAAACAGTGATCCGGTGGCAATATAATTTCCCGGTATTCACGAGTAATCCAGACTGTTGAACTCTATTTTGCAACCGTTCTCTTGCAGCAAAGGGAGTATTACTGGTAAACACTAAACACCAGTAAGTTAAAGGTACACATTTCGGTACGCCTTAAGGAAAAGCTCAAACCACACCAATGGGTCGGATATCACTTCTTAATGGCATCAACATAATAGCACAACTTACCACATCCATGTGGGACAAAGTTCCAAACTTCTTTTGGATAGCCCAGTACATGGCATGTGGATGGATGACTTCAGTTGGTAACCTATCTGGAATATGGCTAGATTGTCAAAGTCAATATGAATGCCATTATCCGTTTGCTAGAAATTTTTTGCCAAAGTGCCCCAGAAGTCTTGGTCTTAGAAATAGACGTTCCTGTTCAGAAAGTGTTTGTGGATGAAGTTTGCATGTATTGTGGAGCAATATTATTCCTGGGTTGACAATTAGCTTTGCCGACTCCTTTTCATATCACAATTTATACATTGGTTGCCAATGGCTCAAGTTCCGGCTTGAAATCGTTCATTCATGTTTTAACCACAATCTAAACAGGATGTTTGTGGTAATAACCACTTCAGCATTTATACTCGCGGCTGAACCGTCTCCCAAGAATCACCTGTAATGTTTGCACATAAAATGTGTGGCCTATTCCTTGCCTGCAGCTGTTATGGTGTCCACAGCCATTCCTATTCCGGTAAAGTTTCAATTCACAAGTCTACCAGAACCCACCATTTTCAAATAGAACTTCAAATGCGGTTGCCGCTTAAACCCTGTGAAATCCTCATAAGAGCGGGGTATCTTATTGTCGACAAATACCTGGATTCTCATTTGCTCCCCAATATACGCAAGGCCCTGACATATTTTTTAGGGAAATATTAGTTGCACCCAACTTCAGGTTCGAGTCCCATGGCAGCTGGTCACGACCCTGTCTTCTCAGGGAAGCCGGCTCTCATATTTGTGTCCCACAGACCTATTCACCTCCACGGTTCCGACTTGTCGAGAGGTCGCGATTTCCGTATGCGGAAATGCCTTCCGTATACGGAAAAGCCTCACCGTATTGCAATGGTGCTACCCAGTTTCTCTGATGCTGGATCTTACTCGTTACATTTCTTGCTGCGTTTCTTACTGCTTGGAAACAGCATACGAGACGCCACGGTAAGAATGCGAGTTTGAAACTGCAAATCCCGATATAAATGTTGGTTCTGCCGATTTGACACATAACGAGAACCGTATTCTAAAAAATATGCTGCGACAACATAAAACTCAAGTAGGTTGATACAAAGACATCAAATCCCTGGTATCCTCATGAATATTGTAGGCTAGGTTTCATCGGATCACATTTCAGTCTTGCAGATCATTAACCTTTGCAATTGGCTACTTCTCATTAGTCTGCGTGATTTGCAGCTCGTAAATGTCTCGACGCAGACATGCATGAAATTTATACTTCAGCGTAGACAAGTTGGGATACCGTCCTTAATTATTTTACTCATTTGAACCGGAACTCTTGGCGTGGGTAATTCTATTGGCTATAATCTCACGACGCTGATCGACCAGCGAGATCAGGTCTACTAACCATATTTTTCTTGGCGCGTATTGTGACAGTATTTGAAATTTTTATCAGATTGATCAGTAGCCGACCATCATACAGGCCAGTCATGAACCCAGGTCTAAAGTGAGCTATTCGGGTCACGGTTGGCTCTATATGACTTCCATTCAAGCGTAAAGACTCCCCTTTAACCCTTGGCATGTTTCGGCCAATAAACGTTCGACATAGCATGTGGTTCCACTATACGGCTTGAGTGAGCCTCATACCGTGCCAAGAAATATTACATATCCCTTTTCGCCCTGAGAACCCAGACGCCGACTCGAAAAATCCTATAAGTAGAGCATGTAAGTATGCTACTTTCAGTATTGGAACATGAGCGCAACTCAGCAGCAGAGCTACGGCGACTCACATTTGGAAAAATCAGACAAGGATTCTGATATCCTCGATTCGGGTGCAAAGTCCACCGGTGACCAGGCTCTGGCAGCCGATTTCAAGTCCACTTCGAGCAACAACCTGGCGTATGATAGCGATCTTTTCATCGAGAAGTCCTTCGGGGTGATGCGTGAAGAACTCATGATGGCTCAAAATACCAACAACTGGCAGAAGGGTTTCTACTACTTTGGTATCTTCATCGGCATGTTTGTAGCTCTCTTGGAAACCACAGTAGTCTCGGTGTTTTCCAGTTATGCAACGAATGATTACCGGCAACACTCCCTTATGTCGACGGTGGGAATTATTCGGAATGTTGTTTCAGCCGCTTCCATGCCAATCTATGCTAGGGCTTCTGACACGTTTGGGCGTCTTGAATTGTTCTTACTTACCACCGTCTTCAGAGTCGTGGGCCTCATTATCATGTCTCAGGCAACGGACATCAACAAGTACGCTGGAGGTATCGTTTTCTATGGCCTTGGTTACACCGGTGCCAGAATCGTCTGGCAATTCAACTTGGCTGATGCTTCGTCCTTGAGATACAGATTCTTGACTGCTGCCGCAATGCACCTGCCAAATTTAATCATCACCTGGGCTAGTGGAGACATTGTCAGCAGCTTGTTGAACAAGTACAACTGGAGTTTCGGCATTGCCCTTTGGGCATTCACCTTCCCCTTGGCATGCGTGCCATATTTGGTCGCTATCATTAGAATGCGCTGGAAAGCATCCCGGACTGAGGAATGGAAATCGTTGAACGTCAAAGAGAGGGCAAGTTACTTGGGCATGGATGAATCCACCAGCAAGTATGAGAATGAAGTCAAAACCGGAAAGCGCAACTTGCTGGCCCGGATCAAAATCTTCTTCATCAGATTTGGCTACATCTCCAAAGCAGTGTTCTGGAAAGTTGACCTTATTGGGTGTCTTTTCGTTGTCCTTATCTGTGGCTTGATTTTGGTGCCATTGACGTTGGCTGGCGGTGCTCACAGCAAGTGGACCAAAGGCTCCACTCTTGCTCCGCTCGTGATTGGCTTCATTATGATTCCGTTGTTCATCCTCTGGGAATGGAAGCTTGCACGTCATCCTTTGATCCCATTCATCTTGTTGAGAGACAGAGGCATCTGGGCTGCGTTCTTGATTGCTTTGTTCTACACCTTTGTTAGTGGTATGCCCGGAACGTATGCCTACCCTGTTTTACTCGTGGGTATGAATGCCACCGAGACTGTGGCTACTCGTATTCCTCAGTTGGAAGGATTTGTGACTGCCGTGACGATTCCCATCTTCGGAATCGTTTGTGCGTACTACAGGAGAAGCAAGATCTTCATCCTTATGGGTGTGTGCGTATGGTTTATTGCCATGGGTCTCTTCGTCCACTTTAGAGGTGACAACGATGGTTCGGTAGGAAAGTACTACCGGGATGGTGTTGCCGTCGGTATGTGTTTGATGGGTTTTGGTGTTGCCTTCATCGCCAGACTCGTGGTGGTGTCTGCCCAAGCCTGTACCAGCCACGAATACACCGCCCTCGTCATTGCTGTCTTTGCTTCGCTTTACAGCATTGGTTCCGCTTTGTCCAAGTGTGTCTCGGGAGCCATCTGGACCCAGAGAATGTATGCTACCATTGCTGAAAAGATGGTTGAATTGGGAGTCGACCCACAACTAGCCAGTCTTGCCTACCAGCTGCCATACGTTTTCATCAGGGACCACCCTTGGGGTTCTCCCGGCAGAATTGCCGTCGTATTGGCTTACGCTGACATCCAGAAAAAGCTTTGTATCACCGGTCTCTGTCTCTGTGTGCCTACCTTGTTCATCGCTCTCTGCTTGAGAGACCATTACCTTGTGTCAACTCAATCGATGGAAGGTACAGTTGAAGATCCTGAAAAGGGTACTAGAACAAAGATTCTTTTCAAGGATGACGATGACATGATATTCAACTTTGTGAACAAATTGCTTGGTAGAAAGCGGAAGTAGTGTTGTTCAAAAAACGAACTTGTTGTTAACTGGGATTCCAATTGTATGTACAGAAAACCAGGAATAGTTATTCAATGTATAAACATTGCAAAATCTGAACATTTTGAAGAAATTATATCTCTCGCCACGAACCTTGTGAGTGGTTGAAGCTACCTAATAATTAGCTCAAACGAAGTTAGTTCTAAAGAAATCTCTCGCTAATTAATTTGCCACCGGTTGTATCCGCGCTAAAGTTTTACGAAATCTCAGGGTCTGCAAACAATTGTGTATGCAAGATTTAACCGCTATGCGCACTTTATTTTTTTTTTGAGGATTTTGATTTTTTTAATGCAAGACCTGAATCCCAAATGAAGGGGTTTTTTTGGCCGCCATACGGTGTACTGGTGTACTGGTGTACTGGTGTACTGGTGTACTGGTGTACTGGTGTACTGGTGTACTGGTGTACTGGTGTAATGGTGTACTGGTGTACTGGTGTACTGGTGTACTGGTGTACTGGTGTACTGGTGTACTGGTGTACTGGTGTACTGGTGTACTGGTGTACTGGTGTACTGGTGTACTGGTGTACTGGTGTACTGGTGTACTGGTGTACTGGTGTACTGGTGTACTGGTGTACT